>CM071569.1:231751807-232029181 GCA_036426205.1 Ascaphus truei
CACATAAAATATGCTACTTTGTATACAGGCACATCATACTGTATACACAGAGGCATACTCTATATACAGATCTATTTCTCTGCATACAGATGCAATTTGCTCTGTATATATAGAATGTGTCCTGCCGATGTATATAGATCGCACTGCGGAGCTCCCCGGCAGTGGAAGGGTTACAGGGCCCTGGTGTGAGCAGGGAGAGGGGTTAAGGGGGTGCACATGTGTAAACTCACTGAGGGGAAGTGAGTGAGGGGAGGTGAAGGGGGGTGAGGGGAGGTGAAGGCCGCTCACTCACCCGTCCGGCAGCTCCCTCACCCGTCCGGCAGCTCGCACGTGGATGGGGGGGGGGGTGGTGACCCCCCATGCGCGGGAAACAGGGAGAGGCGGAGCCTCCGGGACCGGTGGGGAAGAGAGCGGGAGATGACATCTTGGGACAGGGGGGAGCCGGGACCGGAGGGGCATCCCCCCTCCCATTTCCTGTCCCGCGGCCTGTCACGCGATGACAGGGGGGAGCCGGGACCGGAGGGGCATCCCCCCTCCCATCTCCTGTCCCGCGGCCTGTCACGCGGTGACAGGGGGGAGCCGGGACCGGAGGGGCATCCCCCCTCCCATCTCCTGTCCCGCGGCCTGTCACGCGGTGACATGGGGAGCCGGAACCGTGATGGGCATTCCCCCTCCCATCTGCGCAGCCTGCACGCGAACGGCGCCGGGGTGGGAGCTTGGAGGGGTGGTTGGTTAGCTTTGGGGTGGGGGGTGTGGTTACTTGCGGTATAGGGAATGAGCTCTTGGGGGGGTGAGGTGTGTGTGGTGGTGATGTGGTGTGTGTGTGTGTTGTGTGTTGTTTGTGTGTTTTGTGTGTTGTTGTTGTTGTTTGTTTGTATTTTTTTTGTTTTGTTTTTGTTTTTTGTGTTGTTTTTGTGGAGAACTACCTGTGTTCCTTTGGGCGCCGTCACTCTCTCGTCTCCGCCTCAGGCCAATGAGAGGTGTGCGGGGGGGCGCCAAGGGACCATAGATTTCCCCGAGGACACGAAACATCCAGGCAACAGCCAGCCAGCATGCATGCATCCATGCAGGCATACAGTGCTTTCAATTATATAGTATAAAAAGATATAATATATATCTATATATATTATATATATATCATATATATGTACTGTATATACACAGACCTATTGATTTTAATTGTGTACCAAAAAATCTATATGTACGTAGCATAGCCTCCCGGACGCTACCTATTTTCCTGGGCCCTACCAGTGTAAGTGCTGCTAGGTGCAGGCAGTGAATGGGTTTATTCCTTCAGAAAGGTTTTGTGAACTTTTGCAGCCTTAGATACATTTGATGTATCCAAGGGCAGGCCTAGCAACAGCCAGAGAGTGTCAGCCTGAGGGGTGGATACTGATTGGGTCACATACTGGATGTGATGGCCTGTCAGTATCCAGACCTGCCCTGTTATGGGGCGGGGTTACAAGCATCATCTCAGGTTATAAATACTGGCACTTTCCTAAAAGTAGGTGTGTCTCTTTCCTCCCCCTGTGGAGTGAGTACCAGCTACCCTGTGTCTCACTAGGAGGCCTCAGGAGGAGCACCGAGCAGAGGGAAAGCTATGCAATGCTGTAAGATCAGAACCTACAATAAACACCATTGTACCATCTACCATCACCAGTGTGATTCACTGTCTAAGGACAAAGAAAGGTGTTAGTATGGACCATCCTTCCATCCAAAGGACCCGTGCTGACTGGAGGTGCTGCAACCATGAATAAGGTACTCTGTAAACCCTATCCTGTTCTCCCTACAAAACACCGCGGAGCAACTCAATCCTCTTGTTACCTCACAGGTACCCATCACCGCAAATATGGAGTAGCAGACACAATCTCACTAAGGGTGGGTGTCCAAGGGCTACATATATATATTGCTTTACATTTTAAAACAAACATTAATGTACTGGTTGTCATGTAATTCTAATTCATGATTAAAGTTAATAATTTTTCAGATTACTGAATCACGTGTATGTATTTAAATGTGTGTGCATATTTTTTAATATACGGCAGTAGAAACAAAAGAGATGTAAAAAGACACAGCCATGAGCATAAGGCAAGGGGCAAGTTTGGGTAATGCGAAAAATCAAATCTGTGATATACAGTAGTGACGGGCAGTCAAATTTAAAGCCAAGAAGAGGAAGGGGAGAATATTGTAGTTGATACAAAATGTAATAGGTATGTGGGAGAGCTAGTTTAGGAGAAAATAATCAGAGACTGTTCTAGGCAAAATTAAACAATTCTTTTTGCAGCATTTTGGATTGCTTGTAAAAGTTGGAGCTATAATAGATTACAATAGTCAAGATCAGCAAAAGGAGTTGCTCAGTGAGTGGGTAAAGCACTGACTGTCAACTCTCCTTGTCACCTTAGGCAAATCGTTTTATCTGAGAGTATGGTGAGTGTAGTGCTCAACAATTGAAACTAGTTCCCTCGGTTGAAGATAATTATATCATGAATAAATGTCCAGATGAAGATGGAGTGTCCCTAATATAGTGAGATAAAGAAGCTGGAAGGGATAAGTGTCTGGTGGAGCCTGCATGACATCCACAACTGTATACACTTCAATAAACACCCAACCAGATAATAAGTATATAGGGATAATGTCCGTTGTGTACAGGAGATAATAAGGCACTGCGGCTCTTTACCTGTACATTCCATGGGACACTCTCATCATCCGTGGCGTGCAATCCATCCGGTGTAGATTCAAGTTGATGGTGGGCGTAGATAGAGCACAGCCGAAGATATCCTGCTTCTGTTATCCAGAGAAGGAAAAATAGCCAGGCAACTCCAAACTAACGAAATGATGAATTTATTGCAAGCTAAACATACAGTAAAAACGGACTACATGAACGCACCATTCGTCCGTTTTTTACTGTATGTTTAGCTTGCAATAAATTCATCATTTCGTTAGTTTGGAGTTGCCTGGCTATTTTTCCTTCTCTGGATAACAGAAGCAGGATATCTTCGGCTGTGCTCTATCTACGCCCACCATCACCTTAAATCGTTTTATCTCCCTGTGCCCCCAGCAGCAGAATTAGCTTCATGGGGCAGGGGACTCGTTGCACTTCTAAAATAACATGTACAGCACTGGGTACATTGTCAGTGATATGTAAGAAAAACAAATTATATTAATATCAGGGCATGTCTTCAAGTTATAGCTATAGGTGATTGCGGAAAGGAACGATCTTGGCAATGTCGTGGAAGAAAAATGGCAACTTTTAGTAAGACTTTGAGGAATTAGGGAGAAGGCAATGCAGTAAATGAGATTAATTTAGATTTTGCCACATAAAAAGTTTATTATAAAAATATATGTGTAGCACTTGTACCCCATCCTCTCGGAGATACGTGTTGCGGCAACTAGGTGTTGTGGTGTTGAGTACCTGTGCCGGTATCTCCTATGCATTGGATTCCCGCATCATGTGATCGGGACATTTCCTTGCATAGGAGATACCGGCACCCCATAACGGGCCTGTATCTCGGGAAGCAGGGGGTCCCCGGACCTCAAACCAATGCGGTTCTGCTCTGGAGACCCCCTGCTCATCTACACTAGGATGAAAATATATATAAAAAATATTTAGTAAATACCAATACACCACCCCGCAGGGATCACCTGAGGGCCCAAGACCCCCGTGGGAACCACCGAGGGCCCCAGACACCTGTGGGGATGACCCTGGGACCCCCAGGCACCCACGGAACCACCCGTGGACCCCATTGGGGCTGTCGGGGACCCGCGGGTACTACCCGGAATACCCACGGTGCCTATCAGGAACCACCCGGAGACCCCCAGACACCTGTGGGCACTCCCTGGGGTGCACTGTGGGGCCTGCGGACACCTGTCGGGCCCACGAGGACCCCCGTCGGCTTGGGGTATTAATCCTATATGTTAAAAAATAAATCATGGTGTGTATTGGTGTTTATTAGATTTTGTAATGGTTTATTGGGCGCCTAGGAGGTGGTAGTGGGGCTATTGTGTGTATTGTTTTTATTGTGCGTAGCGGGGGTGGGTGAAGGGGGTATTAGCCCCATGGGTGGGTGTTTAGGCCTTGCAGGTGGGTAGTGGGAGGGGTTAACCCCATCATTACTGTAGTAGTATTAACCGCTAAGGTAATAAAGGGGTTAAGTCCAACGCAATCCCCCCACAAGGCCTAAACACCCACCAAGGGACAAATACCCCCTTCACCCACCCCCGCTACCCACAAGAAGCTGGGCACAGGTGGTTAACCCCTTCATGAAGTGGCTGTAAATGCATTTTTCCTGCATATGATTCATGCCGGTGGTCTCCGGTGCTGGTATTAATGGGTATCAGCTCCGGAGCCCACTGCATCAATCCGATGCAGGAAAAAGTCCTATCTCTCTGCTTATCGTCGCTCATCTGCTAAGGAACAGATCATTGTTATTATGTCCTGATATGTAAAACCATAGAATTCAAAGAGGGTGTACATTCTTTTTCACACAACTGTATATGTATGTAGCATAGCCTCCCGGACGCTACATATTTTCCTTGGCCCTACCAGTGTAAGTCCTGCGAGGTGCCGGCAGTGGATGGGTTAATTCCGTAAGAAAGTTCTTGGGTGCTTTTGCAGCCTTAGATACATTTGATGTATCCAAGGGCGGGCCTAGCAACAGCCAGAGAATGTCAGCCTGAGGGATGGATACTGCTTGGGTCACATACTGGATGTGATGGCCTGTCAGTATCAGACCTGCCCTGTTACTTAGTTTTTCACACATGGCTTCTCCATTTTTTGCTATATTTTTGTTAAATAAATCATGACACGGTGTAATATGTCATGTGTTGTTGTTCATCTGAGGTTGTATTTACCTAATTTTAAGACTTGCTAAGGAAGATGATTGTTATTATGTCCTGATATGTAAAACCATAGAATTCAAAGAGGGTGTACTTTCTTTTTCACACAACTGTACAGTATATACGTATACATATACTGTATATATACCTATATACATATTATATATATATATATCAATATATATATATATATATATATATATATATATATGTCTAGCCCTTGTTAATTAACTGCTGGAGGAAGAATTACCCAATGATCTTCCAGGTACCTTGGATGTAAGCCTCTCTTCTCTACATTGCTCCAACAACATTTCTAATCTCATCCTTCAATCTTATTTATGGTTTTCATCTTAGTCTGTTGATATGTCTTGGAATCTAATCAAGTACCATTTTTGTACATCAATGGTCATTTTTTTCTTGTGATATGACTGGGCCACAGTCATTTTTGTTTCTACACCTTTATGAGGATGTAACAGACTTTTGTATACTTCTGAAATCATTTTTGTTCTGTTCCTTCGAATAATACCCAACATAAAGCTCTTACTTATTTAAGTTTTCTAAAGCTTCTGAATTATCTTTGAACTTCGGGACCAAGATGTACATCCATTCACAAGTACAGGCAGAATAAACCCTTTCCTCTTGCGGCGCAGTGGAAGGTTTTCTTCCAAAATGCACTTTATCTCATTTTTATTCACCTATTGATTTGATTCATACAGCTCCCATCCGTTAATCTATTTTGATCTTTGTATAGTTTACACATTTATTGGACATCAATTTGGTCTTACTGAGATACATATAGAGGCATCTTCTTACTTGCTTTGGTGAGTTCTCTTATACATTACTGGAGGTCTTCTGGATGTGTGGCAATAATAATGTGTCTGCAAATTGTAGGTGACGCAAATAAATCGTTTTGTCTTCTTTAAATTTTGGTTATCTTCAATAGTCTTCTTCACCATGTCACCTTTCCCCTTTAACCAGGTATATTGTTCAATCTCTTCTACCATGGCTGAACCTGCCAAAATAAGTGCATCTACACATCTTTATGAACAGTTGTTGCCACCTTACTGCCACTTTGATGCAGTTAAGGAAGCCAGGGAATATATATCACCTTCAGCCCTTGCTGATCCACTGCTGTATGAAGGTCGCTCCAATGGTTTTCTAGTTTGAAAACTTACAGTATCTTCCCACATTGTTCCAACAAACTCCCATCTTACTTTTGGTCATAATCTTGGTATTTCAATATCCATTGGAATCCAGTTGAGTACCATCTTTGTTCAACAATGGTAATTTCTTTTTGTGATATAGCTGGCCCATTGCCATTTTAATTTCTTCCCCCTTGTGATGATGTTAAAGACTTTTGCTTGCTTTCAAACCCATTCATTCTTTTGATCAATCCTGCAGTGCTGTGTCTTTTTTCATCAGACTCTATTTTGGGTGAATTATTTACTATATGTTATTATCATGATGCATGAACTTGCCTTTACCTTTTCATCCATCTATTGAGGGCCTATTATGTATTTCTATAAATATATACAGTACAGGAGGGCCCCGGGTATACGGCGGGTTCCGTTCCAGGTGCCCGCCGTATAGTGAAAATCGCCGGAAAGCGGATCCGGCGATTTTCAGTTCTCTGCTTGTGCAAACCGGCATTTTCGCTGTTCTGCGAATGCGTGGCCTATGGTCTGCGCGCGCAAACTACGGTATGTCCGCGCAATCTACAGTCTGCGCATGCGCGCCGGGCGCAACCACCCGTTCTGCACATGCGCCACTTTTGATCCAACATGGCGGCCCCCTTCTCGGTGCCGCCGTATCGCCGTATCGCCGAAAAGCAGAGTGCCGAGAAGCGGGGCCCTGCTGTACATACATGTACATACATACAGTACATACACGTACATTACCTGATACTGATACCTGCTGTGCACCCAGGAATTCTATGTTTGTTACTGCGAGCATTTTCAAGCACAGTATAATATATATATATATATATATATATATATATATATATATATTCACTGACAGTCACTGACAGTGAATAAATCTAAATTTTCTCTGGATGCAGTTATACTCTCAAGCAGATCCAATAGGATACAGTGACAAGTCTATTTGTTCAGAGATCCCTACCAGCTGAAGTGCCTCCTTATTCCAAATCAAGTGTTTATTAATTTTGATTCCCTCCCTTTCCCGTTTTTTTCCTTTGCGCCTAGGTCATCTTCACCATTTTCCTATCTCGGTGGTGGTGGGGCCGTGGACCTAATCGGCAGCATTGGAGACAGGGACAGGTAGTCACTGGTAGCACCTCCTCCAGTATTGTATATTGTGTCACATTTCACATATATTGTGTTGATATTTGAATGCGCTTATTGTTCTGAGAGAGAGAGAGAGGGAGAGATGCGAATGATAGCGTAAAATGGTATGATTTATAATAAAAAAAAATAGGGATGGAGAAGGGGGGGATTAAAAACACTCACAAAGGTCATAATAAAAAGGCAATTTGTGATAAAATCCCCACCAGCGAGGTATGCAGCGTCCTGGAACACATCAACAGTCCAAACAGAATTCCTGCTGGATTACCAGTAAAAGTTCATCCTCTGGTATATGTCGCAGATGGTATTCCGCGTGTAGGCTTGTA
The DNA here is from genome assembly GCA_036426205.1 of Ascaphus truei. Classification (NCBI taxonomy): domain Eukaryota; kingdom Metazoa; phylum Chordata; class Amphibia; order Anura; family Ascaphidae; genus Ascaphus; species Ascaphus truei. Next base: position 231,759,273 of record CM071569.1, read on the forward strand.
ATGCAGCTTGCGAGTAGAAAGGCCTCAATACAGCTCCCTGCACGCTTCGGCCATAAAGCGTGCACTTGCGTGATGACGTAATGCCGTGATCAGTATACCCTGACGCGTTTCGTCACAGTTTATGCGACTTTATCAAAGGGATTACTATGAGCAAGGAGGACTATGTATTTATGTCAAGGCGTCTGGGGTGATTGGTGGAGAGTCCGCACAGGACGCTCCCCCAGATACATCCCAATAGTGAGAGGCATCGGGAGCTAGCCAATGAGGGGAGACCAGCAATCATCCCTCTTACTGACATAACAGACATACGTGTAACAATATTAAAATATAATATATACAAAAAACAAAATTAAGCATAAGCAATTGTAAATACCATAATTACAGAAATCGCACTCATAAGCTATGAAATAGTACCACAAATATATCATAATGAATAATGTAGTTAACCATAAATGCAATAATAGAATGTAATATGTAAAACCATATATGTTCTTGTATTGAATACATAATGATTGTAATTTATAATTTATATGGATGCAAAAAATATATAGACCCTTTGTAAAGAGCCACAGAGATCACAGATTATAGGAGAAAGGAGGGATAAAGGAGAGGGAGGGGGGGATGGTGGGGGGAAGGGGGAGGGAAAGGGAGGAAAAAGGGGGAGAGGGAAGGAAAGGAGGGGAAAGGGAATAAAGAACTTTATAGCTCCGAGCAAACTCAAACCAGTAGATGCAGTTGACATTGCCACACCTGTGGGCCCTTCGGGTAACCATGGTTGTGGTAGAGGTCGCTGTATCACGTGCAAACATTTGATCAACAAATCGGATTTTGTCTCCCTTCGTAAAGGTGGGCAATATGGTGTGAAAGGCAGTATTAACTGCCTGAGCCCCTTTGTTGTTTACCTTTTGCAATGTGGTTGCGGCCAACAGTATGTTGGTCGCACCACCCGATCCTTTTGCACTCGCTTCCTCGAGCACGGAGGAATGTGATCAATGGTATTATGACCCATAATGTATCACGAAATTTCATGCATACACACAACAAGGATCCCAGTTCCTTGAAAATTATGGGTATTGAGCACATTCCTCCTTTTGCTCAGGGAGGGGATCGCTTTAAATTTCTGGAGGGAGACGTTCTGGATCCATAAGCTGGGAACTTTAACCCCGGGGGGTTTGAATGAATGCTTGGACACAAGCACTTTAGTATAACTCTTTGGCTCTGCTCGGCCCCTCTGCTTCCCCTGTGGGACATCTACTAATTACATCCTATATGTCCCCCTCCCTTTTTCCCTTCCACTTTACTGTTATTCCCCTTCCCCTTTCCCCTCCCCTCCTTTCCTTCCCTCTCCCCCTTTTCATTTCCCCTCCTTTTTCCTCCCCTTCCCCCTCCCCCTCTCCTTTAAACCTCCTTTCTCCTATAATCTGTGATCTCTGTGGCTCTTTACAATGGGTCTATATATTTTTTGCATCCATATAAATTATAATTTACAATCATTATGTATTCAATACAAGCACATATATGGTTTTACATATTACATTCTATTATTGCATTTATGGTTAACTACATTATTCATTATGAAATATTTGTGATACTATTTCATAGCTTATGAGTGCGATTTCTGTAATTATGGTATTTACAATTGCTTAGTTTTGTTTTTTGTATATTATATTTTAATATTGTTACACGTATGTCTGTTATGTCAGTCAGAGGGATGATTGCAGGACTCCCCTCATTGGCTAGCTCCCGATGCCTCTCACTATTGGGATGTATCTGGGGGAGCGGCCTGTGTGGACTGTCCACCAATCACCCCAGACGCCTTGACATAAATACATAGTCCTCCTTGCTCATAGTAATCCCTTTGATAAAGTCTCATAAGCTGTGACGAAACGCGTCAGGGTATACTGATCATGGCATTACGTCATCACGCAAGGGCACATTTTACGGCCGAAGCGTGTAGGGAGCTGTATTGAGACCGTTCTACTCGCAAGCTGCATTACAAGCCTACACGCGGAATACCATCTAACGACATATACCAGAGGATGAACTTTTACTGGTAATCCAGCAGGAATTCTGTTTGGACTGTTGATGTGTTCCAGGACGCTGCATACCTCGCTGGTGGGGATTTTATCACAAATTGCCTGTTTATTACGACCTTTGTGAGTGTTTTTAATCCCCCCTTCCCCATCCCTATTTTTTATAAATCATACAATTTTACGCTATGGGGTGTGCGCTCTGTTCTCTTTTTGTCTCTATAGATTCACCTTTTGGAACTGGTTCTTCCAATTGAGAGCAGCCGAGGACCCCAGAAATCTCATGTATTCTGTTGAACTCATCAGGACTTGTTGCACTGGTCATTTATGCACTGATATTCTTATGCATGTCAGAATATAATTTTCTTTAGTTTGTTTTGTAATCATTATTTGTGCAAATCTACAACAAGATAGTTTCTACACAGGTTATTTGTTAATCTATATTCACATTTATCACTTTTTACACTGACTTATTGCACATATATTCACATACAAACCTTGCATTGATTCATGAGTGGCGTTACCTAATTTCTTTTTTTCTCTCTATATATATACTGTGATTGAAAATACTCACAGTAACAAACATAGAATTCCTGGGTGCACAGCAAAGATCAGGTAATAAACAGCAGGAAAGGCTAAAGCCTATGATGTTATAGGGGTTAACAGACTGCACTATGGCATCCACATACACCGCTGCCCCCTTTTATAATCTCCCTTTAGCATTTCCATTTCATGCCCTATGTGACAGCTCTATTGTACTGAAACAAGTCCTTCTATGGCTGTTAATTTAGGGATCCATAATATCCTGAGGCTGATGCAAATTAGACATGGCTAGCACTGAATATCACTCGTCGCTTAAGACTCTGTGCTACACGCTGTATTTTTCAACAATTCAGGTCCATTTGAGACGTCAATGGGTATGGCACTAAGAAGGTAAGGACTTCTTTATTTTGGCTGTTACTTCACTTAGCTTGATACTACTAGACCTATCGCTACCATTGGTTTATATATGGCAACAGAAACAGCTCTTTTTCACATTTACTGAGATTGCTCTCCTAAGAGTCCTATGTGGTAAATGTACACTGTTACTTTATAGCAATAGTTTCCAGATGATTTGCTACCAAGCAGCTGTTACAGCTGGTCTGCGCTATATGCATTGATCATTACTCATTATCATTTGCAGGTTATCGATTCTGTTTCATACTGTATATGCGTGTAGACCCTGGCAACACATCAACGAGTGACTATCCTTATGTTACAAGTTACATAGATTTGAATTGTAGCCTAACTAGTGACTTCATTGGACACTTACTTTTTGACCATAGAAAGCTATAGCAATTGCTATTTATTCTACCTATCCATCAGTGCATTTACTTAACCCTTCCCCTAGTGTTCCTGATTACAATATACTGTTTGTGTAAAATATATTAGGGTATTTGCTGTCACACTGAGCATGTTCACCTAGTCACTGTATTTGAGTATTATTTTTTACTTAGTATTTCATTTATATTTATTAAATACAATTTTTTAAACCACATAATTTCACCATTCAAGAGGTCTGAATGCCCACAACTGGGATTACTTTTCTCTGGTTAGTATATTCCATGTACCTATCCCAGAGGAGCACCGACCTCACTTACTGAGGCTGAGCGAGAGTTCCCTTAATGTGTGAAAAATGGAAAAAAAATAATAAATAAAAAAATGTTATAGCCTTTAAAAAAAGAAAATGAAAAAAATAAATTGTGTATATAAAATAAAAAAACAATAATATAAATGAAAATCAAAAATTAACAATAAAAATAAAAACGAAAACAAACATAAAAACAAAAAAATATATAAAATATATATATCTGTGTGTATGTATTTGTGTGTGTTAGGCAGTAGGAGGCTCAAAAGGCTGTGTTCTTGTAAAGGGAGAATGTGATAGAAAAAAAAAAAAGACATTTAGAGCCAATATCTAACATAAATAATAATACAGAGAAGGACACTGTTTCTATTGTCTCTTTTTTCTCATTTGCACCAAATAGTAAACCAAACAAATGTGAGTTGTTTATTGATTTAAAAAATGTGTTAGAAATCTGACACTTTAAAGATACTTCTCTAAACGTCATAAACTACCAGATGCAATAAATGAATCAGTGCATCAGAAATAGAACATGAGAGCAATAAACCTTTACAATCTAACCTACACAGATAATACATCCACTTCCCAGTATACATCAATAAATCAATTAGACCCTCCCTTCCCTGCATTTTACATCTCACACATAATTCCACCATAATCTTCTGCAGAAATCCCATTTTTACCCTCTACATTCATGCAGTAATCATATTAAAGTCTTCTCCACACTGGTGATGAAAGATTTAGAAGAGATTACTGGTCAAAAATCCAAAAGAAATAACCTGACAAAGAAAATTAATAGAAGCCCTCACCTCTAGAAAGAAATCACAACATCGTCATTAAAGGAGCAAATCAAAGGGGCTGGGCATTGTCATACTCACTAGAACAGACTGAACAACAAACTAACTAACTAATTACACTCTCTATCAGCGCTAGATCCAACTAACAATGATCTGATGAGTGATAATATACACAAAAACTGAATAAGTGTAAGTGCAAAAATCAGCTGCCAAGGGGACAACAAACAACAGACGGTTCCAAATCTACTAAAGAAAATACATATACAAAAGCAGTGTCCCCGGCGCTAGTGGGTTAATGTCCACAATACCATATTCCAATGACAGTCCTTGGTTGAAAGACAGTCCTGGCAGAGGGGTGGATTCACCAACAAAGTTCTAGAAGGATTGAGTAGTCCTCAGAAAATAATTCCAAGTTGTTTCTGTAATCAAACAAAAACAAAAACAAAGACACACCAATTGCACAGTATGATTAACAACAAAACCCTATCTAAAAACGGGAAAAACCCCAACTTACAAGATGATTTCTTGTTTGTTCAGGGGAGAGAATCTGTATATAGGCCACCTCGATATCCACGGACCTCACGTGGTTGAATGGGATGATTCTCCTTGTGATGGATGGTGCGCTCACGAACACAGCATGAACCGCAACAGCCGATGTATAAGGAAAATAAAACACAGCCTAGTGTATTACGCAACTACACTTTAATAAACTTTAAAATAACACACTTCCCACACTTACAATAAGTTTGGGAGAGTGGTGCCACTCACGAATGCCGTCCGCAACCTGCTTCCGAACAGACATGAACGGAGACCCACACAATCACACACGACACGCCGATTGATGACGTCAGCGGCGCGGGTCACTTCTTCGACGTCAGATGGGATCAGCAGTTGGTCGGCACGCACACACAATACTAAGCTCCTCGTCCCTACGCGTTTCGTGACCATGTGTCACTTCCTCAGGGGTTGGTGGAGCTTAGTGGATAGGATACTTAAATACAAGTGAGATACACAGACTTACCCACAAATGGGCGGGACACTAATGATTGACAGGGTGCCATAGGAACAAAAAACAGCAAACAGTTTAACAGGACGCTGCTGGGGTCATAGGTGCCCTAAATTGCACATCTGTCACTAAAAAACAATAAAATAATACAATAATGGTAATAAATTATTGGAGGAAAAGGTAATTTAAAGATTGGATAAGACAGAGAAGGAAGTCAAGCTCACCAAACTTAAAAAATTTGCTAGAGATAAACGCGATTATGATTAAAATAGACAGAGAAATTGGAAAACTGAGAAAATAATTACAATTAGCGAAGTGGAGATTAGTGGACATGAGGTAGTCCCAGTTATAAGTAATTATAGAGAGAGAATTGATTCCACCAAAAGTGAGAAATCCGATATTGTTGTTAAGGATGTAAAAGGAGGGAAACCCCCAAAAGAAAAACCTAATATCAATCCAACCCCTCACTTGAATAGGAACAAAAAGAAATCCACTCATCAAGAAAAAACTAATTTTGGTGATAATAGAGGTCAATTTACTGATCATCATTTCACTGACCACCACTATCGAGATAGATCCCCGGTTGATAGACCCCATGATGGTCAAAATGCGACTAATTACAGACAAAATTCTTTTTTAGACAAGCGCCAGGGCCGAGCACCATTCCAAGAATGATGGAGAGGTCCCAGAAGTCAACTAGGGAGGCAAGATCCAGTAAGAATAGAAAGGAAAAGGTCAAGAACAGAAGAGTAAGAGGAAAGAGAGGAGGTTCAAGGAAGAGAAAGAGAAAGAAAAAGATCAGACAGAGGAAGGGATTGGTAAAAAGTAATGTATTTAACATCAGTGATACTCATCTTCAAAAAGTAGAACTCGATGTTCTTTCCAGAGGTCTAAATTTTGCCCCTGTTAATGGACCAAATATGTTCAACACATTTGTAGACGTACATAGGTTCCTAAGGAAAATCACTCTAAAGAAGTATTTTATGAAGGATGCCGTGAGCAGATCAGTCATTTCACAGAGTCTTAATAACCCGGTGATAAAATCTCCACTCACACCCTTCAAAAAACCTTCAACATTCTATCCTAGAGCAATTAAAGGAAACTACATTGATACGTTTGCAAAGATGGTGATTTCTGATCTGGAAACGGCCAGCCTGAATTTTAAATGTCATAGGCAAAATCTCAGCAGGAAAGAGAAAGAAGCTGTTAAGTCCCTTGAACGAAATACAAATATTGTTATTAAGGCAGCAGACAAAGGGGGAGGGGTGGTTGTGATGAACTCCTCTTATTACAAAGAGGAGTCACTGAGAATCTTGAATGATAATACCACGTATCTTAAATTGGAGGGCAATCCAACAAATCTCTTTAAAGAGGAATTGGTGGTTCATTTGGATCGAGGACTTCGGGATGAGATTATTACCAAACGAGAACTGGAATTCCTGACTATAGAACAACCCAGGATTCCAGTTTTCTATTTCATCCCGAAAATCCATAAGAATCTCAACAAGCCCCCCGGTATATCCATACGATCTGGGATACATTCCTTCACCTCGAATCTCTCCCAATTCTTGGACTTTCTCCTTCAGAAATATGTCATACAGGTCCCTTCTTATTTAAGAGATACGTCGCAAGTACTAACCACGCTGCAAGAACTAGTGTTGACTGATGAATGCTGTTGGGTTACATGTGACGTAGTCTGCCTTTATACAGTGATAGACCATGAGATGGGACTTGATGCCATTAAGAGGGTCCTGGAAAGAGATATTGCTGTTGATGAGAAACTGAGGCTGTTCATTTTAGATGGAATTAGGTTTATCTTAACCCATAACTATTTCTGCCATGATCGTGACTTTTACCTCCAGACATGCGGCAACGCAATGGGCACCAGGTTTGCACCAAGTTATGCGAATTTGTTCATGTCCATATGGGAGGAGGATAATATATGGAGCTCCAACCCATTTGGACCAAACCTGGTGCTCTGGAAAAGATATATTGACGATGTGCTGTGTGTCTGGAGGGGGTCATTTGATGAACTTGAATCTTTTAAGAAATATCTCAATAACAATGATTTGAACTTGAGGTTCACTGTCAGTCAAGATAGATCAAACATTAACTTCCTTGACCTTTCCTCTATATAGAAAACAACACTATTCAGACCAAAACCTACCATAAAGAAGTGGATGCAAATACTTATCTATTGGCGTCCAGCCACCACCATCCTAAGTGGCTTCAAAATATTCCCAAGGGTCAAGCCCTGCGAATTAAGCAGAATTGTTCCAGTGATACAGTTTATAAGCAACAGGTCAATGACCTTAGGGATACATTCTTGGAACGAGAATACAAAAGGTGCAATGTAGATCTTGCTATCTCTGAGGTAGATAGAATAGACAGGAATACCATTGTCTGCAAGGATTTAAAAAGATCCAAATCCAAAGAACATGATCAATTCCCCATGTTTATAACTCAATACAGTGGTCTGGCTCCCGTCATATCACAGGTATTCAAAAGACATTGGGGTATCCTTCAGAGGGACCCAATTCTTAAAAACTGCTTTCCTGACAAGCCCAAAATAGTTTATAGACGGGCCAAGAATCTAAAGTCCCAGTTGTCACCTAGTGGTCCTCTTGACAGTCTTCGAGATCGTCATGTCACCTGGCTTAATGACCTAAAAGGGTACTACTTATGTTCCAAGTGTGTTGGATGTAAATATAGTGTTAAAAGCAAATCTTTTAAACAGCTACGACATAGAGACATTCGTTAACTGTAGGACAGATTTCTGTGTATACTTACTTCAATGCCCATGTGGGTTGCAGTAAGTTCAGTAGGGCGAACTGGAAGACCCCTTAAGTGGCGATTTGCCGAGCACATATATAATATCAAAAGGGGTCTTGAGACTCATAGTGTCTCCAACCATTTCAGACTAAAACATAATCAGAACCCAGAGGGCCTAACCTGCATGGGCATTGACAACCCGAAGTCTAATTGGCGTGGGGGAGACAGGCTTGGCATGGTATCCAAACGTGAGAGTTATTGGATATACGTGTTAAAACCCCTGTCTCCCCTCGGCCTCGATATAGATTTCGATGTGGCAGTCTTTTTGAAAGATCCTTAAAATTTCAGAATGTCTACTGTTCATCATTTTTGATTTTATACATTTTATTATTTTACAATGGGTTATTACCATTATTGTATTTTATTGTTTTTAGTGACAGATGTGCAATTTAGGGCACCTATGACCCCAGCAGCGTCCTGTTAAACTGTTTGCTGTTTTTTGTTCCTATGGCACCCTGTCAATCATTAGTGTACCCGCCCATTTGTGGGCAAGTCTGTGTATCTCACTTGTATTTAAGTATCCTATCCACTAAGCTCCACCAACCCCTGAGGAAGTGACACATGGTCGCAAAACGCATAGGGAGGAGCTTAGTATTGTGCGTGCGTGCCGACCAACTGCTGATCCCATCTGACGCTGGAGAAGTGACCCGCAACTGCTGAAGTCATCAATCGGCGTGTCGCGTGTGATTGTGTGGGTCTCCGTTCCTGTCTGGTCGGAAGCAGGTTGCGGACGGCATTCGTGAGTGGCACCACTCTCCCAAACTTATTGTAAGTGTGGGTAGTGTGTTATTTTAAAGTTTATTAAAGTGTAGTTGTGTATTACACTAGGCTTTTGCGGTTCATGCTGTGTTCGTGAGCGCACCATCCATCACAAGGAGAATCATCCCGTTCAACCACGTGGGGTCCGTGGATATCGAGGTGAAGACGTGGCCTATATACAGATTCTCTCCCCTGAACAAACAAGAAATCATCTTGTAAGTTGGGGTTTTTCCTGTTTTTAGATAGGGTTTTGTTGTTAATCATACTGCGCAATTGGTGTGTCTTTGTTTTTGTTTGATTACAGAAACAACTTGGAATTATTTTCTGAGGACTACTCAATCCTTCTAGAACTTTGTTGGTGAATCCATCCATCTGCCAGGACTGTCTTTCAACCAAGGACTGTCATTGGAATATGGTATTGTGGACATTAACCCACTAGCGTCGAGGTCACTAGAACAGACTACTGTACAGTATATCAAAGAAGTACTAAGACTTTTAGGGGACCTAACAACATACAGAATATTAAAACAAGAGCCCACACCTACAATTATTATTAAATACTGCCCAAAATAACAGCATTTTGAATGCCTCTGTATACTCTTATCGCCTTAACGAATTTTCAAGAATAACCATTTTCTATTATCTTTCTAAAATTGATAAAAACACAGAAATTCCGCCAGGTCAGATCGCCCTATGAGTTCAGGCATTCAATCTCTCACTATCAATTTATCAGAATATGCAGGTTATTTCTTACAGACACTAATACTCTCTTTGAATTCATATCTGAGAGCGTCCATACATCTCATACAAACACTCAACGATATCACATCGAGAGAAGGCTAAACATGGGTAACTTACAGTATGGCAAGGGAGCGCAATCTTTTTCTCCTGGCCCCCCTGCCATCTGTCCCCCTCTCCTCGTGCCCCCCCCCCCCCTGCTTACCTTGACTCAGACGTCCTGGAGTCATGACATCACATTGCCATGGCAGGAGCCGTCTGAATCAAGGTAAGGAGAAGTTTACAGAGGACCTGAAGCTCCCCTGGCATTAATTTAAATGCCTTCGGGAAGCACGCGGGGTCTCTGTAAAGTAAACCCTGCGCCCTCCGCAGCAAATCTCGTGCCCCCCACTTTGCGAACCGCTGACTTATGGTGTCCAATCGCTATATACTTGTATACCCCATGAGAAAGATATAGCAGCTATCAAATGCAGTACTTTCTAAGAAAACAAGGATCATTATCACTTAATCATTCCTCAGTAATTCGATTCAATTTATCCAAACATACAATTTCTTTACTGAAAACAATAGTCCTTCTTGGCACTGGTGTCAGATGAAAGTGCACAACATGATACAAAACAGAAAGAAAAGTGTATAGTAGCAAACAGTAATTCTGTAATATTTGATATTAAGTGACTTCCACAATTATTTATATAAGTATAAAGTGATTCTAACTTATTATATGTTAATATATTAATTTAAATCGTGAACTGTGAACAAAGTGGTTTATAAATATATTATAATGGTTAGTCAACAATTGTCACTCACACAGATGTACAGTATTCCTCAGATGTGCATTAGAGTGATTAACCCTTTGACCTCTCCCAGCGCTCATAAATGTGGCCAGGTTATATTGCTTCTAAACACTCACCCTTATGAAGATGTAGCATCCAAGATACAGAAAAATAAAGAAAATAACATAGTGTAACACTGTTACAAATTTAATTAAAAACATAAAATCACACAGAATCGGAATCACACTCACGAATTCCCTGGTCTTTTGCGCTTTGATCCCCCCACAAAACCTGTTACAGTCCCGCTGCATCCAAGGCTGAAATCCCTGCATATTCTGTGTAGAGGTGCTTGCTTCCCACACACTCCTAGAAACCGGTACACGTTCACTTCCTCATTATGTCCTGGATCTGCCTCCTCATCGTGATGATGTCATATAGCCTATCATCAGGCTAATCTCCTTCTGGCCTCAGATGTACTGGAATTGCTCTAGTCACGGCAAAACACATGGCACTACGCATTTCACGAAACTCTGTTTGCTTCCTAAGAGGTATGATGTTCATAGGGAAATGTAGTCCCTTATATACCGTCCTTGATTATTATCAATCATTCAGAAACCTCAAATTGTGATTCACCCATAGGTCACCATTGAAAATGTTCCCATGTGTAATTCATTAACAAATCAATGATTGCAGAGTCTAAACTATCCCCAAGGAATCATTCATCTAATCTTTCCCTATATAAGGGACTATTTCCCTTTGAAAAATAATATTCTATACAAAAATGCGGAACTGCAATGGGCACGAAATTGGCCTCATCCAACGCTAACCTGTACATGAGATTTTGGGAGAAATCCAACATTTGGGAAAATAACCCCTTCTGTGATTTTAAACTTTGTAGATGATATTCTCATTATTTGGAAAGGCCAGAAGAACATTTTAGACTTTTTTTTTTTTAACTTTCATCAATGACAATGACTTATTATTCACAAGCGAAGTGCACCAAGAGGAGATCGTCTTTTTAGATCTTTTAGTATTTAATGAATGAGAGGGCCCTATCTATACTAAAAATTTCAGTTGACTGCAATGGGTATTTAGATGCCCGTAGCAGACACATACTCAATGGATCACAAAAATTATATCAGGACAATTCAAAAGATTGAGGAGAAACTGCACAAAGGGTTCTGTTTTTAAGCTAGAAGCATCCACCTTGTCAAATTGTTTTGAAAGAAACAAACTATGACATAGAATTAGTAACAAAATCCCTCACAGAGGTTAGGTTAACTGGAAAGAACCACTCATAACAAATAAGATAATTGTTTGGTTGCTAGTAGTTTTATTTACTGTAGGTAATTGATTGACTAGTGGTTTTATTTCTTTAATTTATTGGTGGATAGTGGTTTTATTTAGGTAATTGATTGTTTGCCTATTGCTTTTAATTTTACAGTTTGGGTGTTTAGGTGCTTGTTGTATAGGTTTTATTATTGTGTATTTTGGACATTCAAGCTTTTGTATTAGGGTGACCATTGACTGCTATAGTAGCTTATGCCCATATGGGTATGATGTACTACTATAACAATCAATCAATGGGTACAGGGTGGGTATAGTGGGTCTGGGATGGGTGCTTTGGCCTCCTGGGTGGGTAGTGGGGCAGGGTGGGTTAACCCCTTAATGACTATATCTGTTATAAACCGCTTTAGTGATTAAGGGGCCATTAGATTGTATTAATTATATATGATTTCTGGCAACGAAGGACATGGCCCTGCAGTATGCTGATGAGGACACCCTTCACATTGGCTGGGGTAAGCAGAACGGTTTTTATTTACTTTATTTATGCTGCCTGACATAATGTTGTGTTTAATAATGGGCAAACAATCTATTATCCATATCTGGATAATAGTTATTTTGCCCATTACTGTACTGTATGTGTGTACGGTATGTGTTTGGTGGGGATGACCTGGGGACCCCCAGGCACCCCGCACGGACCAGCTGTAGACACCATTGGGGCCTGTGGGGACCTGTGGGGACCTGCAGGGACCACCTGGAGGCCCACAGAGCCTAGCAGGGACCACCGAGGGCCTCCAGACACCCATGGAAACCCCCTTGGGTGCACTGTGGGGCCTGCGGACACCCGTTGGGACCACTCGGGGACCCCTGCCAGCCAGTGGTATTAATCCTGTGTCTATAAAATAAATATTGGTTTTACAGGGGGTGGGTTGTGTATTGGTAATTACAACATATTTTAATTTAAATGTATGACTAGTGTAGATGAGCAGGGGGTCTCCGGAGAAGAACCACATTGGTTTCAGGTCCGGGGACCCCCTGCTTCCCGAGATACAGACCCCGTTATTGGGTGCCGGTAACTTCTATGCATGGAAATGTCCCAATCACGTGGCGTGAGACATTTCCATGCATAGGAGATACTGACAACCCATAACGGGGCCTGTATCTCGGGAAGTAGGGGGTCCCCAGGCCTGAAATCAATGCGGTTCATCTCCGAAGACCCCCTGCTACATTACTGTAATGTTTAAAATTAAATAAACCCCCCGCGATCGCCTGTGAGAGGCGCGCAGTTAGAGTGACTGATTCCCAAATCTGATTGGCTCTAGTATACCATGTGACAGAGGCTTGGGGGAGAACGGATGTGATGTCATTGAAAGCCTGTTACATGGTACTAGAGCCAATCAGAGTAGGGATACACTTCCCACGCTCTGATTGGCTACTGTACCATGTGAGGACGGCCATGTTTCTTTTCATGATGTCATCTTAAAGGCAATTGAAGCAAAGCCATTCTGATTGGCTGTGCTTTCATTGCCTTTAAGTAACGTCATAATTTTTTTTTTTTTATCGGCCAAAACACATGGTTTTCACGGCCCAATCAGGGCCGTGGGAACCATGACGAAAATGTGACATCATAGGCCTTTAAAAGCCTATGTCGTCTCATTTTGAAGCCAGACGCCGAGGAGGAAGGACCTCCTCCAGAAGAAGAAGGACAGGGCGTGGCCGTAGAAGACAAGAAGACCCCGGAAGAGAGCCGCAGATAGAAGAAAGAAGAATACAGATGAAGATGGATTACAAATAGAAGACCCGTGGATTGTTTTGGATTTTAATTTTAATGTTTATTATTTTATGGTTTTTTATTTTATGTATTCCTGTGCGTGGTGGATTGGTTCGAGAGTAAGCTGTTCAACGGGCGTCGGTGAGTTGGTCAAGTAATGGTTAGTGAACTAAAGAAATGTATTTTATTTAACTTGTTAATTTTTTTTAAAGCTTTTTTAACACGTGTATTTATTTATTTTTGGTATATCATTTCTTGCCACTGTATGTATGTATGTATGTATGTCTAGATCGATATATACATACAGGGTAAGAAATGATGTTGTTTAAAAAGATTGATTTGCTGTGTTTTAAATTAATTTGGCTATGCTGCTATGCATACATGTGTGTATAATGTATTTTAAAATTAGATTGATGTAATTGTTGCTATTGTATGGTGTACTTTAGGTCAGGGTGAGGCTTGCTTTTGTATATTGTATTCTTGTTGGTACTTATATTTTTTCACAGGATAACTTGTTCTGTTCAACGCTTGAATTAGTTTATTGTTTAATTGTTAGAGATGGAATGTAAATTGTTTAAAGATGTAATTAATGAATGCTAATTGATTTATGTTTACTGGATAGGTTTAAATAGTATACTTGTTTGGATGTATTGGTATTTTGTTGTGAATATGTTATTGTTAACATTCATTTGCAGAATGTATATGGTGCATATATTGTATGTATCATATATACAATGTAAATGCAATGTTTTGATTGTCATTTGAGGTTTTTGATTGGCATTTGAGGATTTTGTTTGGAAGTTCAGATTGGATTATTAAAGGAATTTGATTTCATTGTAGTGTGTCTGTATGGAAAGTGGTATTTGTAGTACAGCATGTTTTTGATAACCCTTCTACATTTATTTGTATATTGGTTCATCATGTGTGTGTGTATATATATATATATATATATATATATATATAAATAGTGAAGTGGATAGATAAGGTTGCAGTTTTGTTTTCCTTAGTGAAATATGATTTCAGGACATAAAATTTTTACTGCTGCATCCAACTATCCATTTTATCTACCTGCTGAAATATTATTCTGAAGTGTAACTTGTTCTGAAAAAAATTGATGCATGGATTTCTAGGATGTATAGATATAGCCAACATTATTGCAACCCATGATATGCAAATTGAGATATACACAATGCACCAGTGGGAAAAGTGGCCATTTTTTTTAATCAACCGCATGCAAGGAGAAGAGAGGCTACACGTCATTTCACACGCCGGAGCATGCCATGGGTTGCAATAATTTTGCCTACATCTGTACCACAAAACACATATCATTATTTGAAAATGTTATTGCAAAAATCTTAACATTTGCTTATGGCAGTGGATGAATTTAGCATCTTTCCAGAAGATGTATTAATTATTATTATTATGTAATATACTGTACATAAGGGAAAATAAAAATAGACAAAATAAATGTAAAGCTGTGTAACCCTTATTTTAATATGTGAAAATCGCTAACATTTTAATCCCTTAAATGTCTTCCATCTTTTTTGAGGAAATGTTTCATTAGAGTAAGATTTCTCATATACTTATTGCAATCTATAAAGTTGAAACCCATTAGGTTCACAATTTGATTATTTTCTCAAATGGTTCTCTTAATCCTTATTTAAAGTGGAGGAGGAAATGGCACTGCAGTATGCAGACGAAGACACCCTTCACATTGGCAGGGGTAAGTAGAATGGTTTTTATTTATTTATTTATGCTGCCTGGCTAATGTTATTTTTAATAATTGGCAAATGATCTATTATCCATATCTAGATAATAATTATTTTGCCCATTACTGTACTGTATGTGTTTGGTGGGGGTTGGGGGTGGGGAGGTGTATTTATTGAAATGTAGGCCATGTTTATTTTTTAAATACAGGAATGGTACCGCAGGCCAGCGGGGACCCACAGGGCCACCTGAGGACCCAAGGGTGCCCACGGGGACCAACTGAGGACCTACAGACACCTGCGGGGAGGAACAGGGGCCCAACAACTGTGAGGGACCCATGGGGACCACCTAAGGGCCCCCAGACACCTGTGGAAACCACCCAAGGGCCCCCAGACACCTGTGGGGATGACCCAGGGAACCTCTAGGACCACCTGGAGGCCCACGAGCCTAGCAGGGACTACCTAAGGGGGCACTGCGGGGCCTGCGGACACCTGTGGGGAGCACCCGGGGACCCCCGCCGGCCTATGGTATTAATCCTGTGTCTATAAAAACAAATATTGGTTTTATGTGGGGGCACAGGGGGGCGGTTTGTGTATTGGTGCTTACTAAATATTTCAATTAAAATTTATGACTAGTGTAGATGATCAGGGTGTCTCCGGAGCAGATCCACGTTGGTTTCAGGTCCGGTGACCACCTGCTTCCCGAGATACAGGCCCCGGTATGGGTTGCCGGTATTGCTTATGAATGGAAATGTTCCTATCACGTGACGCAAGACATTTCCATGCATAGGAGATACCGGCACCCCATGACAGGGCCTGTATCTAGGGAAGTAGGGGGTCCGCGGACCTGAAAACAATTAGGTTCAGCTCCGGAGACCCCCTGCTACATTATTGTACTATTTAAAATGAAATAAAACCCCTGCGATCGCCTGTGAGAGGCGCTCTGTTATTGTGACTGATTCAGCCCTCTTACTGCGTGTACTATTATCAAAAAGAGAAAGTTTTAAGCCCCACGGAAAGGGCTTCAAAACTCCAACATGGGGCACTCTGAGGTGGGTACAAAACCTATTAAACAAGCTGTGGGTACTGGTAAAAGAGGGACGGGGGCTTCCGCGCAGCCTCACTTATCGGAGCTGGCAATCAGCAGTCAGAGGTTTGCTTCTGGATTTCTTCAACCACTGCTGTCCTGGAATAGCTGGATATCTGGTACCCATATGACACTATCCACTGTGAGGTTTTATTTGTCATGTCGTAAGTGAGCATTTGTCTGCGGTTAACTATTCAGTATTACAGCAGTTTTTTGCTATTGAGTGTGCGCTTCTCTTTTTTGTTGTTAAAGAAATACATACATACCTATTAAACCCAGCTGAATTTATTGTACTTATTTTCGCCTGTGTGTGAAAGCCGTGGAGAGCTGCACTTCATGTCTATTTAGATGGCACTTGGAACCTTCAGCTAATTACAGCAGGGAACCAGTCCCAGGCCCGTCCCAAAGCAGGTAAGGCACCGTCTAGGGGTGGCAGGTCTCAGTGGGCGGCAAGAGGGAGAGAGTAGCAGCATAACCTGCTTTCTTTTTTTTATAAATGTAATATATGCCGTATTGAAGCAGGGGGTTTCCAGAGCTGAACCGCATTAATTAAAGTTCTGGGGACCCAGTTGCTTCTTGATATACTTACTTCCATATGGGTAAGTACCTGCCCAGGTTTAAAGCCTCTGGTCACATGGGCCATTAGGAAGCTGCATATGATGTCACGACTTCTTATTGGCCCATGTGATGTGAATCTTAGATGAGATACTGGCACCCACTAAGGAGATAAGTATCTCAGGAAGTAGGGTGTCCACGGATCTGACATTGATGGTGTTCAGCTCCAGAGACCCCCTGCTTCCTACCTAGAAATACAAGTGTAAAATGATCTTTGATACAATAAATTGTATGTGTTGTGGTGCCTTTAGAGGAGGTTCTTACTTGCAATAAAGCTCCATTAGCCCATATTGACAAAGAAACTAAAGTGCACCTATAATCATGTGTCTAATGTTGAAGCATCTACACTACAAAAAGGTACAGTATCTTTTTGAGAATGGGGGAGCGATAGAGGGGGTGGGGGGTGGGCATGGTCAGAGAATGGGCGTTGGGAGCATTGTAGGATAGGGGAAAGGGAGAATTAGGAAAGGGGAAAAGAAAGTGTATGTCGAAAGATTGGGGAGAGACAGAGAGAGCATAGTGAGAGAGGAGGGGAAGTGGGTGGAGTGGGGAGAGAAAGAGCGTGGAGACAGCTCTGACCCTCCATCCCCCCCTGACCCTCCATCCTCCCTGCACCAATTATTTATTAAATATATATTATGTAATAAAATAAAGGAAGTTCATTACAGAAATGTTGTTAAAGGAACAATGGCTTAAAAATGAAACAATTAAAATCCATGAAATTCAAAGATAATGACCCCGGCCTGGGACCCAAACCTCCATCACTCTGCATGACATGATTGATGAATGATATACAATATAGTGACACAAAGTTTTATTGGTGTATTGAATATTAAGAATTCTTTTCTAATTAATCTAATTCACATTACTCTACAATCTTTCTTTTTTTGATGCTTGGAGGTGTTTTTTTTTACTGAGCGCACCTTCTATTTTCTCTTTCTCAGATAAAATGGATAGTTGGGTGCAATGTTCTACTCCTGAAATCATATTTTAAAATAAAAACTGCCTTATCCATCTATCACTATGGTATTTTCCTAACAATATATAAATGTATCCCAAAATCTAACACATTTTTTCTCTGTCGACTTCGTCTAATGCAAAATGCATTTTGAAGAAAAAAAATATTACCAAAATGAATAACTTTGTAATTGTTCTTCAAAAGTTGCTTTACACAGTGTGTGATAAACTGAGCTTTTATGCAGCCCTCCTGCTCCAATGCCTTGAAGTAGTTTGGAGATGCATTAATATTTATCATATTTGAAGACTCACTTCATGTGAATTCTTTGATCTAACAGAGCAAAGCCTTTGTATTACTAAGATGAGTTCAAGATTAAATGATGGGGTACCACTGTGAGAAAAATGAATTCAAAACACAAAATAAATACTCAGATCTTTCTTTGTTTGGGTTGAATCGATCCTCTTCGATAGTAGCACAAAGTGGATTTGGGAGGCAACTATAACATCACATAACAATGCCATACTTTATACGTTATATAAATAAAGACATACACTACTTTCAACTGTACCTATTTTTATGTCCTCCACCTATTAAACGCAGCTAAACGTATTGTTCCCATTTGGTCAGTGTGTTATAGGAAAGTTATTACCACTTCTATTTTATTTATATATATCAATATTTACATATAAATCCAGAAATACAAGTGTAAAATGAACTTTGCATAGAATACATTATATCTATTATGGTCAGGGTTGCCACCAGTCCGAGTATGACCCGGAGACTACGGGTTTTAACCATGTATCTCCAGGGTCCAGGTTTACCTAGTAAAGCTTTGGGTGGTGGTGTTCGGCAGTGGCGTCTCCCGGCGTCCACTGAGTCCTCCCGGCATCTTCCCTTGCAAGTAACTCCTGTCAATATGGCTGCATGGCATCAAATGATGCCGCATTGCCATGACAATGTGACAAATAACAAATACAAACCAGCACCTTTAGAAATGGTCCATAGATAATGTTCACAATATTTTCCAGGTGTTAAAAATAAACTTGAATTGGAAGTCTTACACCTCTGGGCCAACTTGTTGGATTCACGAAGATACGTCCCGTAATATGTGGGATTAAACACAGAAGAAAATCATAGTGTATACTGCTGACACAATAGAACAAACACAAAACAATAACATACAAGGACCTACTCACAAATAGACAAACCAAAACTCAAAAAAACACAAAATACTAACAAACAACAATAAATAAAAATTACAAAATGCAAACAAACAGACAAATAAAATACGGCTGAAAAACATTTAAGATAATTTATTTAGAGAATGGAGTCTCCCAGAAGGGAGGAAATGGGGCTCAAGGAATATGGGGTGCACTTAAAACGGAAACAAAACGGATTGCATATAAATCCTAAGCTTCCTGTAATAAGCAAAAATGATGATACACCAGGAGGCACCCTAAGCAAGCCTTAATGTATAATTCATTCCAGGATGTGGAAGTCTAAATGGCTTGCAAAATATTTTCTATTGATGAATTTTTGTTTCAGTTCGTTCGCCTGAACAGCAAATGTCTCTTTATCAGAGTAGTAGGATAAATGCCTTGGATGGAGATATATATATATATATATATATATATATATATATATATATATATATATCTGTTTTATGTTATGGTGGGTACATATATATGTATATTTTTAGTTATACAGCCGCGGCCCCTTTAAACCTCCTACATGCCCGTAAAAATGTGGGGATGTTCTCCGTTTGTAACGGAGTTTCCCGCGCGCCAGCCGCATAGCCCAGACAGCGCTTATGACAATTAACATTGAAAGCGCGCACGGCGCTGAAACCTGCAGAAAAAATGCCGCATCCTCCCGGGTTTTTAAAAATCCCGCGGTTGCGGCCGTAGGAGATTAAAGGCGGCTGCCACTGTATAGCGCTATCAAGGTCAAAGCACTTTACAGCAGTAATACAAGTATCATAATATTACATCACCTGCTGAGCTGTGTGACCTAATTGCAGTTGTGTTTCAAGTGCAGTTTGTATAAAGTGTTGAGTTAGAACCCAAAGGGAATTTGAAACAAGGAAGGTATTAAATAAGGTATATTGAAGTACAGTAACTTGTTAGCACTTTATACTCTATATTGCAACAATGAGCAGGATTGAGAATGCCACTCAATGCACATCTTACCCCATGGTTGGGCACTTGGAGCAGCTGTTCCAGGAAGCATACAGTACTACTGTGGGAAATGTGCGCTGGTGGTCTCTTTAGAGTCTCAGATGGCTGATATGAAGAGGCAACTTGTAACATTGACAATTTTGAAAGGAGTGTAATGCTCACTGAGCAGGCCCTGGCTGCGACTAGTGGTGCAGGGGGTGGAGCTGTGAATGAGAGCCTGGAACAGGTAGGTAGCTGGGAAACAGTTAGAAGGGGAAGCAGGGGAAAGGGAAAGAGGCTGCCCCCGTTCTGAGATGACCTAGCCCAATAGATTTGCCAGATTGAAGGAAAATATTGGGGGTGTCAGGGCAGGAATACTCAAAGAACAAGAAAGGTTATGGTGGTAGGGGACTCCATTATTAGGAAGGAAGGAACAGGGCAATCTGTTGTGATGACCACATGAACCGAACTGTTTGCTGCCTTCTGGGTGCTCGGGATTGGCACATTGCGGATCTGGTAGACAGATTTTTGGGAGGGGCTGGGACTGACCCGGCAATCTTAGGGACACATTGACACACTCAATGACAAAGGTTAGGATAAAGATGAATGGTCTACGAAAAATGATTTCAGGTATCAAGCCAAGTTTAAGGCAAGGACCTCCAAGGAAAGAGGCTGCCCCCGTTCTGAGATGACCTAGCCCAATAGATTTGCCAGATTGAAGGAAAATATTGGGGGTGTCAGGGCAGGAATACTCAAAGAACAAGAAAGGTTATGGTGGTAGGGGACTCCATTATTAGGAAGGAAGGAACAGGGCAATCTGTTGTGATGACCACATGAACCGAACTGTTTGCTGCCCTCTGGGTGCTCGGGATTGGCACATTGCGGATCTGGTAGACAGATTTTTGGGAGGGGCTGGGACTGACCCGGCAATCTTAGGGCACACAGTGACACAAATGACAAAGTTAGAGAAAGATGAAGGGTCCTAAAAAATGATTTCAGGTATCAAGCCAAGTTTAAGGCAAGGACCTCCAAGGTAGAAGTTACTGAAATACTACCAGTGTCATGCACTACCCCAGGGAGACAGTTGGAGCTTAGGGAGGTTAATGCATGGCTAAGAAAGTGGTGTATGAAGGAGGGTTGGGGATTTTTAAAGCACTGGGAGTCGTTCTCTAAAAGGTGCTATCTTTGTGGAAGGAATGGATTGCACCTCAATGAAAAGGGATCTTCTGTGCTATGGGGAGGATGTTAAAAAGATTGAAGGAGATGTCCAACCGTAGGCTGAGTCCATAGTTGATCCGAGGTGGGAGCGACATTGCTCACTCCAAATACAAACAACTGGAGGCCAATGCGCATGTCCATAGATCACACGCGTGCACGTGAGCGCCGGGGTGGCCGATGCGTAGCGAGACAAACTTTTTTGTATTTACCGCGTGATGGCCGGTCAGGTGTACGTTTCAATCAATGAAGGCGAACCGCTCATGTGACATCATGGGCATGCCCCACTGGCTCGCCCTCGCCATGACCCCCATTGCACAACCCTGCAGGCCACGGATCTCTTCAAGTACAGGCGCATGTGACATCACATGCTCAGTTGTGAGCATGAGCCTTCTATGGACGCGGCCTTACCGTAAACGTCTCTTCAATAACAGAGGACCATGGACTTCTTCACATCAGGTTGCTGACCATTGCGTAAAGGTTCAAGCGTTGGTGCCGGAGTAGGATTCAGAGTGTGAAGACACATTGATTGAATTTGAATTGCATTTTGTTTTAGGTTGCCCATTGACTGCCAGTGTACTTATCTTTCTGTGTATAGATAAGTGCAGTTACAATCAATGCATTTTTTGGCAAATGCTTGTTTTTATTTCAATGTTCTGTATTGTATTTTTTGTGATGTTTCTTTTTTAAAGTTGCCCATTCATTATCATTGTGGCAATGAATGCCCATATTCTAGGCCTAGTTTACAACAGTCACAACCACTTACTTTATTGTCAAATGCTTGTTTTTATTTAAATGTAATGTGTTTTATTTTGTGCCTCTTTTTTTTTTTTTAGATAGCCCATTCATTGCCATTGTGGCAATCCATGCCCATATTGTGGGCATGGTTTACCACAGCCACAATCAATGGGTAGAGGCGGTGGGGGAGGGGGTAGTTGCCCTTTAATTACTATAGCGGTTACTAACCGCTAAGGTAATTATGGGGTTAATGGCTATTAGTTTGTTTTTTTATTGTAATGTTGCTGCCCACGGAGGATGAGGAGGATGGTGATGAGGATGAGGGTGGCCTTCATCGTGGCAGGAGTAAGTAGAACTTTAATTTACTTTATGCTTACTATATAATGTTTTATTTTTAATGGGCAAATGAGCTATTATCCATATCTGGATAAGGAGTTAAGTTCAGTAATAGACAAACCATTCCATTTAATATTCAAGGAATCCATTTCCACAGGCTCAGTATCACAAGATTGTCATAAGCAGACATGTTGCCTATATTTAAAAAGGGAGCTAGGTCACAACTGGGGAATTACAGACCTTTAAGCCTGACATCAATAATGGGGAAGCTATATGAATGTTTAGTACATGATAATATTCAGCAATACCCAATGGAAAACAAAATTATTAGTAATGGTCAGCATGGATTTATGAAGGATAGGTTGTGCCAAACTAACCATATTAGTTTCTTTGAGGAGGTAAGTAGGAATTTAGACCAGGGTAATGCAGTTGATGTTGTCTACTTAGATTTTGCGAAGGCTTTTGATACAGTGCCACACAAGAGGTTAGTGTATAAAATAAAGGACATTGGAATCAGTAAAAATATTTGCACCTGGACTAAAAACTTGTGAAGGATAGACAACAGAGGGTAGTCATAAATAGAACCTTTTCAGGTTGGGCTAAAGTTGTAATTGCAGTAACTCAAAGATCGGTACTGGGACCCCTGATTTTAAACTTAATAACCTTGAGATTGGCATAGAGAGAAAAGTCTCCATCTTTGTTGTTTACATTAAATTATGTAAGGTAGTAAAATCAGAGCAGGATGTAATTTCTCTCCAGAAGGATAGACTTGGATAGACTGGAAACCTGGGCAGGTAAATGGAAGATGAGTTTTAATACAGATTTAATACAGAAAGGTTATTAATTCGGGAAACAAAACTAAACAGGAGACTTACAAATTAAATGGGGTAAAATGTGGTGGATACTTGATGAAAAGGATTTAGGAGTGCTAGTAGACAGCAGGCTTAGCAATCGTTTCCAATGTCATGCCGTAGCTGCAAAGGCAAATAAGATCTTATCTTGCATTAAACTGGGAATGGATGGAAGGGAAGTAAGAATAATTATTCCCCTCTATAAAGCATTAGTAGGACCACACCTTGAATAAAGAGTACAGTTTTGCGCAGCACTCCATAAATAAGACATTATGGAACCAGAAAAAGTGCAGAGAAGAGCCTCCAAATTAATAAAGGAGATGGAAAATCTTACTTTGAGGAAAGGCTAGCTAATGTACATTGTTTACATTAGGAAATAGGCATCTAAGAGGGGATATGATAACTATATACAAATATATTCGGGAACTATACAAGGAACTTTCAAATGAACTATTTATTCCAAGGGCAGTACAAATGACAGGGTCATCCCTTAAGGAAAGGAGATTTCACCAGTAATGGAGGAAAACGTTCTTTACAGTAAGGGCAGTTTAAAGGTGGAATTTATTACCCATGGAGTGTGCTGGAAGATACAATAGATATCTTCAGAAAAAGGTTGGATATCTTTTTAGAAAAGAAAGGTATACCGGGATATACCAAATAAGTAAATATGGGAAGGATGTTGATCCAGGGAGAAATCTGATTGTCATTATTTGGCGTCAGAAGGGACTTAATTTCCCCCTTATGAGACATCATTGGATGATGTTTCACTGTGTTTTTTTGTTTGCCTTCCTCTGGATCAAAATACTGTAAATACAAATATAGGATAAAGTATCGGTCATATAAATTTAGAATATGTTGAACTTGATGGACATATTATTATTATAGTTTATTTGCGCCAACATATTCCGTAGTGCAGTACAATGGGGTTCAGAATTATGTGTATTACAAAAACATAAACAGTTATGTCTTTTTTCAACCTCATCTACTATGTAACCACATCATAGCATATCGCCTATCAGACTCTCGATTTATCATCTGCATTTAACTTTGTCACCATAAATATGGAAATATATTGCAGATGTCATTTAGTACATTGCTTAGATTGTACATTTCCAGTAACAAGGATTTTACTGATATGCTGCTTATTTTTGTAACTGCAGCACATTTAGCCTCACTGTGTGTTCTGCTTATGTAGTGTTGTACTGTATCTCCTCCTGTAAAGCACTGCCTACAATGCCAATGCTATACAGAATAAGATACTTTCACTGCTAAGCCTGTGAGCTGGAATTGTAGTTAAAACTACAATTCTCACACACACACACACACACACACACACACACACACACACACACACACACACACTATATATACTTTGTGAGCCAAATATCTTTATAATTGCTTTTTTATGACAATAATTGCATTGACCCTGTGGAGCAATGCATTATGTGCACTTCCAGCAGCTAAGGGTTTCATTCTTCCCTGTATCACACATTGTCTGAGCCTTAATCTATTCTAGACTGTTATCAAAATCCATAGCAGGACATGAATGACCAATTAATGTCCTTTTTGTTAGTTACTGATGCTTACAAATATACTTATTTCATTATGCAACTACTGTAGTGAACCAGAACTGATAATTCAGAAATCCAGGAACATTATAAGAATATTTTAACACTGTGAATAATATTCTCATACAGTAGTACCATTCTCTCTTTATCAGGTAAGTCTGCTTTCAATAAACATCACCAATGTAGAATTAAGAGTCTCTGTCAACAACTATCAAACAAAACTATTATTTAATTGATCAGAACATGAACATGTTTAAATATAGAAGGTATTCTGCATTTTGCTGATTCAAGGAAGGACAAAAAAGAAAGAAAATAGATTAATGTACAATGCAGAAACATGTACAAACAATGTACAGTAGTAACAAAATAATTATACCAGGAGGAATAATACAGCACACAACTAAACTCCTTGTTGATGCCTTTGCTACAACAGCAACCTCTTTGACGCAGTGGGAAACACAGAGCACTATATAACTTCAGTATATATATTACAACAACTGTTGATGGTAATTAGATGTAACATGCACTGCCAACTGGATCAAATCCTATTTTGAAATGAAAGCACATGTGTATTGTGCCTAAGCATTTGCGACTCAATCAGGGAGCTATGTTGCCTCAAGCAATAATAAAGGCTGGAAAAAGCACTTGAGAATAAAAGATCACAAATACTGTACATTGATAGACAAAACTGCATGTTAGAACGCCCTGTGTATAAGTATATATGCTTAACATCCCAGTAGGGTCTCTCTCTAATTGTAGCAATTTCTGTTTTGGGGAGAAAGCCACATCAACAAAAAGATCTGACTAATGATTTCAAATTAGAAGCGTGTGACTCACAGGCTTTTCATATTGTACTAAACAGTTATCTCGCTCAGAAAGGCTATTTTCTTCTCCAAGAGAAGAAATGCGTCTACTCGGTATAATTTAATGAGTTTGAGATTAGAAATAACCACAGTTCTCCAGAAGCAGAGACATCATACATTGTTTTCCCAAAAGGTTGCCTTTTTTTTTTTATTTTTTTACTAGGAACGGGTGTATATAAATACATTATTTACAATACAGCTAACCCCAGTTCATTATTTTATTGCTACAGATAAATGCTAAGAGCTCCATGCTCTGGCAGCAAAATATTTCATTTTTAAAGTTTATCTACCTGATTCACATTCCTCTCTAGTCGCACCAATTCAATTTCGGGTAAGGATTAGAACAGGGAAAAGATGCAAAAAGAATCATCTCTTGGGTTACATGAGTGCTTCTTGTAATCTGATTGTCATAAGGGAATATACACTCCAGTAAAAGCCTGTAATTGATTCACAGAGTCT
This sequence comes from Ascaphus truei, assembly GCA_036426205.1. Taxonomy (NCBI): domain Eukaryota; kingdom Metazoa; phylum Chordata; class Amphibia; order Anura; family Ascaphidae; genus Ascaphus; species Ascaphus truei. The sequence continues at coordinate 231,785,439 of CM071569.1, forward strand.
AACATTAAACCCATTAGGAGTAGGACCATATGAAAGATCAGACGATGAAATCCCATCAAGTGGCTTCCTGGAGGCATCTGTTGCAGCTGACAAGTGTTTGTAAATTATTTACAAATCATGCTGAAAAGTACAAGCAGCACAATATGTAGATTGTTTATAGCCAATAATCTCACCCCTCCACTGTCCTTTAATAATCCCATAACACAACCTCTGAAAATGATTGCATGGGAGGGGGGAGTTCAGCAATGGCAACCCGTCTAAAACCTTCCTGTATCAAATATTTCACATACCGTAGTTGATTCACATATCGTATAACTGTATTGAGAGATGTGCAATGATTGACACGATTCCCAGCACAGTAAGAGGCAAAAGCAGCAAACACAAAATATTCAATGCCACTGCCCAACTTTAACATAATAGATACATAAGGACAAGGTAAAAGTCAAATATTGAATGGATAAAAAACAAATTGGATACAGATATATGCATATGTGTGTATTGAGTAGATGACCATCATGCTAAATCTAATGCTATTTCAGGTGCGGAATGATTTCAAATGAAAAGACAAACTATATATATATATATTTACGTAGAAATAAAATGTTACATTTGATTAAAATCCATAATACAGAGTGTAAAAAAAGACTACTGTCTTTCCATCACAAGTCAGCTGCAAGCAAAACAACAACAAAAACTCAATTATATACAAATGATATAAAAATATGTTTCATTCAATAGTAAAGGGTCATGCTGAGATATATACCTATGGATTACTGTACCTGCTCTCCCAGGAAACGTTCTGACTTCCCGCAGTCACTCAGTGCACGCTGGGTCGCTGTGTGAGACAAAAGACAGCATTGATCTCCACTAGCTCTCTCTACCCTCTGTCTGCAACTAGCAGTTCAGGATGAGCAGTGCTTGAGTGACAGGGGAGGGAGGTTATACCTACAGTACTGTACAGTAGTAAGCACGTGTAGGAGGAGGAGACGGGTTGGTGGTGCAGTAGTTCAGAAGAGCAAAAAAAGGGCTGCGGATTTTGTATCAACTGTCTTGGTATAAACAAGATCTTTGGTAAATCTTCATGAACCTGTCTTCTCCTCATGTCCGTCAGCAGATTGATTGTCAGCACTCCAGTTTTGGACAGTGAAATTACAGAGAAAGGCAAAGATTGGACGGAGGTTGCTTTCTCACTTGCTCAGAAAGTGGTGATCAGGCCAACTGCAGTAGAGCCTCCACTATTTGAAGTGTCTGCAGAAAAGTAGCGATACAATGTGTGTGCTTGAAATAATAATCATACAGGATAAAGCAAAGGCAGCAGGCTATTTTGACTACATGTTACCGTATTTTCTGCTATAAGAACTGCAAGTCAGTTTCTTTTTAAAATGACACAACTCTGAAATTATTTTAAACTTTGTCTCCGTTTGACAAAGTAACAAGTAACACCCTGAAGCAATTTCTCTCTCACTGTGAAATATGTTTAAATCTGGCTAAAAGAGTAATTTAAAGCAGTAAAACATGAAATCTTCTATTTTTTTTATTAATCAGTTTTGTAGTTTTATATAACGACTTCCTGTATTTGTTTTATTATTCAACTCATTATTATATTATATAGTAATTAATGCCATTCTTAATGAGTTTTAAAGCATCTTTTGATTTCTATAGTAAGTTTTAGCCCACCTCCCAAAAGGTGCAAGATCTATGTATGTATGTATGTATGTATGTATGTATGTATGTATGTATTTATGTCTTTAATTATATACTGTAGCGCCATTAATATACATAGCGCTTTACAGCAGTAATACACGTGACAATATAACAAAATAATAAATAATACAAACACATAATAGGAAGAAGTGCTTCAGACATAAAGTAACATTTAGAAAAAGCAGTCACTGCTCCGAAGAACTTACAATCTAATTGGTAGGTAGGAAGAACGTACAGAGGCAGTAGGACGGCGTTCTGGTAAGTGCGTCTGCAAGGGGCCAAAGTTTATGTATGAGGTGTGAATTATCAGCCATGGAGCTACTCATGTGCGTCATTAAGCAGGTGTGGTTTAAGGTGGGTCTTAAAGGTGGATAGAGAGGGTGCTAGTAGGATATTGAGGGGGGGGGGGATTCAAGAGGTTTTGGGCAGTCAATGAGAAAGGTTTAAGTCGGGAGAGGGCTTTAGGTACAGAAAGGGTACAGAGAAGATATCCTTGAGCAGAACGCAAGAGTGTATAGCGAGAAATTAGGGGTGAGATGTAAGGAGGAGCAGAAGAGTGTAAAGCTTTGAAAGTGGGGAGGAGAATTGAGTGTGTGATACAGGATTTGATAGGAAGCCAGGAGAAGGATTTCAGCAAGGGAGATGCTGAGAAAGATTTAGGAAAGAGTGGGGGGATTCTGGCATCAGTATTTAGGATAGATTGTAGGGGAGACAGGTGAGAGGCAGTAAGGCAACAGTAGGTTACAGTAATCGAGACAGAGAATGAGCACCTGTGTCAGAGTTTTAGCAGTCGAGGAACAGAGGAAAGGGCGCATCTTTGTAATATTGCTGAGGGAAAAACGACCGGTTTTAGCTACCCTTTGAATGTGAGGAGAATGTGAGAGAGGAGTCAAGTGTGATCCGTAAGAAGTGTGCATGTGCTCCTGGGTGAATGATAGCACTTCCAACAGTAATTTGGAAGGAGGTAGTTAGGCCAGGTTTGGGAGGAAGTATGAGGAGCTCTGTTTTTGCCATGTTAAGTTTATGTCAAAATAGGACCATCCAGGATGATATAGCAGAAAGACATTCAGAAACTTTAGTCTGTACTGCAGGTATAAAGTCAGGAGTTGAAAAGTAAATTTGTGTGTCGTCAGCATAGAGGTGATATTTGTACCCAAGAGATGTGATTAGGTCACCTAGGGAGAGTGTGTACAGAGAAAAAAGAATAGGTCCCAGGACAGAGCCCTGGGGTACCCCACAGAGAGATCAATAGAGGAGGAGGCGTTAGCAAAAGAGATACTACGGTGATAGAGATAAGAGGAGATCCAGGATAGAGCTTTGTTATGAATACCAAGAGTATGGGTAATGTGAAGAGGGTGGTCCACAGTATCAAATTCTGCAGAGAGGTCTAATAATATGAGAAGAGTGTAATGATCTCTGTCTTTGGCAGCATGGAGGTCATTAATTATTTTAGTGATGGCTATTTCAGCAGTGCGGAAGCCAGATTGTAGAGGGTCTAGGAGAGAATAGGTGTTGAGAAAATTGAGCAAGCGAGAGAATACAAGACGTTCAAGGAGTTTAGAGGCAAAAGGCAGTAGAAAGACAGGCCGATAGTTAGAAAGACAGGTAGGGTCAATCTTGCTGTTTTTGAGTAATGGTATAACTGTTGCATGTTTGAAGGAGGAAGGAAAGGTACCAGAGTACAGAGAGGAGTTAAAAATGGGTGTGAGTGTGGGGATTATAGTAGGAACAAGAGGTTAAGGAGATGGGAGGGAATGGGGTCAAGAGGACAGGTAGTAGAGGGAGAAAAGGAGATCAGCAACAACACTTCCTCTATGACAGTGGATAAAGAGTCAAGGAAGGTAGGATGAGAGTTAGGAAGAGATGTAGGATGGAATGAGGATACAGAGGGGATGTCCTGGTGTATGGATTCAACCTTTTCCTTGAATTAGTCGGCAAAGTCCTGAGGTGAGATGGAGGAAGAAGAACAGGCAGCAGAGGGTGCTCTGAGTAGAGAGTAGAAGGCAGAAAAGAGTCAGCATGGGTTAGACATGTGCGTGTTGATTAGTAAAGAAAACTAGGTTTGTTTAGCCTGAGAGAGGGCACAGTTGAAACAGGATAGCATAAATTTGTAGTGAAGGAAGTCTGCGAGAGTGTGAGATTTCCTCCAGAGGCGTTAAGTGTGGAATGCAGCATGCACATGTGGAAATTTAGCCAGGGTCTGGGGTTAGAAGGGCGAGAACGTCAGAGAGAAAGCAGGGCATTTAGATCAAGAGGGGAGGATAGGGCAAAGTTGTAGTTCCTGACCAATTTGTCAGGGTCTGGAGCAGAGCTGCGAGAGGAGAGGGAGGAGCGTAAAATGGAGTCAAAATCTTGTAGTTAATAGAGCGCAGGTCTCTGCAGAAGCGAGGGGTAGATGGAGGTGGAGAAGGGCAGAAGTGAGAGAGAGGAAATTAGTTCAGGTGATGGTCAGAGAGAGGAAAGGGGGAAAATGTAGAAATCAGAGGGAGAAATGTTTTTAGTGGAGACCAGATCTAGGTACAGTAATGGCCATCTTTGTGGGTGCTGGCTGCAGTCCACTGTTGACGGCCAAAAAAGAGGTTAGAGAGAGAAAGCGGGAAGATTTTTTTTTGAGAGATGGGTCATCAATATGACAGTTGAAGTGCCCAAGGAGAAGAACAGGGGAGTCTGAGGAGAGAAAGAAAGAGAGCCAGGATTCAAAGTGAGAGAGAAAGACAGAAGGGGGATGAGTAGAGGTAGGTGGGCGATAGATGACCGTCACATGGACAGGGAGAGGAGAGAAGATCTGGACAGTGTGAACATTAAAGGAGGGAAAAGCAAGAGAGGGAGGAATAGGAAGGGTTCAGTAACAGCAGAGAGGAGAGGAGGAGTCCCACACCTCCACCCCTGCCACCAGGGCATGGAGTGTGAAAGAAAGAAATGTCACCATAAGAGGGCAGCTTCCAGAGCAGAGTCAGACTGAGTGAACCAAGTCTCAGTTATAGCAAAGAGAAGCAGAGAGTGATAGAAAATGAATTCATGCACAGAAAGGAACTTTTTAGAAAGGGAGCGTACATTCCAAAGGGCACAGGAGAAAGGGAGAGAGGAGGGAGAGTGACGGGATGGGAATGAGGTTAGAGGCGTTGACACCAGAGGGAGTTGAAACTGCATGTGTGTAAGGAATCGGGGAATCATCCCCTGCGACGTGTTCCCTCGTTACCTAATGCTCCTGTCACCTCCGCGCCGCTTACAGAGCACGTGCGCACACAGAGGTTTTCTGTCAAATCCACTGAGCTTGGTCCCGCCCCCATCTCACGTCACGCATCACTAACGCGTGGCGCGCTCACGCGACGATCGTGCACCACTCCCCAGCTGCGTGGCAAGATTCCTGATTGCACTAACAATGCTCACCTGTCTCCTGCACCCTCTGTCCAATCCCTGTTCCCACAGGGGCAGCTCCGCCTCTCGCACTGATTGCTCCAGCCTTGCTATAAAAACCCTGCATGCTCAGTCACTCATTGCTGAGCATAAACCCTTGTAGCCTTGTGTTCGTGCGTTCCTGCTTTGCTGTGCCTTGCCTTGTGCTTTTTCTATTCTTGCTTCCAGTTGATCTCACGTGTACTGACCCGGCTTGACTATTGTACCCTCTCTGGATAATGACCCCGGCTTGCCTCTGACTACCCATACTTCTCCAAACCCTGACCATGGCACAACGGATATCAACTACACTGCTGGTTCTGCCCCATGACCTCGGCAGGTATCTGAACAAACCCACTCTCTCCAACCCAGACACGGCTATGTTGACAATCCACTTTCCAGGCGTGCCTCCGCTGCTGTGGGTGCGCAGTTCTATACTTTCCCACCTCAGTACCGGGGTCCCGCCTTGTTCAGGGTGAGCACAAGCGTTACAATGTGGGAGGCGAGGATGAGAGCATGTAGAAATAACACAGGGACTAGGATTGGGAGAATTATCCCCAGAAGGAAGGAGGTGAAGCATGGAAGGAAAGAGAATGTGTGAGGCTGATTTGTAGTGGTGTGTTTTAGTGCAGGGGATATAGCTATGTAGTTTCAAAGGGCGCAGGTAAGAAAGGAGTTCATGTGAATTGAGAAGTGACGAAGGAAGGAGAGATGGAGATATATGAATAGAGTTAAAGACATAATGAGACTGGTAGAAAGAAGCAGGTATTTTGAAGAGAAGTGATGTCAAAGCAAATAGAAATAGTATTGGCGGCATGGCAGCAATAGTTAAGTGCTGAGATGTGCAGTCTGGTATAGATAATATCCTCCTTTCCAGCATAGTTCAAATCCAGGATTCAAGGCTAGTAGGTGTTGTGTTGTCCACTTGTTCACTCCTGTGAACTCCCTTTTAAATTCCACACTGCATGCTTCTTTAAAAAATGACTACTTTAAATATGGGCTGCTTTAAATGTATGCTGCTTTCTCCTGCATTGCTGCTCCCCCAGTGTGTCTCAAGCTATATACTGTAGATCTTACAAGTCACTTCACTGAATTAGGTGCTATCCTGACAACTCAATTAGCACATGTGAGGCACATAAAAAACCGATGGTATTTCTAAACAGGGTGTTGTCCTGCCTAGGTGTTACAAGTTGAATTTAATTAAGAGACACATCAAGGCATGATTTTGGAGACAGATAATGTAAATATTGTTTTATCTGAGAAGAGAAGAAAAAGATGATCAGTAATTCTTTGTAACACTTTCCTGTTTGTAATCATTTGTTGCCAATATTCCCAGAAGGTTACCCCTGGGCCCAGTGAGTCCCTGGCAGCAACCTAGCACTATAAGCCAGGGGCCAGGAATCATTACATGACAAGTTAAACCCCTGCTTTTTCACTTTCCATGTTCCCTTTGCCCCAGACTCATGAAACTCTCTGTGTGTATGTTTTAAGTGGGATATTTGGGTAGAAATGCAATTATTTTGTTTGCAGGAGTTTGGGGGAGGAGCTACCAATAGTCCCCTAATTCTCCCTGGCGTGTAGGCAGGATTGGCCGGTACGCGGGGTGAAGTACACCGGGGCTGTTGGGTGGAATTTGGATCCCTGCTCTGACAGAAGGAGGGAGGGCAGGGCCCCTGGTAGGCGTGGTATCCAAGGCAAATGCCTTGCTCGCCTTGCCCTAAGTTCAGCCCTGAAGTGAACTCTGGCAATAAAGTGGCACTCTTCCCATTCTTCCCTGTAGCTGTACTGTTGCCTTGGAGGAGGCCACAGCCACTGATTGATGTGATGGGGAATAGCGGGTTTGAAGGCTGCTTTTGTGGTCAGGGCTGTAGCCTCCTTTGAGCTCCCAAGAGTGACTTTAATCTTTGGTGGGCTCAGCGGGGCAAGGTGCTGTAGCATGTGAGGTACGTGGAGCAGGGCAGGTGTTTTCTTTAGTCCTGGGGCAGCTCTGGAAAGCATATCCGAGCTTCTTGCTCAAGAAGCACCTTAGTTCCTTTGTGCTGTAAAAAAATCCTATACAGCACCCCCTCAAATAGAAGCACAAAGGCTCCCTCAATAGATTCTGTGCCCTGAGAAAGATGCAAATGCCTGCCTCTTAATAGAAAGTACATGTTTAAGTGCTGTCTCTCTGCATCCCTGAGAGATCTTAATTCTCGAAGACCTGCAGGTGTGTGCGCAGAAGGGGATCTGGTATGAAGGGGGCACATGGGATAATATTACCCTTGTACCAGACCCTCCAAGACCTTTTGTTGTGACAAATATTCCCCATACAGTTCTGCCCTTTTGGATGACATTATGGGTGACAGCACTAAAAATAGTATGGCTTTCCCGTAAATACAGCTGGCTGCCACCACATTAGAGAGACCCACTATGTCAGTTACAGCCCTGAAATACACCTCTAAGCTTTGGGAACCTGACATGTAGCACCTCCTCCAATGCTTCCTGCTTTGCTGTGTTGCAGTGGTGACAGTGCTGTGGCTGATAGCGCTATTACCAGCCACACCTGTGCCCGTGATGTTGATGGTGTCACAGGGGTACTGATGCAAGCAGGAGGGGTAGTGGATGTGGAGATCCCTGGCAGACGTATAGAGCCTTGGGCTTCTTCACACCTTCCCCATCATAAATAAAGTCATGAATTAATTATAGGATAAATAATTCCAAAGGGGAGCAAGAGAGTTGTGCAAAGTTAACAGCCTCTCTGCAGGGTATTTTTTGCAGCAGCAGTGTTTTTAACTAAGGCTTTTTTCCCTTAACCTATTGATATTGCCTCATTTTTACTCTCTTGTCCTCCGCCAAAAACAGACAGAGGCTCATATTAAACACCAGATATATATGAAGGGATGGGGTAGGGAGTACTCTCGCTCAGCTAGTGTGTAGGTGCAACAATATAGGGTGGGAGCGGTGCACTGCTCGGACAGAAGATTATGACACAGACCAAGAAAGAAGGTCTCAGACTGAATTGCATTCAGGCTCTTAAGTGAGGACTGAATAGAAAATAAAAAATATATTTTATTCACAAAATGTAGTCAAATAAGGCTCCTAAATAACAGCAATGTAGGTTGGTGAACCGACGATGAAATATACGATGGTGCTTAAAAGTCTGTATAAATTGGTGGCATCTTATAGAATAATGTCCCTCCACTCAATGTAGATTTGACTGACTGGCGGATCTGTCCGAATAGTATCAATATCCACTGGTATGAAATTTTGCACTACATAATACATGGGAAAGAGCTCCAGGCGAACAAGATTCCTGATGAATTCAGATTTCAGCCAATATCGGACCAAGAGCCAGGACCCCACCAACCACTAAGATAACAGCTGTACCCAACTTAACATGATACATCAGTAAATAGCTTTAATGCCCCATTAAATACTGGGTCATGATACGATAATGTTCTACCATTGTAAGTACCAAAATTCCAGCTATACTGGCAGATTGTCTCTAATCTCAGCTGTCACTCTAATAAAGTGATGAGTTCTAACCAGCCAGCCATGGTAAATGCCAAAGGTCTTGAACAAAACTGTCATATTGGCATAACACAACCTGCAAAATTAAGATGCCCTACCACCTGCATCTCTCGTAATGTAACTTTCTAATAAAACCACGCTAATTATGTCCTATCCCGATCTTTAGAAAACCGAGTACTGACAAACAACCTTCTACTTCTTCTATTTCTTCCCTTGACAATGGGACACCAAACTGTGCTGCTATTGCCCTAAAACTAACAAGCAATGGAGCACACACTTGTGCCGCTTGGCCCTACGAATAAAAAATATCCAAGTAAAGAATAACATCCGTAATCCCACCCTCTTCGTGTGCTACTTATTCTAAAATCCTCAAAATAATAGTTTCAAATAGAACTACCCATAAGTATACACAAATCCACAAAATCTTTTCCTCAACAACAGCCCAACAGGTGAAAACAGTCTAGATATCCCAGAAACAAGTAAAAGGCAGATTTGACGTTGGCCCTTGCTAATAATGCCCCAAGGACGCAGAGCCAAACCAAATGCATCACATCAAACGAGACATATGATACCTGACATAAATGTGAGTCAATACCTTCATAAGAGAGATGTTGAATTAGCGACAGGAGCCGGGCTTCTTTTTAGGAACTACACCGAGAGGCAAGGTCCTTAAATTCGTTGGTGGGAACTCACTAAAAGGACATGCGATCCTTCCCAAAGATAACTCTTTTTCCAATTTTGTCCTAACCACTGTACATACCTATGCTTTTAAATCGATTTTAAGGGCTACCCGTGATCTCCTCCCACCCCTTGTACAAACAATAAACAAATCCCTCTCAAAAGCCCTTTAAAAGCTACTGTACCTCCTCCCTATTGAGTTAACGCCATGGCCACTCCTCCCTCGTGTCACTTCACCTCTACATCTTATTGGCCTACCAGGTGGTATCCAGATAATGGAAAAGCTCAGTGCACTTCTAAGGCTCCTTTTCCAGGATTACAGTGGCCAAAATTGCCAGTGCATCTAACCAATTCCAAAATGTATTTGGAATGGGGTCCGAGTAACAGTGTTCCCTATATAAATAGTTTTGCAGGAACGCCTGTGTGGAGAGCTTGAGCCCAGCACTGAGCAGGTTAATTCAGAGACTTTCCTAATTAACCTGCTCAGGTGGCCCATTACTCCTTTAAAAACTTGTTGCAGCATTCACTGCAGGAAGATGTCTAGTTCAGAGTAGTCCCTGGACTGCTGGAGATATCACATGGGAACTATTTCTTTCATACCGAGGCAGGTACTGAATCACTGTAAAGAGAATCCTGCACTTGGACTTTAATCTCCTTCCCCCCCTTCCCCCCAGACTGGAGGAAGCAGGGCCCAAAGGTAACTGACCTACAGTACACCTTCAATTTGTATACAGTACTAGCTTATATACCCGGTGTTGCCCGGGATTTCATGTCCACATGTACTGACTGTAACGTGTAGCTCACCATAATCCAGATACGACGCTGAGGTAGGGAATTGTATAAATGCCAACGCACAACCGCGAGGGCACGCCTAGAGCGTAGAATAGTCTTGCAAGCCGGGTCAGGAGTACAGAAGGTAGAGTAGTCGTTTGTACTTGCCGCATCTGGATTGGAGAATAGCGGATCGTTGGGGTATTTTGCCAAGGTCAGGATTGGTGAGTGGAGAGTAGTTGTTGCGAGGGACGAAGCAGCCTGTAGGCGAGGTCATTCAAGAGTCCACAAGCTGTATTTCAGGGTAAACCATAACGTTTGAGTGGTTTTATTTCCCCACAAAACAACAAAACATTTGGGCTACTGCCCCTTAAGGTGAACCACACAGCATAAAATAAAATCCTATTCCCTTTAGGGAAACTAACTAAACATTCCAGTCCTTTCTAACTGGGCTGCCAGCTAAGCTGGTTGCCAGCCCAAAACATGCACTATTATATGCAAACAATATAAACCAAGACATGGAAACAATATATCAAGTCTTATCTTAGTGTTGGTCCAGTGTCTCCTGTTTCTCCAGGCACTTAAGATGCAGGAAATTATGTTCTGCTGTTCACAGGAAGTCTTTTCCCCTATCTCTCTGCAGGCTTCTCTGCGGTGTGGGTCTTTGGGTTCCCCACTGTTCCCAGCCAAAACCCCCTGGTGAACAAAGCCTGAATCCCTGCGGGCGGGAGCTCCGTTATCTGTGTTCCTCTAACAGAGACTCCAACAGGGAGTCTGACAAGCAGTTACTTCCTACCTTTTACACCCTGCTCAATCAGGAGTTTCACACACCAGATGCATGAAACCAAACAACAGTGCAGTTTCCTGCCCTGTAAAGGGAGTTTAACTCCTTCTCTCCCTTACACCCTTCCTCAGGTATAAACACATACAGATATGTTTGTTTGTATGTGTTTTCAGCTGAAGAAAATGTTTCCCGGAAACATTGTGCATTATATCTACATCATTAAAACGACTTTACATGTCTATTTGACCGTTGTCACAGAGTTTTTGAGTGCCATAGGATACTGTTCTCTATTGAAGATTATGGAGAGATTTGTGCTGTGATTTTCGCTTTCCTGCTCGAGCACAAACCACCAATTTGAAAGGAGTGAAGTGCACCCAAGAATCATCAGTTCCTTTGCATGACCAAAACTATAACCACCCCTGCTTTGAAAACGTTTCTACAGGCCATTAAAACAGTTATTATTAATAGACATGTTCTTATTTTTTAACTTCACTTATTATATTTGCTAGTGCTATACTAGGCTTGGTGCTAGCTATCCTAGGGTCAGACAGATTAAGATGATCTACTGCTATATACTAGCCTTCCCAAGTCCCCAGTCAGCCACCCACCACCAGGCACTCCACTTGTTGGTATCAAATAAATGTACAGTACTTTATAAATATACTACTAGTTGTAGTAAAAATAAAACAATATAATTATATTATATAAGGCCTGTCATGTCTCGTTTGACAGGAGGAAGAGCTTCAAGTAACCTTTGGGAAAAGAAAAGATGAAAAACCCTCCCTTTGTTAATCCTCCCAGGCCGCCTTCTGTTTTCAGGGGTTGTGATTTCACACGACTGCACTGCGGTCTATTATACAGATGGCTACATCTGTACGGTATAATAGATTAAGTAAAGAAAATGGCCCAGAGAACAAGCAATTGAAAAGGCACTGGACACACACAGACGGGGTCAGCCCAGCCAGTCAGTCAGTTAAATATTACAGGTTGTATTCAGTAAATGCTATAAATATTTGACCTAGCTAATGACTACAACAACAACAACAACAACACAACTACACAGCTTTTAGATATTGGAGAAGGAAGAGATGGTTGTCGAGTGCAAGAGCAAGTGGGAATATGGTAGGGGTCCAGATGTGGAGAAAGGTCTCCTGTTGCCATAAGATGATAAGATGGAGGGATAGGAGGTGAGAGGAAGGCATGAAAGAGGATGTGTTCTTTCAAGGATAGGATGTAGGTGGTAGAATTGAATCCAGGAAGCAGTGGAGTTCATGAGTGCAAAAAAAGGAAGACAGTAGAAGAGCTGAAAAAATGTATATAATGTAAGGAGAGTTGTGAGATGGATTAAAGAAAGAGAAAGTGTTTGAGTAAAGATGTTGCCGCAAGAAGAAAGAAACGTCGGGTGGGTACATTGAAAGACAGGAGGATAGTCAGAAAAGAGCTAATGAGATGAGTGTGAGATTGTAAGGCGATATATTGAGAGATAACGTAGGAGATGGGTAATAGTGCACTCTGACAGGGTTTTCAAGCATTGCAGTGGTAGAGGAGGAAGCTCACAAGATGTCAAATGATGTCCTCATGTAGATGAAGCTATAGTAGCATCCAGATAAACAGAAGTGCCTAGTTAGCTCCAGTTACCTTTAAAATGTTCACACTGAACTCTGTCTTCCTTTGCAATTCCCAATATTACAACAAAATCTATCTACATAGCCAGCATATGGTCAAACAAAAGTAATTTAATTAAAGAAGCATGGGATTTAAAGTGAATTACAGCGGTAAATGCATTAGTATTTATAGTGCTTGAAACAATTTGTATAGGCAGTGGGAGATACTCGCAGCTGCACAAATGGATCATTATAGATGAATACACAAATTAATTAAGAGCATGTACCATGTATTTGTCCCACTTAGGAATTTGTGCTGTAGTTAGTTAGTACAGTATTTAATGGCACAGCTCTTAAATAGCACATTAGGAAACCTTAAAAACACAGCTCAGATGCTTTGTAGCTCAATAAAAAAGACAAGAATTCCTTATAATTGTTTTATAACCACCCTATCTTAGAATGGCACACATGTCATTATTGTTTTTTGGTTATTTAACATTTTAGAACATTTGCTTAATATTTTGGCATGTGCTCAAAATGTTAAAATGTTGAACACCTGTTTACCCTCTCTGTATAATTTCTTACATTTTGGGTGTATGCATTTTCATTTAAAATGTACAGTACATAAAAATATCACTGGTGAGCATATCCACATGTCTCTGACAGGTTTTCAACATGCTTTTCATCATTATCTCTTGGCATACCGTGCTTCCACTACAGCCAGGGATTCTGGGAAATTACATGCAAATGAGCAGACATAAATACCTTTTGCTTCATATATAGAACAGAAAAACAGACGCTTACCCAAAAGTAAAGGATCAGAACTGAAATAAAATATAAAATCAATAATGTTACCAATACATACGGTCTCTCTATAGATAGTGAGAGATGACCTATAAATCCCTTCTGCTTCAAGCCCAAAGAGGGACCATCCAAGACCCGTGGCACAATGTAAGAAACAGAAAAAAGGGGGAGCAAGGGGTTAAAACACTCGAGCTTGTGGAAACTGATCGTGGGGCAAATCCCAAAGAAGACAATGCCTTTATAGGGGGGGATGGAGGGGAGAATAAGGTAAGATAATATACAGTAATACTCACACGGCCCAGTGTAAGTACAGACGTTTAAATGGTAACTTTGGGGTTTCCCAAACCGATCCAAACCGATAGCAGGTGATAGATGCTGGTGTGCAGTCACAAGCAAGGAGCCCCTCTGCGGTGCCCGTAGTCAATTTGGTTCCTCCCCAATAAGGCGATAAAGGTGGGTAAAACAAGATGTCAGCATAAACAGCACAATCATATAATGGGAGTAAGAATGCTCATATATATATATAGCTTCCAGAGTGCAGGGAGGGGGAATCTGAGTTAGTGATTCAATAACCAAATAAAGATGAATACTTACACGGCCCAGTGTAAGTATAAATAGTGAAAAGGTATCTGTGGGGTATGTGTACCCGTCCACAATGGCATCAGGTGGTTCCTTAAAATATCAACTCACGACCAGAGTATCAGCAGGGGAATCCCCTTCACACTGTCCGTGATCCACCCAATTTCTACTCAATGTAGCAGTGTGAAGTGAGTGAGGCCAAGTGTCAGCAGTTCGAAACATTTATTAAGTTAAAAAACTCACACAGCGCTCACATACAACAAAGTCCCAGGTACACTAATGGAGGAAGGTGGGATATCCTGTTGCAGTAGACTCTCTCCGCGTCCGGAGTGCAGGCTGACACACATTAGATTCGACAGGGGTAAATCACAAAATGTCACACCTCACGAGCCACCTTCTACCAATGTATTTCTCTCCCCTCTGTCTCACTCACTTTCCCCCCTCCCACCTCACATGTATTTATCCCCTGCATCTCACTCTTACTCCCTCTTATCCTCCCTCATTCCGTCCTCCCTCTCCTCTCACTCGCCCCTACCTTCCGTCAATTACTCCACTTTCACTCAATACACTCAACTCCACTCCACTTTCACTCAAGTACAAAATACATACCAAAAAAACCCACGCCCCTAAATACATATAACCCCACCCCGCAATACATAATAAAAATACCCCACCAATACATATTAAACTTGTAAAGTGAGAAGGGTCGAACTGCTCCAAGGAAGACAGATTTGGGCCGCAAAGGTAAAATCATCATCATCATCCTCATATCTCCCCCAGCACCCCTCATCATCATCATCCTCATAAATCTCCCTCAGTACCCCTCATAATCATTATCATCCTCATACAGTATATCTCCCCCAGCACCCCTCATCATCATCCTCATATATCCCCCAGCCCCCTCATCGTCATCCTCATATCTCTCCCAGCACCCCTCATCCTCATCATCCTCATATATCTCCCCCAGCACCCCTCATCATCATCATCATCATCCTCCTCCTCATCATCATCATCATCATCATCATCATCATCATCATCATCATCATCATCATCATCATCATCATCATCATCATCATCATCATCATCATCATCATCATCATCATCATCATATCTCTCCAAGCAGCCCTCATCATCATCATCATCCTCATATATCTCCCCCAGCACCCCTCATCATCATCATTCTCATATATGCCCCAGCACCCCTCATCATCATCCTCATATACCCACCCCATGCATCTCACATCACCCTCCCCCTGCATCTCACATCACCACCCTTCCTGCATTTCACATCACCCTCTGCCACCCTGGATCTCACTTTATCTCCCCCCACCCCATATGCCTACCTCAGGTGGGAGGAGAGGCTGTTTCCTCCGGTTGCTGGCGGTGGACAGCAGAATGGCAGAGCAGGCAGAACTGCGCTCACTCGCTCTACCTAGCAGCAGGCACCGGAAGTGTCCGGTAACACTCGTAGAGCGCGCTCCTACACTGCAGTCCTGAGAGCGAGGGGGCACTGGAACCCTGGTTGGGAATCACTGGTATGGAGAATAAATCTGTTTTGTTTCTAAAGTACACACTACAACTACAGTATAAACCATTGTCTTGTTGGTCTGATTAAAGATGTCCAACACATCTGCACTTATCCAGAACAAACAAGTCCACCAGTAGAATTTTGGATTTATACATGTGAAAATTAAATTCATTTGGTGTAATTTATGCTTCAAGTCATTAGTCTTTATTCAATAAACTGTGATAATGGGTTTAATGATCAAAATACTCTGATTTTTGTCTTGCACACGTAAACAATAAAGCTTTATCATTATCCCTAATACTATCATAATGGCATTTAAAGCTCGCCCACTAACAATTCTTGACATTCCTAATGCAAACAACAAATGACAGAGAAGCCCAATGCTACATCCAATATGACAAAAATACACAGTAAAATACTTATATATTCTCTTGAAAAAGGGTCATTTAGTTTAACCCTTTGGCCAAAGCATTGTAAGCTTGCGAGCCACGACAAGGCAGACCCTGTTCGCAAGTCCTAACACTACCAGATAAAATACAAATATATCTCTATTACGGGTTCCCAAAAAGAGCTTGCTTGGGTTTTGTGTGTTCATTCTTGATGCAAACCATTCCATGTGAAAGATTCATCAGAATTTCTTCCTCTAACTCCCTCCATTTTCATTCTTCACAGAAAAGAAAATTTCCCTTCCAAGTTACTGCCTTCAACCCCCCTTCCGTTACATATTGTACATATTGTTTGCTTCTCTACCTCTGTACAATCATTATTTTTTCTATTCTTCTTATGTAAACTTTAATTTTCACAAACTTTGTCCGACTGGTTCTTGTTCTTCATCTAAAATGGTTGCCCTTATTTAATCTGATTGCAATATTTCTATCAACAAACATCCTGTCTTTGTAGATGGCTAGCTTCATACATTAAACAACTCAGTACATGTCAATTCTAAACCCCCAAAAAGATCATTTTGAAATGCAAATATATGTAACGGTATTTCTGGCCCGGCCTGACCCACCCAATCTCACATTGGCCCCTGTGGTCTAACCGGACCCCATTACAGTGTAGATATGCCTGATGGTGCACCTGTTGGCTACAGGACTCCTGAGTCTCCCGCATGATGGTGTGTGGGGAGGACCCGTCAGACAGACAGCTGAGGTAGTGTGCTGAGTCTCACCTAGTTCCAGTGCAGCGCCTCCACCTCACCAGGGTCCCTGCGTCCGCATGGGGATGATCCTGACGAGGAACTCCTCGGTGGTGCAACCTCCTGTATAATCATTGGACTCTCACACACAGGGGTTTCTCTGATCAGCTCCATCTTTATTGTCACGGTGGGCATAGCTGCCCTCCACAATGGGTATATTCAGCCAATCATCTCGCCCGTGCTCCCTTTAGATAGGTATATCACCTAGATCAGGGATTCACTTATTCCCGCAGGAATCACTGTCCTGTGCCAGGTCCCTGGACACAGCCTCCCATGGAGTTACTATAACATAACTGACACTCTGATAGAACTTGAACTCCTTCCTCTGACAAGAGCTGGAACTCTTCCTCAACTGAACTAACCCTCCTCCTCTCAGCAGAACTAACTTTTAAACACAGTGCTGTGCCTTATGTAAGCTTCTGAGGCTGACACACCTCTGACATCACTAACCATGGAGTCAGAGAATGTGACCAGTCCCAGCCATACACAGGGCACCCCACCAGGGTGTGAGGGGAAACCTCCATAATTACTGCTGGCATGCCCACACTTACCAGGCCTTACTGCCAACAGGAGAGATGACTGTAGGCATTTTATGACGCGTACATTCTCCCCCTGGTGAATCCCATCGTCCTCGCTGGGACCTAAATTTGTATCACCTCTTTCCAGGAAGCACTGTAACGGAAAACATAATTAACATCACACAAATTTCCTCATAATGCAGTACACATGAATACAGTCATCCGCCAAGCCCGCCCGACCAGCAGCCCACGACCCGCGTGATGCGTTAGTACCCCCCCTAAAAATAGTGATCTGGGTCGGGTTTCCCTCACCTCCCTGTTACCCATATCCAGGACCGTGCTAATAATGCCTAGGCGATCCTCTCTCTGGCACATAGGTCACCCTATGTTTGTGACATTTCTCCCTATGCTCCACACTCGCATCAGGGTGTCTATCCTTTCTTCTCCGCCCTTCTTACCTACAATGGCGCTCCCCCTATTGACTAAATACGCTCTATAGTCCTTTGGAGCCACGTTTCCCTATTGTCCTCAATTTCATCCATCATGGCTCCGAACATAGGGATACTCCAACCCATGGGATTTTTTATATTTGACTATTATATGCCCTCTCCCCCTACTGACCCTGGTCAGATCAGCATTACCTGCCCTCCCAGGTAACACCCATGATAGGGGCTCATCAGGATCGACTGGATCTGACAGTGTGTCAGGACCCATGGGCCATGTGTCTCTACGCTCCGCTGGAACCACCTCTTCTGTAATTCCCTGTCCCTCTGCTCGGGTGTAAACTCTCCCTCTTCCACCAGTAATCTACCACGTCCTCCCCGCCGGATGAGGAACCGAGTACGGTCCCATCCACGCGGAGTACCCTTCAAATACGGGGCCCACCACCGGGTCTCCTTAAATGGGTTAGGCCCCTGGTTCCCTGTCGTCGTCTAAATTAAAAATACCCCTGACGACCTTGTGGATCGCGATTTGAACCACCTCGAGGACCCCCGGAGCCTTTGTACTGCCGGTTGGGGTGCTGTATCTGCTACCCTCAATTCTCCCCCTCCCCCGTGAATCGCCCTCCGTAGCGCCACTGCGCTGCCTTCCCCCGTCCGTCTTCCCTCGCCCCCCGTGGAATTGTCCACGTACTCCATGCAGGCGGGAACCCCGGTGACCGTGTGATTGGGGTAGGGGTATTAACTATGGCGGGGGTTTGGGCATAGGGCACGGAACGGGACCCCACTGGGTTTACGACCCGCTCCGTGGCCTGTCCGTAGACTGGTCCAAGGATATGTCTGCACCCTCCTCAGTCCTGAGATCTCTTCTTCTCCAATTTCTGGCGCTTGTAGTGATCGGGGACCTTCCCCGATCGCAAAGCGTCGCTGCTTTTTCTCTTCCTGGGTTCCGCCGTCGCCACCGGAAGTGACTCCTCCCCGGAACCGGAGCGTCGCCATCTCGCTGTGGGACCCCCATGCGGGTCTCTTCCTCTAGACGACATCCGGTTGCTCCGCCGTCGCCACCGGAAGTGATGCCGTCGCTCCACGTTCGCGCTTTGGGCCCTGCGAGCGGCCCACTTCGCTCTTCGGCGCGTCTTGCTGCAGAGAGCACCAAAGAACACGTCCTTTCCGGTAGGGGAGGAAACGGGCTTAGCTAATTTCTTGACCCACAGAGTGGCGTCGTATCCACGCCCGGTAAGGGCCGTAAGGCGAAGGCTATCCCGAGATATATTTTCTATACACTTCCTTTCTGCGGGTGGGATCTTCAAGATTCGCGCCGAGACAGGAGAAGAGATTGTCGAAAGTGGGAGAGAGAGATGGGTTAAAGACACAAAGGGGGTGGGAACGAAAAGGGATAGCGTAAGAAGAAAGGGAGGTGTGAGAATAGAGAGGAAGCTAAAGACGGGAAAAGAAAAAGAGGTGGGAATAGGGCTTCGCGTCCAAGACACCCAGGTCGAAGCTCGAGTGAAGCGACCATCTTCAAATGATAAGGGCGGATGCGACGGTTGGAAAGCGAAGTCGGGACAGAAAAAGACACGCACGCGGAATAAGGAAAGATCTAAGGACAAGCGAAAGGTATGCAAGAAACAGAAGGAGAAACAGCAAAAAAGTGATCAAAGGGTGTGCCTCCACATATACGACCGGTACGCTAGCGGCAAAGGTTGGAGGGAACACCCAAAGGTGAGCATTTTACCTCGAGTGTGGGACTACACTCACGCACGACTGACACGGGCGTATCGGCACCGCCTAAAAAAGATCACCATCCAGCTATCCCGCACTATTCCGTCCTGCTTTCTTCCTCCCTAATAAACACCCAATCCCTCGTCAAACGACGCCGTCGACTAAAATTAAAAGGTTCATTACACGGGGACGCCACCCGCGCCAAGCAAAACCCGTATGCCTCGTACGGAAACACGAATATTCGGGAGGAGAGGAAAGGCAACAACGTAGAGGGTCCCGCATCGACTAGGTAATCCTTCAATCCTTTACAGCTATAACGCAGTGAGGGAAGTGCGGGAAAAGGCCTGAGCCTAGATCTAGAGGATACTACCGCGCACAGCAGTGAAGGGTTCAAACGAGGGACGCGAACGGCGATAATGAGGGGCCCAATTCAGATTAATAGGGGAGAAAAAACAGGTGGGGGGGTGAAAAAGGCACGCTAGAGTAGCGGGATATGGTGTGAGACATCTTAGTACGCCAGGTGAGGGGAATGGAACGTCGCGGGTCAATATGAACCTGGCGGATGTATTCAAGCTTTGTCTTTCAGTTACGGGGGGCTGGGAAGTCCTGCATCATTAGGAGACGCCCTCCCGCGTCAACCACTCCCTGTTTTGTCTTTTCTCGCCACCGGTATGCTTTTCAGTCTCCCGTTTTACTACCCCCCTCACGGAGGTCCTCGTTCTAGAGTAATCCCCTCGCCCGGATATGGGTCTCGGCGGGCGTCGACCCGTTCATCCTTTTCCCGAACACGGGGTTGATCAGCCGCCTCAATCGCCATTGGACCCGCCGACTTGAACCGCTCCAGTCCTTGTTTCCGGGACCTGCCGCGTGCCATTTATTTGATCCCCCCCCCCCCCCTCCTCCATCCCAGGGGACGTTCGCGGTCAGCGCCTTGTCAAGCCACCGGGTGGTTCGCCAAGACGTATAGGACTGAATGTGGGCAATAAGGCCATACGGTACAAAAGTCCCGCCAATGAGGGCAAACCGTGGCCCCGCCGTGTTGACCGTTTGCCTCCGGGGGCAGCACCCCCCCCCCAAGACATTGTCACCGGCATAGCCAAACCACCGTTCTCACTGTATTGCCACCCTCATCTACTAGCAACACCCCGCCGGGCACTGAGTAAGGCTGTGTAGAGACCATTGGTGCCACCACGTGAGGGACAGGCCATTCTGCTTTACAGGAGCACCCCTCCTCTGTACAGTTCTCCTTCTCGTGGTTCCAGCAAACCTCCCTCGCAACCACCGACGTGGAAGTTTGTTTTCTGGATCCGCACTATCCGCTTGGTCCCCTACCCTTCTCTGACAGAGCTGAACGCCTCCACGGCCAGCGTTTGCAATAATGTGGGTTCCTCACGGGAATATCATGCTCCACCTCCACTTAAGCCGCCGCGGCCTTTCCTCACGCCGTGGCGCGGGTAGCGTTATTTTTTGCCGCCAATTCATCCCCACAATGGTGGGGGTACCTTTTCCCGCGGCTAGTTCTCCGCCTTCTCCTGGCAGCCGACCTCGTGCAAGCATTACAACCAATTCCCCCCCCGTTTCTTGATACAGCGGCTCTTCCCACGCCCGGACTCCTTTTTGTAGTGGTCGTCTGATATCAGTCCCTGGGACCAGGTGGGGGCTAGCATTCCCACAGGGCATAGTGAAGTCCTCCCCCTGCGGGTGGTAGAAATCAGGGGCGAGGTCCATAAACTCGCGGGTTGACTCAGCAGGGGTCGATAGTCACATGTCCCATCCGGCGCGCCATTAGTTGCTCGCCCAGCCCCCCTTTCAGGGCGGGGCTATGCTGTTCGCGGCCATTCGCGCCAGCTTTTTGCAAGTCCTGCACCGCATCCACTTTTCTGTAAACTGTACCCATGAGGCTTCCTTAGCAGCTGGAACCGCCATTTTGGTTGACTTTTGAACCAAAACGTCCATCTGTTGTTTGCCCTCTCCTCACGGGGTATCTCCCCCAATTATAACAATTGCTTAACGCACTCTTCAAGGGTGGCCCCGTCGCTGTCCCCCTACCCAGTGATAAACACGGGGCAGCACGTAGCCTTCCGCTCCCCGCTCCCGAGCAGCTGGTCCAATGAAACCGGGGGACAGCTGCTCTTCAGGGGTGCACGCCACGGGGCCCTCCTCCCCATCAGCCTCTTCCGCATTTCAAGTGCCTCTACTCCAGCCCACCCACGAGAATCCTACACTCTCTTTAACAGTGCGACATGGGTCTCCACCTTGCGGGGCAGCCACCACACCCGCTAATCAATAAGATGCAGCTTTCAGATGCAACCACCAATGTGCCCTACTTAATCTAGCTTGACCCGAGTGTTGGCTACCTCGGCTAGGCTCACTCTCTCAGTGTCTGCTGTGATCCTTCCTCCCAGTCGTTGCTTCCCTACGGTGAGTGTCTGTGAATGGGCGTGTACTCTGGAGCCTCGCTGTCAGTACTGGTGGGTGTCTACGTCTTGGTGCACCTAGCGCGAACCTCTCCAGACTCCTGACCAGTTAACGGATGCTGACCCTTCTTGGATCCTACCAACTAGCACTAGCCTCAAGGTGATCGGTCAGCTATAACCCGGTCTGCCAGACCCTACTCCGTTTAGGCCCTAGCTGTCGTCCCTGACGCAAACCGTGAACATCTCATCAGCAACCACCGACCACCCTAGGTCCGATCCCAACCACCCCCCACAACAGTGGCGCAAGCAACACTTCCTGTTCCAAGTGACCTATCTAGAGCCTGTCCTGAGACAGATCTGATCTCCACGCCCAGCGCGGCCGCCTCCAAAATGTCAAGTTATTTCTGCCCGGCCTACCCACCCAATCTCACATTGGCCCCTGTGGTCCTAACCGGACCCATTACAGTGTAGATATGCCTGATGGTTGCAACCTGTTGGCTACAGGACTCCTGAGTCTCCCGCATGATGGTGTGTGGGGAGGACCGTCAGACAGACGCTGAGGTAGTGTGCTGAGTCTCACCTAGTTCCAGTGCAGCGCCCTCCCACCTCAAACCAGGTCCCTGCGTCCGCATGGGGATGATCCTGACGAGGAACTCCTCGTGGTGCAACCTCCTGTGTAATCATTGGACTCTCACACACAGGGTTTTCTTTTGATCAGCTCCATCTATTGTCACGGTGGGCATAGCTGGCCTCAACAATGGGTATATTCAGCCAATCATCTATCCTTCGCCCGTGCTCCCTAGATAGGTAGACACCTAGATCAGGGATTCACTTATTCCCGCAGGAATCCTGTCTGTGCCAGGTCCCTGGACACAGCCTCCCATGGCGTTACTATACATAACTGACACTCTGATAGAACTTGAACTCCTTCCTCTGACAAGAGCTGGAACTCTTCCTACAACTGAACTACCCTCCTCCTCTCAGACAGACTAACTTTTAACACAGTGGCTGTGCCTTATGTAAGCTTCTGAGGCTGACACACCTCTGACAATCACACCATGAGTTCAGAGCATGTGACCAGTCCCCAGCCATACACAGGGCACCCACCGGGTGTGAGGGGAAACCTCCATAATTACTGCTGGCATGCCCACACTTACCAGGCCTTACTGCCAACAGGAGAGATGACTGTAGGCATTTTACATGACCGCTACATATAAAAATATATATATGCTCTGGTACACAAAAGGCAACAATTGGAGTATATTCAAAGTGTGTGTATATATATATATGTAACCCTGGTCTCTTTTCAGCCCCAGAGACCCCCATGTAGCGCTCCGAGGCTCTGTGGCACACCCGGCTAGAGGGGCCGCCATGACAGGTTGTGCGAGCGTGCGCGTTGGTCGCGCAGGCGCAGTAAGGGTAGCGCACGCGGTCCCAATGCTAAAGAGGTCCTGAGTGGATTACAATTCCCAGCAGCCTCTGGGGATTGCCCTTTCACCCACATCACATGCAGCCAGCCAGCAAATAGCATTTTGCAGCTTCTCCTGTGGAGGAAGGCTACAATGTTGCGGGGACCACGTTTGGCAGTTGAAGCTGGGAGAAGGAAGGGGGAGGAAGGGTGTAAGGAGCAAGTGGCTCCTGCACCAGGTAAGGATCCCCATGTCCCAGGCAGGCCCCAATCCCCAACAGGGTAGTGGGTAGTACTGAGGGACAGCCCCTAGGTTAGGGACTCTGCCCTTAGGTGTGAGAGTGTGCAGGTTTGTCAGTGTCATGGCTGGTAGTGCTGTGAGCGCTGACAAGTAGGCACAGTGTGTGCAGTGCAGTGGGTTGCTGCAGGTTGACTGTGTGTGTGCAGTGGGTTTCTGCAGGTTGACTGAGTGTGTGCAGTGTGTTTGTTGCAGGCGCTGTTAGTGTTAGCTAGAGTCAGGACTGGGAAGAGTTAGGGGAGCGGAACAGGCTATTAACCCCTTAGGGCCCAGATAGGTCCTCACTCCCCAGTTTGTGGTGCTACAGGGACAGGCCCTAGGTTAGGGACCGTGTCACATAGTGCCAGTGATAGATAGGGACACAGCGGACGCTGCGGTTCCTATGAAGAGGTTCGGGCTCAAGTCGGGGCCCACAGAGACTATATCCAGGGTGAGATCGCCCTTGGCGGTCCTCGTGCAAAGGACCTGTTTGGGATCAGACGGAATCACCGAGCGACGGATCCTTTTTGAAGCAGTTGCTGATCCGAGTACTGGCGTGCTCGGCAGGTACTATTACATCCACAAGTGCACCAATGGGCCCTTAGCTTCATAGTGACTGCGCAGTCACCCATATTCTCTCTCTGCAAGAGTGCGGGACATTGGGTGGGGATCCTATGGACACGGGGTGGGATCACTCGGTGTTGGGGGAGGCGTTTGGTGAGACGCCTTGGTTATTAGTGTCTCCTCTGTAGAGGGACACCTGTTATTCTATTGTTGATATATGTGTGTATGTTCTTAAGTAAAAGGTATTGGTTATCATAAGGTGTTGTATGTTTCTTGCCCAGGGGAATCTCACATCACTGGGATCCTGGGTAAGTGGAGGCGCTGCGCTAAGGAAAAGTGTAAGTGTTACCCCAGGCTCCCAGCTAGCGGAGGCTCAGATCTCCTGGAGCCACAGGTGTTATACAGTGACCAGTAGTTCCTTTGGGAGGGTTCAGAAAAAGAGCTACATATACTGTATATATATATATATATACAGTGTTCGACAAACCTATACATTTGCACGCCCCGGGCGAGTGGATTTAACATCGTGGCGAGCTCCTATTGGCCCAAGCAGCACACGTGTGGTACTAGGTGGCGAGTAGATTTTTTTGTTCGGCAAGTAGATTTTTATATATATATATATATATATATATATATATATATATATATATATATCAAATGGAAAAATTACTGTGTGCTCAATTGCATGTCTTAGACATGTCTGCAAACCTGCCTTTCACCATTATTGCCCAGCAAGGGATTTTGTGAAATGACATGCAATTGAGCACTTTTTGCTTCAAATCCATTTTGACAGGGATCCCTATAAGCTTATGCTTGCTGCATTAAACAGATTTTCAGCACAGCCTGGGTTAAGATGCATAGCCAGTAAACCTACACACAGACATCTGTTTTGACCTTTTGGGTCTCATCAGTGTGAGCCTGGTTATACTGGATTTGCAATTTGAAGCTTTGGACAGGCACCCACCACACATTATTATAGATATGGTGGGTATAAATGGGGGGGGGGCAAAAATGCAACACCATTGCCCCCAACACGCCCGACACCTCCGGGGAGACTCACCTATATAATATTAATAATTGTATTAATCTATGGGCTATATGAGAACATCTTACAGGAAGATAAGTGCTTTTCATAAAGAATACAATAGTTCTTTGCTGTTCATAGCAAAAATCCAGCAGGCTTAACTTTATTCACAGTGGAATATTAGACCTACTGTAACTCCCTATACTAGCAATTCTCATCTATGTGCTACTTATCCTGTCTTAGTTGTATTTACCTAACAAACCTTTTTAACAGCCTTATAATTGCCAACTATATGAGACAATAACCTTAAAACTTAACATATAGCCGTAAACTTGCGTGGCATATGGGCAACCACAGTTGTTCCAGGACGCCATACATCTACCATCAGGAGTTCCCCAAGTTGCCTTGGGCAGCAGATCTGCCACATAGATATTCCATACCTATGTTAGCAATCACCATGTGATCAGTCTTTGACGTTGCTAACTGATAGTCACTGTGGGGCTATTTTCCTTAGTCCATGGCAGTATTTGCATATCATACAAGCCCTTCTTTGTAGGCAAGTCCCTGCCACTACTGTAATATTTTTGCTTGCGGGTGAACCTTGGACCATGACGTTGATCTCTCCACTCCTTCATTGCTGTTGTCCTGTAGTTTTTGGAATTTATCAGGCTGGATTCCCAGACAGCCTATTAGGGGATCTGCCTCTGCTACTTCTCTAAAGGTGGGCTGCTGACCATACTGTATGAGGCGATAAAGGGAAGCCCCATTTATATTTTATTATGTGCTCCCACAGGAATTCAGTTACCTGTTTAAAGTCTCTGTGCTTTTGTAGCGTTATCAGGGAGATGACTGCAAATATTTGAATTTTGCTTCCATCTATTTCAGTGCTTTCACAGTTTCTGGCAGCAAACATGATGGTTTTCTTAATATCAAAATAATGAAGGTTGAGGATTACATCTTTTGGGACCACCGGCTTCAGTGATCTTGTCTTTAATGCTCTATGCATGCAGTCGTGCAACAGGCACAGTTGCTGTATATCTGGACATAGCATCATAAAGAGACTTGACAAATATTCCAGATCTTCCTGAAAGAAGAGAGGTAGAGAGGCGATCATCACGCCGCTGACTACTCGCCTGTTTTGTGAATTTTGCTATCACAGGTAATCAAGGCTTTTTGAATAGCGTGATAGCAACGCTCAATTAAATGGCCCGGCAATTTTTTTAATGAACGCTTAGAACATAGGCCCCTAAAAATGTAAAAAAATGAATTTTTATGAAGCTTGTCGAAGGCCAAGATAGGAGTATAGGCTTTATGCCCAGACTTTTCCATGGATTGTTAAATTGTATTCTTGTCTCATTCTAACACGCTATGCATAGGTTAAATTAGTAGCTAGGATTTCCTATATGAATCCCGTTTGAGAATAGATGCGTCAGAACAGAACAGAAATACTGTACATAGTAGGCCTAGCCTTGTCTCCATTTTAACCTATGTTTGCCCGAATTTAAATAAAGAAAACAGGGGAGTGCAAATTAATATAAACCAGCGAATATGTGAATATAAGTGAATAAGACGAGATAATGTTAAAGAAGTGTCAAAATAATATCAAAAAAGGGCAAAACGATCCTAGATGCAAACCTAGAAATATGCTTGATGCCAGGTATTCTCTACCAGATGTTCATCTGTGTATCCAGCTCGGGCATACATCCTCCTTAGTGGAGAGAAACAAACAATTGCACCTCACAATATGCCTGAAGCTTATTGTAACTGCTTCTAGGAAGAATAAATATTGGGACAAAGAATCTGTATTTTCACACACTTGGAATGTTTATTTTCACCACCTTTTGTATTTCTATTGATCTAGCTCTCTTTATATGAACTTATGTACTGTGCATGTAATAAAAACAACTTTGAAAGAAAAAATATAGATAATAAATAGAATTGCAGCGCCAAAACACACAGGGGCTTATGCAGAGAGCTACTTTAATGAAAGCCACAACGGCAATAAAGTCACCACATTATTGCCGTTTATGTTCGCCGTATGCAGGATACTCCGTTACCACTGTGAAACTAATGGTGAATCAATCTAAGCGCAATGTAATAAAGTGTGTGTCATATATATATTATATAATATATATATATATATATATATATATTATATATTATATATATTATATAATATTATAATATATATATATATCTATAGCAAATGGAAATATTACTGCATGCTCCTGTGCATGTCTTAGACAGGTCTGCAACCCTGCCTTTCACCATTATCACCCAGCACACAGTGCTTCCACTGCAGCAAGGGATTCTGGGAAATGACATGCAAATGAGCACACCGTATATATATTCAAATCATACAAAGTTGTGTATATTGATGTAAGGGAAAACTCACACTCTAAGACTGGCCACTTCTAGATAACAAACTTCAGGGGACCACCAAGTATACAAACCAATACTAGTGTATGGGAATGTGTGGTGAGAAAACAGAACCAAACAAACTCACAAACCAGACGAACCCAACACAGGGAGAGACAATGGCAGAGGATAAAAACAAAAGGAGAGGAAAGGGTGGGAAAGGAATGGGGAACACAAGGAATGTAACAGGAAAAAAATGGGACAAGAATAAAAAAATCAAAATGAGAAAATAATTCTTGTATAAAGGCTGGAGACACCAAGCAGCTCTCCGCAGGCACAACCACTTCCTCCGCAAATATATAAAGCAAAAGAGGAGAGCACATGCCTATAGCATAATTCTATATAAAAGGTTTAATTCAAAGCAAAATAAAATCAGGAAAGTCACACGCGTAGCAAAAATATGCGCATAGAAAGATGAATTCAAAGGCCATATAATGGTATGGAGAACTGCAACTCTTGCGTTGATTGTGACGTATTTCCACTTCCGGATAGATGCCGGCAGTACGGTTGTGAAAGTCTTCCAGAAATGTTGTCCCACATCCAAAGTTCTACCATTTCACAGTTCCTGTCTCCAATTTATTGACACCTTGAAAACAGTCAAAACAGGAACAAAAGCACATGCCCCATAGCGTAAGGGGGAGTGTAGCTGGAGCAGAGATGGAAAAAGGTCATTAGCAAAGACATCTCTGATCCAGCTACACACAAGGATTCTGCTACAGGCGTGCTGTGCTGAACTCTACCTATATCAGGTTATACAAACTGCGATTTAACAACACCACTTGTGAGTGTGCATTTTTATGGTTTTCTCCAAAACCACTATTGTAATAAATTGAATTACGCTATGGGGCATGCACTTCATTTTTTGTCTTTTAGGATCTTCCTGGAACTGGCTATTCCATCTGAAGCAGCCAAGACCCCTGAAATCTGTTCTACGCCATCCATTATATCCTTTTTACATCTGTTTCTGGTTATCTGGGCAATATATGGATTATTCACAATTTATATATACAATAATTGTGTTGATTCAGTGCTGGCGTGTTTGGAGATGGGACCAGGGGGTGCAGCGAGTCTGGCCATTGGCGCGTGTGGGACTTCCCGCTCTCCTCATGCGCTTCCCTCCTCGATCGAGGTGGTGGGTCAAATGTGGCCATGCGGCAGGTGCGGTTCTCTTCCGGCGCTCCATCAGTTACCGCTGGTGGCTGTTTGAGCGGGGGAGGTGGGGATGTTGGGGGTGCTTGGGTGCCACTGCCCCCCTCTGCATCCAATACCCCCCCTTCACATCCACTAGCCTCCCTTTGTATCCACTGCCCCCCCATCTGACACAATCTCCAAGGTAAGTCAGAATTTTATATGTATTGGGGGGGTGGGTGTATTTTGTATATGTTTTGAGGTGGTGAGTGTATTTTGTATATGTATTGGGGTGGTTGGTGTATTTTGTAAATATATTTGGGAGGTGGGGGTATTTTGTATATGTATTGGGGAAGTGGGGGTATTTTTATAAGCCTTGCAAAGCCCCTGCCAGCTTGCTTTTGAACTCTGTGTGATGTCCAGAATCTATTTCTACTTTCCTAGTCTTGTGCCATTTAGTGGTATCACTTAAGGAGCATTCAAGACCAGTCATTTGAATTTTCAGCTCTTGAAGCTGTACTTCTGCACTTCTTTTCCCACTCAATGCAGTTGCCAGTTCAGCTTCTTTGGAGTTGAGTCATGATTCCACATCTCCCAGCCAGGCTTAAATATGTTTCCTTTTCTTTATTTCTGACCTGCAGCTGCTGGTGCTCCTTCCAGACCTTGTTCAGCTACAGGTGCAGCTGGGCCCTCTCATTGGCCGTTTGATCCCACAAGTCGCAGGCATCAGCCATTTTGACCTTATAGTGCCGTGTCAGGTCGACCACTTCACGGATGGACACCTCCTCCCTCTCTTCCTTTTTGGTGAGCTGTATCTTGAGCTCAGCAATCTGCATCTACAGCTCTGCAATTTGATTCTGCAAGCCTCCTCTCAAGGCCTTCACCTCTTCCTTGTGCTTGCTTTGAGTTTGTATTAGTGCATGCTTCATATTTTGGAGCGCTGCAGATTTCCTCACCAGGGTTGCCGCTGCTTGCGATTTTCACACCTCTTTCTCCTTAGTGTACTGACTTTTGGGGATGGAGCAGTTTCTCTGCTTCCCCATCTCTTGCTCTAGTTTCTGGACCTTCTCATGCTCCCTCTCATACAGAGTCACCTGTCTGAGCTCCGCCTCCAGCGATGTTACTGTGATGCTCAACGTGACCTTCAGCTGCTCATGCTGCTCTGTGGGGACATACTGGGTACTCAGATGCTCCTGCAGAGCTTTTACTTTGTTAGTAGCCAGGATACTTTCTTCCTTTATTCTCTTCTCTCCTCTCTCCTTCTCTGTCTCTCCTCCAAAGCCAGGGTTCTCCTTCTCAGCATAATGTGTCTAAACTCTCTCTCCATCTCTGCATCCGCCATCCATCTCTACCACAAAGTAAGTATGAGAATTGTTTGGTTTAAGTAGGTATGTTATGAAGACACCTGACTTGAAATAATGAGAGCTGTTAATCAAAAAAAATAGAAACAATACCCTCCATGTGTGTTTAGAACCAATGAATATCTGTTCTGTAGCATGCCCTAATCATTATAAGCTGATATTTATTGAAGATGTGACGTACATATTCGTAAAGCTTGGTTAGACAAATAAAAACAGATGTTTCTAATACTGTGATTGGTCATGTACACAACAGTCAAAAATTAGGGTGGCAATTAGCGGTTAATGATAATTTTTAATCAATCTTTGAAGCATTTTGACCTTTAAAATACCACCCCACCCGCCGCCACCCCTTCCCAATCAATAAATTCTTTACATGTTACAAGAGTTAGAAAAATAGTGTAATTGTAATTGTATTGACCATAGGAATACTGCAATTGTTGATCAAGGACAGAAGAACAAATGTATTGAATAGGTTACCCATGATTGTAAAATGTTTAAAAGTATGTAACCAGTGAGACCATATGTCACCACTGTCATAAGAATTTGTGTTATATGTTAAAGCTGCAGTTCAAGCTGGCCTTTTTACAAAATAAAAAATATTTTCTCTCATTCAATATGAGCATCAATACAATCTGCACACTGATAAGTGATTTTCTAAGTTGCAGATCAATCCGTTCTCCTGTAATCGGTCCCTTGCTCGGGTTATATACTGTAATTAATTTCTAGCACAGCATTGTGGGAAATATAGTACATCGATATTATGTGACTGGCCAGTTACTAGATACAATTGGTGCACTGCTAGAGAGAGCGCGTAGCTCAAAAGCCTGAGCCTATCAGAAGGGGAAGGGGCTGTCACTTAGCAAATGCTTCCTACATTATAAATATTCTAAATGTATGTGAAAAAATTTTGGTATGTTTTTTTTTAAATGTACAAGTATTTTGTCATAGCACAGAAATGATTTATTATTAAATACACACATGTAGGATATTGTTTGAACTGCACCTTTAAGACCTCCCGATAGAACTAGCCAGCGACCCTGCTGAACGGAAAAATTCATGTACCCCTATATAACCCTAACATCGACAAGTGATATTTTAACCTCTTCACAACGTAAGCAGTGACACAATAAGGTCCGAAAGCTCAACGCTTATATTTATTAGAACTCCTACTTTTTAAGACCACGGGCTCACAACTATAAAGCACTACGTGTCAGCTACAAAGACTCCTGGCTTAAATAATATGTATAAAAAAGCATTTATTTTTGCAAGTCCCCTCTCGAAGCTTCTCGCCAGGTTCTCACCACCTTCCTGCCAACTTTTCCTGGCTGGAGAATTTTGAGAGGAAATCTCCATTCTACAGCTGTGATTAGCCCAGATAAAATAATCTGGACTACAAGAATTGCGCCCATTTGAAAACCTGCCGATAAGTGGCTTATGACCGCTTGTTTGGCGTTTTTTTCCCTCTGGAAATAAAATGCAGAAAAGGGCTTTTATCGGCGACTTATCTAGCCTTACTTAATCGCAGTAGGCCTTTTTGACGAAAACGCCTCGATAAGTGGCTTATCGGCGCTTAGCGCATAGGCCCCGTAATCTTTTATAAATGACCTCTCCAGAAATAGTTTTGAGAACTTGAGATTTTGATCTGCTTCAGAATAATTATCTTTTAGCAGGAGGCCTGATTTGATACCTTTTTGCTACTAGGTCAGGGGTTGCCTAGCTAATGCTGACATTGGTAGCTACTGCTTTCTGAACTGTGCCCCTGTGTTTCAGAAATACATCTGTGAAGAGCAAGTGCTGTAAATGCATCATAAGCATAAAATGTAACACTTTACAGTACATTTAGTTAAAAAATACAACATAACCATAACATGTAACAAATAAAGCACATTTACACTCTCTCCAAAAGAGCATAATAATAACATTTGTATTCTTACAAATTCAACATGTTACTAAATAAAATAATTTTTTTATAAATAATGTAATACCACAAATGGATATCCCTGTATTTTAATTTATATAAAAAGCAGTAACTGGAAAGTAACAAGCAACACAATGTATTACTTTGCGTGTTCACAAAGTAATAAAGAAAGATTCAGCCATTGGGGCCTATTAATTAAATGTTGCTAAAAGTTATTTTGTCATAAAACTAATGCAAAGAAGATAAGCAAATTCGCGACTTGGTGCGCCATTGTACAAAAACGATTTTGGTGAGTTGTGTAATGTGTGAGGGCAAGATAGTGCATGTGAAATGCCATCAGAAATAAGGATTTACAAATTGCTATGTGAGATTGAGTGCTGATGGAAGTTACACTTCATCTCTTCCCAAGAGAGCTGAAGTGGTGTTCATTTAAAAGAGAAGTCCCACTTTCCTTATAAAAAATGTTTCTACTTGAAGGCCACCAACATTTTGCACATAAAAATAGGTTTCACTGTAGTTCCTATCCTCATTATTGATGAAGGTACTTCCAAGAAATTCCTGTGGAAGTTCCTTAACCTACAGTATGTAGCTGATCACACACACAAACTTTGCTTAATAAGGACATCTGGTCCTGCAGGAAGCAAACACGTATCTGATAAATAGGTACAGTTGAAAAAAGTAATGATACTTTGAACACCCATCATACTTTGTTTCTACCTGCATTTGCCATGTATCCACACCAGACTTTTCTGGGGGGGGGGGGGGAGTTCTTCCCTAAGCAAAGGAGAAGTTAGTGGGCAAATGAGCTTGGAGAGCCTTCCTCCATAGTTTAAGGCTTTGTCCCTGCTGGCGCTGAGCGCGCTCATGCTTGGAGAGCTCTCCAAGCATTAGTGCGGGTGTCCTTTAAATTTTCGCAAGCGCTCGTGGGGGGGGGGGGACAATTCAGGAGAAGCTGAGCACTTGTAAGTATGACAATTTTGTTTATGTAAGCGCAGAGCGCCGGTAAGCATGGCGCGCATCGCGTGAGGGGGGACTTGCATCTATATATATAAATTTGAAAGTTATTTGATTGTTAGTATATGTGGGGATTCTGATTGGTCCATTGGTCCGCCCGCCCATGGTCCGCCTCCCCCACGACTCTCATTGGCCAAGAGGTACGCTGACATCGCAGACACACCTACTCCACTGTGACACACACACATACTGTCACAGACTCTCACCCCATCACACTCACCATACCTCCTGAGACTGTCACCCCCTGCAGATTCACACACCGACCTTGGTAAGTGTAACCCACTTTCAAACCCCCTCATCCACAGCTTACCTCCCCACTGGCTCCCCTCCACCATCACCCCCCCTCACCCGCACCTCACCTCCCCGCTACCTTCCCCCCTCGCGGCGCCCTTAACCCTGCTTGGCCCCAGGGGGGAGGTTTGTGGGGGGAGCGCAGCTGACTGTGCCCAGGGGAGGGTGGTGGGGGGACATGGGGAGCCTCCACCCCCTCCAGATCCGTTTTTGTCCCCCACCCCTTCCAGATCCGTTTTTGTCCCCCACCCCCTCCAGCCCTGTTTTTGTCCCCCCCCCTAGCTCAGTTTTTGTCCCGCACCCCTACAGCTCTGTTTTTGCCCCCCCCCCTCCAGCTCCGTTTTTGTCCCCCCCCCCTCCAAAGTGTTGAACGGGGGGTGTGACGGAAACTTTGTGACAGGCTATAATAATACACCACCAAAAATATAACTGGGTTGAACTGGACGAGGCTTAGATATGATAAAATATAATTTATTCCTTGAAAAAGGTGAACACACGAGATATACACATAACAGACAAAATATAGCACTTACTTAAAGGTTAGGACAAGAAAAGCCATCAGGATACAGGATGGGCCATTTCTCCCATAATTCAGGTTCAGATGTAGACATCACAGCAATACATGAAGATCATCAAGACCATACATGAAGACATTTGAGTAAGGGCTGACTCTGGTTTAAATACCATTTCAAACCCATCTCTTAACCCTAGATGCCGAGGTGGCTAGAAAAAATCTCTTTGAAGTAGATTTTGGCTTCCATTGTATTTGTGAAGTATCACACTTAAAAACACTCAGTTCCTTGGTTCCTGCCCCCAGTATAAACAATTAGGGCAGTTACCTTTTGATCACTGGCCTATGCTAATTCTTGCAGGATGCTCTCCTTACCCTATTAGCATAGCAGATGGGGTCTGCATTTTCAGAGCAGATCCAAAATCCCATATACACTGTAAATAACTTCATAACTTCAGTTCAGTGATACTTACTGGCACACGAGACATATTAATACATTCCGTCACGCATGACGCTCCCAATGAGACTAAATACTACCGTGTAATACTAAAATTAAGAGAGATATTAATATCTGTCTCTTAGTAGGCTAGACATCATGTGTCTGTAATCCTCATGTGCGAATCAGTCCCACGAATACACATATGTAGCTTTTAGCACGTTCAGCTGAGGACATCTCATAATATTCTTATATTTAATAAGGTCACTCATTCTGTAGCCCCACTCCTAAATCAGGGGCGTCGGCCAGTCTACCAAATGGGGTGTCTGGCAGGATACTATGGTTTGTAAGTGTGAGTTATAACACTCACAAACCACTCCAGCTTCCTGCAAACAGGCTGAGCTTTTGATCAGGGGTCTGCTTCCTAAACATTTGGTCGCTCTCCTGACCATTTGCATTTAGTAGGCAGGCATCTTTGAGGGTAACTTAAACAAAGGGCTATAATCACTATTCAACTATTAACCCTTGCCCTCCCGGATGGATCCCAGTGTTTGTGTGGTGTAGACACTGGAACAGAAACAATACATTTTTACAGGGGAATAAACAGTTGGATGGCTGAAGCAAGGCAAAAAACCATTACTGGACCCCAGTCCAGTTAAACCCTTGCTTCCCAGGTGAGAGTAGAGGGTTGCCAAATGGGGTGTAACGCCTTTAATCCCGGGCCAAATCCCCTCTCTCTTGACAGGGGGGGGGCGGGGAAATCGGAGATGTGAACTGGGGGGGGGGGCCAGGGGTGTGAACAGGGGGGGGGACGGAGCTGTGAAGGGGGGGGCGTATTGCTGTGAACGGGGGAGAAAGAGAGGGGGGAGACAGTGGAAGGGAGAGAGGAGGAGAGAGGGGGAGATGAGAGAAAGGGGGAGCCAGAACATTAAATCCCGGGCAACGCCGGGTATTTCAGCTAGTATATATATATGCAAGTCACCTCGCCAAGCGTCGCCCGCTCAGCAAGCTGAGCGCTAGCGGGGACACAGCCTAAGGCTAAGGCCCCCCTCCCTCAGTCAGCACGCCCGCACTGCAGACAGGCACAGGCCGCGATATGCGGTCTGTAGGGAGCCGGGAGCTGGAGCAGGAGGGGGGCGGGAGGGGGAGCGTGGTTTGAGCGGAGGGACCCGTTGCTCCCCCCCCCCCTCCCTGCACGGGCTCGTTCTTGGTCTTCTGGGCTGCAGGAGGGAGCTGCTGCGGGCTGCTGGAAGGTAAGCAGCTCCCGCTCCCTCCCCCTCCCCCCACAAATGCCTTCCTCACACACGCTGATACACACACACACACACACCACCCCCTACCTTGTGGAGGAAGCTGTCTGACAGCTCCCGCTCCCACCCCCGCCGCTGATAGGCTCATCAGCGCACCACGTGACGCGTCACCGCTCGGGATCACAATTTTTTGCGTCACCTGCCGGCTGACGCGTCACAGCATGTTGTGAGCCGTGCAGCGAGCGGGGACAGGGACTGGCTAGGAAAGGATACCCCTGCTGGTGAGGAATGCGCACGCTCTCGCACGTGCCGCTGGACGCAGCAGAACCAAAGCGTAAGTCTCTGATGTGCCATTTCCTGTTCACACAGCATACTAAAAAGGAGATAAGTTGGAAGGGCCTGTAAGAAGATGGCTGAATCACCAGGTATCATCCCAGAACAACTGAAACAATGTTATTGTGCATTATATTGTCCTAAAGCTGTGTAAAATAACTGGTATTTTGAAATTATATTTTAAGATTTAAACTCTTGTCTTTACACAAATTCCTGTTACATTTTATATGCATTAGTACACAGCATTTCCAAACTTGTTTTACGTTTCTCCCTACAATCAGTATTAAGGTTGCAATTTGTCTGAAATCACAAACTATTATGGGGGGGTTAAGAGGCTGCCCATATTTTTAAGAATTACATGTTTTGTCTTTTGAAAATTAAAAAGGCAGCAGAAAAAATACCATCAACAGTGTGGAAGTAAAGCCAGGTCACAGTAATACTGTAGCTAGTATGACACGAGAACTTGTAGTTTAGATATAAAAACATTGTCAAATTAATTTTCTTGACATAACTTTTAATAAGCATTTTCTCAAACTGTGAAAAATGACTCCCTTTTATTCAATTATTTTGAGCATTGCAGAAAACTACTAGCAATGAGTAATGACCTTTCTAACTGTAGATAAAGAGGGAAGAATGGATAGTGTATCATTTTGCAGAGAAATATTATCTTAAATTCTTTGTACTGATTTTAATGCCTTTTTTTTTTTCCAACGGCTACAGTACCATAGGCCAGACATGGACAAAACTGTCAAAATCCGATTTGCAGATTTTCAGCACTGTTTCTAATAAAATACAATCTGCACACCGAAATCTGAATCCGTTAATTATATTTATATATATATATATATATATGATAAGAGAAAAGGTAGACCCCGCATCTACAAGACTGCACAATATGAGTAACCAAAAGACTGACGGATATATATATATATATATATACTATAAGATATATATATATATATATATGTATATCTGCACAAGTAAGTGCGTCAGTGATGCTACAGGGCAGAGATTTATATGAAAGAGGCAAAAGAAAAAGAAGCCCAAAAAGTAGCACTCTGGTAAATTATAAGCAATATCAAAAGTTTATTCAATTAGATGTCACAAAAGGAATAAAAAAATAAAAAATAGCATAGGAATATTAAAAGAACATGGCATGGATCCCCTGTACGTAAACCCAAGACAATAAGCTGACTAAAAGCCAAACATGACACATGAGCGCACTGTAGAAAGCCAGGGATTGATGTCAAATATCCCTAGCAAAAATACATGACCCCAAAGGAACTGTACTGAGAAGCCAATAGACACAGTTCCCTAGGAGGAAAAAACCCTACAGGGCTGCTCTATAATTGGCTCGTGAATTGTGGAAATGAATCCCCTACATATATCCATGATCAGGGGGGACTAGAACCCAGCTAAAATCCCTTCAGGGATATGGAGTCTCTCCAGAAGTATGGGACTAGTGAGATGAGTATGACAATAAACATAGAAATAAACTTCAATGCAGTATATAAAACTCACAGTCCTATGCAAGAAACAAGCATGATGAAAGCTGGGTCCAAGTTCTAATGAATACAATGCTCAGCATGTATCAACACAAAACACAGTCCTGAAAACGTATTCAAAAAGCAATATTAGCAGCAGCGTCAGCGGGAAAATAATTACGTGTCCCAAGGGGGGAGAAACCAGGGGATCCTGCCCACTGCACCCACTCTTACATGTTTCAGCACAAAGCCTTCAACTGAGAGCCACA
This sequence comes from Ascaphus truei, assembly GCA_036426205.1. Classification (NCBI taxonomy): domain Eukaryota; kingdom Metazoa; phylum Chordata; class Amphibia; order Anura; family Ascaphidae; genus Ascaphus; species Ascaphus truei. The sequence continues at coordinate 231,822,778 of CM071569.1, forward strand.
ACCACGGAACACTCAATGTTAAAGGATCATACAGCTGCACATCCAGGAATATAGTGTATATGATTCAGTGCAACAAATGTGGCCAAGGTTGCTACATTGAGGAAACCAGCCCAAAACTACAAGGCAGAATGAATATGCACAGACACTCCATACTCCATCACGAAGAAGGAAGATACTGCTCACCAGTGGGACATCATTTCTCACAGCCAGATCATTCCATAAATGATTATAAAATCAAAATCCTCAATGGAATGTTTAAAAGCACACAAGAACGGAAAACATTTGAACTCAGAATGATAAGACTCTTTGACACCAAAACCAAAGGACTTAATGCGGACATGGGTTTTCTCACACCCTATCAAAATTGTTTGTAATTATCCTGCTTGCCTCTATTCTTATCCACACTTTCTCTCCCCTCCCCAGCACCCCTCCTCCTCCCCACCTTTCCTTGTCACCATCCCCTGGCTTCAAACACTTTTAACACCCTACCTTATCTACAGTACATATCTGGGTTTTTTTCTCTACACTGTTTTAGCCATAGATTCCTGTGTATATCAGTATTGCTTGACCTGAAGAAGAGAGGAGAACTCTCGAAAGCTTGCCCTATGACATAAATTGTTAGTCCAATAAAAATGGTATCACCTAATACTGAAGAACTCAATTATTCTGCACTATATATATATATATATATATATATATATATATATATGCAAATACAACTGTATGCTCATCTGCATGTCTTAGGCAGATCTGCAACCCCGCCTTTCCCCATTATCACCCAGCATACAGCACTTCCACTGCAGCAAGGGATTCTGGGAAATGACATGCAAATGAGCACACAGTGTCACTTATTGCCTCAAAAACCATTTTTAACATGGTTCCCTATAGGCTTAAGCTTGCTGCATGGTCACAGCTTTGAGCACAGCCAGGGTTAAGGTGCATACCAAAACCACCCACAGACAGCCGTTTCGACCTTTATGGGTCTCATCAGTGTGGGGTTGATTTTAACTGGGTATGCAAAGAGGCTATGGGATAGGCTATACCATAATACTGAGTTAAGTTATGGTGAGTAAAAAAAAGTGACAAAAACCCTCCACAGGAAAGCAAATATGCAAATACAACTGTATGCTCATCTGGATGTCTTAGGCAGGTCTGCAACCCCGCCTTTCCCCATTATCACCCAGCATACAGCACTTCCACTGCAGCAAGGGATTCTGGGATCCATTTTTAACATGGTTCCCTATAGGCTGTGATCATGCAGCCTATATATTCAAACCTCCCTCCAACTAACATATGATATATGATATATGATGAGACACCTGTGCTCAAAAAGGAGCATACCATAGATACCTTACCTGGGAGATATACTAATGAGATATGCAAAGTATATTTAAATAGCTCACACCCCACACTTCCTAAAATAGTTTTCATACCGTTAATACCATGAGATTGAGGAAGCCAAAATATTTTTGCAATGGGAGAAGGCATCAAAACAAGATCATGTTTGCATAATAAGTTATTGTAATTATCCAGACATAGGGGCCTATTCTGTAAGCTACGATAGCTGATCTGTGAGATCTGCATGGAAAGCCCCATTGACTTGAATGGAGATTTCCGTGCAGATCGCACGGTTCAGCGCTATCGGACCTTACAGAATAAGCCCCATAGACTGGAGTAGTGGGATTAGTATTACAACAAAAGGAAACAGGATTTGTGGGGGTGCTAAAAGACAATTACAGGATGCAAATTATTGAGGAACCAACCAGGAGAGGGGCATTACTGGATTTGGTAATATCAAATAACGTAGAAGTAATAACAAATATTCAAGACAGGGAACATTTGGGTAACAGTGATCATAACATGGTCTCATTTGAAATAAATGATCAAAAAACAAAAATTTTTGGTTCCAGCAAAGACGTTAAACTTTAGAAAGCAGATTTTAATAAAATGAGGACTAATCTACAAGCAATAAATTGGGATGATGTTTTTGCAGGGCAAAATGTAGAAGATAAATGGGCATTCTTTAAACATTGTTAGAAAAGCACACTTATCAGTGTATAGCCCTGGGTAATAAGTATAAAAAAAATAAGTCAAAACCAATGTGGCTAAATAAACAGGTAGGGGAGGAAATGGACAAGAAGAGGAAGGCGTTTAGTTATTTGAAGTCAGAAGGGATGATGGAGGCAGCATATCAGAATTTTAAGGAATGTAACAAAAATTGTAAAAGGGCAATCAAATGAGCAAAAATGGATAATGAAAAAAGTATTGCAATAGAAAGTAAGATCAACGCTAAAAAGTTATTTAAGTACCTTATAATAACAAAAAAAATCAGAAAAGAAAATAAAGGACCCTTTGAGTGTGAGATGGGCAGGCAGATTATTGGAGATAAGGAAAAAGCAGAGGTATTAAACACATTCTTTGCCTCTGTGTTTACCAGCAAGGAAACAAGTGCAAAAATAGTGTCACAGGAGGAACTTGCAATCTCTATATTAACGAACAATTGGTTAACTGAAGAAGTGCATAGGAAGCTGAAAAAATGTAAGTAAATAAAGCACCTGACCCCTATGGGGACATCATCATCATTTATATTTTAACTTAAAACACGACTCCACTTATGGGGGCACCATAATACAGTTAGTTTGAGAACAACTAAAATTAAATATAATTATTGTGTTACAAATGTAGCCCTCTTTCCCTTTTGCCAAGACGGGTCTACTAGTGCTGCATATACCTGTAGGCTCACAGAGATTTGAGCCTCTACCACTGGGAGCCTGTGGCAATGAATATATTAATTGGCAGCACCTTCATCTGCCCAGGATCCCAATACTATGAGATAACCCAGACAGGAAATCGTAACATCAGCTCTTAGATTAACTTCATAACCTTTACTGCAGGTGTTACACAGAATGCACATGAATAATAATCAACACGGTTAACCATAACCCTTCCACTCAGGATAAGCGTTGACCCACCACGTGTATTCCCACACCATGTCCAATGTATCGACCCAGTCCCTTGGTCACTTAACCCCTAAGTGTTCCCATAGAACCCACCCCTAAGACGTGATAAGCGCCTGTAAGGTACCGGTATGTTGGTGCACTTATGAAATACCTGCCGGGCGTACCAGCACCCGGACACGCTGACTACTTCAAAAAAGATCCGCCGCTCCACGAGGTCCTCAGCGAGATCCTGAACTCCACAGAAGAGGTTGACCGGATGGCAGTCCAATAGTCTGGTCCCAGGCTAGGAATATCAGATTACTCATCTGCAGCAGCTTTGTCTCTGACTGTTACTGAATACTACAGGCAAGGTCCCTACACAAAGGGCTGTCCCTACAGCAACCACAAGCTGGAGGTAACTCAGGGCATTAACTGGGGCCTAGGGGTACACTGACCTAATTTAGAGGGTCACTGACCCCTGCATACGCACCTCCTCCCCTCTCTAGCTGCCAGGATCAACTGCCTCACCTTTGCAGTATTCCAAACTGTTACAACTGTCTCCAGCAGAATCCTGTTGTGCGATTGTCTGTCATGCATCACATGTCTCAGGATCCTCAGGCTCATGGGACTTGAGTTCCCTGCTAAACCTGTCTCTATGGGCTGCCGCGTGTGCCCTGCGCATTGCGCCTGTGCAACCTGACATGGCTGCCACCCTGCGCATGCGTGAACCTAGCGCAAGATGGCGGAGCCCTGCTATGGAAGCCACCGGCGACGCGATCACCCAGCTGCCCTGCACCTCATCCTCCCCACCGGAGCCCAAGGGGAATCCTCGACCACCGCGGATGTTAGTGCCGGAAGAGCTAAAGGTATTAACCCAGAGGGTGATGTGCTACACATAAGTCAGACAGTAATAGCCAGAGTTATAATAAAACATGGTTTCATTAAATAAACAGAGGTTAAACATTCAAATTATAAATGTAGCACACTTTCCCCCACCCCCTGGGAGATATGACAGCTACTGTGTATGTGGTGCGTTACCTGCGACTCACAGGAGGCCTGGTCCTCCACTGCTGGGAGCCTGGTGTGAGCCTAATTCTTCGGGCGATAGCGCCTCCACCTGTATGGGATCCTACTATGTGGGATATCCCCGTTACAGGACCCCATGCAATACTACACATGATGAAAAGAGTAATAGTTTTACTGCATGCATAAGAATAACAATGATAACCATTCCATACCACTAGGCCACGCATGGCCGTACACTCACACCATCCTCCAATCCAATGTCCACCCTGGATGGGATATCCCTCCAAAGTATTGAGGGGCCCTTGGGGACGCAACCACCCCAGTGTCCACAAGTAGAACCCTCCAAATGTGTGAGACAGTGCTGTCCACTAGAACTGAAGGTGTTACCTACCCACACTCTCCCCCAGCCTCCGCTACCAAATGCAGCTGCAGCCAGAGGTAGGGGGCAGACAGGGGACCAGGAGGGACTCAGGCTATATAGACATGTCATCGCCAGTTAGAGATATGATTATGGGCATAAGTATCTTTTACAGACATGATTAAAATTGTGTTAGGAGATGTAGGATATGCCTGCAATGTGTTGTGCTAGAAGAAGCCATACTTCGAGGAACTTACAGTCAAAAAGACAGGGTAAGTTGAAACATTAAGTACATGGGATGAGAGGTTTGGTGAGTTTCCGATTGCAATAGAGGAGCTGTAACATTACCAAACATTAGCAAGCAATGTCTCACACTCTTTGATGGCATTTCGACTGCTGTCAAAATCTCTCGCCTTTGGGCAAAGCAGATGTAGGCTGAAGTGGTTCAGAATGAATTCTGCTGTGATTTTAGAATTCTTGTCCTCCTGGGTCATTAACATTCTGGAGGGCGGGGTTAAAGGAACACATAGCAGCAAGAAAAGGCAGATGTTAACCATTAGCATGCTGGTTATGCACAGGGGAACTCTTTGAGACATCTGCCTTTGGGGCATCGCAAATTTTGGATCAAGTGGTTCAGAAGTAATTCAGCATGCACCTTAGAGTTCTCAAGGAGCTAAGTTCAGTAATAGCAAAACATTACATTTAATATTCTAGGACTCCATTGCCACAGGCTCAGTAACACAAGAATGGGGTAAGCAGGCGTGGTGCCTATATTTAAAAAGGGAACTACAGTAGATCACAAACTGGGAATTATAGACCTGTAAAACTGACATCAATAATGGCTGAACATAACCTTGTGTAGTTTTTGCGTGTGCCTGTTTTGTCCAGCTCAGTCTTGTCTTGTTCTCTGCAGTTAACCTCTCGTGTACCAACCTGGCTTTGCATTTGGATTCTCTCTGGCTCTTCGACCCCTGGCTTACGGATAACGACTACGAGTACCTCTCCAACCCCAAACCACAGGCTTACGGACTCCAACTACGTGTACTTCTCCAACCCACGGACCCCGGCAAGTATCGGATTAGCATTCTGAGTGATTCCCACTCAGCTGAAGCCTATTGGAGTTTTAAAGAGGGAGGAAGAGAAACCATTTCTAGTGTATACTCACACATGGCCGTGTGAGTAATTTTCTAATTTTTGGTTATATCCCCACTCACCTCTGTTTTCTCAATATACAGTGTGAAAAACAGGAGCCTCATATGGTAGCTCTGCAGAGAAGTGCAATTAAAGACACTTCCCTCAAGAGAACACTCACACTTGCCCGGGTGAGTGTATCAGTATTACTCTGCATTTGATTTATTAGAATCGTCGGTTTCAGTGATTATTATACCCTATCCGTCTTGCCCTCACATACTTGTTTTGTACTCTTTTTGTGCACTGAGGACAACACTGCAAGCCAGCCCCTCAGAAAGATTGGAGAAGCCTTCCTTTGGACCAGAGGAGAAGAAAAGACCGCACCGAGAGAACATAGAAGATAAAGAAGTAAAGCAAAGAAACCTTGATGTGAAAGCATTTACACAAGGCCTTGTAAGTGTTTATGATATTTTACACTTCATCACATACAATAGTCTAGGATCACATGACCTTAAAATCCATCAACGTGTTATAAACATTTGTATTGTCCCTCAACCTGTGCTCCCCCTGTTCTTCTTGTTTTTCTGTACTATCAAGGATCCTGGATAGGTCCTTTTGGGGTCTTGAGCCGCAGGAAGAGAGTTCGAAGTAGATGGGAACCTTATATACCCTATAAGGTTGTTTTGTTCTAAAAAGATTTTTTTATTTCCCCACACATTCAATTCAGTAGTAGCGCCCGGGCATTTTCTATCGCCATCAATAATGGGGTAGCTACTTGAAGGTTTAGTATGGGATAATGTTCAGGAATACCTAATGGATAACAACATTATTAGTAATTGTCAGCATGGATTTATTCAGGAAATGTTGTGCTTAACTAACCTTATTAATTTCTTTGAGGAGGAAAGTAGGAATTTAGATCAGGGTTAAGCAATTGATGTGGTCTACTTAAATTTTGCAAAGTCTTTGATACGGTTCCACAAAAGAAGTTAGTGTGCAAAATGAAGGAAATTAGACTCAGAATAAATATTTGCACCTGGATTGAAAACTGATTGAAGGATAGAAAATATAGAATTGTCATAAATGGAACCTTTTCAGGTCAGGCTAAAGTTGTAAGTGGAGTACCTCAGGGATCGGTACTGGGACCCCTGCTTTTTAATTTGTTTATTAATAATCTTGAGGTTGGCATAGTCTCCATCTTTACTAATGACACAACATTTTATAAGGTAGTAGAATTAGAGCAGGATGTAATTTCTCTCCTGAAGGAATTTCATAGACTGTAAACATGGGCAGGTAAATGTCAGATGAGGTTTAATACAGATAAATGTAAGGTTATACATTTGGGAAACAAGAATAAACCGGAGACATAAATTAAATGAGTAAAAAATAGTTGAAGCCTTGATGGAGAAGGATTTAGGAGTGCTTGTAGACAGCAGACTTAGCAATAGTGCCCAATATCATGCAGTAGCTGCAAAAGCAAACAAGATCTTATCTTGCATTAAACAGGATATGGATGGAAGGGAAGTAATCATAATTATTCCCCCCTCTATAAAGCATTAGTAGGACCACCCCTTGAATATTCAGTACAGTTTTGGGCACCCCGCTATAGAAAAGACATTATGGAACTAGAAAAAGTGCAGAGAAGAGCCACTAAATTAATAAAGGTAATTAAAAACTGACATGAGGAGAGATTAGCTAAATTAGATTTGTTTACATTAGAAAAGAGTTGTCAGAGGGGATATGGTACGTATTTATATATGTACTACATACAAATATATTTGGGGACATAGAAGGAGCTTTGAAAATAACTATTCATTCAAAGGACAGTGCAATCAACACAGGGTCATATCTTAAGTTTGGAGGAAAGGAGATTTCACCAGCAACAAATGAAAAGGGTTCTTTACAGTAAGGGCAGATAACATGTGATTTAATTACCCATGGAGACAATAGACATATTCAAAAAAAGGTTGGAAATCTTTTTAGAAATGAAAGGTATTCAGGGATAAAGCAAGTAATTAAACATGCAAAGGATGCTTATCCAGGGAGTAATCTGATTGTCATTATTTGGAGTCAGAAAGGAATTACATTTTTGCTTATGGAACAGGTTTCTTTTTTTTTTTTTGCCATCCTCTAGATCAAAGCTGGTTTAACTCAGACTACTAGAGCTGCTGGGCTGTATAGCAGAAGTTGTCGGTTCTGATCCTGTTGGGCTTGACACCAGTACACCCCCCACTTCCTCATAAGGTGCCTTAGGTTTGTCGATATATACTGTAGGTCTTATGGAAATCCTTTTAGAACGTGTAGGGTGTGAGGCATTCAAATATGATTTAAATATATTTTCCATATCTCATTAGCATATCTCCCAGGTATCTCCATTTTGAGCACAGGTGTCAATCCAGGTGTTATTTGGAGGGAGATTTGAAGATATATATAGTGCTTGAGACTCTAGTAAAATAGGTCTTCTTCCGCTCTCTTCCTTCCTCCTCGCAGTACAGTTACAAGGCATGGGATTCCACCCATGGGAAAACTTGAGTACGTGTGCAAAACAAGGAATGTGCGAAATGGGACATTTGGACGTGGCGATTTCTCCGCGACCAAATAGCTGCTGTCGCTTCACCACAAACAGAACCTCCACTGTAGCCAATTCACCGCTGGAACCTCTGCTGCTGGCCTCTTCAGAGGTAAATTTTATTATTGGTTAGGGTGTTAATTTAAGGGTAATATTGGTTAGGGTAATGGCTAGAGTAGGGGTTTATTAGGGTAAGGGCTAGGGTAGGGATTTTTTCGGATTTAGGATTAGCAGCCAGCGGCGAAGTGGTCAGTGTCGGAAGCTTCCGGTCTCCACCAGTCCCAGCGAAGCATTGGCGGCCATTTGGTCGCTGTGACCAAATGTCCTAGCCCGGGAATGTGTATAATATACTAAGTTGGATCTATTTTCCTCGGCAACAAATGCAACCTCAAGTGCCCTGGGCATCAGCCACCACTGAATGACACTCTGTAATTGTGCTAACACATCAAAAGCTATATGGGCCTTGTAACAGGAGAGTAATCCCTGTTCAAGTAATGTGCATTTAATCTAGCAGTGTGGTGGTTAACTGCTGGTAGTCAATTAATAAACACCACCTGCCTGATTTGATTGCTTACAAAAGCCTGTCTGTTGAGACATGAAGTGACTCCTTAGCTCTGACTGAGAGCTGACCTTTGGAGACAGAGGAGTGTTCTTGAGTCTCCCAGGAGAGACTGACCAAGAGAACACACATCTCTGGAGCTGACCGGTCTTGAGCTCTGCCCACCACAGGAATTTTCTTAGCGTGATTGTAAAGCAAATCGTATTGGAAGCAAATGTTGAAGCGATAGACTAAGAAACCAGTGTTGTGTGTTTTACAATAGTTTTTGTTTTTGTAGTTTTGGACACCAAATAAGACTTCTAAACCTGGATGCTGATATTTTCTGTGCACGCACGGGTGCGGTTCCAGGAGAGCAGAGAAGCTTACTCTACAGCAAGAAACAGATAAGACTTTGATAATTAAGAGACTGCTTGTATCTGATTATTTCATGCTATATGTTTTGGGGCTGCGAGACATGCTTGACTTAGGGAGTTGTGAATTAATTGCATGGTATTTTCACTAGAGATACTCCAAAGTGAATAGAAGCTTTGTTCCCCCCCCCTGTGTTTGGATGATTTCCTGATGAAAAGGAAAAGGCACAATAAAGCCTATTATAATTTCACCTTATAAAGTCTCCAATTGTGTACCTCTGTGAACATCAGTCTACAGCAGCGGTGCGCAAACTGTGGGGCGCGACCCCCAGGGGGGGCGCAAGACTACCGACGGGGGGGCGCGGGGTTTACAGAGGCCCCGCGCGCTTCCCGAAGGCACTTAAATTAAGTGCCGGGGGAGCTGCAGGGCCTCTGCAAACCTAACTTACCGTGGCTCCGGCGGCTTCCTCCTGCATCACCATGGCAACGCGGCGTCAAAATGACGCTGCGAGGTCATGTGACGTCACGTTGCTATGGCAACGTGACGTCATTACGCCGGAGCGCGGGTAAATTGGGGTTGGGGGGAGGCGCGGGAGTGAGGGCACAGCCGGCAGGGGGGCGCAGGGAAAAAAGTTTGCGCCCCCCTGGTCTACAGGACTATTCTTCAAAACTGTGCATACATAACGTCGCATGTCTACGGAATGTCTTGCTTAGAGACAAGCGGTTTTTATTTTGGCGGATTTGGTTCTGCGTAGGATTGGCTGATTCCTTTGGTCCACGAATTTCCATGGATCAGTGTCAAACAGGAAAATCCACAGTTTTGGATTTTTATTTTAGGGAGCACTCCTAAATCCGTGACTGGATTGTTAAGAATCTAGACATGGATTAATCTGCAAGGGGGATGGGGATATTTCTCTCTCTATCTCTCCGCGGATTAATCCACACATTTATTTAGTGCCAAATCCGCAGACACATTTTGGTGGAGAGTAGAGATTTGTTTTAAAAAAATATAATAAATTCCTGGAAACGGATTTGAACTGGTTCCAGTCTTGCTTTTGCAGATGATCGCTGTTTTTTTTTACCTCCTTTTGTTGTTTATTAGTGTTTACTACTACATTAAGTAAAACACACCCAATGGGCAGTAACAGTCCGGTTGTCACCACCCCACATGATCACTACTCCACATGTCAATAGTAAAGCTGCGGTAAGGGTGACGCCGAGTGGGCGCTTCTGCTCACGCTGGCCGCGATGAAACACATTGCTGCAATGTGTGTGGCCAGCGTGAGCGAGCGCCCGCGTATGCATGGCGCTTGGCTGCTTGCAGAGCACGCAAATTTGATTTGCGCGCTCGCTGATGTCCCACATGAGCGGCTCGCTCAATGAGGGCGAACCAGCTCTGTGACGTCATGGCCACAAATCAACCAGCCGAGCAGAGCGTTTGATGTCAACGCGCACAAGCACCAGCGCGCACGCTCCTTGCCAGGCCGCAGCCTAAGGTGTACTCTACTGCTCTAGTGTTGTTAGGTCATGTGGTACAAGTGATAATGATGATGTTTGTGTAAGAGATGGGAATAATAAGGAGGAAGATAACATCAATGTACGTCCTGTTGATGTTGATGATGTTTGGTTATGTTTGATATAATAATATCAATATACAGTTTGATATAATGAATATATAGGCATGTTACTGCTTGCACTTTTCCTTTCACTTGTTGATGCATTATTTCCATCTGAAGCGTTATCACATTAATAAACAACAGCTAGAAAAAAAGAGATTACTTTGCTCACACTGAATGTTATTGATTATTATTTTTGGGTGCTCCCTCGGGATTAGGTTATACAGACATGTAAAAATGACTGTGAACAGAGAAAAGCAATCCCCTTAAAAATTAGTACACTCCACAGAACTGAAAAGATTGTTTTTTAATGAGGTTAAAAAATGCACCAATGCGCTTCACGCACAATACGCTTCATCAACGTGCAACTCATTGGTGCGTTTTTTAACCTTGTTGGTGGTTACATGTGCCCTAATAAATATTTTTTTTTATGGGAGACCCCTCTTGATAATTTTTCTACCTTGCTGGATGTTGGTGGTGCTCTGCAATTCCACCTCTTTCTCGCAGCAGATACATAACCTTCTTATTTGCTAAAGCTACCCCCGTCACTTTCACTGCTACAACTATAGGAAGCATTTCACTTAAAGAATACTTTTAGTTAAACCTTCCCTTTACCTAATGCTCCTGCCAAGTCATGACACACCAGTGACCTTTAAAAAAAAAGACACAAAACCAAATGCTCCTGCAGCATCAGGGAACAATTCAATATCGGAATTTGAATCGCATTCTTCCTGCCAAGAAGGACTGTTATAATGTATCAACAATGTATCCCATACTCACAAATCCTCTTTCAAGTGGTTAGTCACTCTAATATGATGCTGAGGATTACAGTTGTTATCCCTGCTGTCCCTTCTACTAGATGCCTCGAAAAAATCCTCCCCACAGGCAAAATTCAAATTACCAACTAACAATTGCCAAACACACTAAAGCATGCAATTTAACTATCTTTTCAATTGTCAACCTGAATTCCATCAAAACGGAATCTATTTTGATGCCTAAAAATGTATTTATCATTACTGGGCCTTCCATCTTACCTTTCACTAAAGGAATACCAAATATATTCTCAAAACCATTGTGATGTTAATACTAATTTGGCACAGAACTCACTTTCTCCGGCAGAAACTCATCTAAATACTATAATACTGACTCACAATCTGTTTCAAACTCTATTATCGATTGTAAAAAAAAAAAGAAGAAGAAAAGCCTTAAAATAAAAGCAAGACTATGAACTTCACATAGGTAAACAATTGTCAAAATAAAAAAAGTTCTGAAACTAAAATCCTGACAAATTAAAGCAAAAGGGATTAATTGCAGTAACCTTAAAGTAAAGATGGGCAACATTTCTGCAAAAAAAATGTAATTCGCAAGCTCTTTTTATTTGCGGATTTGTCTCAAAAAAGGCAGATTTGTTTTCTGTCTTCCTATCACTGAAAATCCACAGGCGAATTCTAAATCCCTGAGCTATGGTGGGGTAGTAGTTGTAGTGGGGGTGGGGGTGGGGAGAGACCTACTATAGTAGAGTCCCACTTTACGGTCCCACGCACTATATATATCCCCTCAAACCTCACTCCAAATACCATATGGAGAACACCTTTGATACCTGCTAGATATGCTAATGGTACATGCAAAGTGTATTTATCTAAAGCTAGATCCTTATTCAACTACAACTATTTTCCTAAGTATCACTGCAGACTTCCTAAGGATACATTTTTCTCTTCTATTTTAACACGAATTTCACCTTTTCCCATTGACTCTCTAACCATTCATTTTGCAGTCCAGTCAAAACCCCTTCTAAAGCATCACAAAGCTGAATGGCTTCTGCTACATATCGAACATTCATTCATGCTGGTACTTGCAAGTCGAGTCACGCTTAATATGAATAGACAAATCTTGATTGGTTTGAAGCCAATTGTGAAATGGTCTTCCAGCAACTTTTTACCCTCTTCCCTTGTTTCTTGGCCGAATCTCTTATCACCCTTTAGCCATGTTTCCTTATTTACCGGCAACAAAGAAAACAATTCTACATCCTCCTCTCTCCATATTTTGCCCTTTACAGATAACGGAAGATGCATCCCTACAAATGGGGTAGGTTCGCACTCAACATCCTTTAAAAAACCCTCGTTAATCTTATTAACATCACTAACAGTCACCTGTGTACCTCATCTCTATTACATGTAGCTGTCGGCCTATCACACACCTCAGCAATAAAGCTACTGTACTCTGCGCACAGTCACTAACACCCAATCTGTCAGAGTGCCTTTAGGCAGCCTAGCAACTCAGATTTAAATTATTAAAGTTGATATGCTTTCTTCTCCCTGTAATTCAGCTACTTGCCTTCCAGCCAGCATAGATTCAACCTTAGATGCAGCAAGCTCCTCCTTTCTAGGTCCCACAACTTGCAGCGGAAACCTGAGCAAGATAATGGGAAGATAGACAGACATTAAAGGAAAAGAAGAAATGTAGAAAGGAAGAGAAAAAAAATAAATTAGAAAATAAAGGAGAAAAGAGAAATACATAAGTGGGAAAGAAAGAGAGATGAGGGGTAAATCAAAGGCGAAAATGCTGGGAGAAGATTATTGTGATTGGTAACGTGGATACAGACATGAAGAGAAAAATACAAGGGGAGGAGAGAATGAGAAACATGGGGGAATGCATTTATGAGAATGGCATGTATGTATATACAGTATATCTATATTTATAAGTGTAGCCGGGTCCCCCTGTCCCTCCCTTACCTCCGATGCAGGAGCGGAGCAGGGGGAGGCTATACACTTAAACCAAAAAGTGCTCATGGCGCAAAGTGAGCAAAGATATACAGTAATAAGTGCAAATTAACCCAGTGATAAATAGCACTGAAAACACATAATACTGTCACTCCATATGTAGAAATCCTCAGGTTGGTGGACTCCTTGTTGACCTCATATGAAGAAAAGAACACAAATGCAGAGGGTATAGTGTATTAACATTTACTCATGGTGACAAACAACACAGAGGGGAAAGGAAACAAACTCACACTCTCCCCACTGGTGTATAAGCAGGAAGGGATTTTGGGCGCACTTCAACCCTCCTCCCAAATCGGCTACTCCCGAATCAGCTGTTCAGCATGCAGAGACACATACAGACTCTGGTCTCCTCCGTCGGCGTCTCTCACCCGCGATCGGAGTGCTCCCTCTCGCGGGTGAGAGACGCCGACAGAGGAAACCGGGTGAGAATGCTGGGGGAGAAAAAGACATGCTCCAGGAAAAGGAGATAGAAAGACATGTTGCAGGAAGAGGAAAGAGAATGACATTCTGTGAAAAGAGATGAGAGTAGGATGCTGGGGAGAGAGGATAGAAAGACATGCTTCAGAAGAGGAGAGGTAGATGCTGGGGAAGGGGACAGAGTAAGATGCTGAGGGGAGAGAGATATATTAAGGTAAGAGAGAAAGGTATAAGGTTAGAGGAGAGAGAAAGATGCCTGGGAGAGAGGGGAGAGAAAGAGAAGCTAGGAGTAAAAGAGGAACAGCAAGGTTAAAGAAAATTACATCAAGGTGAAAATAAAAGGGAGAGTCAATTGGAAGACAAGAGAGAAATACATTGGATGAAAGAGATAGAAAAGGGGAAACACATTAGAAGAAGGAAAGAGAAAGACATTGGGGGAAGGAAAATAGAGAAAGACATGAGGGGGGAAGATGATAAATACACAAGAGGAGGGGACAACAGAGAGCGAGACAAGCGGAAAAGATGGAATTACATGAAGGGTGTGTGAGAAATACACAATGGGGAAAAGAAGAGATAAAGGCATAAGGGGGAGGTGGAAATAAAGAGACACGAGAAGGCAAAATAGACTGAAGTCTAATTATGTCATAACTATTGGCGAGCATAGAATAGGAGAACCCCTTCTTCCTCTGTAACTGTAGAGGAGTCAGAAGCAGATGGAGGAGGATTCAGAAGGAGGGGTGTAGAAGGGACAGAGGGGATTTTGTCAATAGCTTTCACCATGCACTTGATGAAATCAGCAAAGCATTGGGTTGTAATGGAAAGAGTGGATCATTATGTGGTGAGAGGTCGAAGAAGGGTGGCAAAGAGAGACAAAATGGCATGGGTTGGATCTATGACTGTATATAAGGGCAGTAAATTAATCCTGTTTGGCAAGAAAAAGAGAAGAGTTAAAGCAGGACTGGATCAATTTGTAGTGGAGGAAATCAGATATTGGGACTTCCTCTAGAAGCATTCAGTGGAAGAAGTGCAAGAGAGCAGGAAGCGTGTCTGTGTACGGAACTGCACCTGTCCTAGCCTGTCATAATGACACATGCTGATATTTTTATTAACTTTTATTAGTACTTTTGCACAAAGGCAGACTGAATTATAATGCAGAGAATTATAATACAGAGATTGGCTAAAAAAAATAAACATAAGTCCAACAGCCATATTCTGCATGTTTTTGAACTTCAAAAGCATTGGGATATTATATTTTTGAAAGTCTGGTGCTGTTATTTGCACCAACAGTGGGCAGCATTTGCTGCAAATTTGACCATTCTGTGCATGTCCATCTGCAAACAAAAGTGACAATAATGGTACTAGTCTGCAAAGTACACAAGTTCTTAAATTACATTTACAGGTTATACTGTATTGATTCCAACTACCATTTTACATGTAAAACGTAATGTACATGTAGCCATGCATGTAAAATGGTCTGCAGTTGTCTCTCCTGCTGGCAGTAAACCTGGTAAGTTACAGGGATGCCAGCAGTAATCATGTAGGTTTGCCCTCACACCCTGGTGAGGTGCCCTATGTATGGATGGGAGTGGCTACATGCTCTGAGTCCACAGTTAGTGACATCAGAGATGTGCCTGTTTCCTGAGGTATATAAGGCACAGCACTGCCCAAAGTTAGTGTGTTGGAGGGAGAGCTGTGGAGAGAGTTACAGGAATAAGTCTGTGTTGAGACTTGGGAAATGAAGGGCCCACTAGTGCAGTAATTAGTGGCCCATTTCTACATCAAGCATGACAAGGCCACACTGTGTCCAGGGACCTGGCACAGGGGTGATCTCCCTATGGGGAGAGGGGATCCCACTCCATTGGGAGGGCGTACCTTTTCAAGGGACAGTACGGCGAGATGTGTGGCTGAGCTACACGCTGCAAAGGGCAGTCTGTCCATACCAACATCAATAAAGATGCCCTGTTCAAAGACAACCCCACTGTGTGACTGTGAAGTTACTCTCCAGTCGAAGTCACCACCAAGAAGGAGTTCCTCATCAGACCCATCTCCATGCGGACGCAGAGATCCTGATGAGGTGGAGGCGCAGCACTTGATATAGGCAGGACTCACACACTACCTCAGCTGCCTGTCTGGATTGACAATCCCCGAACTCCATCATGCGGGAGACTCAGGAGTCCTGTTGCCGACAGGTGCACCACCAGACACGACCATGTAGTGGGGGCTGGATAGACCACAGGGGCCAAAATGAGATTGGGTGGGGCACACGAGAGGGAATACCCATTACATTTGGAGGCGCTGCTGAGAGACCTATCAACAGGACAGGCTTTTTCTAGGCACACTGGGAAACAAGGAGAGTGTCTGCTGCCACTTTGTGCTGCATGGGACGGAGCCAGGGATAGTCAGGGGAGCTGCTAGAGCTGCAGACCGCACGGACGACGTGGGATCCTGCAAGGAGTTAGTGGGGCTGGAGCTGGGCTATAGCTGTCCTAGTCACCTTGAGGTAGTGCTAGGGTAGGACGCCTAAAGGGATAAACTGGTAACGTAGGTCAGGAATCCTGGAGAGGGTCTGCGCTAGACTGACCAACAGTAGGTAGACACTCAAGTACTGCATGGAAGAGCCATAGTACTCTAGCCCATTCCAGACCACTTACCGAGGGGAGCACAGATTGGAGGAAGGAGATACAGCAGACACAGGAAGAGTGAGCCTAGCCTGAGGTAGTGCAAACATGAGTCAGATCTACATTAGGTACACAAGGTGGTGCACAAGGCATTGTATCGGTGTGGCAGCTGCCCCGCAGAGAGGAGCTCCATGTACAATAAAACAATACACAGTAACCCAATGGCGACCGCAAGAATGGAGGATCCGCGCGATGCGGAAGGTCCAAGATGGCGGACGGAGGCCGAGGGAGAGAGCGCACATGGCATGTGTGCGGGTGAAGAGCAAGCTACAGAAGAGAGTTTTGTGAGCCTGCTGTGGAGTGGTGCGAAAGCTGTGGCTGCACCGTGTTGGTCCTGCCTAGGACCTTGGGGTACTAACTCTGAGGACAGTGAGGAGGACATTGTTGTGATATATGAGAAACATAATGGACTTGCTTGTCATTCGATGTACAAACAGTCAAAAGCTACCTCAACTGTTAACAAGATTGACATTGCCAACCAAGATGGCGGCTACCGCTTCCCTGGGAGACCGCGTGGGCCAGTTGCAGAAAATGTTGCAAATTCTCAACTTGCAGAGAGTTGGCCAGGAGTGGCGCCAACAGGAAAACCCCACCCTGATGGGGAGTATGGCGCGAAAGCTGGAGCCGCGCCCTCATGGACTATGACTAACTCAGCCCCTGTGCTGGGTCACCTGACAGATTCAAGGGACCTCCCCCTAATCTCAACCAGGGGGAGTGGTTTCCAGTTGCGGATGGAGTTAGCTGGAGGAGGGGTTGCCAAACCAGCCCCTGCACTTCAGTTGCGAGGAGCCAGCGAGCAGGACAGACCACTATTGAGAGTGCCTCCTATAGTGACCATGGCCTGCAAATCTGAAGAGGGATCTCTGATCTCAACCCATCCTTACTCGGCTCCAGGAGGCTTCCTGATACTTCGAGTGGCTGGTACAGAGACAGTGGCATGCCTATGCCTACAGTGTCGCCTGCCGGGGGGTGCTGTGAGCACTACAGCGCGATGTGCG
The DNA here is from genome assembly GCA_036426205.1 of Ascaphus truei. NCBI lineage: Eukaryota > Metazoa > Chordata > Amphibia > Anura > Ascaphidae > Ascaphus > Ascaphus truei. Next base: position 231,840,196 of record CM071569.1, read on the forward strand.
CAATGTGGCCTGCAATACCTGTGGCCAATGCTGACATTCGTGCCGGTTCAGGCATTAGAAGCTGCGGGAGATGTAGCCATGATATCGGCGGAACTCCCCGGTGCTCTCTGGAGGGAGTCTACTGATCCTGGAGAAAGGGGATCGGGCACGGCTATCAAAGCTGAGCCAGACGATAGGAACAGTCACCGACGCGGTGATAAAAGGGAGGCTCACCATCGCTCACCGACTGTAGTGTCCCTTCCTAAAGCAAAGTTGGATTACTCGGACGAGGAACCTGCAAGTCCTACCGCGGTGACGACCCGACCGCCGGTGAGCCACAGCGGCAGTACTATCAAGAAAGGGCCACTCACCTGTGTTGTCGGTGAGCGGAATAGGATATCGCCCATGCAGCGGCAGCCCGAGAGGCGAATTCCCACGGCCGTGGTGACCAGCGGTTCCGATGGTTGCCGATCCACCCCGACACCACGGAGCGGTAAGCAAAGTCCATGCTTTTACCTGGCTACGAGGGTGGCAACGGCGGAGGAGGGACGGTGCCATGCCCAAGTGGTGCCACAGCGGAAAAAGGCGTTGCCGGATGTCATAGTGGAGGAAGAGATCTTGCTTGGGGACCCAACCCAAGATGGCGACGAGTCACGTGCGTTCCTGGATGTCGTTTCCGGCGGCCAGAGCGGAGCCGATTGGGAGATGACTGCGCCTCCTCGCTCGAGCAGTGTCAACCGATCGCCTAAGTCGAAGAGGAGCGGGCGATCGATGTGGAAGGTGAAGAACAGTGAGACCGGAGAAGCGGAGAGCCCATGCGGTGGCACCGGACCAGGTAGCGGTGAAGAGCGGGTCGTAGCCCCGCGAATACCGACTGTCCGGCCTTATGCCCAATCACCGGCCCTAGCTAAACCCAAGGCCCTAGTTAAAGCCCCGGCTTCAACCACATTTTCCTTTGGTTCCTCATCGAGCTTAGGGATGTCAGGGGGTTCCCGGGTCACTTCTGATGAACGGACTGAGGGAAGCTTGGACTGTGTTACATCCGATGATGGTTCGGTGGGTGGGAGGTATTCTCGACAAGTGTCTGTGTCAAGTGACTGTCTAAGTGCTGTAAGTGTCACACTAGAGAGCAGGCCCAAGAGGGTAGAATCTCAGTCCCGGTCAGCCGGGACATCTGGAGTATCCTCCTGGGGGGAACTAGAAGAGGGGGAGTCCGGGGAGTCAGCTCCAGAGGAGGTTAAGGAGACCCGGTGGTGGGCACCCCTGTTTGAAGGATATAAGGCATGGCTGGATAGAACCAGGTTCATCTAGAGCAAGATGTGGTGGTAGACTATTGGTGGGCCAAGGGAGAGTTCACGGAGGGGGCTCATTTGAAAGCAATGCAGGACCGGTGGTACGATATCAGTCGAGGCCTAATAGAACCATTGGGTCCCAGCAGATTGGAAGATCCAGTAGAACCGGACGAACCCCTGTCATGGGTGCTGGAAGGGAGAGCAGGGTATACCAAGTTGATAAGGGCCAGCCGAGCTGAAAGGGCCATTGTACCAAAGTACAAAAGCTCACATGGATTAGAGTACCCCTATGTCCCAGGACCCCTCATGCAGGAGATAGAGGATCAGAGGGATGGGTGGCTACGAGAAACAATAGAAATGTATATGGTGAATAAAGGGGGCGCAATTACTGGGCGCAGAGCGGAAGAGAGAATCTCTCAACTAATGAGAGTGTGGAGCATCGGGCGCAGTATAAACATGCACAAGGCTGTATATAGACCTGAGAGTGGCTTGCCCTGGGAATACAGTATCACTGTAACCGATATGGCAGGTAGGGAAGTGAAGAAACCAGATCCTCGCCACTATTATTAGGCAGACAGTATAGCGAGGTCTGTTTCTGAGATAAATCTCTCCTGCTGGTCAGTGAGCGCTACAATGTTAATTATGAAAACAGTAATGTTGTTTTGATTAATTATGTGTTCCATTTTGCAGTGCTTCCTGGACAAAGGTACACCAAATTTAGGTCCCAGCCGGGACGGTGGGGATTCGCCAGGGGGAGATTGTAGCCATGCATGTAAAATGGTCTGCAGTTGTCTCTCCTGCTGGCAGTAAACCTGGTAAGTTACAGGGATGCCAGCAGTAATCATGGAGGTTTGCCCTCACACCCTGGTGAGGTGCCCTATGTATGGATGGGAGTGGCTACATGCTCTGAGTCCACAGTTAGTGACATCAAAGATGTGCCTGTTTCCTGAGGTATATAAGGCACAGCACTGCCCAAAGTTAGTGTGTTGGAGGGAGAGCGGTGGAGAGAGTTACGGAATAAGTCTGTGTTGAGACTTGGGAAATGAAGGGCCCACTAGTGCAGTAACTAGTGGCCCATTTCTACATCAAGCCTGACAAGGCCACACTGTGTCCAGGGACCTGGCACAGGGGTGATCTCCCTATGGGGAGAGGGGATCCCACTCCATTGGGAGGGCGTACCTTTTCAAGGGACAGTACGGCGAGCTGTGCGGCATAGCTAAACGCTGCAAAGGGCAGTCTGCCCATATCAACATCAATAAAGATGCCCTGTTCAAAGACAACCCCACTGTGTGACTGTGAAGTTACTCTCCAGTGGAAGTAACCACCAAGAAGGAGTTCCTCATCAGACCCATCTCCCTGCAGACGCAGAGATCCTGATGAGGTGGAGGCGCTGCACGTGATATAGGTAGGACTCACACACTACCTCAGCTGCCTGTCTGGATTGACAATCCCCGAACTCCATCATGCGGGAGACTCAGGAGTCCTGTTGCCGACAGGTGCACCACCAGACACGACCATGTAGTGGGGGCTGGATAGACCACAGGGGCCAATATGAGATTGGGTGGGGCACACCAGAGTGAATACCCGTTACTTACACATGGACACAAAATAATGGGACAAAAATGTATGATAGAAGAAGAATAGGAGGGAAACTTGTAAATGTATATGAACAGCAAGTGCACAGTGAGAGATAGAAATATGCTGACCTGGCATTATTGAAAAGGTCAGCAGTCCCTGGTGAAATATGTCAGAGGCTTTTAACATTCCCATACGACTAAATATAAAAATGCATCAAGCTCCAATATAAAATGTTTAACTGTTAAACTGACTCCAAAATAATATCCTAAAAATAACGTAATTCTCAGAATAATTATTACGGTGTTTTGCCCAACCTGCTTCAGTTTGTACTGTAATTTATGTAAATGAATGAAGTTAAGAGAATGCAGAGAGAGAGAAAGTCTCATAGCCAGCAACTTGGAATGCCCCTGGAAAGGGTCTAAAGGGTTTCACTTTTTGAATTAAGAGGCACGTTATAAATTGATGCATCAAATTTTACAGCAATGGTGAACATTTTTCCAAATGAGTGTAATTTCTGCCGGAAATGGATATAAATGTTCTTAATCAGGGCACTATGGATTTTGCAAAACTAATTTATTGAGCCAAATTTCCAACGTTTCAGCCGATGCAACAGCCTTTTTCAAGTTTAGCTGGCATCATGCCAGCTACACTTGAAAAGGGCTGTTGCATCAGCTGAGAAATCGGAATTTTGGCTCAATAAATTAGTTTTCAAAAATCCGTAGTGCCCTGATTTAAACTTTGTTTGCTGATTCTTGAGTATTGACAGGGATTCCCTGAACCAGGAGCACCGGTGGCTATACACTGGCGACACACTTTATTCGAGCTCGGCTAGTCCCACGAATTCGGGTATACCCGGGTGTATTGAGGTTTGTGACTGTTTTCTGCCCGAGTGTATTGAGGTATTTTCCAGGCAGGGATTGAAGCATTTTATTCCCACTGGCTGCAATACTGCACAGTATATATATATATACTGCATTACAATTCATGAATTTATGCCATCTGGTAGACACGCGAAGCATTGCAGCCTATTAAATCCTAATCATTATCATTTAACAGATCAGCCGCCCGTCAGCCAGGCATGAACCCAGGCTGGGAAGGCAAACGCAACGGGGCTTGTCAGAGGTGAGGATCGGCGCATTCCAGGTATCTGCCAGGTACATGGTTGGAAACAGGCAGTGTTATAGAACTGGTAATTGCTCTTTAAGGTGAAGCAGTTATATCCTGAGCGAGTGTGTTGGCTCAGGTGTCTAATATCTAATTGGAAAGCTAGGCACACATGGGTATATGTGTGTTGGTGTGAAGGTGAAATAAAATAAAAGTATATAAAACTTACACGGCCTTGTGTAAGCCCAGTCACATCAGGGTTTCTTTGGGAGTCCCGTATGCTTCTGATGAGGCTTTTCTTCTTACGATGCGTGTTCTTCTTCTTGATGTATCGGCCACTTGCTTCGTTGGTTCACAGTGCCACTCCAGGGGGATTTCCTCTCGTATAAATAGAAAGGAGGATAGGGTTAACACATATAATTATATATACGTCAATGAGGGGAGGGATGGTGTGTTTTATGGACCACCAAAAAATTGTTTAGCACTCACACGGACTAGTGTGAGTGTAATCCTATTTTGGTATCTTGTTCACTTATAGGTGTTGCCCAATCAAATATCAAGTAATGAAAGGGTGGGGTATAAGGGTATTAGTGGTAAATATAACACAATACTCACACGGGCCAGTGTGAGTACACACTCTTAGCGGTATCTTGCTCTTCTGTTCCAGTTGTAAGTGGTGGTGAAGATGGGGTTAATATATAAAAGACACTAATGTCTGGAGGGTTAAAAACACTAACTTTAATGAAACATATAAAATAAAAACAAACACAGAATACAATTCTGTGGAAGGTGAATGCAAGGGGTAGACAGTGTGGTGTTTAGTTGTAGGGAGTCTCTCTCTTCCGCGTCCGGATGGAGAGCTGCAACTGCACCTCCGCCTCCTCTGTAATGTGCTTTAAAATGTTCCAGGTAAAGAGCAACGTGTTTCGTCCAAGTACTGGACTTCCTCAGGCTCTGTAGATGTTGTCCTGCTGTTCCCAGCCTCTTTTATGCCGGGTTGGGCCAATCCAGATCGTTGTATTGGTCCGGTTCCGTTTCTCTAATGCGACAGGACGTCGCCATCTTGTAAGGTGCGCGCGCATCCCATCTTCTGCTGGGTCGCGTTTGTATATTGGTTGATCACTAATAAAGTTTTCCAATGTTGATGTGTTGCGTGTGCTTTCTAGCTCAGCCAATAAAATCATTAATGTCATTGTGAATGTACAATTTTGTTTCAATAAAGTTCTGAGTTGTTAAAAAAAGGGAGAAAGTGCGCGCGCAGTCCCTAATGTACTGCGTGATTGTATTGAAGATCTCAGGGTTCTTGCATTTGCCTGAGGGGCTGGGAGAATTATATATATATATATCGTGGGAGGTATTGAATATACCTAAGATTCTTGCTGCACAGGGTATAATTACTATACTATGCCATAAGTCTCTCAGTGTGTAACTTAATAAAATTATCTATGTGTGATAAGTTATGTGTCTTTTTTTATGTACTCATATAGTTATAAAGTGATTAAGAAGTGGATCTAGATTTTCAAATTTTAAATTATGTTGCTCAAAAAATAAAAGATATAATTCAATCTTGTGTTTGTTGATTTATAAATAGTGTATGTTTTAAAGTGAGTTAATCTAGTCTTTTGTTAATAAAAAGGTGATTAAATAGTTAAAGTGTAAGGTGTTTAATTTAGTTAAATTAAATTAAATGGTTTATTATAAAATGATGGAGGTAATTATTTGAATAGTGCATATCTTATTATAAGTTGCATCAAAAAGTGATATATATAAAAAAGTAACATATATAAAAAAGGTAATATATATAAAAAATGATATTATTTTACTAAATGTGGGTGTTTTAATATTTAAAGTGCAGAGTAATTAAGGTTAATTTTGTGAGATTGGTTTAAATACCTATTAAAAATTAGTGAAAATGGTATTGATAGGGATAATAATTATATTCAACTAATAATGGTAAGTAACATACTAAATTAATATCTTATGTGGGTGAGTATGGCAGGAGAAATACCATGTTCTAAATGTATACTAACCAAGTATAAAACTCACTGCTGAGTAAGGCAGGTGGGATTAATGATGCCTGATACAAGCTAATGTAAATATAAAAAACAGCAAACAATTCTAAAAATCCCTGCGTAAATACATATAAAACTGGAGAAGTGTCTCTGTCAGTGATAGATCGGAGCAAAAATAGAATTAAAAATTGTATTCCATAAGATAAAAGTATTAAGATAAAAATATAAAATATGAGGTCCTGCATTTTAAAAGGCGGTCGTGGTAAATGCAGTCCAATCCTAAATAGCGGAGGGAATTCCAAAGTCTTGAGTGGATACACAAGGGTGAAGAAATTAAAATGGCAGTGGGCCAGACATATCGCAAAAAAATGCCCACAAAAATATCCAAATGCATCAAACTGCACTTTCCCCCTTTCAACATGACCACACACAATGTGACATCCTCCTAGCTGTAACAATGACCTCCCTGCAATTATTCTAAAACTTTACTTTATACCTTAGGGATTTAAAAATGTCGGCTGCATATTTTTCACAGCTGAATCTAGTTAGACTTGTCAACGCTCAATGATTTTGGATTTATTTTTAACATCCATGCTCTCACAAGAGTTTCACTGATAAAAATGCAAACTTTAAAAAAAATGAATGCCGCAATCCCCTCCTTTTCCCTCCAAATCAATTGTTTTTCTATTTTATTTGAACCATTGCGTAAATAATATATTTATTTACTTTTACAGTAGTTGCAAAGGAAAAATTAAAATGGCGGCGGAGTCACCCAATCTGAAGCTGATGACGTCATGAGGCTTGGTCCCTCCTGGCTATGAATTGTTGTAAATTCATTTCAAAATGAATTATCTCAGGAACCAGGGAGTTCACATAGTTTGGAGGGCCGCCATTCAACTCCCAGAGACCTGGGAAACGGAATTACCCTCCACTTGCATTCTGAATGGAAGCATTACTCATATGGAGCGGTGGCACAACGGTTCCTGTAGGCCAGGTCTTGTGCTGTAACACCAATGCCTTTAGAACACTCAAAAGATTAAATGCTATTTCTTGTTCCAGAAATCCCAAAACTCGCTGAACTTGACACCTGCGAATTATGAATCATATATGTTTGTAACAAATTATTAAATTCCCATTGTGAGACTTGCTATTCATTTTTACAGTTAGGCTTAGAAGTTTATAGAACTGCTTAACACCACCCACCCCACCCCAATAGCAAAGAAGCTTGAAGAATAGTTGCTAAATGGGATTGAACATTTTATTGATTTAAATCTTGTTTGATTAGCAGACTGGTTGCCTATTAACCACTTCACTGCCAGATGGTCCAGCAATGCATTTTTCTGCAAAGGCCAATCTGGCAGCAAATAGGTTAATAAAAGGAGTGGTCTGAGACCTGTGAGACAGTGTTTCCAGACACCCGAATTTAATTACTTTGTTACTGGTTCCTTGACTATTCAGCCTGGTCCTCATTTGGTCTGTATATCATGTTACTTTTGGAGGTGGCAGGAACTATTTGGAAGCACTGCTACACAGTGCAGAAAACTGGCACAATGAATCCTGCTATGGGACCTTACAATCTAGCTGAAGTGCTGTACCGCAGTCTCCGGGAGATAATGGGAATTGCACATGGTCACAAAGCACTGGAGTTTAGACCTGGACTTTGCACGTCAGAGGGCCGTGCATCAGCTTCAAAGCTGTCCCTCATTTCTCAGGCAAGGATGATGTTTACACTCCATACACTAGCACAGATATGACTTTTTCCCTCTTTCTGACAATTTTATCACTGGCACAAATTGGTACAAATTGCTGATCGCTATAACAGAGCATAATCAGGTATGATCTGTAATCTTTTTAATTGCCATGCACTGATTGTGATTTTTTTTATTCATGGGCCATTACAGATTCAATACTGCAGTGCTGCTGTGTACATACTAATTACAAGTGCAACATTGTATTCAGGACTATTTTGGTGAGGGAGGGAACTCCAGGGAACTGAGGTTTCTTTTTTTAAGGAAATCAACTGCTTCTGGTAATTATTACATTTTGATAAAGGCAGGAATATTAACTGAGAGCGGGGAATGCCTTTTCTGTCACATTTCTTTATTTAAAGCTGAAATATTTATTGCAATTTAGATTTACTTGCACTTTGTTCCTACAAAAACAACTCTGACACCATGTTGTAATTTTGTTGTTATTGCATTTTTATATAGCGCCTACCAGTGTATACAGCAATGTTATACAAGACATACTAGAAGGAAGAATAATCCAATTAGGTGTGAGTGCCTCAATTTAATTAAGTGTGAGATTATATTTTTCCAATGTATGGCTATGTAGATTGTTTGTTAGATTTGTAAGTGTACTTCACACTCCTGTGCTTTTTTCCGCAAACACAGTCTTCAATGATTGAATTTTTGGTTTGGATGAATGCTTAAACCACAAAAAATGTATATTTTGCATTGTACTGTATAATGACAAATTATGGTATGTGTGATGTTTTAGCTACTCAAAGCTCATTCTCAGTCAAAATAGAAGGCAGATTGACTCCAGAGTCCTTAATTCCTTCTAATGAATCGCCATTCCACCCAAATCCCCAATAAGACGGACACCTCATTTGGATGTAAACAGGCACAGTATTTATTTATTAAACATAATCTTGTCAACCTCCAGAACACATCAACATAAACCAACTTTTAACCAAAAAGCCAAGTAGGCACGTAAAACCATAATTAACCAGAGGCTAGCGTGCAACTTAGGCTGTGTCCTCTGTGCCGCTGACAGCGCTTGGCACAATGCATTTTTCTCTGTCTGGCCACGCTCATGTGGCGCACCTGTGCCAGTATGCTCACGGGCACTAGGTGAGACAGATAAAATTGTGTTTCAGGCACACTGAAGGGTCACATGACCTCTTCAGTCAATCAGCACCAGTCACTGCTCGGTCACACCTCCCCCACCCCCCAGCCTAACGCTCATGCTTGGAGAGTTGGTGACGTCACCACATGAACATAAGCGCAGTCAGTGGCACAGAGGACGCAGCGTTATGCTGCACAGCTGAAGGCATTGTGACTGCCTTACCATGCCCCATTTCAGGGCAAAACACATAATTATACACCACATACCTTAGCTGGCAAGGAAACAACCGCCACCAGCAGGCTATTTTAAACCTAAAATTGGCTCCGCATCCCACACAACAGCGATATCTTGATACCTTCCTGCAGACCAACATAAAAAGTATCCAAGCTGATATAATTCAAATCAACGACGTCACTCCTTAACCGATCCCGGTTATCACCTTCCAACTCCCTGTGCCTTGCTACCAGCCCACTAACCTTTCTCACTAAACGAGAAACCACAACATTCAACCTTTTTATGGCATTTCTCTATTGCCATCCAACTTTTAGCATCTCTCCAAAAACCCTTGGCACTACTTCCGACCACACCCATCGAATATAGGAAAATAACATCAAGATGCTTAACAGATCTTAGTTACTACTTATAGTTGATAGTGTTTATAAGCGCTATCGTTGTCAACGGTCCCATGTCATTTCTGCTTGGATGGATTATCAAAACAATAGGCCCATTAACTACCCTCCTGATCTCCAGAATTTTAGGCAGCAAGCGAGTCCAATTTAAACCCTTAATCCAGGCCTGCACAACTCCATTCGTCGAGGGCAGCAAACAGGTCAGATTTTCAGGATATCCCTACCAAGCCATACTCAGTCATACTGAGCCACTAATTGAGCCAGCTGTGCTGAAGTGGGGATATCCTGAAAACCTGGCTTGTTTGCGGCCCTCGAGGTCTGGAGTTGTGCAGGCCTGCTCTAGACACAGCCCTCCGACCAGGGCTTTCCACCGCCAGTTCAGCTCAACCGTAAGCCAAAAGTCTTGCCCAACTTCCGCATTCGTCCATGGAGCTCCAGCTCCCCTTTAAGGCAGGACGTTTCCTTAGCTTAGAGGCATCCCCCCTCCCCAGTAAATTGCTTACAGAAGGGGAAGTGAGAAATACAGGGAAGTGACAAAATTAGGGAGGCAGGGGAGTGTGGGTGGACAAAAACAGGGAGGGAAGTGTGCGATAGTGTGGGAGGACAAATACAGGGGGATGGGAATGAGAAAATGTAGGGGAGGATAAATACAGGGGGTGAGAGAGTGGGGGAGGATGAATACGGGGGCTGAGAGAGAATGGAAGAGGACAAATATATAAGGGTAGTGAGAGTAGGGGAGGAAAAATACAGGGGGAGTGAGAGAGACTGGAGAGGGCAAATACAAGGGAAAATGAGAATGGGGGAGGGGGAGGGGGAGGAATTCAGGGGGTAGTGAAACAGTGGGGGAGAAATAAAAGGGTGTGGATGCTTAGTGGGAAAAAATAGGGGGGAGTGAGAGTGAGTGAGTGGGGAAGAAATATAAGGGGGGAGTGAGAGAGTGGGGAGAGAAATACATGAGGGGATCTGAACTTTGGAGATTTCGTTCGAATTGCGACTCAAGCAGGTTGCAAATTTGATGTTCAGTTCCAAGTCTGAGTTTAAATGACAGTATAAGCAGATTTCTAACCTTTTAGTGAAAGACCAAGAAAGGCTCTTCCTAGTATTCATTTTTTGGTGGTTTTTTTTGGGTGAACTTTCCCCAAAAAATTTCAACTTTGAAAAAAATTAAACCAAATTTGATTTTGGATTTCATAATTTTAAAAAAAAAATTAGAATTTTGACAAAAAAAAAAACAAAATACTAAACATAAAACGAAAACAAATTTTTTAGAACTAAAACGAAAATGCCATTGGAAATGACTACCCTTACAACTGAGCATCATAATTGAACCTTTTTTCTTTTTTTCTGTTTGCTATCACCACATGTGTGTAGCGCAGTTTCCTCCATCCTATGGGAGATATGGCGGCCACCTGCGTCTCACAGGAGGCCTGAACCTCCACTACTGGGAGCCTGGGGTGTACCTGGATCGTCTGGTGACAGCGCCTCCACCTGTGAGGGATCCTGACAGCGCCGGATAACCCTGTCATAGGACCCAATGTAATAAGTACACACAGAGTATGTAATAACAGGTTTACTGACATGCAAATGATAATACCACAATACGTATACCTAGGCCTCGCACTGCCTTACCCACACACCTATATACCACTGTCCATCCACTTAGTCCACACCCTGGTGAGAGTGTCCACCAATGAAGGGAGGTGCCCTGGGCACCTACCCAACCTGGTGTCAACAGTAGCCAACCCACCCGGAAGTGTCTGACAGCGCTGCCCACAGTGTTATAGTTGGTGCACTTTGTAGATGGTGGTATACCTGCCAGATGTTCCAACACCCGGTAGCGCCAACGGAAGACATGGTTCCATCCGGTCCCACGCCGTCATCGTCAGCAGAGTCCTCCTCCATGTCGGGTGATATCCAGCTAGAGGATCCCACCGTGAAGATAGTCTCTAGGTCTTAAGGTGGTGGTCTGGTCCCAGACCACAGGCCGCAACTGCTGCGTGGTGTCCTCTGCTGTGTTCCTGACACTAATCAGCTAATGGGCCAATGTCCTTGTCTAAGGGGCCTTTCCCTAGCCACAACCTACAGGGGAGTTGGGCCTTGGTGGGGCCTAATAGGGGGTCTCTGGCCTAGTGCAGGGGCCACAGACACCCTGCACATACACACTTACCTTCAGTGTCCCAGCTCTGACTAGCGTGGTCCCTCAAGCGCGCCAAATGTATCTCTCCACCGAGCTTCGGGAATCCTGCAGCCCTATTGGCTGTTCTGCGGCACCTGACCCGCAGCTCCAGTGCCTTCTGGGGGCTCTAGTCCCCGCGGAGCCCTTTTCTCTAATGGCTGCCGCTATTCTTCTTTAATGCACATGGGCGCCTCTTTGTAATGGCCGCTGCGATCCTGCTGGTCCTGCGCGTGCGCAAACTCCACTGCGCATGCACGCGCATAAGCATGATGGTGGCACCCTGCAAAGGGAGCTGCTGGAAGCCTCTGGCGTCTCGGTCCCCTCCCTGACTGCCGAAACACATCCCCGCGCCTCAGCGGAGATAAGCGGAACCAACGGGGGAAACCCAAGGGGAGAGGGGGGACCAGAGGGACCCAGGCTATATGTGTAAATTTGAAAATATGATAAAAAATACAATAAAAAAAACAAACAGCAGAAAGAATCACTGTAGACAGTAGGAGGAAAGGATGGTAACATACATTTTAGAAATCATTTTTGGGTTAGTATACCTTGACCAGATGCTATTTCAGGTGCAACTGAGACAGGAGATAAAGTGATATGTCAGAAATGAATTCAAACCTTGCAACAATTTTTGAAGTGAAACTTCTTTAGTGGCACCTCTGATGGGATAAAACTGGATAGATGGGGGGGCGAAATGTGAAACGGAAGTGACGTCACGTAATGGACGCCGCTCCGCTCACACGCCCCCCCCCTGTCACATGTGGCGGCGGCGGCGGCGATAGCCGCCGGCGCCGCTCCTAATCGCCGCCGCACCCCTCACCCTCCCACACACCCACACCTAGTTGCTCACATGCGGGACGGCGATAAAGGCCGCCGCATCCTTTACTGCCACGACGCGCCGCTGTTCCACCGCCCGCTGACATCCCTCGCACACGCAGATGCCAAAGTGGACTGGCAGCGGCGACGCTTGTCCCACGTACCCACTGCCATGTCCGCGCGCCACGCAGCGCTTAGAAGAAGCGGGGCTGGCAGCGAGCCTGGGAATAGGGAATGGTTTGAGCGCGCAGCCGGGGGGGGTCGGGGAAGGGGGGAGCTTTTTGAGACGCGCCGCCGGGGGGGGGGGAAGGGGGGAGCTTGAGCGCGCCGCCGGGGGGTGGGGAAGGGGGGAGCTTGAGCGCGCCGCCGGGGGGTGGGGGGGAGTCAGACTGAGCCCCCCGGGTCCGCAGCTCCGTCGGGGGTGGGGGGAGTCAGGAGAGAGGGGGCAGGACACAGACAGAGAGACATACGGTACACACAGAGAGATACACATACACTGACAGACACACACACACTGACAGACACGCACACACTGACATACACACATTGACTGACACACACATTGACTGACACATACACACAATGACACACATACACTTACTCTGACGCACACACACACACTGACTGACACACACACACACACACTTACTCTGACGCACGCACACACTGACGCACGCGCACACACTCTGACGCACGCGCACACACTGACGCACGCACGCGCACACTCTGACACACACTGACACACGCACGCACACCCCAGTGATGTACCGAACACCGCCCCTGAATGATGTGCCTATTCCTTCCCCCCCCACTGTGAGCTCCCCCACCCGCTCAACATTCATGATGCTGGTACTGCTGCCAATAAACACATACACACACACACTGACGCATGCACACTTTGACGCACGCACACTGACGCACGCGCACGCATGCACACTGACTGTCACACATACGCACGCACACTGAATGACACACATACACTCACTGACCGACACAGAGAGACATTCACATACACAGAAGAGAGAGGAGACATACACTGACACACCACACACACACACACACACACACACACACACTGACTGACACAAATAAACACACTGACCGGTACAGATACATACATGACCGGCACAGATACAACACTGACTGACACACACACACAAACAAACACATACCTACTCACTGACTGACACACTGACACAGTGTGCCGAGCACGCGCGTTATAAGTCAATTTTTGTGACAAAAGTCAAAGAAGTTTCACTTACTATGCGCGTGCACAGCACACACAGCTTTTTTTATGTCACATGAGCTAACAGCTTTTTGACACTGCAAAATGTTGAGTTCAGTGAAGTGGGAATTTCTGTCAAATGGTTCTTATTTGAGTGATTTAAGTATGCGCATAGGTTTTTACAAATAGTAGTAGTCAAACATGTTATGTATTCCTGTGGTATTAAACCTTCAAATAAAAATTCTAAGAATGCATTATTTTCTGTGTAAAATCAATGGACTGGAAAACGCTCACAAAAGACAGATGATTAATGTAGTAGGATCGATATTTGTTCATTGTGAACTATCTATTCAGGCCTTAATCTTATTTGTTAGATTCTGGGTGAAAAATAAAATGCTTAATGAGATCAAATTGATGAAACTTCTGAAAAAATGTGTAATCCAGTTTAAAACCACGAACATTGTTTTACTGTATGTTTTGGGTGTTATATTACCGTGCTGATGCACACAAATGTCACTTTCTTTAAAAAGCACATCTATAAAGTAGAGCATAATGGAAATGAAAAAAAAAATGTTTATTGCCAAAATTTTAGATATGGGGAACTTATGAGCGGAGCTTAGCATGTAGACTACTTGATAGTTGAGTTCCACATCTGCGCATGACCTTCCCCCCGCCCCCACTTACCGTGACTGAATCCGGGACCTTTGTTATGGGCTCCTCCGGTTTTTTTCTTCTTCCCCTCTTTTTCTTTATCCCAACCATATATACCACTCAATTGTATCCCTCCCAATTGCTAGGGCTTACTCCTACATCTCAGCAACATACAGTAGAGGCAACTCTTATTCGAACAAAAACCAGTGGCAATTCCCCAAAAAACCCAGGAAACACCCAGGTACATTTGAATACATGCCTTAACTTTCCTTAAACTAGCCCAGCATTTCTGCATTGATTAATGGCCTATCAGATTAACAGCGGGGGTCCCTGGCAGTCCCATTCAAACTGAATTGGACTGCCGGGATCCCTGGCTGTGTTAATCCTATGGGTCGTTAGTCATGCAGAAAATACCTTAAAGTGCCTCAAACTAGCCCAGAACATACCCAGCACATACCCAGCACATACCCAGAATGTTAACACGGCTTAGTTCTACGGGCAAATGTTAGAATAAACGTTGCCTCTACTGTACAGTATTCTCCCCTCTTTGTTAAAACGTAATACCTTATTTTATAAAAACCTACTATTCGGATAGGTCGGTTCCTTTTGTCCACGGATTTCAGTGAATCAATCTCAAAAAGGGCGATTCGTGTCTTGGGGATTTTTGTATTATTATTAACAATAAACTCCGCAAACCGTTCACGGATTTCTATCATCCAATCTGCGGATTCTTAAGAATCGGCCAATGGGTTGCTGAATCTGCAAGGTTGGATTTTACAAATATGTCCACAGGTTGGATCCAAAGGCGTTTTTTTTTATGAATCCGCGCGGATAGAAACCGCCCAAATCCGTTTGCAGATTTTACACTGTGAAACGTTTTTTTTGGGGGGGGGTAACATCAGCAAAAAACCTGGGAAACAGATCTTAGCAGATTCACCCATCTCTACTCCAACTCCCTCCTTCGTGTGGTCACCCAAAATAAAAAAGGGTCCTAATTATCCCAATAAGAGGAGTCTGGCTTTTTTGCAACTGAAAAAGCACAAGGGAAATTTAATCCTCTTGCAAATCAGTCCTATTGAGAGACAATTCATATATACACATTTTCTTCTCCGCCGCTCAACAGAAGAAAAGAGGAGCTGCCGTATTTTTTCACTCTAAATTATCATTTAAGCTTCAAATTTCAGTCAGATAAAAGGGCGGATTTCCCTTGGTTACTGGTGTGGATAGGAAAGAGCTGATTGAGCTCTCATAGCACGTGCATACAAATTAAAAAAGCGTGTGTGTGCCAAGCACGTGCATTTTAAGCGAAACTTCTTTGGGGGAGATACATTAAGCAGTGATAACTGCTTTTAAGTATGATAAATGGCTTTTAAGACCGATACTGCCTGATGTGCGATTCACAAAGCTGTGGTAACAGTGCTTTATCGGCCGTAAAAGGCGTTTTTTTTCAGCCAAAACAAATAAATACATCAAATCAGGCAAAAAACGGCAAACGCGCCGTTTTTTGCCAGTCAGCGCGATTCACTAAGCAGTCATCATAACCGCAACTGTGCCACTATTCCAAAAATAGTTTTGCGTTGGTCGTAGTACTCTTCAGTAACAATAGGTGGTGCTAGTGTGCTAGTGTGTCTTTAATCTAAATGCAATGTATCCCACATCTTATCTAATAAAAACAATTTTTTTTTTAAAGTATGACATTTTTATTAGAGTAAATTAGAGCTTAGAGATAAATAACAAAGACTTTGTATTATCGTAAAAAGATTATATTATTTCACAATCTTCTTCAACTGGCAACAGACAGATCAACAGAAGATGAAAACATTTAGCAAGAGACTTAGGCTAAGGCCCCGGTCACGGCGCTCTAATGCGCGCCCGCGCTTTCGGCTGCGCGTTCCGGCGATTCCCCGGTCTGCAGCTTACTGCAGGAGCAGAGACCGGGGGGGGCGTGCCGGAGGAGTGACGGGGGCGCGGCCATGACGTCACCCGGCAGGTTCGCCCTCATTGGCTGAACCGCCGGGGGGAGTGCCTAGCCGCTCGACGCGAGTTCCTGCTCTCAATTCTATTGAGAGCAGGAGTAGCTCTCGCGCGAGCGCTGCGGCCCCCCCTCGCAACGGGCCCGGCGCCGTTGCGGGGAGGGCTCTGGTGAGCGCAGCGTCCGCCACAGCGGACGCTGCAGCATGCAGCGGGGGCAAGGCCTAAAAATGTGCGATGGGAGAGGCATGATAAGAACCAGGATAGAGCTTTGTTGCAGACACCAAGGACATTTAGAATATAAAGGAGGAGGGTGACTAAAAGTATTGAAGGCAGCAGAGAGATCAAATAAGATTAGTAGTGAATAATGGCCATGGGATTTTGCTTCATGTTCAGATGTAGCAAGACTCACTGGGGCCTATTGTAGTAGGTCCGAAGTGTGAAAAACTGCTTCTAAAATGCCCTTTAGAATCGGATTAGCATGCTTTGCTATTCTGTAAGCCCTTCTCACCTGTACAAACAGCGTGTAAAATGGCTTTCTTTGCAGACATGAGTCCTTGTACCTTATTTTTGCAATTGGGGGGGTGGGGGGGGTGGGATATACTTACTTTGCCAAGGTCACACGACGATGACACTGGGATTTAAACCAGGCTCCACTGTAATGTCATTGTTTAGAGAGTTATTGAATTTACTCACTGAGCCACTCCTTGCATGCACTATACGAATGTGAAATCATCAGCGTACTGTACACATAAAAAAGCACATTGCCTAAATAGCTGCCTATTGATAACCCACATCAAATACTCACTTCATAAACTAAACACTACATGTCTGTGCCAAAACCGAACACATATTGTATTAGTTGTCAATCGAAAACATTGATTTAATAGTGCAACTGGTATAAGTTTTTTAACCTTCTGTAGGTGTTAATGAACCCCCACGCAAAGTACTCAAATGTTCTTGCATACAATTGGTGCTGAACCATTTGGATGATGTTGCAAGACGTTGTATTCATAATGGTTAAATATAAGATGCAACCTGCAGTATAGCATATACTGTATATATATATATATATATATTGTGATACCATCACTATCCTCTAGGTACTGGAATAGAGCAGCTATGGGACTTTCCAACACACAGATTTAATCTCTCTAGAGGAACCAGCAGCAGCTGCTGCCTAATTGAGCAGGCTGAACAAGGAAGTGTTTTAAGGAAGACAGAGAGCTGCCATTGAGAGAGAGACTGCTGTCCCAGAGAAGGGGGCAGAGAAGAGTTCTCCCATGTTGTGTAAGCTGGAACAGCCCCTTAGGTCCACTGGACGATGGTTGCGGAGCCTTCTGGGACTGCCTGGGTTGATAATCCCATGGAGAAGGAGGAAGGACGAGAGACCTGCTGAAGCAGGGATGTCCTATCCTTAACATTGGATTTACGGAGGAGCAGATTCTCTGAGCTCTCGTGCGGCAGATCTTCCCTAGGAAAGACGCAAGTGCGCGCTGAAGCGGGGAGGTCTGCTCCAAACTCTTTATTGCTGTGCCCGAAACATAAAACCCTAACACAAAACCCTTTATTGCTGTGTACAGAGACTTTATATGTTCAGCCATAATAGTACCTATTTGGGGGTGGGAACAGCTTAGCTGGCCATCCGAGTAGTAAGGGTTTAAGCTTTATGTGTGGTTAGTCTCCTAAGAGGAGTAGAAGTTTCTTTTATGATTTCGTGTTGACTTAAAGGGACGGTGGGCCTCTTAGTAGATTATTTATCCTTGTAAATAAACCCCATATAGAGAAATACTATGTTTCCTGCCTTAATCTGGGGCTAAAAGATTCTACAACGTGGTGTGGGCATCACAATTGGTGGACTTGTGGTGGCCACCAAACTGAAGGGAAAAACAAATTCTGCATGTAAAGTCTGTCCCACTGTGTATGACCAGTGCTTACAGGATAAACAGGGAAAGATATGAAGAATTGAGGAAATAGCACCTCCAGAGGTGTGTACAGGATGGCGTGGGACAGAAAAACCAGAGATGAGCTATAGCCCAGAGCGCTTGGCGCAATCATCACAGGAATGACAACTAGCCTTGGGATGACAAAGGCTACTGCTACTGCTATATACAGAAAGCTGAGCTAATTAGAGAAAATGAGTACTGACTGGAAACTGTACTATGAGATGTCCCAGAAAGATGTCCAAAACTTCATCACAGAGTTAGAAGTTTCTCAGCAAGAGGCTTACGTGCTCAAAACAGAGTTTGGTAAGGTAAAGAAAGAGATACACACCCTCAGCAAAGAGCTGGAACTCTCCCACCATGAGGTCCACACTCTCAGCACAGAGGTCTGTGAATTAAAGGATGCTGAGGAAGAGATTATGATTCATTTAGAGATGGTAAAAAGAGAAAATACAAGTCTGAGACAGAAAAATTCAGACTTGACTGACCAGGTCAGTAAAGGAAATAAGAATCTTCGCCAAGCAGAAAAATTGAAGACGCAGTTGACCCAGGAAAAGTTAGAAGTGAAGGTCTGCGTACGAGTCTGCAGGAGGCCAAGGAGAAACAGACGGACGCCGAAGAAAAGCAGCGAGTTCTACAGGAACAATTGTACAGGCTGCTAACTGTTACGCCGGTGCTGCCCGCAGACCAGACCCGTCCCCTGAGCTGAAGGGGGAAGTGGTAATACAATCAGTGGGGGAGAGGGGAGGGGGGGGGAGGGGGGGAGGGGAAAATCCTGCTCAGCTCTAAATAGACTTACTAGGGAGGTGCTATCAGGGTGAAAGGAAAGGAAGTGGTAATACACGCACCCGCAGCAAAGGGAGCGTGTCCGGAGTGTGGTATGAAGCGTTGCCAGGCCAGGTGTAGTAAGGTAGACAATACTTGCCGGTACCGGTTGTAGAGATAGAGTGAATGATGCCTTGCCGAAGTCAGGGAGTGGAGAGTGGAGATAGGTCGTAGTCCAAGCCATGTTCAAGGGGTTACCAGAGTGAGTGTTGTCCAAGGAGTGCCGAGATCGAGAGCCAGAGGGGGTAGTCGTACGAGCTGTGTCAGAACCTGTGAAAACACTGAGAGAATCCAGAAGTACTTCCATACAGAGACTATGTCGAGCAAAGACTGAGAGCAGAGAGGAGCTAGATAAAGCAGGAAGGTCCAATTAGGAACGGAGGCGGGACAGGAAGAGCTACAGGGAGACACTGCAGATTGGTGCAGGCATAACAGGCCAGGTGAGTCTTGTTAGTAACCTGAGTATGCCCATGCAGTGAGCGGGGGCGGAGCCTGAGGTCCGGGGGACGGGAATAAGAGTGTGCAAGACTGAGCGTGCTCCGAAACTCGTGTACGCGTGTGAACCGAGCCAGTGGATGGTGCAGGTGTGCGTGCAGGAGGGCGTGGGCGCGCCCGGCGCTGAGCAGAGGAATCGTTGAGGGAAGTGATTCCGCGACGGCGGCAGGAGCGAGGAGCCGTGGAGGCCGGTAAGGCAGGATTGTTTTGTGTGTCCAGGGGCTCCCTGCGGGGAGGGAGTGCTCTGTGTGGGGAGCGAGGAGAACGCAGATTCCTGACACTAACCAAGTATAAGTGCTACAAGAACGGCTGAGTATCCAGTATGTCCCCACAGAGCAGCATGAGGAGCTGAAGGTCACCCTGAGCGTCACCAGAACATTTCTGGAGATGGAGCTTAGATGAGAGGGAGCGAGAAAAGGTCCAGAAACTGGAGCAAAAGATGGAAAATCAGAGAAGTTGCTCCATCCCGAGGAGTCAGTATGCCAAGGAGAAAGAGGGCTGGAAAACAGAAGCAGCGACGATCCTAGCGACAAAAACTGCAGAGCTTCGAAATGAGGCTCTGAGCAAGCACTGGGAAGAGGTGAAGGCCATGAGAGGGGACTTGCAGGTTCAAACTGAGAAACTGTATAGTTGTTGTACATATAAATTCCTATTCCCTCATACACCGCCCTTTGTTTTATACACTTACCACTGAGAGCAGCAGGCTCTCTTTTTTTTGTTTGACTCTGACAAAGAGGCTGGTGCATGGGAATAGTGCATGGGCCGCTTCACAGGACTATGTTTCATGGGGGGGAGGGATATGTTATACCATCACTGTCCTCTAGGTACTGGAATAGGGCAGCTATGGGACTTTTCCTACACACAGAATTAATCTCCCTACAGGAGCCAGCAGCAGCTGCTGTCTCATTGAGCAGGCTGAACAACAAAGTGTTTTAAGGAAGACACAGATTGCTGACATTGAGAGAGAGACTGCGGTCCCAGATAAAGGAACAGAGAAGAGTTCTCCCCAGCTTTGGAAAAGGTCTGCTGGATGGTGGTCGCAGAGCATGCTGGGACTGCCTGGGTTGTTAATCCCAGAAAGAAGAAGGAAGGATGAGAGACCGAGCTGAAGCGGGGATATCCCATCCTTAACATTGGACTTACAGAGGAGATATTCTCTGCACTCTCGTGGGGTTGAGGTCCCCTAGTAAGGAAGGACACAAGGCCATGCTGAAGTGGGGACGTCTTCTCCAAACCCTGGACTAACAGATAAACGAAACCCTTTATTGCTGTGTACAGAGACTTTATATGTTCAGCCATAATAGTACCTATTTTGGGGTGGGAAGCCATCCAGGTAGTAAGGGTTAAAGCGTTATATGTAGTTAATCTCCCTAGAGGAGTAAGAGTTTCTTTTATGATTTCGTTTCGACTTCAAGGGACAGTGGACCTGCTAGTATATTATTTATACTTGTAAATAAAACCCATCTAGAGAAATACTATGTTTCCTGCCTTAATCTGGGACATATAGTTGGGCTTCAAAAGAGCAGACACAGAGCCCGTCCAGCGTGGAAACCTTTTTTGCTTGGTATTGGCCCTTATTAGCTCGCTCACCTCATCTGGTTCAACAATCCCCCAATCCTTTATAGGCCTGTCACTGTGGTTGATCTAGATGCAACAGTACACTACCTCCGCTCTGTGAATTGGCCTGAAACAGAAGCATCCTGCTGTGATTGGATTGGCAGCATATTGTTTATGCATAAAGGTATCGTCCTTTCAGACGCATGGCAACAATTGTATTAAGGGAAAAATTGACGTACAAATTTGAAATAATTCCTCATTATAATCATTGCGCTAGTAACTCCTAAATCCTTACCCTCAAACACCAAACCCAACCAACCACTCAACACAGTGAACACAGAAGACGTGGAACAAAGGAGCTTGCACTAACTCAATGTTTTTGCGTTCGGATGTTCAAAAAAAGCACGTCCGTTAAAAGTGAGGCTGGAGAGACCGATTCACAAGGCCTTGGACCCATTTTTTAACGTAACGTGACTCCAAAAATATCCACAGCGTAACGTGTTTGCTTTTATTTCCCCCTAAGACTAAAGCACCGTTCTTACCTTCACGTAAGCCCCTTGTAACATGTTGCATGGAGATTCTGATAATCACTACCATTGCAAGGTGTTACAGCGTCGTACACTAAAAATATAATTTTATCTAATTGTATATGCAGGGGGTTTTCCGGTCTGACCCATTGGGTTCAGGTTCCGGCAGGCCCCCCCTACTTCAGACGATCAGGCCCCCGTTTATTAATAAATTAAAATTGACCAACTGACTGGGGAACATACTGATACAAACAAACAAAAACTCTCCTCCCAAACCGCATTTCACGCTCTACAGCAGCTATTCTTCCAAGAGTATTATTTTATTTTTTGTTTCCTACCCGGCTGAGTTGTGCGTAAGCTTGGGGCTTGTTCGAGTGTTCTACCAATCCTCTACAGTGGTTTCTTAGATTTTCCTTTCTTTTGTGTTGCAATCATACAATAAAGTAATAACAATTGTCTTTCATCTGTGGTAACAATTTATAAGCTGTAAAACATTGTATGGTCACAAAGTGCAAATAAAGAAGACAAAAAAGGTGGGGTGGTGGTGGGGGGAAGAGTCGACAGAGCCTGTCCTCCTCTCATCCACTCCTTGTTCCCATTCTAAATAGTTTTAAAATTTCCTCGTGGGCTCTAGTATGGTCCTGTCCCTCCACGGTGGCCTGATCCTCACGCTTTCTAACCTATTTATTATTTCCTAGCTCAAGTGTCCCGTTCATCCGTCGCCTTCATCAGCGGAGAGTAACGTGCTTTTAAAACTATCAAACAAAATTGTAAGGACATTACACTTCAGGAATGTCTGTTTGTGTCTACCACCAGATGCCAGACCTAATTTAGAAATTTAGCGCCCCCGTATCATTACCAACTCGTTAAAGTTTCGCTCTGGCTACAACCAAAATTCTTATTTTGAATTGAGGTAAAGTTTGGGATAATTCAGTCACTGTTTCCACAATGCTGAACCTCGTCAACCTCGTCGCTGTTTGTGAAATGCGCTACTAATATAATACTATTGTAATTCTGAAAGCCCCTAACCTGGCCTGTCTCAGATAGGAACAATCCAGGGGTCCAGTTGGGATTGTGAGGAAGTAAGATCCGCTGTAGCCATCTCTGCTTGTGCTCCCAATATGAGCATCACCCGATGGCAGTGACACAGCATAATGTAAGATATGCCTCCCCTCCCATTGCTTTGACAAATCGGGGAGTAGCACGGTATACAATTTGGATACATTACATCAAACAATCGGGAGCCACACCAAACTGGAAGTGACCGCCAAGAGATCTAGAGCCGAGGACGGAGGGGAGAGCCTGGAAGACAAGAGTTCACTTGATTTTATGTTCCTTTAAATATTTTATTGATGTAAGCATGCATACATCGATATGTTTTTTAGTAATAAAATTGACTTATATGTTATCATTCACACTATTTTTTGTTTCTCTTTTTCCTATCAATACATGGTCATCTATCACTACCCTGGATGACATCCCATCACAAAGCGAGTCTGAGCCCTAGGATTCCTTCACGAGAGAGGTTGATGCCATAACTACCCACTGCAATCTAGTTGCCACCACGTTTTGGGAAAAATGCCTTGATAAGTGAAAGAATGTGGAGTTTGAATTGACACATGTCTCCAGACTATATTGGTTTTTGTATTTATTTCATCTATATATCACGATTGAGTTGTGGCCTCCCATTCATCTACAAACATCTCATCAAGAGGCACCCTGTGGAGACGCGGTGCGGCAAGAGCCATTTTCCCCATGGACGGCCCGGCGCGGCGAGAGCGGCGCTCCTCCTTGACACCCCCACAGTGGGGCGTGGGTGGCCGGGTCAACGGAGCGGACGAGAGCTGTCTGCCGTTAGTCCCCGGCCGGTGCCAAGTGTGTGCGACTGGAGTTTGGTGGGCTTGCAGCAGAGAGTTGAAGAGGAGCGGGGCGGCCATTTGAGACCCGGCACTCTGCAAGAGTCCTACAGAGTGGTGCGACTAACCCCGGCCCCCTCTCACCACCCCCCTCCCACTCCCCAAAAAACCACCAGCCCAGGGACTCCAGGAGATTGGTAAGAAACCCACTACATGATCTCCCCCTGGGTAACGACTTTTGCAAAGTGAACACAAAGAGCCCTACAGAGGAGAGGGCTTTAACAATGTACACAGCCCCCCCCCAGCATAATTAAAGGGACATGCAATGATTTTAAAATAAACCTAATGGGGAGGACTTTCCCGTGACGTCACCGTCGCGATGTGCTTGTAGAAGAGGATCTCCATAGAACCCGAGCATTAAGACGCAAACCCACATTTTGTTTCCCCAAAATTGCCCGGGTAACACTTACACCCCCGGATAGCTAAAGACTCTGGCGATGTCAAAGCCAAAAAAAGCGAGCAATCAGGGAGTTTGCCAAATGACTTTTTCGTCCGTCGCAACGGGCCGGACAGCACATGGAGCCGCAAGATGGCGGCGGACCGCATGGCGCCACGGCGCTTTCAGGGAAAAAACCCATCCAAAAGATCGCACCCCATCAAGCTCCTGATCCAACCCATACCAGCAGACTACTGGAAGAACTCCTGGGGTCGTATGGTTCAACGACGCTCCAATCCTCCTTCAAAACTGAGCTCAGAACCGCAGTGAGCGACAATGAAGGAATCTCAGGGCGAACAGAGAAAACAACTACCACTGGAGAAAAAACTCAGAACGGATCTCCACAATAGAAAGAGTGAAGCGGAGGAAAGAAGATAGGCCGTCAGAGAAGAGATCACCCTCCTTAAAGAAGTATGGAGGAGCAAGAAAATCGTGACCGGCGCCAAACATCCGCGTCCGAACGTACCGGAGTCGGTCGCACAGGACAACTCCGACCATACCTCATGGAGCGCTTTAACAACCTAGTATGCGGGGAGCTGGAGGAGAAAGAGCTCGAAATGGATAGGGCTCTCGTGCCCTAGGACCTAAATCAGACGACCCGAGGCGGCGTAGGGACTTATAATAAAGATGCATAATACACATCAAAGAAAAATAATTGCGGCCTGCCGGTACCTGGGGGAAATAACCTTTCAAAATGAAAACTCTCCAGTCCTATTAACGACTTGTCAAGGCAACGAGAGACCGCAGACGTGAATTAAAACCTTTAACCAACCTACTCCGCAAGAAAGGAATCCAATACAGATGGGGTATTCCCTTTCAGACTCACAGTTAACAGGATGGAAAAGTTCCTGTCCATAAATACCACCCCCGTGGACATGGCCCCCTTCCGCAAAAGCTTAGGTCTAACTCCACCTCAAACGTGATAACGACCATCCTACCCCTGAAAATACATCAGGGACCCCCCGAACATCGAGAGACTTGCGGCCCAACACCCTAGAGAAAATGACAAACCGCAGCGGCACTCAATAAATCCCCCCGGACAGACCCGAGGGGGAAGAGTGCCCCCACTAACCTTGTTTGGTCCGGGGCCGCGCACTGGAGCGTGGGTCTCGGACCCCCATGGTAATATCCGGCGCCACCTCCACTCCCATGTGAAGTCACGAGGCGCCTTTTCCGAGATTGGCTCTGAGGAGACTTCGAGGAGGGGGGCGCCTCTGCTCACCGTTAAAATCATCTTACCAGACCAGAACATGCACCAAGATAAGCCGCCAACTTCTAGGATGACTGACACAGACACCCGCCCTCCAAGTTTGGTTCACGAGTCGCCTACTCCCGCCATGACTCAGAAGAGGATCCCGTCCGCCGACGGTAAACCGTGAACCGACTGACTCAACCCGGAGCAGCAGGATCGCTGATCTCTAACTCCGGACATAAGAGAATTTAGATCCCGTTTTTTCCCCCACCACTCAATCTCCGGCTTTTTCGGTCCCGCTTTAAATGTGATCTCCCCTCCCCCTCTCCTTTTGCCGGTTTCTCCGTCCCGTGAGCGGAGCTCTGATTGGGGGAGGGGGGGGGGGGGTCGGTGTCGGCATCCAGCCTTTCCCCAACGATCCATGGACCCCGTTGCCACAGAGACTCCCCAGTCTAGTGGGAC
Organism: Ascaphus truei; assembly: GCA_036426205.1. Taxonomy (NCBI): domain Eukaryota; kingdom Metazoa; phylum Chordata; class Amphibia; order Anura; family Ascaphidae; genus Ascaphus; species Ascaphus truei. Next base: position 231,865,832 of record CM071569.1, read on the forward strand.
TAGGGAGGCTAGGATACCAGGAAGACGGCCACCCGATGAATCAAAGAACTTAAAATCATAAGTTAATAGTGATGATCCGGAGGTCGTGAGTAGATTAAAAATACTATAACATGTTATATCTCAATTAACACCTTGCTTCCTCCCCTTTATCCTTCCCCCCCCTGTACCCAGACACGCATCGCCCCCCCCCCTTCCCCCCTTTCCTCATGCATCCCCCCCCTCTTCCACCCCTCCCCCCACACCCTCACATATCCCACGTCCCCCCCCCGTCCTTCCCCCTTCCCCCCCTCCTCCCCCCCCTTTTTCTCTCCCCCCCCCTCTCCCCCCTATTCCCCCACACCCCCCCCCATCTCCCCTTCTCTCCCACCCCCCCTCCCCACCCTTACTAGCAAACCCACCTAGCACCCTACTTAAGCACAAAAACAATGGGGGAAACATACTAAGAGGAAACGAATTAAAAATAAAGTTGTATTAATCTTATTTAGTCTAGTCACAAAACGATTCACAATATATCTTTTGTCGAGTTACATAATAGCTGTGTTATACAGAAATGGGAGATGTCTGAAAATGTTTTGACTGCAACCAGGCCCACCTCCTACCCCCCCCCCCCCTCCCTCTCTCCTCCCTCCCCTCTCTCCCTCCCCCCCCCCTCCCCTCCCTATACTCCCTTGTAGAGTTACATAATAGTTGTGCTATACTATAATATGTGAAATGCTTGAGCCGCACCTAGCCCCCCCCTCCTCCCCTGCTAACAAGCCTACCTAGTACCCTCACCTAAACGCAAAGATAATAAGAGGGAAAAACACTAAGAGGAACAAAACATCGAAATAAAGTCGAACTTATCTTTATTGTCACAGAATTTTAAAAATATTGTTTTCCTGCGCAGAGTTGTTAAGAGTTGTGTTAACACAAAAATGTGAAGTGAAATGTTTGAAATGTTTAATTGCACCTAGACCCTCCTCCCCCTCCCCCTCCCCCTCCCACCCCCTTCCCTCCCCCTCCCCCCTCCCCCCTCCCCCCCCTCCCCCCTCCCCCTCCCCCCTCACCCCTCCCCCCTTCCACTCCCTCCTCCCCCCCATCCCCCCCCTCCCCCTCAACCCCCCCCTCCCCCCCCCCCCCTTCCCCCCCTCCCCCCTCCCCCCCTCCTTCCCGCTTCCCTCCCTCCTCCCCTCCCCTCCCCCCCCCCCCCTCCCCCTCCCCCCTTCCCCCCCCCTCCCCCCCCTTCTCCCCCCTCCCCCCTTCCCCCCCCCTCCCCCCCTCCCCCCCTTCCCCCTCCCCCTCCTCCTCCGTCCCCCTCCCCCCCCCTGGCCCCTCCCCCTCCCCCCTGTACTTCCCCCCCCTTCCCTCCCACCCTTCCCCCCCCTCCTCGCCCCTCGCCAATCCCCCTCCGCCTCTCCCCTACCTCCCTCCCCCCCCCTCCTCCCCCTCCTCCTCCGTCGCACCCGCTCGCTCGCTCCCCCTCCCCCCTCCCTCTCCTCGCCCTCAGCCCCCCATTCCCCGCCCTGTCCCCCCCACCTCTGCCTCTCCCTACCCCCCTTCTCCCCATCTCCCCTCCCCACTACCCTCTCAGATGCCCCTCCCCCCCTCCCTATACCCCTCCCAGCCCCCTTCCCCGCCGCTCGCCCGCCCCCAGTCCCTCCCCGTCCCCCCCCCCCCTCCTCGGCGCCCCTCTCCCCGTATCCCCGGTCATCTCCTCCGTCCAGACTCTCCCCCCCCCCCCCTCCCCTCCGTTCCACCAGTCAGACGACCTAGTCTTCTTTCCCCCCCTTAACTCCCCGTTTGCATTTATAAAGGGTCTGATCAGAACACCCCATTTAATCTATCACAACAACTGCGGACCCAGAGGGTTAGATTTCCTAGTGGTATATGGCTCCTTAGCGGGCTCAGCATCGCTCTGGTCAATGTTATGCCACCGAACGAGAACCAAACCAGAATTCCTAAAGAAAGTTCTCGAGGGCATAGCCCCGGGATATCTGTCATCGATGATAGTGGGAGAGACCTAAACATGGTCCTTAACCCTACCGAGGACAGATCAACCACAATGGGTCCCCCCCGCACAATCCCCTCCCAGATCTAGGGAAAAGGTTTAGGGGAACTTTAAGCGAGTTCTCACTGGTGGACATATGGAGGGCCCAACATCAGGCCAGAGAGACTATACTTTTACTCAGCACCTCACCAGACCTACTCTCGAATAGACCACTTTCTGGCCACAAAAAAATTTGGTGGCGGCGACATCCGACTCCGACTAGGACCAATCACATGGTCTGATCATGCCCCGATTACCTTAACCTTGACGACCCCTTTGAAAAAACAATAAATTACTCATGGAGACTAAATGATTCATTACTCAATCATCCTGAGATAGAAAGAGAGATCAGAGCCGCTATTCGGGACTATTTTTTTTTTTAACTCAGGATCCGTCTCCTCACCAGCAATCTCTGTGGGAGGCCCATAAGCAACCATTAGAGGGAAATTATTCTTACTCATCTCCCACAGAAAAATCCCCCCAAAATATAAAGTCGCTGTAACTTCTATATAGAACATCCTAATACCTATTACCTCAAAGCCCCAATATATAAAACAATTAACATTAACACGCCGAGTAAAACTTAGACAACTCCAGCTGAGGATGTTGAGAAGGCCCTCAAATGGCCTAATCAACAATATTATGACAGGGGAACAAGGCAGACAGACTTTGGGTGACTAAATTAAGAGAGGGTACATAAACGGTCCCCAAATCACGCAATCAAGAGTAGGTCTGGTGAGATACAACTAGTGATAGCAAAATAGCAGCGCCGAATTTACAAAATTTTACACCGACTGTATAATCTAAGATCAAAAAATGGCCGGCCCTGAATCAATAGCATCCGAATTAATAGCGCAATATTTAGATACATGTAGCTCCCCAACACTAACGGAGGAGGAAAACACAGTCCTCAACGCTGAGATCTCAAAAGAGGAACTGGAAGAGGCGGTCAAATCACTAAAAATTACTAAGTCTCCTCGGCCCCGACGGTTCACTAATGTCTACTATAAGAGATTCTTGCCAGTACTATCCACGCATCTTCAAAGATATTTAACGATTTCAGGAAGGAAATCAAATCCCCACGTCAATGTCCCTGGCCACCTGGCCATTATACATAAAGAAGGCAGGGACCCGATGCAATGTGGAAGCTATCGTCCAATCTCCCTGCTTATTGTGATCTCAAGCTAATATCAAAATACTCGCAATAGATTAAACTAAACCCCATCTTACCGAGATTATAGATAGTGATCAAGTAGGATTCGTAGCAGGCAGACAGGCCTCGGACTAACTCGGAAGATAATAGACATTATGAACATGTCCATCTCACAGAGACCAAAGCACTACTCCTAAGCCTAGATGCAGAGAAGGCGTTCGATAGAATAGACTGGCTATTCATGGACCAAGTTATGTGTAAATATTCGGATTCAAAGACGCATACCTAGAAGGAGTCCGTGATTATATCAAAACCCGTCTGCAACAGTAAAACTACCAGGGGGCAATAACCAGAGATTTGAGATCACTATGGAACTCGACAGGGATGCCCCATATCTCCTCTCCTCTTTGCATTAACCATAGAACCCCTAGCATCTGCTTAGAGCCAATAGAGACATCAAAGGAATAGAAATTGGACACGGCAGCACAAAATATCGCTATTCGCAGATGATGTCATCCTAACCCTTACACACCCCCAACATCCCTACCTAACCTCCAAAAGAGCTCCGGGGACTTTGGAGATATTTCAGGTTAAAAATCAATAATGACAAATCGGAAGCACTAAATTTGCCTGCCAGAGCCAGAGGTGAAACTCCTCAAACTAAACTTTAACTATCATTGGAGCTCCTCGAGTATCAAATATTTGGGAGTAAAGATAACGAGGAACTACCAATCCCTATATCAACAAATTACCGACTCTGTTCCGGAAAATCAAACAAGATCTAGATAAATGGGGAGGATATCAGATATCATGGATCGGGAGGATGATATCATTTAAAATGACCATACTCCCTAGATTATTATATTATTTTCAGACTCTCCCGGTCCACATCCCTGGCTCAGAATTAAAGAACATTCAAAAACTAATCTTCCACTTTTATTTGGCAGGGTAGAAACCCAGAATCACCAGGACAGTTCTTTGGCATCAAGGGGGAGAGGAGGACTTGGTGTTCCAGACATCACAAAATACTACCAAGCCCCCAATTGCACGGTAGTAGTCTGGAACGCCAACCCAACCATACTGTTGGCTAGATATAGAATCATACTACGCCGGACCCTTCACTGCCGCTTGCCTTTGGTCCCTGAGCAGGGAAGACATGCAGAACAGTAAATTTAAGTTAGGCCCAATGAGACACACATGGGAGATTTGGACGAAATGCAAATTTAAATTTAAGCTCACCACACCTCAATCCCAACTCATACCAATTTATAAAAATCCGAAATTCCCCCCGGCTGTGAGCCCAGACAATGGGACCAATTTAAAACAAAAAATATTAGAGCGGTTTGCTGACCTCCTGAGCTTTGAGGAGTTCCTGAGTTATCAACGCCTAAAAACCAAATATGAAATAGCAAGATTGGATGTCTTCAAGTATCTACAAATTCGGCATTTATTCAACTTTATCCCCAACGTTGAAATTTCCCCTCTCACCAGTTTCGAGCGGCCTGTAGAGAAACAGGCCACCAGAAAGGTCTTATACACACAATCTACGGTGAATTGGAAAGGGCCATAGAAGCCCCTACACATGACTATATGCTGCATTGGGCAGCAGAATTGGAAATAGTTATAAGACCGAGAGGATTGGGAAAGAATTTGGGAAAATGCCTCAGAACTTCCATATGTACCACATCAAAGAAAACAAATATAAAATACTGTTTCGCTGGTATCTTACCCCAGTTAGAATAAATCAAATTTACCCAGGCATCCGATTTATGCTGGAGAGGTTGCGGTCAGAAGGGGACATGGCCCATATTTGGTGGACTGTCGGAAATTCAAAAATATTGGGGAACAATACAAAAATTATAGAGAGGTCACAGACCTCAAAATCCCTATTGACCCGTTGACCCCTCCTGTTGGCCAGGCCCTTAGAAAATTTGGACCGACCACAAGTAAATTAATCTCCTTCATTCTTACACGCGGCTAGATGTGCGGTGGCGGCCGCCTGGAAGAAGGTGTCTCCCTCCCCCCTCAAAACAAACGGTAAAAATAGGGTGCAAGAGGTGATGAAATGGAGAAACTATCTGCCTTCTTGAAAAATCCCTGACTCCTTTAACAAAACATGGGATCCTGGCTATCCCATATGGCACCTCTACGCCACTAATCCACATATAAATAAAAAAAAAGAAAAAAAAGAGAGAGAGAGAAAGGAACCAGGTCAGGGCACCAATGAAAATAGACTGAGGACACGGGAAGCAATGGGTATCCCAGGGTGGGTGTTTAAACCTACTGAATGGGTAGCGGGAGGGGTTAACTCTTTCATTACCTTAGCGGTAGTAACTGTATTTTATTACATAGAAGGAAGCAGGGGGTCTCCGGATCTGATTTTGCGGGCAGGTCCGGAGAACACCCGGCTTCAAACCGATGTAGTAAAAATATTTTTTTTTCTTCTGTGTCACATCGCCGATCCCATCTCACCACCCTTTAGGTGGCAAGATCAGAAACTGCGAGTTGCAGCCGCGACGTGCATATTGAAGCTACCCAAATAGCTTGATTTCTCAAAAAATGCATGTTTGAGCATTTTGTGGAGCTACCGCTCGGTTTCATCCACCTTGCGAGATTGCTACCGAACAGGAAGAAGCCATTCTCTAGAATGTTTGGCATGTTATGGAAGCTTGCTGATAGCTGCACATGCAAACTCGCTCGAAAAGTGCTCAAAAACTGTTGATAATTCACTTATCGAAGTTTACTGAATACGCCCAATGTCTTCTCCGGTTTGTTTGGAATGATTTAGAGTTCTTAACAGGAGGTAGCTGTGCTCTGGAAATCAGGAGGAGCATCTATCATTAAAGGCAACTCCAGCTATGAGTAGGTTTTTTTCTCTACACTTTGATCAGGGGGAATACTTTATTAAAAAGTACATGATGTTTATTGTGGCCATAATATTAACAATTGTAATAATTATAACTACTGGTTGGATACTTTTCTATTATTGGCAATAATCAATCAATTGCCAATCTGGATGTTACACACACCAGTCCAGTTTGTAGAAGGAGTCAAAGGGTCGTACAATATAATATGACTAAGGCTTGACAATAAATATTCCAAGTGGGTTTTGTCTCGTATATAATTTATTCTGCCTCTCACAAGCAGGGAAACAGCAGGATGAAAAAAAGACTGCTACAAAGAAATATATAAATAAATCAAAACATACACTATTCATCATTACGTGATTTGCAACATAATAGTCATGCACTTGGGTAACACCTTCATAACAATGTTATAATTGCAATAGCTCACCAGAGTTTATTCTTATTCTTCTTATCAAACTAGTTTTTTCCTGTTCCAAAATAATTCGTTTCTGTCTCCTCATTGTCTGGTCTAATCAAAATATATTACACATCTAGATGTTGTTGTTTTTTACCACTCCCTGCTTTGTACCAATCCTTATCATGTGCTATTTTCAAATTTCAGTCATCCTACTGAACCATTTGGATGATTTTACAAGATGTGGTATTCATAATGGTTAAAAATGAGATGCAACCTGCAGTAGCATATATATAATATAAATAAAAAATGAATAGACAATACCGTTCTGTGCTAACGAATGCTTTTATTTGTGCGAGCTTCGAGATACACTGATCTCTTCTTCCGGAAGAGAGATCAGTGTATCTCAAAAGTTCGCACAAGTAAAAGCATTATGTTAGCCACAGAACTGTATCGTCTATTCATTTTTGATTATAAAGCTCGGCTAACAGGTACTGATCCTCTACATATATATATATTATTATATATATATATATATATATAATATATATATATACTATATATATATATGATAGTGATGCCCACACCAGTGGTTGTACCATCTTTTAGGTTGTACTTAAAGTGAGTGTCCTTAAACCGGGGTATGCCTGTATTCAACACATCGCCATTGTGCTTTTCTGACTTGGTTGACAGCATTATCTCAGTATTAAACCCTCTGCATAAAGCTTATTCTTTTCCTAGATTTTAGGTTGTGTTAAGTTGTCATTCCTTGTGTCTGTAAAATGCTTTTTACTATTTATTAATTGAAAGGTTGATTTTGAATACCCCTATAATCTATTGCTAAATGTCTTTATTTGTGCTAAGCAAACTCATTTAGTCAGACAAGAAATGTGGCTATTTATGTAGAAAAAAACACATTTGATGTTTTATTCAAACTTCAAAAGTTGTATTTTTTTTTTAATGATGTTACTCTTTCAAGCATTGCATTTTTGACTTACATGAGTTATGGTACTCTTTGGATTTTTTAGGTTCTAAACCTTCTAATCTCTTCTTCCGGAAGAAGAGATCAGTGTATCTCGAAAGCTCGCACAAATAAAAGCATTTCGTTAGCCACAGAACGGTATTGTCTATTCATTTTTTATTTTATATTATATATATGCTATACTGCAGGTTGCATCTCATTTTTAACCATTATGAATACCACATCTTGTAACATCATCCAAATGGTTCAGTAGGATGACTGAAATTTGAAAATAGCAATGATAAGGATTGGTACAAAGCAGGGAGCTGGTAAAAAACAACAACATCTAGATGTGTAATATATTTTGATTAGACCAGACAATGAGGAGACAGAAACGAATTATTTTGGAACAGGAAAAAACTAGTTTGATAAGAAGAATAAGAATAAACTCTGGTGAGCTATTGCAATTATAAGTTATGGTGGGTGAAAAAGGCAACAAAAACCCTCCACCGTTAGCATATAGCCAATAAATAATATCACTTGTGAGCACATTCACATGTCTTAGGCCTCGGCCATGTTACCTGCTTGCTGGCGGAAGCGCGCTGAGGCGCGCTCCCGCTCAGCACTGAGCCCCTACAGCCGCAATTAGAGCGGCTTTAGTAGGGGCTCACCTGCGCTTCCGCGCGCTTGCGGAAGCGCAGGTCTTAGGGGAATTTAAAATTCCCCCGCTTGCCGGCGAGACAGGCCGGTCACGTGAGCGGTTCGACCCTCTCCGTGACGTCACTGGCCCGCCCCCGGCCAGTGACGTGCCCGCCCCCGGCCCGCCCCCTGCAGCCTCAGCGAGCAAGCAGGGAGCATGGACTCAGCCTTAGACAGGTCTGCAACCCTGCCTTGCAACCATTATCACCTAGCATACAGTGCTCCCACTGCAGCAAAGTATTCTGGGAAATGACATGCAAATGAGCACACAATGGTTTATACTTGTTTTTTTGTTGCCTTTTTCACCCACCATAACTTAAAATGTGATATGGTAAACCTACCCAGCCTAGAAATATTTCAAAGCAAGTATAAACCAACCTCACACTGATGATACCCATCAAGGTTGAAACAGGTCTGTGAGTGGTTTGTACTTGCTTTGCTAGTCCCATGCTGTGCTTAAAAGCTGTGTGAACGGTGATGCATCAGCTTAAATGGGCTCCATGTGAATGGATATTCCAGGCAAAAGGTGACACATTGTGTGCTCATTTGCATGGCATTTCCCAGAATCCCTTGCTGCAGTGGGAGCACTGTATGCTGGGCTGATAATGGTTGAAAGGAAAGGTTGCAGAACTGCCTAAGACATGTGAATGTGCTCACAAGTGATATTCTTTATTGGCTATATATATATATTATCCATTATAGCCACAAACAGGGGATTATAAATGGGGACCCAGAGGATCTAGCCAAACTGGAACGGGCAATGGCTGGCCTTAACCTTTAATGTGTGAGCCATATTGTCCCTATACACATAGCAACTTAATTCTGCGTTTAGAGTTTACACCTAGTTGAACTTGGAGTACAATTTTTATGCACTTTAATTGGTTTTGTGGTGCACAGAAATATAATTTTTTAGTACATACTATTTACATTTGACACTAAGCACAGCCCATTGTTATGTGCCCACAAAAAATAAAAACATTTTTTTTTGGCACAAATGGAGAAATTTGAGGTTAGTACATAAACACACACAGGCACAATTGATATTTAATTTGGCATATTGTGCGCCAGTTTTATGCCAAATAAGAGGTTTACTGAGACTTTTTTTTTTTTTGGCAAGAATTTAATGTTTCAATTAGAAATATTTAGCAAACACAAAAAAGTTTGCTCATTTACCTCTTTTACCCTGGCACCACTTCATAGACTGTAGCAAGAGCCCTCTCCCCCTCCTTCCCCCCTCCCTCCTCACCTTCCCCCTTTTAGATTTTCAGAAATATTTAGCAAACTAAAAAGTTTAATTGCAAACGTTGTTGCCCACCAATTAGGGACAGTATTGCACTTATATAGCATAAAGTAGTTTCAAGGGATATTATTATTATTAGTTATTCTGTGATAGTTGTAGTCAAATAACTAGTAATATTAAACCGTTTCTATTATCAGACTTTTAGAGAAAGTAAGCCGGGATTTTCAGTTGCAGGATGTACTTCATCTCTCTTTGATTGTTAATACCGTATGTTGGACTGTGTTGTGTGTGGACTATATCTACCAGTTTCATTGTTAGGCATGTTGATTAAACTGTTAAAAATAAAACTTGTGACTGGCGACATAATTAGTTTTCCAAGGCAAATTTCAATATGAGATAAAACTGTAGGATGCTTATGTGTGATTTCAACATTTCTTTGAAGTAAGAAGGCAAAAAAAAGTGAAGTGACACATTTTAATTATAAGCAAACGGAAGACACACTACAAGAAAAGGTGAGAATGACAGACTGAGAATAGAACCTGTTGCCCTGACACAGCCCCGGTCTGGAAATTAGAATTAAAGCAGGTAGAAAAAAGAATATGTTGAAAAGAAGTAACCCTTTGGTTCTTAACAAACATTCAGGCTTATTCTGTAAAATGTGATAGAGCAAATCTGGTGCTATCACCCAGAAAGTGTAATAGAAGTCAGTGAGATCGTCGGATCGAAGGGGCTTATTTAAAGGGACTTATTAAAAGGTGCTTATTCTGTGATAGCGCTGGATCTAAAGCCCTTTTGATATAAAAGGATAAAGAGATCCTGATTCTTTACACTGAATTCCTGAGAGAACTTAGAAGAAAAGACATGACTAACATTTTAAAAGGACACGATTTGACGCCATACAAAGTATCACATTTATATGACAGTTCCACAAACGTAACAATATTACTAATTGTTAAACCGACTTTTTACCAATTTGCTTTTTGTCGTAAATTTCTGATTGTTGACATTTTCTATATAATTCTGAATATTTTCTTTACTGTTTTTCTTCTGATATACTGTACATCAAAATAGTTTTTCACAAGCCTGAAATACAGTTCAATAAATGTCTTTAATCTCTATCTCTTTTAAAGCAGCACTCCAAGCTGCCGGTTTTTAATTTAATTTAATTTTCCCCTATAATATGTGCAACAATACAATCTTCACAATGATAAGCAATTAGGTAAGTTGCTGATCGATCCGTTCTCCTGTCATCAATCGGCAAAGATTCGGCTAGGGGGTTCACTTAATGGCTGTCAGTGTAGCAGAAGAGGAACAAAGGTGCAAAGTTCTGTGGGGAAGATCATGTGACCAGGCAGTCACTAGATACAATTGGTGCACAAATTGAGGGCAGGGCTAAAAAATGGGTGTCCCAGTGCCTGTTTCACAAGAGGAAGGGGATGTGACTTTGTAAATGGTTGGCATATTCAGAGAGGAACTACCCGGTGCCCAAACTCAAATTCTTGGTGTTGAAATGGACAGTAGTGGCTACGCTGCACGACTATCTGTATGGAGCCATCGTCATAGTGCACACAGACATCAATCCACTTATTTTCATTCTATCGTCAGTGAAGTTGGATGTCACTTGTCACTGGTGGTTGGTGGCATTGGCTACCTACAAATTTAGCCTGAAATACAGACAAGAGAAGCAAAACATTGATGCTGATGCACTGTCTCTAATTCACAGAGATACTTGAGGTATGGATAGACAATGGGAAGGAATTGCTGCAGCCAGAGAGCGCGCATTGTGTAAGCAAATTGAGATGCCAAGACAGATCACTATGGCAAATCTAAACTGAGTAACTGACAGTCTGGGGATATCCCCCCACCGCCATACTCTTGGTATACTCTCACACTGCAGAGTTAACTAGGGAAGGGTTACCTCAGTTAAACCATCAGGATCTAGCACAAGCTCAACAGACAGACCCCGGTTTGAAGGAATTATGGTCAGCTTTGTAGGACCAGAAATCGTACAGGATGGTCATCAGAATGCAACCTTAAGTTGACTCCTCCTAAAGCAATGGTCTAATCTGATGATCAAGAGCAAACAAGTCATCACACACCATAATTATGCAATTGGCCCTTCATTACAAGTATAGGCAGGTGGAACTCTGTTCTCTCTATGACGATCATGGTCACCTGGGCACAGACAAGACTTGGGGTTAGGGAAAGACCGATTCTATTGGTGCTGAATGGTTCGGGATGTCGAACAATATTACAAGAACTGTGAAAGGTGTGTGCCTAGAAAGGCTTTGCCTACAATGGCTGCTCCATTGACAAATATCACCAGCAGTGGACCGCTGTTTTTGGGCTGCATGAGCTTCCTGTCCTTAGAGCCAGACAGAAATAATACCAGTAATAGCCTAATGGTCATGGCCGTTTCACCCTGTATGCTCAAGCATTCCTGACAAAGGATCATCAAGCTATTCCTGTAACCAAGGTGCTGTGGGACAAGTACTTTGTCCTATATGGATTGCCGGCTAGGATACATTCCGATCAAGGGCAGGATTTTGAAAGCCGACTCTGTGGAATCAAACAAATCATGAACAACGCCTAACCACTCACGGGGGGATTCTAAACTCAAGAGATTCAATAGCACCCTATTGAATATGAAGGGAACATTAAATACTCAAGGGGAGAAACAAAGGAGTTAGCATGTGAAACACCTGTTACATGAATATAACTGCTCCCCGAATGACTCTACAGTGTATTCGCCCCACTACTTGATGTTTGGGTGGAAGGCCCAATTACACATCTATCTGTGTTTTGGATTGGCGGAAGAGTGTATATCCACGACCCCATACATGCAGTATGTACAGAGGCTCAAGAAACAGTTGCAAGAAGCATACAGACTGGCCACTATGGCTTCTGATACAAGCAATCGGTAAAATAAAGGGCGCTATAACAAAAGTGTGCACGGGTAAGATCTAAAAGAGCATGACGGAGTCCTTATTCGAAATCTGGGCATACCCGCTAAACACAAAATAGCAAATCGCTAGAAACCAGAGTCTCATATGCTAGTAGAAAAACCAGAAGGACTACCAGTATATTGAGTAAGGCCCAAAAAAGGAAATGGGCCAGAGAAGAGCCTGATAGGAATTATCTCCTGCCAATAGTATTCCAGGAGTAGCTAGTGAACCTAGGAGAAGTGATCGACTAAAACGAGAACAGGATAATTGGAGAGCCCACCAAGCCACTATAGGCAGGATAGTGATGAGTCAAAATGAGGGATATTAAGCAGGGAGAATGTTAGGGCACCTCATATCATAAGTCAGAAAGAGTGGCATCCTCCTCAAGAGCTGTCCCCAATATGTCAAATAGGGCCTTAGGATGATGAAAGAGATATTATCATTGAGTTGGACCCCGAAGCAGAGGAAGTAACCACGGTGGGTTCCATTGAAAAGGATAGCAAAACTGAAGATTGAGTTGTGCTAGATAGTTGTATGCCCCCCTCCAGTGTAGGATCCTCAGAACACGATCCACCAGTACGATGTGGTGTAACAGTACTGCAATCTATAAAAAGTGTATGTGTATTGATTCCACTGTACTAATGACTCTATGTACCCAGAGAGGAACATATGTGTTAGGTAGCTATGTCATGGGCACAGGGACTTTAACCCGGTTGATGGGGACATAAATATTTTAGCAGGGGGTGGGGAGTAACTCCCTGTGTGATAAATGTCACGGGAGACGAGGCATTTACACCTTTTATACTGGGATCATGCAATGAGCAAAACAAGATAAGTGAAATAAATTGGAAATTTATTTGCATAAACAGGCAGACACACAATGGAACACAAACTACATAACAAGAACACACTTACTTGGGACTTGGGGCAAAAAACAAAGACTTTCCTAGCTTAATATTTTATGAAACAAGAGTCTTTAGTTGACCGGAACTTAGCCCGGAATGTCCTGGTACTGAAATTGGCAAGCAATTCCAGACGCCACCGCTTGACAGACTTCCGAGGATGTGTAAAACTTGACCTGGAGGTACCACCGATTCCCTGGAACTGAAATCGGCATAAAATCCCAGCCGCGACCACTACGATCCTTTCTGAGAACTTGGCCCCGGAAAGTGGGACATAAAAAAAATTTCGAGTCAAAATTTCTGAAGCTGGTGTCTTCTACTATTTCTTTCAGAGCATCTTTTGGACGTTTCAAATTTGCCACTCCTGTTCTGGCACTTAGAATCTGACCTCCGGATTGGCTGAGAGTTTCTTATAGTATTTCAGAGTTCATTCATGAAATACTACAGCCAATGCGAGCGTGTGAAATTTCCTACCAGCCAATCAGAGCAATGCCAGTCTTCTGAAGCCAAGCAAGCGGATTTTTGGCATCTACCAAGGGCATGCACCAACCTGGCACCTCAGTCACTTGGTATGCAGAAGCCACCCGCTGGTTTAGGCTCCACTCAGTCTGAGAAGGCAAATGGTAGTCTGAGGACTTGCCATTCATCCCAGGATGTGGGTGCTCAGCCTAAACCTCCTGCCCAAATGCTCTTCACACCTCTGGAATCCTCCGAAGCTTTCATGTCCGATATCTGGGTAGACACAGTGGCATCAACTTGGTAGCCCATTGACACACTCAGGACAGGTTCTGAAAGTCCAAGCTCATTACTGTGCACAACGCATATATGTATTTTAAACACACTGTTTAATGAAACCATACATTTATATAGGTTTCCTACGTCTTATGGTTATGGGGAATAGAATAAGAAGTTGCACTTTATTCCTACTAGCCATATTCCCCACACACTATACTGGACTTAGACTTTAAAAATCCTTGCAACCCTATGTATGGTTGAAGCAACCCCAGAACCTCTATACCGGGTTCTGGGTGACCTGGGCATTAACTGGGCATCCCCTCTTAAACTAGAGACCCCTTTACCGTTCCAGGGATAGCTCACATCCCTATGACTCATTTACCTTTCTGGTCTGTGCTGAAGCAGGGAATCCAATGGTGAGTCGTGCATGCATTTTCAAGGGGAGATTTTGCCGGAGCAATGTGTCTCAATGTATCCGGGAATCTGACCTGATTCCCGTGTACATTTTTGGGGTCTCCAGCAACTCTGGCACCCGGCTAGCTAGACACATTCTGACAAGACTTTCTATGTAAACCCCCTTTGAAACTCATAGCCCAGCAATCTCTGCTTGCTGACACTCCTGGAAAGGTAAAAACACATACATACTTTATTGTCGCATAATTTCATATAATGCAGATACAATCACTGGGCTCAAGAGCTGACACTCCCAAACCCCAATACATGAATCAGAGTTAACCAAACGGGCTTAACATTTATTTTGAGCTTGGTTACCCCCTCACCGTCCACAACAAGCTCTAAACACTCACACTGCCCCCTGGAACTGTGCACATGACAGAAGGAGAGCAGGTTACAGTCAGGACGTGAGCGAGAGGGCAAGTGCCATCAGAGGGGACCCTCAACAGCTACTTTACACAGCACAGCGGTATCAAAGCACCCTTTTCGCAGTACAGGCCTGCAACAGTTAGTACACAAAAGAGCACCCACGGTGTATCGGCACCTTCACAAAAGCCAATATACACAGGATTGGTGGCTAAAGTACCACTGACTTTCACCTGTGCAGCGTTTTTTGGTAACAGTATTCTTGCTGTGTGTTGTATGTGGTGATCCCCTGCAGAGGATCACAGGTTGCCTAGTTATTAAGGATACAGTAAACCCATTGTACCATTTGTATACTGTCTGCATTCTTCCTGCCATCTGACCATAGGCCACACATGGCCCATTATTCTATCAATAGGGACTCAGGCCCCACCTCAGCAATAGTCAAAAGTCTGAAGGCTAAAAAGAAGTGGTTGCACATACATACGGGACGTGTGTACATTCTTCTACCCCACCTTACATCTCAGCTCAGCTCTAATCTCCAGCTCTACGCCTTTATGTCCCTCACACTGTGCTGAAGGCTCTCTGCTCAATTTGTCTACAGCACTAGCACATCTCAGACCGTTTTAACGTTTACTGTATCTCCCTACCTGTGGAACTCCCTCCCCAATATAATCTACCAATCAGCATCTCTCTCCATCTTCAAGTCATGCCTACAATGTTAACATCTCAGGGAAGCACCTGGTTAATTTATCCCTGATGCTACTCGTCACACTCCTGATGCACTTACTTTCCATCTCAAATATGTTCAGTATTGCACTTGCTCCTATCATATTCTTTAGGTTTCCCTTTATTTAATTTAGATTGTGAGCTCTGTAGGGCAGGGACCTTCTAATTCATTTTGTTTCACCTCCGGTTTAATGCCCTTATGTAACTTCGTATATTATATCCCTGTAATGTACGTATTATACTGTAACTCTGTTATGTGCTCCATAGTTTAGTGGTGCTATATAAATAAACATACATACTGTACATTCCCCAGTAAATAATATTGCCCATTTTAATTTTAAAATGTTTCATATTACTAGTGAATCGAAGTCTTCATAAGAAATTCAATTTGAAGACAGACTAGTTTAAGCTTTGAATAGTAAGAACGTGAATTTGAAACCTGTAATAAATCTCAGTGATAGAATATTGGTGTGCTCAGTCGATATTTCTGTTTGCAAACAAAATTACTTTAGAGTTTGATGAAAGTTCAGCATCTCTCATCTTACCAAACTGCACCCTAGTGAAATCCTTTTTTATATCAAATGATGAGCTCCTGCTCTAAAATCTGCAAAGCAAAAAGCATAAAGCATAAAAAGTTCAAAGCAATTCCCATAAAATATTTAATGGTTTGTAACCCACCGCCACTCTCTTATTTCAGGAACAAAACATTAAGGCACAATACATTTCACAGGAAAGAGACTATTTTAGAACATTATAAAAAATACAATTGTTTATGTATTTAAATTGTCGATTTCTGTATGCAAGGTGACATTTTAGAACACTCTGCCCTGTCGTAGTGCCAGAACTTTGCATATTGTTAAAGATGATGGTTCACCACAGAAATGGAAAACGATTTCAATTTGCAGACGGCAGAAGTAACAACATTGTATTTATGCATTTTGAGTTAATGAAGCACGCGTATCAGATGCTGTTTATTAAAGTAAGTTTATGGAATAAATGTGTTCATGTTTTCCATTGTGAAAATCACTAGTATATGACAAATGTATTCAGACATTAGAAGCCCATTAAGTAGCCCTTCCCTTGGAGAATAGCAGGAACATGTGTATTGGGAAGTATGAAATCTGTTTAAAAAAATATCCAGAGTTGTTTCCATGCCTTGCTGGAGTAGTACAGTTTAACCCTTTCATTTATTTGTATGCATTCCACCAATGTTACCAACAGTGGTGGCTCTACCCTATAAGTAGACTAATGGGTCACTTAGGACCCCCCAGTCCAGCTCTGATCACTTCAGGTGGCAATATTTGGGCTTCTGCCCTCTGGTGGCATTCCCCTGATGCCATTGCATGCTATAGCCACACCCACTGAACAACAAAGCCTTCGCTCCTACTCGCTTACTCAATAGCTCCCCATAACTGGAGTAGATGATCTGCTTAGGGCTCTCAGAAATCTAGAGCCACCCCCTACTCACAGTAATTTCTTTTAAGAGTATAGGTGTGCATCTACCTATATAGCCATTCTTCATTTCACACCCTGTTAAATGGGAAATAGTTGCAGGAAAATGGCATCAAGCTGCAAATAGAGAATGTAAAGAAATTATTGTGCTGGAACCTTTTGTTACTGCCGCTATATCTGCATAATCGCTATCATAGACTGTAGATACTGTATGGATTGTCCTGGTTGATAAAGGTCAGTCTATTTAGTTTATCATTCAGTTATTACTAAAAGTCTGATGTTCAGAAAATTAGAATTGTTGATTCAGAAATGTTATTAACAAGTTGGCAGTCCTGGAATACAGTACACTAGGTGTTCGACTTTCACAAATTTAAGGGGAAACAGAGTGGTAGATTTTATACGTCAATCATGAAAAATGCTGTTTTTTTTTATAAATTTTGTTTTACTCTCACCTACTGGTTGTTCCTCTTTGGTATCTTTTTCGGAAGCACCGTTTTAGCTTTCCAAGTGTTTGAGAAAATGAACCTGAAATATTACATATTTTTTATGGGCAAATAATTTACTAGGCTAATATATAAATGTTTATCGTTAATTTGGAACATTGATGCACTATTCTATTCTATTCTATTCTACCAAAATACCTATTCTCTCCCATTAATTCTGTATTGCTTTTCATATATTAGTGCCATTCAGTGCCTTAGTTAATATTATTGTATTTATCATGAAATTACAAATCCTTGTATATTTTGCTACATGTGACATTAATGCCACCAAACATTTCTAGGCTTATGATTTGTACATCAGAAATTTTCAGAACAGGGTTATAATATTATTTTTTTCTTCGAATCCGACATGGAATGGCGAGCTCATTTGAGCAACAGAATTATCAGTCTGAAAAAGACAAATCCACTGTTTTTTTCTATCGGTGAAGACCCAAGTGACAGATTTGTAATAATCGGCGAGAGAGACTTCAAATTTAGTAGTATCTCCAGTTGTATAAATATCCCCACAAACAAATTTGGGAGACATGTCTGTGCTGAAAAAGGAGCACACTTGAGATGCCCTGGGAGATATACTAATATATTTAAATGAGTCCTATCCCACACTTCCAAGGCTGTGAATACCAACTATATTGAGTTGATAAGTCTGAGGCAACTGATGTATGTACATTTAGATTTTTTGGTGTACTGGTTTCAGATCCAACAGGACTAGAACCCCCAACCACTGCTGTTCTAGGCAGCAGCTCAAGCAGTGTGAGCTAAACAAGCTGATGGCTGGCAGTGCACCAATGTAACTGTCAAGTTGCATATCTCCAAGGGGTATCTATTTTGTTGATTGGAACCTTGAAATGATTTAAAGCATGAAGTAATATGTAATGAGGGCTGTAAATTACTGAGGACAGGTGAGTTTAAAACACAGGTTTTCTGACACACACAAGTAAAAACAAGGTGAGGCAGATGCAGAGAGAAAGTACTGTAATATAACAAAGTATAGAATAGTATAGAATGAATAGGACTATCAAATCTAACAGATGAAGGGGATAGCAGTCAAAAAAAGGCCCCAATTATATGCCCTCGATACTTTCAATATGGTTTTCTAGTGGTGGGAGATAGTGCCCGATTTTGATATAAGACGTACAGTAGAGTCTAATAATCACGTTATGTGCTGTAGTGTTCAGTGAAGAGTGTACAGTGAAAAAAATGAAATTATAGAGATCATTTATGATGGTAGGATATACTTTGTTAGTAAATAAATAACAATTGTAATTTATCGGTAAATGTGTTTAAAATTAATGATCTCTGATTGCTGGAAGTTAGCCCGCAAGGCAGTCATGCATGATCGGTGCACATGGCAATATATATACATAATATTGCGAACTCTCTACATGAAGATAAATCACGAAAATAAACGGTTTTGATACTACCGTAAACAAACGGACTCCTATTTGGCCAAAATTACAGTGCACTACTTCGGTGTCCGATGTCTGCTGCTCAAACCCCAGGGAATCTTTCCAGGATCCCCAAGACAGAAGAGTTATAAAATAAAAGGTGAGCGTAGTAAGCAATCAGAAAACAGCCAGAACATATAGAGCCAATGGTTGTTTGGCAAAGAAACACCTATACACTGAAAGATGCACAAGTCTTAAGTTAGCAGCCTCTCATACATTGCATCAATAGTAAAGTAAGGGGTTGGGACATATATCATAAGATTGGTCAAAGCTACTTACACGGCCTTGTGTAAGTAAAAAGTCCTCAAATGGTGTCTTTATAATCACTTAGAGGTTCAAGCTTCTGTGTTGTCTCCGATGGATTGTTGCGCCTAGCGTTGGATCACCAGCCCCCTCATCATAGATGAGTGACCCCGGTCAATACATAGACATGGAGAGTGTGTTGAGATAAAATCACAGATTTTTATTAAAAAATCACATTCACACTCACATCTAAGAACGTCCTGGCAGTCGCAGCAGAGTCCGCTCACCTTCGCAATGCAAACTTGTCCTCGCTGCCGCGTCCGGTCATCTGCTAAACCACTCTGTCAGCACACAGATGGGACAGACTGCTATGGTGGCTGCCAAGGCTCAAAATGGTCCAAATTAATAGAGCAAAGCGTTTCACTGAGGTCGGCTTCCTCAGGCTGAGATACTGTACCTGTGAGTTAGCTAAAGTTGTGAGCAGCTCAAAATTATGATGTGACAGTGATAATACCCAGCAGCTGTGTTAGCTCACACTGCTAGAGCTGCTGCCTAGAAAAGCAGTGGGTTCTAAATCTGTTGGGTCTGACACCAGTATACCATTCCAATCACTTGGTGCCATAGATTTATCAGTTCAATATAGTGGCTATCACAAACTTTTAAGAAAGTATGGGATGGCAAATCTCCCATGGCACCTCATGTGTGCTCATGCTAATCTCCCTAATTTATTTGGAGAGAGGTTTGAGGGGATATATATACTACTGGAGATTTTCACTTTCTCTCAAAAACCAACTATATTTTAGACATTCAGATTTAATCTGAGTGCGGATTTTTAACAATCCAACCATGGAATTCTAATCCGCTGCTCGTATTTCGGATTCAATATGGAATCTGAGTTCGGATTCTTACAAATCAAACCAGATAGTATTCAATGGCGGATTTGGATTATGAAAACCGCTCTGATTTCGTTGTAACCAATCTGCAGACGGATTTTGGTGTGCGGATCGGATTTGGTCTATAAAACTCGGATAAATCTGCGGATAGGATTGAGACAGGTTCACCCATCTCAAGTCAGAATACCATACCTCAACATCTATAAAACTTTTGTGACATTGGACAGACCTGTAATGTTCCTTTAGCAAAGGTTTTTAATAATAAGTACTGTAGTTTGCAATGTTTTAATTGCTAAACTAACTTTAGATGTCTTTGAATGGCTCGCATTCTCAGTGTTTAACAGTGCAGTTTACTCACTTTAATATATACAGTATGTACGTCCAGCAAAGCATTTGTCAGCTCTTTTTTATGAGGAAATACAGTGTTTTTATAAACGACCCTGAGAAAGGTCCCCCTGGGCACCAAAATGTTGGGTTTATGTGATCAATAAATAGTTTATACACTGCTATCAAGAATTTCCAGTGCTGGTTTTTACATCGTTTAGGTGTGAACTCATAACATTTATAAACCTTTTTTTGCAGTGATATAATTTTTTTATTTTGACAAATATCCTTTATCAAATATGTATTATGTTAGTAAGAATTAAAGCATGGAAGTGATTTTCAATTAGAGAAAACAAGCAGTTCAAATATCTGTTAGTTCAGATGTATCTATTTTCATGGGATTAAGTGAAAAAGACAGGGGTAAATTGCTACTGTGGGTTATGTAATAAAAGCCGCTTCTTATTGAAATATGGGCAGCAGGTAGCTTGTTATAACACTGTGAGTTGTACTGTACATGTAGTCATTATGGTAATTTGTTTCATGCAAATAGTGCAAACTAATATTTGAAACCATTTCCACCTTAACCTCTATTGAAAGGAAGTCCGTTTGGACAATATTTGTAAGCTACGGTTGAGTTGATGGAGCTCACTGAGAAAGAAGCTAAAATCTGATGTAGCCGGGACCCCCTTTTACCGACCTTTGTTGTTGTGGGGTGGGAGAGTGCCGCAATAGGGAATGCTCCGATATCGGAGGTTCCACGATAGAGGGAGCCGCCAATGTTTAAGGTTGGCGCAGGCGCAGGACCGGCCCGACAGGAGGTTGCGCATGCGCGGGCATATGGCAAAAGCCCGCGAAGGAGGAGGAGCCTCTGATAGGAGGGAGGCCAGGGAACTACGGGTCCTAGCAGCCCCGCGGACCCTTGTGACGCGCGAGGACCAATGAGATGCTAGGAAGGGAGGATAATGGGAGGTGGGGTGCGCACGTGAAGCAGAGCGAGCGGTAGGAGGAAGGAGAAGGAGCTCCGGTGTAGGGAGGCATTCTGCCCCTACCTAGGCCCTATACCCCAGTCCCAGTTAGACCCTGAGCCCCGTAGTGTGAAGCTGAGCTAGGGACTGACCATAGATAGGTTCCGGCTCCCTTACTTTGTGTGTGATCACTATCAGGACATTTCCAAGTCAGCGGGAGGTCTGGGCTCAGACCCCGCGGCTGTGTTGCTGCGTGTCTGGGTGGGATCGCCCTGGACACCTACGGGCGACGTCATCTAGGCCCACATCGATCCTTTGTGAAGACTGTTGCAGGACCGGGTACTGAGTGCCCGGCATGTAAACTACAAGTGCACCAACGGTATCACCAGTTATTCAGGACACAGTGGCTGCGCAGTCACACACACACATATAGAGTTACTGTCTCCCTTGAAGGGGGGGGGAAATATTGGACGAGGGACTGGACACGGGGTAGGATCACCCGCTGAAGGAGGGTAGTGAGCGTCCTGCGAGACGCAGTGTATAGTGTCTGCCTCAAAGAGGGACACCGGTTGATGATAAAGGAAGAGTGAGGTTACGCCATATCATTCATACTAGTAAAGTTATTGGTTGGTTATATTGCTGTGCGTGTGTGTGTTGATGTAGATAAGGTCCTGCGAAGAACCACTTACCCTCTGGCGGAAGCTGTCGCAGGTGGAGGCGCTGCACCAAGTTTCAAGTATTGCGCGTACCCCAGGCTCTCCGTGGCAGAGGCTTAGGCCCTGTGAGCCTACAGGTTATACAGCATATGGTAGTGGTCTGTGTTCGCTAGGAACCAGGGCTACATTTGGAGGCGCTGCTGAGATCTTAGACCTGGGGTGCCCCTCGAGACAAAAATATCGCCACCATGGCCCTTCCCTCGCGTCAGAAAGTACACGACTGGGCGCGGCAAATGCGAACGCCCGCCGCACCGTGGCTGTGACCCAAGTACCCATGGCCCTACCTTTAGAAACATTGCATACGGCCCTATGTCAACTACCGGGGTTTTCCAAAGCCCGCCTGGTAGATGTCCTCATAGACCAAGATGCTAAGTGGAACACCTTGCTAGTAGATAGCCGGCGAGATCTAGTAGTCCTCGAACCGAAACGAAATGATAAGATAGACCGGTTAACCACCCCAGCAAGTTTACCTCCGCTAGTAGACGCACTCCCCCTGGCCACGCATTCCCAAAGCTACAGGTAATTGAAGGCCTTCTCTGGGGCTCTACCTGTACCCATGGGGGAAGATGGGATAGACCCCTGGAAGGAGCACACTCGGGGGGTAATGGAAGAATGGTCCTGTACGGACATCGTGAAACGTCAACGGCTCATGGAGTGCTTGAGACCCCCGGCGTCCACCCTGATCAGCATTCACTGAGAACAGTATCCCGACCTGACCTCGCGGATGATGATCGAGTTCCTCGTCGAGGCCTATAGCGCGACCGAGGATGATGGGGCCTTGTGGGCCAAATACTATGCCATCAACCAAAAAGATGCAAATCTCATTAGGGCCCCTGCTGCACCATAAGTATGTGACCGCCTCACAGATGGATGAATACCTCCGCAAGCAATACCTACGGGGATCCAGTCCTAGTCACCCCATTGCAAACATTTTTTGCGATAACCTCACTCGAGGGCCTCCCCCCTCATTTATCAAACTATTACAGCAAGTCAAAGAGCACGAAACGCATCTCATGCTTCACTCCCCACAGAAGGCTAAAGCAGCCAGCAGCCCCAAACCCAAGGGGAGTGCTGAAAAGAAGGAGGATCCTCTGGATAAACCAGGCCCGGAACGGCCGAAGTACGCCGGAAGAACCTCGCCTCCGTATGACCGCTGTACCCCACTCAGGGATATGTCCTGCTACAAGTGTGGGAAGAAGGGACATATCTCCTACGATTGCCGGATGGGGGAGTCCCGCCCCCGGAGCCCATCACCCAAAAAGTTCACGCCCCATGCCAGGATATGCAGTGTTTCCACCCAAAGTGGCGACGGGCCTGAGGACGAGAGTAACCGCGTGGGACCGGTAGCACTGATCCGGGTGCTAGTAGATGGTATCTACTCCTCCGCGCAACTGGACACGGGATCTCAAGTGACCATCATATATCGAGGATTTTATGATCGACACCTCCAGAAGCGGCCTCTGAAATTGGCAGGGCATATCAAAGTGAGAGGACTAAGCAATGAAGACTACCCCATCGACGGCATAGTAACTGTGGGCCTGGAAATACAACAGCTCAATACTGGAAAGTCTCACCCCATGAATGTGGATGCCTGGTGTGCCCCGAACCCAAAGACCCACCTAAGTGTCCGATCATCCTAGGCACGAATGCGAACATTGCACAAGCCGTTATCCGGGCCTATCTACAAGAAACTAATGAATTGCCCATGTCCAGCCTACAGCTGCAGCTTGTCCAGGTGAATCCGGATTCCCCTCCGACACCCTCTGAGGACTATGGACTGTTGTTCTGCGGCCACGGGGGGCTGACCAGGCTTTTACCAGGAGAGACGCAGAGGGTACCCGCCTGGTGTGCATACGCTGAACGAGTAGATGAGGAGCAGCTCTTTTCCCTAGAAAGCACGCCAGAAGAAGATGTCCGCCAAGGATATCGGCTGGTACCGGAATTCCGGGATTGGCCGACCGTCATCCCCCGTCAGATTTATGTGATGGTCCAGAATCTTTCGCCATTTCCCATGGCCATCGACGCAGGACAGAAAATAGGGAGGATTTACCCCATCAGCTCAGTAGATGAAGCAGTACAGTAAAGGCTACCCGAGTGGAAGGCCCCGGTTCACCCCTAGATTTCGACTTTGGCTCGTCCGGACTGTCCGACGCATGGAAGGAACGGCTACGAGTGCAGCTGGAAGAGAGACGATCAGTATTCTCTACCGGGGAGATGGATGTGGGGTGCAGCCACAGTGCTCAACACACTATTCGGATGAATGATACAAAGCCCTTCAGGGAACATTCCGTCGGCTCGCTCCTAGAGACGTAGATGATGTACGGGCGGTCCTCCACGAGATGGAAGAAGCTGGAATCATCACGGAGTCCCGAAGCACTTACGCTTCATCCATAGTGGTAGTGAGAAACAAGAATGGGACCGTGAGGTTATGCGTAGATTACCGGACACTGAACAATCGGACGGTACCGGACCAGTATAATCTTCCCCGCATAGAAGAAATCCTGGACGCCCTACATGGAAGCAAATGGTTCAGTGTACTGGACCTCCGGTCTGGCTACTATCAGGTACCTATGAGTCCCGCGGACCAAGAGAAAACGGCGTTCATTTGTCCACTGGGGTTCTACCAGGTATATGTGGTGCCCCAAGGTATATGTGGTACCCCTGCCACCTTCCAGCGGCTAATGGAGAAGACTTTAGGTGACTTGAATCCCCGAGAATGTCTCGTGTATTTGGATGACATCATAGTCTTTGGGAAAACCCTGGAGGAACACGAGGCTCGGCTCCTAAAAGTACTTGACCGATTAGCGCAAGAAGGACTCAGGCTCTCCCTGGATAAATGCCGCTTCTGCAGAACATCGGTGACTTACGTGGGACACATAGTGTCCGCCGAGGGGATTGCCACTGATCCCGCCAAAATAGAAGCCGTCGTCAATTGGCCCCGACCTGACAATGTGGGGGAGTTGTGGTCATTCCTGGGATTCCGCGGATACTATCGCAGGTTTGTGGAGGGATATTCCCGACGGGCCAAAGCCCTTAACGGTCTTCTCAAAATATATCCGGAAGACACCGGCCAGGAGGCCACGCCTTCCCGACAGCCCTTCGGGGACAAATGGATGACAGAGTGTGAGCAAGCCTTTCACGGACCTGAAACAGAGTTTGACCGCGGCCCCCCTGTTGGCCTATGCAGACCCCGAGCAACCGTATATATTACATGTGGATGCTAGCCTAGGCGGGTTAGGGGCCCTCTGGCGGAAGCTGTCGCAGGTGGAGGCGCTGCACCAAGTATCAAGTATTGCGCGTACCCCAGGCTCTCCGTGGCAGAGGCTTAGGCCCTGTGAGCCTACAGGTTATACAGCATATGGTAGTGGTCTGTGTTCGCTAGGAACCAGGGCTACACTTACAACTGGCTTTATTTAGAATGTGTTTATAGAAGAAAATGGAGACAGACAACAATTGTAAGGCATTTAAATGCAAACATTTAGTTAGGGAACAATAGGAGTAACTTGACAGGTTGTTTTGCCAAGTGCATTATAAAACATAGATAATGATTCAAAACATATGTGCACAAAGGATAATAATGAGTACACAGATTGTTGTTTACATATTTCCATTAACATTTTGGAGGTTCATTAGATGTTGCTTGGTACAGAGTGCATCTTGGTTTGCCAGGACAGGCTTTAAACATAGGATTACTACAAGTTAAAAAAAACTGAATTCATGCATTTAATCCAAAAATGTAAAATGTACTTCACTTCATTTTCATGATTTTATTTAGTATAGTTCAGGAGCTTACATATTTTATATAATTTTGTATTGTATAAATATAGCCATGGCTGGTATAGCTATCTCTCTACCTTCCCTGTCAAGTAAGTTCTAGTAAGATACAGACAGTGACATGCTATTCTATGGGGGTTTTCCCCTCTGAAAGGGTGTGGCAGAATCTCCATTTTGTAAAAACCCTTCTGCTGATATACAGTATGTAAGCAGAAAAACAGCCTCCAGCTTCTGCTTGTTGTTTTCTGTGAAAGTTGAATAGTTTTGCTGGTCGTATGACAGTACTGAGTTTAATCAGAATCAGCATAACCGCAAGTTTTGTTTATAGAAACCAAGGCTAAATGGAAAGTCCCCAGAAAAGCTGATATTTAGCAATATGCTAATATTGTTACGCCTGTAATTACGCCTCCAATTAACACCTTATTTCTCTGTATAAATAGTATTGTTTTTCAATAATAAAGCTGAGACGAGGAATTAAAATTACCCTGTGTACGTCTGTTTCTTTGTGTCCCGGGTACTCGTACACAATCAGATTGAGATCCAAAAGCCCAGGTCATGGTTAAGTCCTCCCGGGTAGAGTCGCACTGTTTCCAGTCACAGCCGGCTGACCTGAGGTCCCCGGCCTTTATTGAGTTTAAGAACCTTACAGGTGCCCGGGACAACCTGAGATCACCTGTCAATTTTAACTTGCAAGAACCTTACAAACGGTGTCAGAAGCGGAATTCCCACTGGGTGGTGGGTATATTTGATATTAGATATCTCATCCCCCTCTGGGAATCATGCTGACTTCCTGAGTGACTGGAGTGGTGGTGACACTGAGATCTGGGAATAGCCAGTGGTGGTGCATATACTGGGTCTTTCCTCCTTGAGCGTCAGGAAGTAAGTAGCTAAATTATAAATTTAAGTTCAGCCCCTTAGGGGTGAGACCTTGAGTCACAGTAAGAGGGAGTTCGAGACTATCCCTTCATGGGGTAGGAGCTTTCCTCGTCTCCTCCCGGCTGGAAGAGAGACATGTGCTCAGCCCCTCATGGGCTGAGGCAATAAACTAATCTAGAGAGGCCTCACCATTACCCGCCGGCCATTACTATCCAGAAGCCAGGGATCTATCTTATCAACTGGAGCATACACTGTAACGACACCAGCAGTTGCTGCTATAATAAAGATCATTCTCATTTATACTTCTGGCTCCGCTGCAGTCTGTGTGGAGTGAGGTATTGGGAGTAGAGGACTGTCATAGCGGGGACCGCCTTCGGCAATGCTGAAGCCCCGTATGTCTAGAGGCGCTGTCACCAAGAAGTAAAAAACCAGAAGAATCACCCGAGGTTTGTCCTGTCTTTCCCCACAACATCGCGGGCATCTCATCTCTCCTGTACCATCACGGGTAATCAGCACTACACGTAGCAGTAGTCTGGCCAAGATCTCCCAGAGGAGGGGCTGGGGGACGATGACATGCGCTACATAAACATTGTTGTTACATATTATACATTGATATTTACATTATAGTGGAATTTACGGTAGTGCCTTTGGCGCAAGCTTAAGGGAGTAACATACAGTATCCCATTTATAAGTAGTGTGATTGAAGCCATGTGTGTGGTTACAAATTGTGTCTCAGAGTACAGTACAATAGCAAAGGTACATTAATTTGTTTTAGGAGAACCCGTTTCACTGTGGGATGGTTTTGAGAAACTGACAGAATTCTTTTCAGTTGTGATTTTTTTTTGTATCAATATAAAACTGATTTATGTAGATAGGATTTTAGCAGTTTAGCTGAGATAATAGGATGCTTTTAAGAGTACTTTGTATACAAGGTAGATAATGTTAGTGTTGAAGTAGTTGTATCAGAACAGCTACTTACTTATTATCATAGAAATTGATACGGTATATTCAATATTCAGTATTTTATTTTTACTATACAATAGCTGTTTTTGTTCCCAACTGGCTCTTCGGGGCAGGTTCCTTTGCCTAATTAACAAAACAGAATTAGGTGAGCTCAAACCTACCCCTATGATTAAATGTATTAATAACACAATAATTCAATAACTTTATGGTGCTGGATAAATAGAATTGGACACATTTATGGAAAACAAATACAGAAACTGTGCGCTCCTCAGAATTAGGCTTGTAATTTATTAGTGAGATTCTACATTTTGATTCCAAGTCTTAAAACAAGTCTTTGTTGCATTTTGTTGCATCTTTTGATGAAAAAAAAGTTTGTGTGCCAAGCACGTGAATTTTAAATGAAACTTCTTTGGTTTTGTCACTGTTCTGTTACAGAAATTGAATTTGTGATGGTGATGTTTTTAATTAAAAATTAAAACACAATTTCAGTGATAAAATGCAAAGGTTTGACTTAGAACGTCACCCCCTATTTTAGCTATTTGCACGTCTATATTTATACTAACTGTGAATTCCTCTTGTTGCTGTGTCTGATGGTGTGTGTGTGTCTGACGGTGTGTGTGTGTGTGTGTCTGACGGTGTGTGTGTGTGTTACTGTGTGTGTGTGTGACTTCAACATGGAAATAAAACAGAATAAACCATATGATACTGCTGTCTAAAAATGGAAAGGGGGGAACATAAACCTATATTAATATTAAGTCCCATTTGTGTTTCATTTAGAAATCCAATATGTTTCTTTTATGGAGTGTTCCTTCAAATTGTCACCTCCCATCCAATAATGTTTTACAAAATCTATACCTTTTAAATTGAGTTTGCACAGGCAGCGTTTAATCAGCAATGTTTTTGTTTTATAGAAAAGCAGCTTGTGGGATCTAGAAAATTGTATAACACAACCTTAAATGGATTGTTCTACGATAGATGTTTTTGACAGACGTATTTATAACAGAACACTATTGAGACAAAACATTTTGATAGCAACAGTTACCTTCAGGAAACCATCATAATGAGACCACCAAAATAGATTCCTAGTAGACAGTATCATTTGGCCAATTTTTAAAGACTGGAAAGAAATTGTTTACTGGATACTGATGATTTTAATGAAAAAGACAATAGATTGATTTTTTTTTAATAGTAGTAGATATAAGTCAGAGTTACTGAATGAAGCCTTGAACAAAGCAAAAAACATTGATAGATAATCCTTGATTTGAAATAAGTCTTAAAAAAAAAAGTGATTTTAATTTGGAAAATTGTATTACTAAGTATAGTATAGCAACTCCATATATTAAAAAGATTTCAAGAAACCACTGGGGCATGCTTAAAAGGGAACCCATTTTAAATCCTATTTTATCCACATCACTGCAGTTATTACTAAATCTGACAAATTGAAACAAACCTTTCTCCTGCTGTGTTAAAATGTTACAATACACAAGTTCCAAAATAAAATTTCACTGCCAGCCAAACTAGAAGGTTTTTTTAAATGTCTAAAATGTACAGCTTGTGGCTTTGCTAATAAAGATAATCAGAATTGTAAATACAATTACAGTTACAGATGGAACATTCAGTATTAAATAGGTTTTCAATTGCGAAACGTGCAATACTGTATATTTATTGGAATTTCCATGTGACTTACAGTACAGTATATCAAAAGAACTCAGAGATTTTATAGCAGGTATAATAGTGATAAAGTAAGCTGTAAGAAAGAGTGCAAGCCATTCAGACTAATTAGGTCCCTTCAAGTAGATTTTTCCCAAATAAACCAAAATGGCACTTGTTTGCAGACCCAACACTAATGAACAAGCAGTCCAAAAAAGTGTCTGTCAGGCATGCTGCCTCACTGCTGAAATCTCCCCTCTGCAAAATAACAGACAGCTAATTAAGACAGAGGGTTAGCACCTGCAGCAAATTCAGGAGCTATATATGCATGTGTCTGAGGCAGGGAAGACACAGGCACATTGGAGGAAAAGTAGTAGAATACCATAGAGAACGTTACTTTGTATTTCTATTTAATGCTATTTTTCATTTATGTTAATTATGTGGCAAGAGGTTTTGTTGTATGCCTATTAAAAGCTATACTTTGTCCGTTAAGCAATAAAATACTGGCCACTTTTGTCTGTGAATAAAGTTGTTGAATGAACTAGGGAACATTTATTACAGCATAACATATTTATACAGGGCGCACATCATAGTAAATCTGGAGAAAGAGCTGCAAATTAGTGTGGTACAAGAAGTAACACTGCAAGGCAATAGGGCTACACTGGCGACACACTTTATTCGAGCTCGGCTAGTCCCACGAATTCGGGTATACTCGGGTGTATTGAGGTTTGTGACTGTTTTCTGCCCGAGTGCATTGCGTTATTTTCCAGGCAGGGATTGAAGCATTTTATTCCCGCTGGCTGCAATACTGCACAGTATATATATATATACTGCATTACAATTCATGAATTTATGCCATCTGGTAGACACGCGAAGCATTGCAGCCTATTAAATCCTAATCATTATCATTTAACAGATCAGCCGCCCGTCAGCCAGGCATGAAGAGCGGCGCATTCCAGGTATCTGCCAGGTACATACTGGGTATTTGCTCGAATAAAGTGTGTCGCAGCAGTATGTATGTGGCCAGTTCTTCCCTCTGGGCATCCCCCTTGGTTCCCCGCTTACCTCTGCTAGAGCAGGGGAATGGTTGGCGAGTACAGGGAGGTTGCGCTGGGCAACCAGTTCGCCGGAGGTCCGCGTCGCGCACCTGACGGCGGGGGCAGCCATATTAAATATGCGCGTGCATACGCTGAGAGTCACACAGTGGTGGGTGACCATTACAGTGAGTACTCCGCAAGGGAACAACAATCTCCAGCAGCCCCGGAGGCCGCAGCCAATCGCGCAGCCGGATTCACCTACAACTAGCGAGATACATTTGGCGTGCTTGGAGAGCCACGCCAGTCAGAGCTGGGACATCAGAGGGTAAGGGTGTGTGTGCAGGGTGTCTGTAGGCCACTGCACTAGGCCAGAAACCCCCTATTTGGCCCCAGCTAGGGCCCGACACCCCTGTAGTTTGTGGCTGCTACAGGGACCGGCCCCTTAGATAGGGATACTGCCCCAGTAGCATTGTTAGTGTCAGGAACACAGCAGAGAATGATGCACAGCAGATGCGGCCTGTGGTCTAGGACCAGACCACCACCGCATATAGAGACTCTTATGTGAGACCATCCAGCTGGATACCACGTGAAGGCAGATACCATCGCGGACAATGTCGCTGGATCAATGGATCCCTGTCACCATTCTGTTGGTGCAGGTATCATCACATCACCAAGTGCACCAAAAATAACACTTTAGTTGTGAGGAGTGCTGTGGCACACATTGGGTGGGTTGGCTCTTGTGGAAACCAGGGTGGTTGGGTGCCCAGTGGCACCTCAGTACTTTGAGGGGATATCCCATCAGGGTGTGGACACTGTGTTGGAAGGCACTGTAGGGTTACGGCCGTGCGTGGCTTATTTGGTG
This sequence comes from Ascaphus truei, assembly GCA_036426205.1. NCBI lineage: Eukaryota > Metazoa > Chordata > Amphibia > Anura > Ascaphidae > Ascaphus > Ascaphus truei. The sequence goes on from CM071569.1 coordinate 231,897,002, forward strand.
TAGGTGTTACATTGTTATTCCTATTATTTTCTGAATGCAGTAAACATATCTATACCAGTGTGTGTATTCTTGCATTGGATCCTGTGACGGGGTTATCTGACATAGTTAGGATCTCACACAGGTGGAGGCGCTGTCACCAGACATATAAGGTACATCCCAGGCTCCCAGCAGCAGAGGTTGAGGCCTCCTGTGAGCCACAGGTAACGCACCACACACACACTCAGTAGCTGCCGTATCTCCCATAGAGTGGGGGAAACTGCGCTACATGTACAGTAAATGGGCCAGAAATTAGAATGGAGGTATAAGATGTGTGGGCAAATGGTATAGCAATGCCCCCAAAAAAGAGAAATGTAGATGGGTAAATTAGAAGCATGAGAAAGGAACAACATTTTGGGTTCTATGGTATCAGGTCCTGAATATGTGTTTGGAGTTTGGAGGGGAGCTTTTTGATGATTCTTTGCAGTTTGTTAGTGTACAGTATATGGGTTGGATAATCCTGTAGTATGCAGTTGTGCCTAAAGTTTCTTGTCCACCTACAGCACCAATCACCTGTGTTATTTCCTTAACATAGATAATATTCAGATTATTTGGATTTAGGCCATAATATTGTTGTAATAAGGCGACGAAGCAAGTAAAGTACATATATCTTAAACAACTATATACTATATCACAGCCTAAAGGGTAATAAAAATGAGATAAATATAAAAGATCTATCAAAATGTCATATATTATGATAACACACACCTTAAGATATACTGTACATAATACACAATATTATTTACAAATACAATTTAAATTATTGAGACGGTGAAAAGCACACCAGATGTAAATTATAGTTAAGACCATGGAGTGTTACTGTATCTAAATGTAATGCCTGTATGCCCGCAGACCTGGCCAGTCCCCAATACTGATGTGGGAAGTGTTTTACCACGCACCCCCAGCAGTGAGGGCATGCCCGGAGTGTGGTATGGCATTGCTGGGCCTGTAGAAAGATGGTTAGATATACTTGCAACGCCTTGGGATTCAGAGTAAGAATGGTGATGTCCGTGTGCCAGAGTCCAGGGGTTATAAAGAGCAGGATCGTAATGTTCGTAAGCCAGAGTCCAGGGATAACAGAAGTCAGCAAGGTCGTATCTGTAAGCAGGGTTCAAGGGCAGGAGAGAGCAGGGTAATCCAGTACAAGCAGAGTTCAAGCCAGGGAAATCCAAGAACAAGCAGGAGCAGGAACAAACACTGAAAAACACAGGAGAGCCAAGCATAGGACTGGACACACAGAGGTTACAAGAAACTATGTAGAGCAATGAGCTAGAGGACAGACAGGGGTTATAAAGGAGGGAACACCAATGGGAGAGAGAGGAGGAGCAGAGGGTGAAGTGAGAGGCAGCAGGGATAGGTGAGAAGGAGAGAGAGAGGAGACAGGTGAACCAGAGAGAGAGAGATAGCTTGTGCAGCATGGGAGGCGGAGCCAGAGGTCTGGGAAGGTTTACAAGAGGAGCGTGTGCGCACGCCCTCTGTAAGGTTAGGGTGCGCGCGCACAGGCTGTGTCAAGAGGCGCGCGGAGCGCCGCGGGGGCACTTGCCGAGGGAGGAGAGAGAGCCGGAGGAGAGATTGCAGGAGGTAAGGGGACCGGAGGGGAGACAGAGGGAGGCCGCGAGCAGGGAGTACTGCGGAGCGAATCGGAAGTTTGCGAACATGCGCGCGCCCTGTGTGGAACGCGCGCAGACGCTGGGAGAGCGTCAGGGGATGCCGCAGATCGACGGATGCGGGAGGAGGAAGGGGAAACAGAGCGATGAGGCAAGGAAGGGATATCAGAGGCAGAGGGAAGCGCAGCGCCAGGGACACATGGAGAGGAAGGAATTCCCTGAACTGTCACACTAAAATGTAGATCCAGTAGCACTCCCATTGTAAGAGACAATCATCTCTCGCATCGCCACGTGTTAATGGGGGAACCAAATCAATAACAATAATCCGAATGGCCGAGGAATTGTATTTGAGTGAAACACAATGTTGTACCAAAGTGGTTAGATCTCCCCCTTAGAAATGTTCAATTTATGCTCCAAAAATCATCTCTTAAAGGGTCTGTTGGTCTTACCAACATACAATAAGCCAAAAGGTCACTTCAATACATAGATAACAAAAGAAGAAACACAAGTGATGTGAGCACGAATCTGAAAGGGTCTCCCAGTGTGAACAAAAAAACAGCGCACAACGCAAATAGTGAAGTATGAAAATTACAAGTGTATATTCAAATAGGGGATAAATATTCTGCGTGCATCAAGGTGCTAGGACATAAGCATTGAGTGTGTACAACACACAAGTTACCCCTCGGCAGCTGTTGGTACAGGAGTCAGGAGCTTGCTTCCTTTGGCCAGCGTCTTGGGCAGCAACTGTGATGTTTTCCTTCCTAGGAACACCCCGGCACTCGATCACCGCCTCTAAGGGAACCTTCCCTCTGGTCAGCTGGACTCCAGGTAATCAGAACGATCTGCAGCCTGCAGTCGCACTCCGGAGGTCCCCGGATTGAGCAGTGAGGGCTTAGATGGTTCACAATGTTCTCCGGTCAGTGCAGCCACAAACGGAGACAAACTAGCTGGCTGAGAACAAAACTCCAGTATGCAGAGCTATTGCTCCGTTGTGGGGCGCTGCGGAGTGACTTCACAGTCGCGATTTCAAAGAGCACAACACAAGAGTGGAAAATCGTCTCTAGAGTGCTCAATGTTCACAAAAATGATAAAATAGCAATGAAACACATAGACCAAGGTATATCCTATGCGTTTCGTAGTACAAACTACATCATCATCAAGAAGATATTCTAAATAGCTGAGGCAGCACATTTTGCACAACCTTGAAATCAATTTTGCTGCCTTTAATCAATAGTCCCTTCAAATATAATGTATTTATATTTTGTTCACTAGAACTTCTTTGTATAAAAGGAGGGAAATCCTATTGAATGCGAAACAAATTTTGTTGTTTTTTCATACTGTAATTGCCCATGTACTGTACAGTAGATCTATTTCTGAATTCTACAAATGCACTGTGTTGGGTACCGAAATTCCAACAAAATTATATCATGACATTATGAAAGTGGCAAATTAAGAACACTTTCCACAATTTCCCTGCTGTGCTTTTTTCTTGAATAGTAAATAATGTAGTAATAAAGGTGATCATTTTGTTTCACCCAGTCAAAACAGCTAAACAACTTTAGCATAGACCTGTCCACTAAATATTTTTTAAATTAGATCACTTATTACAGGTTTCTTACAGTATATATAGTAACACATATGTAAATTGGACGATAATGAGGCATTAGAGATCTGCTGAAGGGGATTAACTTAATTTATAACTATGTAATTTATGTTGATTTAAACATCTATACCCTGTGGATCCCTCTAATAGATCAACTTTTCTTTTTTTATTTTTGTCATTAATTTTCAGCTCCCAAAGCTCCCTAGTGCACATTTAACAAGAAGCGATATAGTCAGTTGCTTATTGGAACTGAATTAAGTCACTCATGCACAATTAGTTGTTTTATCCATTCTACTCCAATAGTTAAACATAAGGTTTCATGTTGTGATGGTGTGACATTTTAAAACTCTATGGAATCTAAATGTTAATGGGCTTCATGGACCATGTAGTTACTTTCTTGAGCAAATAAATATTTTTGTTTATAGTAATGAATAAGTGGGCAGTTTGAGTTTCCATTACTCAAAGGTTACCCAAGTGTTTCCCACTTGATTGTTATGGTGTGACCTGGTGTTGCCCCAACTTAGGAATTTAGGGCTAGGTAACGGTTAAAGGGACCAAGATGGCAGTTAGGAGAGGAAATAAAGGGAGAAGTGTTATTTTTTAAGGAGGCTATTGAAAGGGATGATCAGTGCAGGAAGAAAGCAGCCCCCCACCCCTCTTTCTCTCAGTCTGATCTTGACATGGTGGTTAGGGTAGAGTTTTATCATTTTGGCACACTCTTTTTCTTGCTCCATCCTGCAATAAAAATGATTTACAAAATGGGGTAGGAAGGATGTGTAGCAGGATTTGCCTTAACCTGTTACCACTCAGTTGTTGAAGATTTGTAGGTGTTACCCAAGAGAATTGCTTATAGGAATGCTTTTGATGCAGGAATCATAAACTGTCTTTTGTAGTTCTGTAGATACTTTATCTTCACCTGGATAAACATTCCAGGAGAGAAATTGACAAACAAAAGGTTAATTTACTTCACACCCCGATAATAAATCTTCTCTTGTTGATTATCAGGGACTTCAAAATAAAACTTGTGTTTCCTGAATTAATATTTAGACACCCAGGGGGAAGCAACTGCTATTTTCCCCAATCAGTATTGGTGATCTGTCCAAACATTTATTGATAGATCTGGTATTTCTAATTTTTCCCATCAACTTCAATGCAACACATAATTTAGTTTGAGCATACTTCCTCAACCAATCAAAACCTCCTACAAGTTCAGCTATGGGTTTAGAAACACATTTAAACCAGACAGAGTATTAGTTAGTTAGGAGAGAAGGGGAGAGGAGAAGGAGAGCTCAGAGAAGGTAACTATGATCATAATTCTTGTGCACTTGTAAATCTGTATATATATCTGTTTTATATCAATGTGTTGTTAGATGGGATGAACTATATTGTATTGTTTTGTTAGACCTGTAATAAGTACAACCCTTATAAGGAAGTATAATTAGTACAACCGTGTAAGTGTTATATTTTGTTGCTGTTCTAATAAATTATTGTTTACATAATTGAATCCTGTTTATCGTGTCATAACTCTCATTGACCAGGGTGTGCATGTGTGAATGTGTTTCTTATTGGAACCAATATCTACACATTCATTTCATTAAAATAATAGTTATTCCCATAGTATATTAATTCTTATAAGCCCGCAATATTCATACAGATGAATATAAATACATCTATATTTCTATTTCTGGATACGGCTAAACATTATCTGTAACAGTAGGGTTACAGAACAGATCTGCACATCATTCGTGGGCCTGTGCTTTTCAGGTCAGTGTTTAAGTTGGCTTTCTTTGGGGTATTTAGGGTCAGTGAACTGGACCAGGATAGCAGTCTTTCGTGAGACTATGTTCTCTTGGAGAAAGGTAGATCTTTGCAAATCAGGATGTTGAAAAACGGTCACAGAAAAAGTGAGGACCTACAAATGTCACAAAACGTACTGTTCCTGGTACCATGTCAACACGCAAGATTCTGCCAGCGAGAACATTTTGTGTACAGTGGCCCTTCCAGGGGATGCTGCTAGAAGGCAAGGAAATGTCATCCCACAGTTAGGTGATGTTTTTTCATTTAAAGCTGTAGTTCAAGCAATATCCCATATGTTTTTTCTTTTAAATAAATCAGTTCTGTACTATGAGAAAATACTTTTAAAATATATTTTTGATGCATTCTAATGTAACAGGAATTTTTGTTCCTATAGCAATCATATGCAAAATCACATCCCCTTCCCCTTCTGAAACAGCATCACTTTTTTGATCCCTGCCCTCTCTAGCCGTGAACCAATTGAATGTAGTGCCTGCCTGGTCACATGATCTTCATCACAGAACTTTGGCTGTCAGTACAGCAGAAGATTACCCAAAATGCATTTAGTGAATCCCAGCAGAATTTTACCGATCGATTACAGGAGAACGGATCTATCAGCAACTTAGCTAATTACCTGTCAGTGTGCAGATTGTATTGATGCACATATTAAATTTAATTTTTTAATTTTTTATTTTAAACGACAGCTTGAACTGCAGCTTTAATGTAAATTTCTGTATATGATTGCCAGATGGGACGGCACTATGAATATCTTTAGAAGCTGGACATTCCAGAGAAATGCATAACTGCTTTACATGCTGTACATGCTATGCCCTGGCAGTATTGTGTGTGTGTCACTGGTGGCTTTGCATATGCCTGTAAGCACACAATTAATCATTTTAATCATTCCACACAAACCCACCCTCAATCATCCATATTGTTAAAGTAAGGATTTGAGAAACTTCTCTGTGGATCAATATTACTGTATCTGTTTGTTTGTGTGGGGGAGGGAGACTGTTCCAGGTTGTGTAATCAATTCATCAGCATTGATTAGGGAACTCATTGCTTTATTGACACAGCAGCAGACATCACCTAATAATGTTGACACACACTGTTCATTTTGTTATTAAGGGAATTAGTGTATACGTACAGTAACTTTATTCCATGTGTTCGTAAGCATTTATTACACTTTGTGTTCATAATAAACTCTATGTGCTGATTACAAACACATTATATACATTTATGAAAAAAATAATAATTCATTTTTACAAAATGTAAACGCACAGACCTCATGCTCCCTCCCCCTCAACCCCTTTAAACCCTTCCCCCTATTCCTTAACCCCCTTTCCACTCAATCCCTTCAATCCACTTACCTATCCCCCTCACCACTATCCCCTCAACCCACTTTACTACCCCTTGCACTATCCCCTCAACACCCCATAACTACCGCTCTACACTATTAGCCCTGGCACTGGTGCTATTCCCATCTATACTGTTAGTGTTACAATGTATCTGTTTATATATTACCACATATCACATGGACTGCATTGAACTCATGTATGCATGTCAGGTCTGGTTTAATAGTTGAGCGTGCATGCGTGTTACTACCATTTTTTTAGGGGAAAGGGTGTATAATCAGTATGCGCCAAAAACACCTTTATTTACCTAACGACTCTCCCTCCCCCTGTCACAGCATCACACCTTACAATTAAACATCTTTCAAGTCTCCACTGACTCGTTTCTGTCCCACTACCACCCCAAAATACCCCAAATGTGGTAGTTGCAAAACAAATATTTAGTACTAGAGGGTACTGTACATACTGCTGTGTAGTTAAATGAACAGGTTATATATGAATTAAAAGTACAGTGTCTGAATGGGTACATGTATAAACTATAGGGTTAAAAATTACAGGGTTATACTGAGTATCCCATCACAAAGGTCAGTGAGAGAGGGGCAATTGATGCACTGGAACAAGCAACTAGTTTTTCAGTTCAGTAGGTTTCTTAAAAAAATATTTGGTGAGAGCTGATGCTCAATTTTACAGTGCTTAGGATAAGGCTAGGTTGGGGTTTAAAGCCAAAGACATTAAGAGAATGTAGGTGGTACAGTATGTGAAGCCACATCTGAAATAGAATTGTCATTCTATATTTGTCATATGCGTTAATAATAAAAATATCTGGGAAAGTCTTCTGGAATAAAATGAGGATTGCGCTTAAACCAGCTATTACCTAACCTTATTGTTGGAAGACGGAGAAGTCAATTGCCAGATACAGTACATTTCTATTACATTTGGGGTAACAATTTGATGAATTTGAAAACCATTGAAGTTAATTTAGTTATTTCGAAAATGTTTTACCAGGAAGTAATACATTGAGAGTTACCTCCTGTTTTCAAGTATGTCCTGGGCACAGTGTTATAATGACAAATACATGGTTACATTAGGTGAACTGGGTTATACAGTTTAACGTTTGTTATCTTTAAGGCGTATGACATAGTTACAGACCAGATTCAAATGTGAGACAGCTTTAGTTTTGAAAGAAGTGTTTCATGGGTTAAAAATTGATAGATCATTATGCCACTTATTCTTGAGAAAGGCAGTTTGAGGCCGAAAGGTCGCTCTATTGGCTAAATAAATTCACTTTAGTTAAATCCGTAGTGCCCTGACTTTCCTTTTCTCTCCTTAAAAATTGATAGACCAGTTGCTGTTTTTGTGTTCAAAGTTGTTATTGATTTGGTCTGCATTTGTGCCTAGACTTTGGTGGAGGAGAGCAAAGAGTAACAAGGTTATGGTCAGATGTCGAGAATAAAGGTGAAAAGGGCAGTAAGTGCTTTTAATAAGTTTGTAGAAGGACTGGCTTGGATGCTCTGGTATTTGGAAGGTTTCCTAAGGGAACTATTTTCCCACATGTGGAACACCCCAAATGTCCTGTTAGGACATTTTAATGGCATGGCACCGTGGCCTTGCTGGATGGGTTGGATGGAATAGGCAAGAATTGAACTAGGAACGGAAGTTTAAATAAGCCATGTAAATGCCAGAAACATCCGTGCTGGGTGGCAGAGGTCAAGCGGCCATCTTAAAGGGATGCAGTAAGCTAACACACCCTTTACTGGTGCTTATCTGGGTCAATGCACCAATATTTAATCATTGTAAGGGGTATCCAGCAAGGCCTTATGTTATGTGTTGTTTATTATTAGATGCTGTGAAGGAGTCTACAGGGTACATAGGAAAGTAGGTGGTGAAAAGATTAAACACCCTCACTTTGTAAGCTCCAAAAAAACACTTCCAAGTGTAGCCAGGTCACCTGATGACTACTATTCTGCCCCGGTACTGGCAGTAAGCCCAGTAATCAGGCTTCCAGTAGTTGATATGCGGTTTTCCCCTTCCGAGGAGCTGCACTTGAGTGACAGCGGGAGGAGGTGATATCCGGCCTGGGCATGACCAATCATGAAACAGACCTGGTGACCTCCTCCTGGCAGTGACGCCCCAAATTCGGGAGTGCCTCCATCCACTTGAGAGGGGCTGGTCACACAGCCAAGAGCCTGATTATTGGGCCTACTCTGGTCCTCTTCCCTCCGGGCGAGAGTGAGTGTGTACCATAACACTATCTTTTGTTAGAGGGGTGGGGAAGAGCTAGGACTGCTGCGGGTGCCCTTGGCTTGTAGTGAAGGTCCAGGGACCATCCTTCAGTGGTAGCTGAGAGATTGCATTGGGAAGAACTCTGCCTTGTTACTGTGGTGTACAGTGAGGGAAATAAACTGTTCCTGTTATACCTCCTGCCTGGTGTGTGACCTTACTGGGGGGTGAGGTAATCGTTCTACCATGGGAGATCACCTTCAGTTCCCTGGAGCCTACAGCATATGTAGGCGCTGCACTGCTAAAGAATATGTAGGGTATGAACCCCAGAAGCCTAGTCCTGTGTCCCCACTACCACCAGCGGATGACTCAGCCCTCCTTTTACCAGCAGGTATCATGCACCACACGAACCGTAATGGCCAAATCTCCCACCGGGTGGGGGAAACACTGTTACACAAGTCTCAGGTTCTTGAGGATAAAAAGGGAGCCAACAGACAACCTGGCAGAGAGAGATTTACAACTTGCTAGAGAGCAGGTTCGCAGAGGGCTTATCTGTGGAATAGCTGGAACTTTCATCTTGCACCAAAACTGACGGCGTTTCTTTTGTTTTGCCGACTTATGCTATTTTTGTTTGGTTGTATTGCACTGATGATATAAGTGTATTGCAGCCTACTGTACTTTATCTCCATCTGGGAAATAAAGAACTATCTTTTTTTAGCCTTGGTGCGAAGGGTCTCAACCACATTGGAGCAAACATTGATTAAACTTTTGAGAGCTACCATGTGAATGGCCTAGGATCTCATTGCTAACCACAACTTTGCAAACTGGAGGGAGGGGGGGGTTATACCCGGGGCAGAGATTGAACTATTAGGGCATGTCTACTTGTAATATATCAATAACATGAACCTTATTAACTAGGGAAGGGGAGAAGGTCAAATCCAAAGGCCTTGAATAAGTCTCTGAATATTAACAACAAAGAACACAGGTATGCGGTCTTGATTTAGTCTCCCACCACCTGTTGTGACCTGGACATGCGGCATAACCGGATTCTCCTTCTCCCTCCACCCATCCAACCCTTTACAGACCGTTTGAAGAGGCGGGCATATCTTCCCAGGACGATCGTCTCCTTTCTTCGGTACGGAGACACCGGGGGGGGGGGGGGAGGGGGCATATGATGGCCAAGCCGAAACAAACCGGCCGAATCCCCTCACTATCCACCCATCCGGGAGGCCCAAAAAGGGGCATGAAGCAAAAAGGGAACATATAACAGGCTTTCCGCTTCACTGTCTGCAGGGATCCGTTCTCTGAACTGGAGTTGATCCGGCGGGAAGAAGAGCCTCAGGTCCCGGTGCCTGGACAGATGTCATCAGAGGGGTTAGGTGTCGGTGGAATCTGCTGGGGGGTGGTTCTCTTCTATCCTCACAGATATGGTGGGCTCTATGCTTCTGTAGAGCTCAGGTAAGTGGCAACGGCCAACAGGGGGTAGAAAGCTCACTGGAGCAATGTAGAGCCTGTAGGAATCACTTGCTTCTGGCTTGGGACTGTGCAGCAATTCTTCGGGAGGATCGGATAGTTTTATCTCTATCTTCAGCGTCTCGCGCGGGTCGTTCCCCATCCGTCCACGAGAGCAGGGGGGAGAGGCGTAATGCTCGGGCAAATGAGGACATTTCCTCCGGTCGTCTCAAGGCCAGGAACTTTCCATTCTTAGTGGCAATCAATTTGAATGGAAACCCCCATCGGTACTTTACGCCACTCTCGCGGAGGAAGATAGTTAAGGGTTTAAGCTCCCGCCTCCGATTTATTGTTATTTTAGATAGGTCGTTGAATATTTGGAGGACTTCATCTTGGAAGTTTATTGTGTCCATTTTGCGACAGGCGGCTAAGATCCTCTCTTTAGCCGAGTAGCTATGAAATCTGACAATTAGATCTCTCCGTCGATTCGGGTCGTCTGACCTAGGCCCTAGAGCTCGATGCGTCCGATCGATTTCCAGGTTTCTGTCTTCCAGGTCTTTGCAGACGGAGGTAAATAATCTCACCGGAGGAGTTCAGGAAGAACCGTTTCTGGGACGTTACGTATTCGCAAGTTCTGCCTTCTGTCCCGGTTCTCCTGATCCTCCATGCCTTCTTTAAGGCCCTAACACTCAACCATGTCGGATGACGTCACCGGAACCCACCAAAGAACTATCTTTAATAGAAGTTGATGTGTAAAACTCCTTACTGATCATACCTAGGAGGTTGCTCCATCACAGATGCGAAAAAGCTTTGGCCTGTTTTGATACAACATGGTCTGCTGGTTTATTGCTAGGGGTTTGGGTTCTGGTGGAAGTTGTGTGGCTGTTACTGGGTCAGTTATTTTATGAAACATGAAGTAGAATAATGGGAGGGGGGGGGGGTTAGTTTCCCCTACATTACGTGGACCAGTTGTTAGTATAATTTTATGAGACTGCTGCAGAATTAAGTAAACAAACATTGATTACTAAAATGTCCTCTGCAATCAGCACTTCAAGGTTATAGAAGAAAATGCATTAATATGAAGCAGAGCACAGGGCATGGTATGTTGCCTCCCTCTTGGTATTCTCATCAATCACATTCATAAATAACAAATAGAGATGGATGAATTGGTTTCTCCTTTGTTCAAGTGAATACAGGAATACATTTCATGGTGCACAATTTATACTGCCATTCAGACAACATGTTTCACTGCTATTTTTTGAGCTGAGATTTGATGTATTTGCCAGTTTGTTCATACAGAATTTTGAAAAATAAAGAGAAAATGTAAAATTAATGGCCAGTCCTAATTATGCTAAACACTAGGAGATCCCTGATTAATGTTGTAATCACCAAACACTTTTTAACAATGTACCTAATACAATACACAGATCGGATGGTGTAGATCAAGACCTACATTGTACAGACAACAATTGGAACGGGGACGAAAATATGAAAAATAATGTCATATATGGTACATGCATATAGCATCACATGTATTATGTTCATAACAAATTAGCATTTTCTCGGGTAGGAAACATACAGTACACATTTTTATTAAAATTTTTAATATGTCCATTTCCCAGCTTTGCCTATTACAGTATTTTAACACTCCAAATACTGGGGGAAAAAAGCACAGTTTCTGCTTGAACCTGAACGCCTTTTGTTATAGTTTATTTAAAAAACAAAATGGGTACATAGACTGGCAATAACAATAGGTGGTGAAGTGGGATCTATTTGAAAGTTTGGGAATTTGTAGCCCATGACATATTTATTGATCCAACTCTGCTGCTTTATTAGTTACCACGCAATAAAGTATTGTTGCACTGCAGAAGTAATTACCCTTATATGAAAATTAAAAATCGATGGATAATGGTGGCTGTGTTTAAAAGGGACAAAGGAATCTATTCTACTAGCTAGTTCCGTTGTCAAAACTGTTTCTAAAAACACACTTTTTTTTCACACCACATCAAGTTTTTCTAGATAGCCTCAATAGACACGTTTTGCATCCTTGCAAGCCATTGTATACTAAAGTTGAACTCATGATATACATGATGTACATTTTTCCTAATAATTTTGTCCCCTATGGAAATATAAATACACCACAAAACAGCACATAGAAACTATCTTCCCCACTAATATTAATAACAGCAACTAATATTATTAATAATTATAATAGCAATTAATATCATCCTTATTTATAATAATAACGGCAATTATTATCATCATTTATACAAATAATTCTAATAGCAATTAATATCATCATTAATAATACTAATAGCAATAATACAAATAATAACTGCAATTATTATCATTAATAATAACAGCAATTAATATCATCATTAACTAAAATATTTACCTTGTATAGCACTGAGATTGTATTCAGTGCAGCACATACAGTATAATCTTTTCAGGCATGAGCCCCTGAACTATAGATATTATTTATTTGGGGTTAGATAGAGGCACTTATCCAAGGTCACAAGGAAATCACACTGGGATTTGAAACCAGGCTCCGTGGCAGTATCACTGATTGCAGAATTAGTTTTATGGGAAATGTGAGCTTATTTGTAATGTGACTCATTTGGAATAATGTACATAATGCTGGGTAGATAAAAACATTTGAAACATGTCATAGTGAAGTTTATCATATACATGTTACCCACAAATTTTAGGATTCATTTTGTGATTGATTTGTTCTGCAGCCTTATTTGTAATTATTTACCTATTTATGTGAACCTAATAAGAATCGATGTGTGTAAATAAAAATTGACAAGCTTATTTTGTCCGACCCCTTCTACATCTGGTTGTAGAGCCAGTTTTATGGTGCTACAGCTGGTGGGACAGCACCTGTCGGTGGGACAGTAGCCGTCGTTGGGACAACAGCGGTTGTCTGTGGGACTTATTAATAATAAAAAATACTTGGCCAGTTTTGGACAGGCATAGTTAATGACACACAAATTGTTGTCTGCCGCTTTGTTGCTTTCATCTGCTCCACTCTTCCCACATTGTCCCTGTTTAGAAATGCTACTAAAGTTTATTAAACTTGCAGCAATGCTCTCTGTTGCAGTCATTTGTCTCACATGGTATTCTAGGTGCTTTTGTAGCATAGCATTGTTGTCTGATATTTGTTTTTTTATGTTCTTTATATCCTCTGACACACTTTTTTCATTTGTATACGTTTCTGGTGACACACAGTTTGTTCCACAAAACGTTCCTCGATCACATCTATAAGATCACTGACCGGTTGTTCAGGGACACAGGCAGGCTGTGTTGCTTCCACTATTCAGCCAGCCAGCTGAGGAGCCTCCTCCCTCTGTCCCTCTTCCTCCATACTTTCTGACCCCCTGTGGAGCATTGGGGAGATGTTTGGTGAGGTCGATAAGGGGGAGTACTGCCGTGAAACTTCCAATGAGGCACCTGGTCAATCAAAAGGTGGACAAGGTAAGTCAATGTTCCCAGACAATTGATTGTACAGTAAATGTACACTGGCGACACACTTTATTCGAGCTCGGCTAGTCCCACGAATTCGGGTATACCCGGGTGTATTGAGGTTTGTGACTGTTTTCTGCCCGAGTGCATTGGGTTATTTTCCAGGCAGGGATTGAAGCATTTTATTCCCGCTGGCTGCAATACTGCACAGTATATATATATATATACTGCATTACAATTCATGAATTTATGCCATCTGGTAGACACGCGAAGCATTGCAGCCTATTAAATCCTAATCATTATCATTTAACAGATCAGCCCCCCGTCAGCCAGGCATGAACCCAGGCTGGGAAGGCAAACACAACGGGGCTTGTCAGAGGTGAGGAGCGGCGCATTCCAGGTATCTGCCAGGTACATACTGGGTATTTGCTCGAATAAAGTGTGTCGGTGCAGTAGTTAGCTCTGCATGAGATAATAAATGAAATACACTCAATTGTTACATGTCTTATGCTTTTTGGACAATTAAATAAGTCATTATAATGTTAGAGAAGCTAATTGGAAGAACAAATCAGTCACTCCTTGAGCTTCCATTTAGGGTAAGATCACTCAGATGACACCAAAACCACTAACATTTTTTCAGGGCCGATGGTGGGCTGAGCGAAGGCCAGAAGAATTGGGGCAACAAAAGTTTATGGGGAACTTAATGTACCTAGAGCTCCTTCTGCTGGTGCTGGCGGTGTAGCTATAGGGAATGATCTTGCCAACAGGGAGGTCATCTTCCGGACAAACAACATGGGTGTGCTGGTGCCATAAATGGGCTATCAGTGTCATCTCCAGTGGTGGTCTGGCTACTGAGGTTGCTGGTCCTAAAGTGCCTGAAATATAATATGTGTTTTAAGGCTAAGCACACCCCGGGTTCGGAAAACAAGATAGCCGATGCCCTTTCTCGTTTTCAGTTCACGGTGTTCAGGGATTTGGTCCCAGGAGCAGCTACGACGGGAGGACCCTGCCCACAGTAGTTGGGGCAGGAAGCTGTTCAGGTGTAATGGCGCTAGTGAGGGCTTCTGTAGTCCCGGGTATGTGGTCAGAATACAACAGGTCTTTGTAAGAATGGCAGGTGAAGAAGAACAAAGGCTTGAGGGCGTAATGATAGAGGCAACCAGTACAAAATGTTAAGGTTTCTGGTAAAGAAAGAGAAATTGAAGGATCAGCCTCATTGATAGCAACATTTTTTGCAGGAGTCTCCTTCGTCTTTGACGGAGACAGGGACTTCACTAAGGATTTTCAAATATGTAGAGTAGTGGCAGGTTGGAAGAGGGGGTACAAATCCAAGGATGATAGGGCCCCAATTTCAACAGCAATGCTGGAATAAATTGTAGGGGCAACAAGCAAAGCGTGTTTTTTTATTTATAAAGCATAGCTATTTGGCATAGATTTGTGCCTGGCCTCCTTCGGGGCCATGCATATTAGTGAGATAATGAGCACCTCAAAGAAAGGCAGGTGTTTGCAAAGAGAGGATGTGGAGTGGGATTCAGGCCTGGGAGGCTTAGAATCAGGAGATCTTAAATGGACCAGGCAGGAAAAGGAGAATGGGTTCATCTAGGCAGTTAGAGGGCAGTGTGATCTGTCCTGTAAGATGGGTGAGGGAGTACGTGCAGTGTAAGCCCCAAGGTGGTGCTCCTTCCATTTTGATTCCTGAGGATGGGACAGCGGTGTTCTTTTTCCAATTTACAAGGGTTCTGAGGAGATGTGCAGGCTGGCGGGTTTTGGGGTCTTGATAATTAAGTCCCATTCTTTTAGATTTGGGGCGGCGTCTGAAGCCGCTAGATTAAGCCTAGGGGAGGCAATTACTAAAAAGTTGAAAAGGTGGTAAACGGGGGATTGTAAGGGATAGATTAGACCCTGTACAAACTGTTAAAGGAGTTTAGTGGTTTATTTTGTTAGCTCTTTTTGCCCAGGTCAAGCCTCTCTGGAAGTCCGGCTGTGTGGGGATTCCTATGTTAACTGGGCAGGAAAGTGAGCTGAGCTTAGCCGATAGGAAAAAGTAGTTGGAGATAAGGGCAGACTTGGCCAAGATGTTTTGGGTGGGCCATAGGTGTACATTATGGGATCAACTGCTGCCTGAGTTATTGCATAAGGAATATATATAATTTTGCTGCATGTGGCGGGGAATGGTTTGGCATTGGTCCAATTGATAGATTTTATAAGCAGCATGCAGCTGGGCATAGGGCAAATAGTGACAAGATTTAGACATGTGATGATAGTCTGGTCAGAGGTGTCTCCTAGGTTGCACTTGTGTGGAGCCAGGAATGGCGCAACGGTTGACAGATCTAGGAGGAAGATAAATAAGACTATGGCGGCATTCGTGCTGGATTTAGGGGGCATTTCTGTAAGGCATGAGCACCTAAAAGGGGGGCTGAAATGCCTGTTTTGGGAAGATGAGGTCCATTTATCAGATATCGGAATGAGATCCTGAATTTAGCATGGCAAGGCGTGCTGGAAAAGCCAGTGAAGCTACCTTCTGCCACAACTTTCTCTTAAGGTCCAAGAACTTTTTACAGTTCTCGGTGAACCAGACTGCCACTCCCACAGCAGAGACCCACTCCCACTCCTCACCCCCTTGTCACTCACTCCCCCAAACACACAGAAGAAATAGTGATGGAAACGAATAAACAAAAATAAAGACACTACAAGAAAATGTTTACATTGATAAGACAAGAAAATTGTAAACGAAACTATAAGTGCAAAAGACTACTCACTCAGAAATTGCTACCAATACACACCACTCTCTAATACCTCGAAACTCCTAGCCCAGTCTCTCTTTCTAACTCCCCACAGCACTGACACATGCTGCCTAAAATGGATGCTTTATATAGTGTGTATGATGCGTTGTCTCACAAGGTTATGTTTACTCCGGTTCAAACAAATAAAAAAGAAAAATTCCCGCAGATTGGCTGTTTAACCGCGCTCTTTGCATTTTTTAAAGACACAGTTTAAATGATGCGATTTGCAATAGAGAATACGTGTTTTTCCCACATTTCATTCTGTGACTTCTGAACATGCCCAACCGTGCGGTTTGGTAATGACTAAGACGAAGCTACTAGAATTGGCCCTATAGTTGTAAACATATATAAACAATGAATCAATGTATTTGGCTTCAACAATCCTTTTAATACATATATTTGTGCTGTAAAAATGAATATTGTATGTTATTTTTTCATCTATTATGCAAAATTCATATTTAACAATTACTTGTTCTTCACTTTTACCTGTTTGGCTAATTATGCTAATGAAATTGCTATATAATCTATGAATAAAACAAAGTGGCAACTAAGATGTATGTATCCAATATATGGTTTATAAACATTCATATCACAAGAGATTAGGTAAGGATTTATAAACCATAAGCATTTGAATATCATGGAAACATAAAGGGGCAGATACATCAAGCACCAAGAGAGGTTAGAGCAGAGGTGCACAAACTGGAGGGCGTGCCTACCAGGGGAGGTGTGGGATTTTGTAGGGGGGGAGCGGCGGTTGCAAAGGCCCCACGCTCTTCCCCAGGCATGTAAATTAAATGCCGGGGGAGGCACAAGGCCTCTGCAACTTCCCTTACCTGCTCTCATCGGTTCTTCGGCGACGTGTCGCCATGACAACGCGGCATCAAATGACTCTGCGGGGTCAAATGGCAAAACAGAAGAGGATACCACTCCTCTTATATATAGAAAACCTCAGAAAGAAGAAAAGAATATGAAGGACACAAGCCAAATAAATACTTTATATATCAGTTTAAATTATCATAAACAATGCAATACAATATTGTGCACTTACACAAAACAAATGATTAAAAATTGATTTAAAAAAAAAGAGAATAAAAAGGTAATTTTTTTAAGCAATTATATACTTTAAGCAGGAATAAAATAGCACTGTTTTGAAAAATCCCGACAAATCAATGTATACTTATCTCATCTTTTGTTGAGGAGTATTGTGGCGCTTGCTCATACAAGTAAAGGAACCCCTTAACTGTTTATAATGCCAAACATGTTCTGCTCTACCTCCTTAATCATAGTTATCTGTTTGACACAAGACGAATACCCCATTAGAGATGTATCTTTTCAGAAAGCTATACGTAAAACATTGTCCATTACAGAATCACTGTACCTTTCTACAGTCCTGAGCATGGAGCTGCTAGACTAATACGAGAGAGATAATTGGGAGGAGTACAATTATATGACAGTGAAATCAGTTTATTTTAAAATGTTTACTGAATATTTCAATTTATTAAAACAAAAACAAAAAAAAACAAGAAAGATGCTGCACATAGAAAATTAAATTGCAAATATATATATGGAACAATGTTAAAAATGGTTTTTGAAGCAAAAAGTGGCACTGTGTGCTCATTTGCATGTCATTTCCCAGAATCCCTTGCTGCTGTGGAAGTGCTGTGTGCTGGGTGATAATGGTGAAAGGCGGGGTTGCAGTCCTGCCTAAGACATGCAGATGAGCATACAGTTGTATTTACATTTGCATATTTGCTTTGCTGTGGAGGGTTTTTGTCACTTTTTTTACTCACCATAACTTAACTCAGTATGGTAACCCCCATCCTTTAGCTTCAGTGCATACCCAGTTAACCAACCCGACACTGATGAGACCCATTAAGGTTGAAACAGTTTTCTGGCTATGCACCTTAACCCTGGCTGTGCTCAAAGCTGTGACCATGCAGCAAGCTTAAGCCTAGAGGGAACCATGTTTAAAATGGTTTTTGAAGCAAAAAGTGGCACTGTGTGCTCATTTGCATGTCATTTCCCAGAATCCCTTGCTGCAGTGGAAGTGTTGTGTGCTGGGTGATAATAGTGAATGGCGGGGTTGCAGACCTGCCTTAGACATGCAGATGAGCATACAGTTATATTTACATATATATATATATCCAATGAAGAATATCACTTGTGAGCACACTCACATTTCTTAGACATGTCTGCAACCCTGCCTTTCACCATTATCACCCAAAATATATTGTGCTTCCACTGCAGCAAGGGATTCTGGGAAATGACATGCAAATGAGCACACAATGTGTCACCTTTTGCCTGGAATATCCATTCCCATGGAGTCCATATAAGCAAATGCATTGCTGTTCCCACAGTTTTTAAGCACAGCATGGATTAGCAAAGCAAGTCAAATCACTCACAGACATGTTTCAACCTCAATGGGTATCATTAGTGTGAGGTTGGTTTATACTTGCTTTGCAATATTTCTAAGTTGGGTAGGTCTCCCATATACATGTTAAGTTATGGTGGGTGATAATGGTGAAAGGCAGGGCTGCAGACCTGTCTAAGACATGTGAATGTACTCACAAGTGATATTCTTCATTGGCTATATGGCTGTAAGTATGTTTGTCTTTATTTATATAGCGTCATTAATGTACATAGCACTTCACAGCAGTAATACACGTGACAATCATATAGATAACAAATAATATAAATAATACATAAAGGAGAGAAGCAGAGAAGTGCTTCAGACATATACAAGTAATGTAAGTCAGTAACATTTAGGAAAAGGAATCCCTACTCCGAAGAGCTTACAATCTAATTGTTTGGTATGAAGGACATACAGAGACAGTAGGAGGGAGCGTTCTGCTAAATGCTTCTGCAAGAACAAAATACAATACAAATGTAGCACTTTTACCCCCACCCTATGTGAGTTTTTTGTTGCTACCTGTGTATTCCTGGTGCAGTGCATACCCGTTGGTAATCCAGGAGTCTCTGTGTTGCTCCGCGGTGGTATGGGGAGAATCAGGACAGGCTTTCATGGTTCTTTATTCTCAGTTGGCAGCACCTCAAGTCAGCGAGGATCCTGGGTGTTCAGGATGATCCATAGTGACACTTTTTTTGTGACCCAGGCTATAAACCGCACTCATAGATGGTTAAATTGATGTTTGTTGCATGGTCCCAGAAATCACAGCAAATCCTCATTCCCTTGAAGGTCAGCTTAAGGCTTGAGGCCCATCTAGGCTCCCTCCTGGGGTTCTTCCTGTATCCCCTGGTGGGATACAGGGTAGCTGCTGCCCACTCCATAGGGGGAGGGAAGAGCACACTGACTTCTGTGAGAGTGCTAGTATATACCCTGGGGTTTGGGCTTGTAATCCTGCCCCATAACAGGGCAGGTCTGATAGGCATCACATATTTGTATATGACCCAACCAGTATCCTCCTCAGTATTGACACTCTCTGCTTGTTGCTAGACCCACCCCTGGATACAATAAGTGTATCCAAGGCTGCAATAGCACACTAGGCCTTCATGAGGACTTAACCTGTCCAGTGCCTGTCCCTAGCAGGACTTATTCTGTTAGGGCTCAAGGAAAATAATAGTGGCCGGAAGCTATACTATACAAATATCAGGCAAAATGAAACATAAAAAATTTATATATATAAAGACAGTGAAAACATACCCTTGGGTTTAGGCAAGGCATATTGTTTCGGGGTACCAACTCTTTGACTAGATGTCACCCACACTATAATTCTTCTCTCAGCTGTCTAAAGAATGAAATAATGCCCACCGTAGGAAAACCACATACCAAAACCCCTCCCCCACCGCCTGAACACTGACATCATGTGGACACGTCGTCAGCGTTATTATTGTTTATGATGTTTCTTGTATTGTTTCTGTATTATGTATGTAGGTTTTGCTGGGTTGCTGGGGTGTATCTTAACAATATACTTTACACAAGAGGGAGTGAGGGTTGCTTCGTGGTGATTCACTGCTAGGGTATGGGCATCATGGTGACGCAGGAGTTTGGTGGGTGATGATTGAGTGTATTATGGAGGGAAAGATTTGTCATGACATCATGGCAGCATGTGACATTATCTTGCCCTTGCAATACATCTTCATATGATGTCATGGCGTCATTTGACATCTGTCACCACTCCAATGCGACGCTGTAGGAGGCGAACCGCTTCAGATAACGGAAGACCCCCCTCTCAAAGAAAACAAACACACAAACTACTTCTCTGTGAAGAGCGGTCCTGCCAGTCTGGGGGCCCCATGCTCACTTCTCCAGCTGCCCCTTGAGGTTGGCTGAAAGTTGAATCCCGGTGCCAGGAAGAGGAGGGAGAGGAGGGACACGCAAATATACAGGGCCCATGGCCACCACCATGCTTGTTCTGCCATAAGGCTGGCCCTGGTAGGATTGTTGCGACTCATGTTCAGAGGAGTAGACCAGAATGAAATACCTGGAGAGCATGCCGGACAAGTTCTGCATTTCCTGGATGTTATTGAGGGAAAGTCACGTCGAAAGGACCTATGTGAAGTTAGTAGAGAGATCAGTCCATTCACCGCCATGTCCAGGACCTGTGGGTTTATGCTTACAAGTATGTCCCGGAGTTGTTAATGAATAAAACAGAAAGAAATGGCACACACATAAACTTGCCATGGGTGCTAAAGGCACTGACAAATGCCAGGTATATGTTGAAGAGAGGACACCACTCGCATAAATGTTTCAAAGTATTTTACTGCTGTAGACCCACAGCAATATAACTAGACATCATTTATTGAATGCTCTATTATGCATACTGTATCTAGAGTAGTACTATTAGCACTTCCAATGCACATCTTTATCTGGCAATATCTGCTCCCCAAATACATGAGCCCAAGGTGAATAAGCTCTTTTTATTGTGCTTTCCTTAATAGAAATTAATCAAAAATGCAATGCCCTTTTTGTAAACTTCAGTATCGAAGCAAACTATTTCTCTGAATCAAAAATGACTTTATTCGCTGTTTGCTTAAGCGCACAAAAAGTTCACACATTGATGTTGAATGCATTGTACGTTCTATCAATGGTACTAAAACAAACCCTTTTTTTTACAATTTAGTCTATATAATTCTCGCAACGAAAAGGAACAATCTATATTACAGAACCGTTCCATCCTGTGTTGTATGTTTCCTTGTGTTTGGTCTCTTTTATAACCTAAAACGTTCTCTTCAACTTCTTGTAACTGGGAAGTGCTTTGAGAGTCCCATTGGGAGAAAAGCACCATATAGATAAAGTTATTATTATTATTACAGCTTTTTTTTAAATTATTTGCAAGTTTGTAATCTACATGCACGCGTTGAGCATGCCAAAGTAATAAGTGGATCCGTGACCTCCACATTTCTCCTTCCTGGCCACTTATGAAAATGGTGTTTGATTATAATCCTTGCTTTGTGTTTAAAATACTGAAAAAATACTGATTTTGTAAGCGAAACAAGTTTTGAAAAAAAAAAAATATTTTCTATGCATTAATACATATTAAACGTGATATTGTGATGTGAGCAAAATAATGTGCAGAGTATTGTAAAATTTGAAAGAGATGCTTTCAATGGCATTATATAAAAATCTAGGGTGGTGGGGGTAGGTAGAAAAGGTTTTGTCTAGGTACCCACTATCTATTGAAAATTAGTCTGAGCTATGTTAGCTTTACTGTGAGCTACATCCATAGAGCCTCATTAAATCAGATCACATAATGCACATGTACTGTAGCATGATGTTACCTACCAGAAACTAACGTTATTACACTGGGGATTAACTTTTATCCTCAAAGCTAGTTATGGGAAAAAAACAACTGCCATTCTTTATCTCATTAGCATAAGCTTAACATCACATTCTTGAAGCCTAACATTGTGGTATCTGTTAGTAACACACAGTTGCAGAGGCCATTATTTTAGCAAATTACGCATTGTACTGTGTACCTCGGAATATCCAAGTCATGGCGCGGTATTTCTTCCAACCGTACCGCCTTAAGAGTGCAGGCGAGTGCATAAAATGGCATTTTAGTGTTCGGGCTTTTAAACACCTGAAATTGACACAGTAGCACAATTGCACAGTACTGTACACATTACAATTCATTCATTTTATTGGATTTAATTGCACACACTCCATGAAATTCAAACAAAGCAACCGCGATAAACACGTGTGCCTGGGGTGATTGGTAGGGTTAATGCCGCGTGGAGTACAGCAGCGCACATGAAAACAGCGCCATGATTTGTTAAAATAATGGCCACTGCATCTGTAATGTTAAGTATGTTTTGACGTTACTCCTATCCAGACCCTGAAATTGTTGAAAAAAGAATAATGTTGGAATTAACGCAAGTTACTAAACTGATGCCTAACTGTGGATTTACACGCATGCAGGCAGTGAAAAATATATATTTTAGGGTCTGGATGTGAGTAACACCACATTTATGACCTAACTGGCATCACACTTTGGGCCTCATTCTGTGAAGGTTCATAAAAAAAATCAACGGACCATTTAAATCACCCGTTTTGGCGGCAAGTACGGCGGGAGACGAAGTACGAAGGACAATACCCTGAAAGAGGAGGGAAACGTGCTTGCGCTGACACGCGTGACGGCGTGACCGGATACGGTTGATCCACTCGACGGCCAAATCAATGAGGACCTGCTCCAATTGATCCGCCTGGATTGGCGAGAGAGTTCATCATTGATGGGATCTGCCAGGCCTTGCCAGAATACGAGGAAAAGCCTCTTGTCCCCAGTTAGTCTCGGCTGCTAGGCGAGCCGGAATTTCCACAGCATACTGTGTCACCCATATACAATCGCCGTCCCTGAGGTATGATCTTGAGAAGAACAGAGCCATCGTCGGATCTCCAGAGCGCGGGAATCGAGATACTTGTTGGAACTCTGCTTTAAATGCCGGGTAATCTTGGGTAAGATCAGACACGTCGCTCCCAAACCGTGAAGCCCAACTAGGGCGCTGCCAGTGAGGAGGTTATCAATGTAGGCTACCTTCTTGCAACCAGTATTGTGAGATGGGGGGCCTTCCACAACGTACCTCACACTGGTTTAGGAACCCCTACATTCTTGCGGTTCACCTGCAAAGAGGCTTGGGGGGAATCCTTACACGGAGCTACTAACTGCGCTTGCGGAGTGGGGGCTTACATCTGGTGAGGGTTCGGTCGGTACTCGTGTCTGAGACGTTACTGCGACCTGGCGTGGTAGTGCCACAATTTGATCGCCATGGCCTTGTTTTGCTGAAGCAGATTGGAGAGAAACTGGTGAAGT
Source organism: Ascaphus truei (assembly GCA_036426205.1). Taxonomy (NCBI): domain Eukaryota; kingdom Metazoa; phylum Chordata; class Amphibia; order Anura; family Ascaphidae; genus Ascaphus; species Ascaphus truei. The sequence continues at coordinate 231,920,582 of CM071569.1, forward strand.
TCGGGTCTGGTCTCGTCTTGTGGGGCTCGACATAATGTTACGCCGGTGCTGCCCGCAGACCAACCCGTCCCCTGAGCTGAAGGGGGAAGTGGTAATACACTTACCCGCAGCAAGGGAGCGTGTCCGAGTGGTGGTATAAAGTGTTGCCAGGCCAGTTGTAGTAAGGTAGACAATACTGCCAAGACCGCGTTTGTAGAGATAGGTGAAGATGCCTTGCCGAGGTCAGGAGAGTGGAGAGTGGAGATTTGTCTAGTCCAAGCCGTGTTCAAGGGGTTACCAGAGTGAGCGTTGTCCAAGGAGTGCCGAGATCGAAAGCCAGAGGGGGTAGTCGTACAAGCCGGCGTCAGAACCTGATAAACACTCTGAGAGAATCCAGAAAGTACATTACATACAGAGACTATGTCGAGCAAAGACTGAGAGCAGAGAGGAGCTAGATAAAGCAGGAAGGTCATTAGGAACGGAAGGCGGGACAGGAAGAGCTACAGGGAGACACTGCAGATTAGTGCAGGCGTAACAGGCCAGGTGAGTCTTGTTGGTAACCTGAGTATGCTCGTGTGGTGTGCGGGGGCGGAGCCTGAGGTCCGGGGGATGGGAAGAAGTGTGCAGAATGAGCACCTCCGTAACGCGTGTACACGCGTGGACCAAGCCAGTGGATGGTGCAGGTGTGCGCGCGGAGGGCGTGCGCACCGGTGCTGAGCAGAGGAATCGCCGAGGGAGTGATCCCACGACGGCGGCAGCGGGGAGCCACAGAGTCGGTAAGGCAGGATTGTTTTGTGTGTCCAGGGACTCCCTGAGGGGAGAGAGTGCTCTGTGTGGGGAGCGCGGAGGAAGCCGATTCCTGACAATAAGCCACTTATCACCACTTTTCCGGCATGTTCATAAACTGCTTGCAATTCTATTAGCAGGGATTTGGCTATGAACGCCTATCACCGCTCTAGAATGAGATTTTATCACAAAATTCTCACGCCAGAAAAGTGGGCTTAAAGGTGTTGGAAACCTGCAAGAAGCGGCAAGATGGGACTTAGAAAAATTGCATTTTTCCTGCATAGGATTGATGCCGGGAATCTCTGGAGCTGATATCCATTAATATTAGCACCATAGACCCCTGGCACGAATCCTGTGCAATAAATGCATTTACAGTAACTTCATTACCATAGCGATAGCCTCAGTGACCCCCTACTTCCCATACAGGCCCGGTGATTGGGGGCCAGTATCTCTATGCATTTAAATGTCCGCGTCACATCACCTGGGAATAAAATGCATAGTAGATACCGGCACCCCATAACGGGCCTGTATCTTGGGAATTAGGGGTCCCTGAGGCTGAAACCAATGCGGTTCACTCAAGAACCCCATGCTCATCTAAACTATTAATAAAATTAAAATTTATACACATACATTTCGGGCGATATTTGCACAGGGAGAGACGGCTCTCTCAGAGCAGCTCTCTCTGCAGCAATACAACTCGCCGGGTAAGGCCTTTTCAGAGGGTTGTTCATCAGATCACCGGCTTATCACCCGTTTTGTGAATTTGCTATGACAGTAATGAAGGCTTTCTGATACCGTGATACAACGCTCATAAAACGTATCACCCGTTTTATGAGCGTTGCTATCACGGTATTCAGAAAGCCTTCATTACCTGTCATAGCAAAATTCACAAAACGGGTGATAAGCCGGTGATCTGATGAACAACCCTCTGAAAAGGCCTTACCCGGCGAGTTGTATCTGCTGCAGAGAGAGCTGCTCTGAGAGAGCCGTCTCTCCCTGTGCAAATATCGCCCGAAATGTATGTGTATAAATTTTAATTTTATTAATAGTTTAGATGAGCATGGGGTCTCCTGAGCTGAACCGCATTGGTTTCAGCCTCAGGGACCCCCTACTTCCCAAGATACAGGCCCCGTTATGGGGTGCCGGTATCTACTATGCATTTTATTCCCATGGTGATGTGACGCGGACATTTAAATGCATAGGAGATACTGGCCCCCAATCACCGGGCCTGTATCTCGGGAAGTAGGGGGTCACTGAGGCTATCCGCTATGGTAATGAAGTTTACTGTAAATGCATTTTTATTGCACAGGATTCGTGCCAGGGGTCTATGGTGCTAATATTAATGGATATCAGCTCCAGAGATTCCCGGCATCAATCCTATGCAGGAAAAATGCAATTTTTCTAAGTCCCATCTTGCCGCTTCTCTGCAGGTTTCCAACACCTTTAAGCCAACTTTTTCTGGCGTGAGAATTTTGTGATAAAATCATCATTCTAGAGCGGTGATAGGCGTTCATAGCCAAATCCCTGCTACTAGAATTGCACGAGTTTATGAACATGCCGAAAAGTGGTGATAAGTGGCTTATTGTCAGGAATCGGCTTCCTCCGCGCTCCCCACACAGAGCACTCTCTCCCCTCAGGGAGTCCCTGGACACACAAAACAATCCTGCCTTACCGACCTCTGTGGCTCCCCGCCCCTGCCGCCGTCGTGGGATCACTCCCCTCGGCGATTCCTCTGCTCAGCACCGGGTGCGCCCACGCCCTCCCGCGCGCACACCTGCACCATCCACTGGCTTGGTCCACGCGTGTACACGCGTTACGGAGAGTGCTCATTCTGCACACTCTTCTTCCCATCCCCCGGACCTCAGGCTCCGCCCCCGCACACCACACGAGCATACTCAGGTTACCAACAAGACTCACCTGGCCTGTTACGCCTGCACTAATCTGCAGTGTCTCCCTGTAGCTCTTCCTGTCCCGCCTCCGTTCCTAATTGACCTTCCTGCTTTATCTAGCTCCTCTCTGCTCTCAGTCTTTGCTCGACATAGTCTCTGTATGTAAGTACTTCTGGATTCTCTCAGTGTTTTTACAGGTTCTGACGCGGCTTGTACGACTACCCCCTCTGGCTTTCGATCTCGGCACTCCTTGGACAACGCTCACTCTGGTAACCCCTTGAACACGGCTTGGACTACGACAAATCTCCACTCTCCACTCCCTGACCTCGGCAAGGCATTCTTCACTCTATCTCTACAACCGGTACTGGCAAGTATTGTCTACCTTACTACACCTGGCCTGGCAACACTTTATACCACACTCCGGACACGCTCCCTTTGCTGCGGGTACGTGTATTACCACTTCCCCCTTCAGCTCAGGGGACGGGTCTGGTCTGCGGGCAGCACCGGCGTAACATTATGTCGAGCCCACAAGACGCAGACCAGACCGAACTTCAACAGTTTCTCTCCAATCTGCTTCAGCAAAACAAGGCCATGGCGGATCAAATTGTGGCACTTACACGCCAGGTCGCAGTACTCTCAGACCGAGTACCGACCGCGACCTCACCAGATGTAAGCCCCCACTCCGCAAGCGCAGTTAGTAGCTCCGATGTAAGGATTCCTCCCCCCAAGCCTTTTGCAGGTGAACCGCAAGAATGTAGGGGTTTCCTAAACCAGTGTGAGGTACAGTTTGAAATGGCCCCCCATCTCTACAATACTGGTTGCAAGAAGGTAGCCTACATTGATAACCTCCTCACTGGCAGCGCCCTAGTTGGGCTTCACCGGTTTGGGAGCGACGTTCTGATCTTACCCAAGATTACCCGGCATTTAAAGCAGAGTTCCAACAAGTATTCGATTCCCCCGCTCATCGGGAGATGGCATCTGTTTCTCTTCTCCAGATCACTCAGGGACGGCGAATGGTGACACAGTATGCTGTGGAATTCCGGACTCTAGCAGCCGAGACTAACTGGGGACAAGAGGCTTTCGTCTCCGTATTCTGGCAAGGCCTGGCAGATCCCATCAATGATGAACTCTCTCGCCAATCCAGGCCGGATCAATTGGAGGTCCTCATTGATTTGGCCGTCCGAGTGGATCAACGTATCCAGGTACGCCGCTCAGAGTGTCAGCGCACTCGCTTCCATAACTTTCAGGTTCCATTCTCTAGTACTCCCAGCAGCACTCCTGCTCCCCCAAGTGCTACCACACCTCTTCGTCCTGCACTGGAGTTGCCAGAGCCAATGCAATTGGGGGTACAACGCATCCGCACACCGATACGGCAGTTCCGTGATGCTGGGGGATTGTGTTTTTACTGCGGATCCATGGAGCATCAGGTTCGGGAGTGTCCACTGCGTCCGGGACACGGGAACAACCAGTGAGTACAGAGGGGCTCTCTCTGGGTGTAATGTCTCCATGTCACCTTCATAAAGGTGAACTCCCTAAGAAACTTACATTTCCAGTCTCCCTTTCAGGCGATAAGTTCAAGACTTCTACCGCCGCTTTCATTGACAAAGGAGCTGGAGGAAACTTCGTGGAACTTGAATTCGCCAGGTTAAACCGCATACCACTCGTGAGGAAGAAGGTTCCCATCGCACTCGTCGGTATCAATGGACGTCCTCTTACCCCAGCCCACATCTCCTTAGAGAGGGCCCCCTTGCTTCTGTCCTCACATCTGCACAAGGAGATCTTAGTTCTCGATGCCATTCATGCTCCTGGGATACCCATCACCCTTGGTCTTCCTTGGCTACAGCTTAACAATCCTCTCATTGACTGAACTTCCTCTGCTCCCATATCCTGGAGGCCGAGGTCAGGCGAGACTCATCAACTGCTGGCCAATACCTCTGTTCCCGAAGTTATTCTACCTTCTGTTTACCACCAATTCCGGGACCTTTTCAATAAGGTACAGTCAGACCTTTTGCCGCCACACAGGACTTACGATTGTCCGATCGATCTGGTTCCAGGTTACTCCCTACCCAAGTCCAAAACCTACCCCTTGTTGTTACCAGAATCTCACGCTATGGATGAATATATCCAGGAGAATCTCAAGAAAGGCTTTATTCGTCACTCCAATTCCCCAGCAGGGGCTGGGTTTTTCTTCGTCAAGAAAAAGGACGGGTCGTTGAGGCTTTGCATCGATTACAGGGGTTTGATCCACATAACTATCAAAAATCGCTACCCACTTCCCCTTATTACCGAACTGTTCGATAAATTACAGGGGGCCAAGATTTTTTCCAAGTTGGATCTACGTGGTGCCTATAACCTGGTGCACATCAGGAAGAGGGATGAATGGAAAACGGCCTTCAACACGCGTAGTGGACACTACGAGTATCTTGTAATGCTTTTTCGGCTTATGTAATGCTCCCGCTGTCTTCCAGGATTTCATCAACGACGTCTTTCGTAAGGTACTCAATATTTTTGTTATAGTGTACTTGGAAGATATCCTGATTTTTTCCAAAGATCTCCAGGACCATATACGCCACACCTCCTATGTCCTTTCCCATCTCCGTGAACACCATTTGTATGCCAAACTGGAGAAGTACCTGAGATGTTTCATATCCGATTTCCAGGATGATTGGGCTCAACTCCTTTCTTGGGCAGAGTATGCCGTCAATTCTGCCAAAAACTAGGCCACCCAGGAGTCGCCCTTCTTTATAAATTATGGGTTCCACCCTCCCTGTGTTCCCATCCCCAACATCCCTTCTGGAGTACCAGCCGTAGATGAACGCATTTCTTCCCTCCAAACCGCATGGTCCAGGATTCAGTCAACCCTTCTCGACTCTTCCCGCAGATCGAAACTACAGGCCGATCGTCGTCGTTGTTCGGCGCCCAGTTACAAACCAGGGGATCTGGTATGGCTCTCCTCTAAGAATATCCACCTCAAGGTACCATCTCCTAAACTGGCACCTAAGTTCCTGGGCCCCTTCCCTATTTGTGAACCAATCAATTCCGTGGCATACCGGCTCCAGCTACCACCTAGTATGAAGATTCCCAATGTCTTTCATGTGTCTCTCTTAAAACCATTCATCTCCAGTCACTTCTTTCCGGATCAGACTCGTAAACCGGACCCCATTACTGTCCAAAATAACAAGGAATACGAGGTTCACTCTCTTTTGGATTCTCACCTATCCACGGGTCAGCTCCAGTTCTTGGTGCAGTGGAAGGGCTTTGACCCTGAAGAGAGATCCTGGGTACCTTCAAAGGACATCCATGCCCTGGCCCTTCTTAAGTTCTTCATGAAAAAGTTTCCAGAGAAACCGTTCATGGACCGTCCTGAGGCCAATCCTGAAGAGGGGGGTATTGTCAGGAATCGGCGTCCTCCGCACTCCCCACACAGAGCACTCTTTCCCCTCAGGGAGTCCCTGGACACACAAAACAATCCTGCCTTACCTGCGGCCTCCCGCCCCTGCCGCCATTGCGGGATCACTCCCCTCGGTGATTCCTCTGCTCAGCCGCCAGGCGGCCCACACCCTCCGGCGCACACCTGCACCATCACACTGGCTCGGTCCACGAGCGTACCGCGTTACGGAGCGCGTTCATTCTGCACACTCTTCCTCCCTCCCCCGGACCTCAGGCTCTCCCCCGCACCGAGCATACTCAGGTTTACAACTAGACTCACCTGGCCTGTTATGCCTGCACCAATCTGCAGTGTCTCCCTGTAGCTCTTCCTGTCCCACCTCCGTTCCTAATTGGACCTTCCTGCTTTATCTAGCTCCTCTCTGCTCTCAGTCTTTGCTCGACATAGTCTCTGTATGGAAGTACTTCTGGATACTCTCAGTGTTTTCACAGGTTCTGACGCGGCTTGTACGACTACCCCCTCTGGCTTTCCGATCTCGGCACTCCTTGGACAAGGCTCACTCTGGTAACCCTTTGAACACGGCTTGGACTATGACCTATCTCCGCTCTCCACTCCCTGACCTCGGCAAGGCATTCTTCACTCTATCTCTACAACCGGTACCGGCAAGTATTGTCTACCTTACTACACCTGGCCTGGCAACACTTTATACCACACTCCGGACACGCTCCCTTTGCTGCGGGTGCGTGTATTACCACTTCTCCCTTCAGCTCAGGGGACGGGTCTGGTCTGCGGGCAGCACCGGCGTAACACTGAATAAATGCTGCCTCTGTGATTTTTTTTATGACCAATTTTTTTTGAGCAATTCAGCCTTTTATCACCCATTTTTCACCGCTTACTGAATAGCAGTAGGCATTTTGGGTGATAAGTGCTTGATAAGTGGCTTATGAACGCTTACTGCATAGGCCCCTAAGTCCTTGTGGTAACTTTAATGCACTATTGTGAATATGCACTTGTAGCACATGTTCTCCCCCATCCCCCCCCCCCCCCTCTCTTGGAGATTATGGCTATGTGACTGCTTGGTTACCTGCGAGGGAACAGGAGAGATGAGTTTCCCGCGATGGTGTGGGGGTACAGGGCAGACTTTTAGGGATCCTTCTGGTTCTTTTTCTTCTTGGTGTCAGTGCTTCCAGACATAGGGGGCTTCAGCAAGGCTGAAGGGGGTCCCCGCTATGACAGTCCTTAATATCAATACCTCTCCACACAGACTGCAGCGGATCCAGAAGTACAAATGAGGATGTTCTTTATTACAGCAGCCACACCTGGTGTTGTTGCAGTGTATGCTCAAATTGATAGGGTAGATCCCTGGCTTCGGGATGGTACTGGCCTGCGGGTAATTATGAGACGTAGCTGGATTTGGTTGTGTTAAGCCCATGGGGTCTGAGCACATGTCTCACTCCCGGCCGGGAGGAGACGTTTCCAACAAATCCTACCCCGTGCAGGGGCTGAATTTCATTCTATAATTTAAGCACTTCCTTCCTGCAGCTCAAAGAGGGAGGGACCAGTATCTGTACCACCATTGGCTGTCACAGATCCCTGTGTCATCTCCACTCCAGTAACTCAGGAATTCAGCATGAGGAGGGGGAAACCCCCATAGGATAGCCTGTCATGGTCTACATCTTATTAGAACTTACATGACAGGGGAAGGTAGAGAGCTAGCTGGACCAGCCACCGCTATACACTTTTGTTGTAATGACTCATTTGCATGTAATTATCCCTAAGCACCGTTAACATAGTTAGGCTTAACATCTTGTTTGGTTAAGGCAATGTTAATTCTATAGCTATTTGTTGATTAAAAACAAGTGTTTCGTACAGCAAGCAACTATATTCACCAGTATTCTTTCTACTGTAAGTACTGTATATTGAGGCTGACATTGACAGTCTACTGTTGAAAGAAGAACATGTCAGTTTTGTAGGCATGAAATGTCAAGTGATATGAAACTCAAGGTCTAGTACCTTTCATTTCTTCTGCGTAGGTGTCTGTCATCTGAGAAACATAAAACAATTATTTCCTGATTGGATAATATTTTTATTAGGTCAGTTCAGAGAGAATAATATACAATGAAAAAATAAAATCTGAATAGGATATAATAAACACTCAATTTTATAGGGAAAGTAAATATGTTTAAAGAAATTGTATTTTAAAAATTATCTTATTTTTTGGTAAAAGGACTTTGTGGTTGTTTACTTTTCCTAGTGTTTCTACTGTAAAATGAATTAAAGAAACAGCTGTATGGCAAACATTCACATTTTTTTAAATTCATATAACACTTCACTGCACAAAACATGTTGAAGTTCTTTCTCAGATTGTTGTGCACTAAAAAGCAAATGTAGAAAATTATTTATGAAGTGCCATTCTATTAAACACATCAACCATTTCTGTCATTTAGAAAGATTTACACATTGCAGTCATTTCACTTGACTTAGTTAGGAGCAATGGATTTTAGAATAAATAACCAATCAAGAAAAAAATATTTTTGTTGCAAGATATCAAATGCTCCACCTCAATTTCCATATTGCTAATATTGTATGCCACAAAATGTGTTATTATAACAAAGCTCCTTGAAATATGTATATATATTTACATATATATATATCTAGACACTGACTTCTCAGACAACACCGAGGGCTCTGGAAGTGATTTTTTTAGGACCAGCAAACAGCGGTCGCGCCAAGCCATCGTTCCCCGACACGGACATAAGGGACCCACCAGGAGGGGTGGCCGAAAATCGGCGCTATCCAGAGCGCGAAAACAGGAGGGGCAGAGGACCTCGCGGACGCAAGCCTGCACGGTAATATACAATCTCACGGATCTCACCCTCACAACGGCTCAGTTGAGTGTTCTCCACAAAGGTGTTAGTTTTGTACCGACCAATATCCAACGCAGCTTTAACTGGGAAGTGGATATGTACAAGTTTCACAGACAGTTGAGACTTAAGGATTTCTTCAGTAAGCAACCCCACTACAGTGTGTCATCCGATACTGGAATTTTTAAGTGGACCAGTAATTTTGATCCACAGATCAATAATCACAGCATCTCTGCCTTTATGAATGTTTTGGACAAAGAAACTAGTAAGGACATTAAGACCAACAAAGTAAGCTTTTATAACATCACACGGGAAGAAAAAGTGGCGATTGACACATTAAGGAAGAATAAAGATATCATCATCCGTGCTGCAGACAAAGGGGGTGGCATTGTGTTACTCAAATACGTGGATTATAAAAAGGAGATTGAGGATCAACTATCAAATACAAATACCTATAGACGCCTACCAGGGGATCCCACAGTGGAGTATAAGAAGGAAGTGGATTCTATTATTCAGATGGGAATCTCCAACAACTGGATTTCCGAAGAAACGGGCAAATTTATTTCGCAACCCTTCCCCAGAATGCCAATTCTTTATACTTTACCTAAAATACATAAATCTGTCACCAAGCCCCCTGGAAGGCCCATTATTTCCGCAAGAGGGTCTCTGTGCCATCTTCTTTCTCAGTTTATTGATTTTTTTCTCCAGCCCATGGTCATTGGTATGAGCTCTTACGTAAAAGACACCACCGACTTCATTCTGCAGATTGGAAATATCAAATTGGAAAAGATGGACTATATTCTAGTAACTCTTGACAATGGTAGTCTGTAAACCAATATCCCCCATAAGGAGGGCTTGGATGCTATTAGGTCTAAGTTTAGGGCCCACACATGTCATATGGGTCCACCAGTGGAATTCCTATTGTTACTCATGGAAATCATCTTAAATAAAAATTATTTCAGATTCGAGAGAAATACATTTTTGCAGCTCAGCGGCACAGCAATGGGGTCTAACATGGCGCCCGCCTACGCGAACCTGTTCATGGACATACTGTATATGAACATACTCACATCTTACATGATGCCCCCCATGCATGTTGTATCAAGAAATATCTACGATACATATGTAACGGGTTTCCCCCCCCCCCCAATCTCACATTGGCCCGGGTACTCTAACAACCAACCCCCATTATGTATTCGTGTTTCGTGGTGCACCTGTAGGCAACAGGACTCCTGAGTCTCCCGCTTGATGGTATTAGGGGATGTCATCAGGACAGGTAGCTGAGGTAGTGGGTGCGAGTTCAACTTACATCATGTGCAGCGCCTCCACCTCATCAGGATCTGTGCTTCCGCAGGGAGATGGTCCGGTTGAGGAAATTCTTTCTCGGTGGGTGACTGCCACTGCTGAGTAATCTCACGTCACACAGTGGGGTTTCGTAACAAGGCCATCTTATATATAGATGGGTTATAGGCAGGACTGCCCCGCAGCTGCGGCTCTAGCCGCACATCTCTCCGTGCTGTCCCTTTGCCAGGTACGCCCTCCCAATTGAAGGTGGGATTCCCTCTTCCCTAGGGAGATCCTCTCGTGCAGGTCCTGGACAAGAGGTCTGATGACAGGCCGATGGTCACTGGACGTAGTTTGTTTACTGCCACTCTAGGGTCACAAAGTGTTCCTACAATCCTTATGCGGAAAAATACAACTCCCAACAACTCCCACAGCTGCTGGAAACCACACACTAATAATTAACTGTTTGTGCCTTATATACATTCAGGAGGCAGGCGCATCCTGATGTCACTATCCAGGGACTCAGAGCATACAGCCATCCCCTCCATACACAGGGCACCTCACCATGGTGTGAGGGAAAACCTCCATAACTACTGCTGGCATACCTTGTAACGTATTACCAGGACTTACTGCCAACAGAGAGGAAAGTAGTATCCATTATTAGCATCGGCATATACTCCCCCTGGGAATCCCCACCGTTCCCGGCTAGGGCCTAAATTTGGTGTACCTTACTCCAGGAACAACGGTAAAGAACACACACAATAAGCGGCAAACATTATCACATTACATAATAATGCAAGACCTTCCCATCACTGACAGCAGGGGAGCGTCAAAAGAAAAAGGCAGACCACTCTATGACAGGACCCTAATAGTAGGTGTCGAGGGTCTGGTTTCTTCACCTCCGCCCCGCTGCATCGGGTGACTGTCACACTATACCTCGGGGCAGGCCTCGCTCATTACAATACACCACCTGTGCATATAATGCTGCCCCTATTTCCAAACCCTATTGTGGGAAACCCTCTGCTCAGCCTGAACGCCCTTAATGGCCCCTACCTTATTGACAATGTATTGTAATATTCAATGTCCATTACGAAGCCACCCTCCTCGCGATTGTCTCATTCCCTCATCAGAGGTTCGGGGGACATATGGGTAGTCAAGCCCATGAGACCTTTATATTTGGCTGTAATAGCCCTTTCAGCTCGCAGGCCCGGTTAGGTTAATAGTTTGCCCAGCCTTCCCGGGAAACCCCATGAAGGGGCTCATCGACTCACCGGATCATCTAACCCTTCAGAACCTTGGGGTAATAAGACCCCCTTGAAGCGGTCCCACCTTACTCGCAGCTCCTTGAGGTATGCCTCATCGTCGAAATCCCCGGGGAGCCCCACCAATGGTCAAACTATCATCCTTTCTAGAATGAAACGGGTGCGTTCTATCCAGGTGACATAACCTCATATAGTGGTGCCCACCATCAGTTTCCGTACCTCCTAGAGTTGGATTCTAGTGGTCATCTCTTCAGGCCCACACGATGACACCCCAGAAGTACCCTCAGATCGTAGACCTTTTCCCCAACGCTGTGACAGTGTCCACCCGAGATACACCAACACACTAGCACAATCACTGGGCACCGACCCTCCGTTGGGAAATCCTACTCCACCCTCCATCCTCATCAGAAGTCCCCCAGTCCAGGCTCCCAGTCAGTTCCTCAGTAGGACCCCGGGGAATCCCTGACATCCCGGCTAGAGGTAGACCCGAATGAACAGGGACGGGACAGGGGATTTAACTAGGGCCTTGGGGGCTGAATTTCGGGGAATGGAAGGGGTTGGGGGAAGGGGGTCAGGCATGGTAGTATCGGAGGGTTACGGCCTGTCATCAGAATACCCTGACTCACTTCCGCCACAAAGTCCGTTCTTTCCTCCGGCAGCCAGCGCTTCTGCTTTCCGGTCTCGAGCGCCCACTCCGTCTGTCAGTAGGGGATCGACTCCAACAGCTCGACTGCAGAGGCGATACACCTCCCATTGATGCCGCTTGGTCAGCCGGACTGCCTCCGTACACGCACGTGCTTCGACCATCTTGGGTGGGTCCCCAATCGAGACCTCTTCCTCCCCGAGGACATCCGGCAACGCCACGTCTTGCTACGCGGTCCAGCCAACCTACCAACCCGGGATCCGTCTCCTTCACCTCACCCCCTCGGCGTGGGCGGCGGCCTGAGCTAACCTAATGCTCTGCAGCGTCGGCGGGGGGGGATCGACCTCTTCCGACCCGCTATCACACACGGCAGTGGGACTCCGGCGATCGAGTTGTCGCGGTACTGGAGACACTCGACTCTGTGTCTCCACACCACGAGGAATGCATCTCGCCACGGGATACCACTGGTTGGTACTCCGTCAACAAATCCTGTGCATCTGCTAGCCTGGCACACTCCTCGTCCGAGGACTCTAATTTACAGTTCGGTTGGGTATCCAGAAGGGGGGGGACCGTCGATGGCCCTTTCTGGTCACCTCTCCGATGGCTAGTTTCTTGGTTTGAGAACTCGGCTTGATTCTGCTCGCGGGGCCTGTACTCTCACCGCCACAGTGCACCCGGAAGCTCCGCCGCCGACATCGGGGTTAGAATACCTCATTCCCCCAGCTTGTACAGACACAAATGTCGTCATGGGCCACATATACTGCAGTCCACATGAGTGAGGACATCGAGCCCGCGTGCCACACCACAACGCACGGGGAGAGGGCAGCTGCACTGAAGGCAGAGAGACAGACCCTGTCTCCACACCCTCTACCGGATAATCAGGAGAGTCCTGCGAACCGAATAGGGATGGGAGATATCAAGGTGACTCTGATCCACTTCTCGGAATGTTCAGCCATAGTCACCAACGGAGGCCATCTTCGTAGAGGTCTGTATCGATCAATGGCTCTTCGCAACTGAGGGCAGGGGATGGTTGTTGAACACTCCCTCCCCTAATTCCTCCATCGGCGGTGGAATTGCAGACCACTCCCCTGTTGAAACTAGGGGGATGTCTCGCAGACTTGTAGGCTGACCCAGCACAGGTGCAGAGTGAGTCATAGTACATGAGGGCGCGCTCCAGCTTTCGCGCCAAATCCACAGAGGGTGGAGTTTTCTCGTTGCCGCCAATCTGGCCAACAATTAGCAAAACTGCAAAGATGCAAGACTTTCTGAAGCTGGCCCACGCGGTGTCCCGGAACGCGGGAACCCATCTTTGTGAGTACTGTCCTTCTTCATATTTGAGGGTAGCGTCTGGCTGTTTGTTTATTGGTGTTATAACAAAGTCCATGCGCGAAGCAGCGTACCAACATCAGACAATAAACATGCCTTGTGCACCACCTTATGTACCTAACGTAGATTACTGTGTGGCACATACCTCAGTTAGGCTCACTCTCTCAGTGTCTACTGTATTCCTTCCTCCCAGTCTGTGGCCCTTCGGTAAGTGATCTGGAATGGGCTAGGTACTCTGGAGTTCCATGCACGACTTGGGCATCTACCTCTCTTGGTCAGCCTAATGCAGACCCTCCCAGGAGTCCTGACCGTAGTTAACAGGCTATCCTTCTAGGCGTCCTACCCCTAGCGACTACCTCAAGGTGACTCGGACAGCTATAGCCCCTCTCAGACCCACTAAATTCTCAGGTTCCCAGGCTACTCCTGTGGTTCCATCCCAACACGCACAAAGTGGACGCATACAATTTCCTGTTCCTAGTTGTGCCTAGCAAAAGCCTGTCCTGTTGACAGGTATCTCAGCAGTCGCCTCCAATTGTAACGGGTTTCCCCCCCCCAATCTCACATTGGCCCGGGTACTCTAACAACAACCCCCATTATGTATGTGTTTGGTGGTGCACCTGTAGGCAACAGACTCCTGAGTCTCACGTTGATGGTATTATAGGGGATGTCATCAGGACAGGTAGCTGAGGTAGTGGGTGCGAGTTCACTTACATCATGTGTCAGCGCCTCACCCTCATCGGGATATGTGCTTCCGCAGGGAGAGGGTCCTGGTGAGGAACTCCTTCTCGGTGGTGACTGCCACTGCTGAGTAATCTCAACGCTCACAACAGGGGGTTTCGTTAAACAAAGGGCCATCTTTATGTGTAGATTGGGATGTAGCAGACTGCCCCATGCAGCTGCCAGCTCTAGCCGCAACTCTATCCGTGCTGTCCCTTTGCCAGGTACGCCCTCCCAAATTGAAGTGGGATTCCCTCTTCTCCTAGGGAGAAGGTGCCAGGTCCCTGGACACAGAGTGGCTTAGACAGGCCGATTGGTCAACCTGGACCGCTAGTTACTGCACTAGGGTCACAAAGTGTTCCTACAATCCCTTATGCAGGAAAATACAACTTCCTAACATATTCCCACAGCTGCTGGAACCACACACTAACTAACTGTGTTGTGCCTTATATACTTCAGGAGGCAGGCGCATCCCTGATGTCACTATCCAGGGACTCAGAGCATACAGCCACTCCCCTCCATACACAGGGCACCTCACCATGGTGTGAGGGAATACCTCCATAACTACTGCTGGCATACCTGTACTTACCAGGACTTACTGCCAACAGAGAGGAAAGTAGTATACCATTATTATATGAAAAAACAAAAAAATGCGCCAAATGGGATGTTACTATGAATATGGGCAATGAGCAGGATTAATAATAAAATGTATATATATATAAAAAAAGAATATTATAAAAACAAAAAACTTGTGACATGAACCAGTCCGGTGCGTATAGGGTATTGCTAAAAAGAATATATATATGAGTGAGACAGACACAACCCAATGAGTGATGCAGCTTCTTAAAACAGGGAACCCCTAGTCCCTGATAAATGCGTGGCAACAAAGAAAAAATAAAAAGTTAGAAGCGCAGTCCAATACGTTTGGTGTCAAGACTCTATATCTTATTAATCTGTCCAGGGATAACCCTCTAGGCAAACAACAACATGAAAATCAATACATTAATAGTAATATAAAAACTGTGCAGATGAAGCTGTTGTGCAATTGCACTAGATTGGTCTTCAGGGGTTAAAAACGAGTCGCCCGCATAGTTAGTCTCAGTCTTTTCGCAATCTGTGCACTGCCCGGGCAGTGTTAGTAAAAATCCGGGGGTACCACCCAGGGTTTTGAGACAATGCTCAATATGCTCACCCTTGATCCACTTTGGGCCGTTGGGGTCCAGTAGTATCCTTTAGCCCCGAAATCTGCTCCGTAGCAAGCTGCTCAGAAGCGCTAGGGCGCACGATAGCAGACAGCCCTCCGGGTGTCCGGGTCTGCTATCCCTGGTGTCCCTTGAAGACCAATCTAGTGCAATTGCACAAACAGCTTCATCTGCACAGTTTTTAATATTACTATTAATGTATTGATTTTCATGTTGTTGTTGTCCTAGAGGGTTATCCCTGGGACAAGATATAATAAAGATATAGAGTTTGACACCAACCCTGTATTGACTGCGCTTCTAACTTTTTATTTTTTCTTTGTTGATACCATTATTATGCATGGCTATACATAGATGATATCTTCATAATTTGGGACGGACCTGAGTCAGCACTCTTGGAATTCATCGAATATCTTAATAAAATTCCCTCTACGATTCGCTTTACAGCACAATTTAGTAACACTGAGATTTCATTTCTGGACACCATTGTGTATAAAGCCAATGGAGGCCTGGCTACTAGACTTTATCATAAAGATACAGATAGAAATACACTTCTGTATGCCACTAGCCATCATCCAACGCCACTCAAGAAGGGACTTCCTTTTTCTCAACTGCTCAGAGTTAAGAGAATTATCTCGAACCCGGAGGAGGTAGAACCTGCACTTTTGGACATGGCACAACGTTTTTGTGACAGGGGCTATGGCCTTAAAGATGTGGATGATGCCCTTAAAAAAGTAAGATACATTGACAGAGAGACATTGTTAAAACCACATGTTAACAAATCCACGTAGGAACGTTGCCATTTTGTCAGCATTTTTACTACTGCACCGAGTCGCATTAAACGCAGCATACACAAAAACAGGCATATCCTATCCAATGACAGTCGGATCGGAACAATCTGCAAGGATCCTCCCTTACTCTGTTATAAACGTGGCCGAAATCTGGGTGATATGCTGATGCAAACAGATCCGGTTGACAAATATGCACTTACCAAATCTTGGCTCAGTAGAAACCCTGGTTCATATCGTTGCCATGGATGCACCAATTGTGGCTTTATGCAAACGGGTTCTAGCTACTCTCACCCACATAGTGGGGCTCAAATCAGGATCAAGCATTTTCTGAACTGTGAATCGCGCTTTGTTGTTTACATGATAAAATGCCCATGCGGTCTCCACTCCGTGGGAAAAACCTCACGCATGTTAAAAGAAAGGATCGCGATTCATCGTTCTACTATCAGAAAGGCATTGAATAGTACTGAAGACAACACTGAGCTTAAATACCTATCTGTTGCTAGACACTTTAAACAAATGCGGCATTCTCTGGCTACAATGCGCTGTATGCCCATTCTTCAAGTGCAGCCACCGCCACGTGGTGATGACAGGAATAAGATTCTCTTGCAACAGGAAGCGAGATTGATTTATGAGCTCAGGACTATGTCACCACATGGACTAAACGAGGACTTAAACCTGGGTTGCTTTCTGTAATATTTTATGTTTGTATGATCCTCAAAGTACTGTTTATTACCTTCCATGTTCCCCTTCCCTGTATGTTTTACTTTTGTTCACTTTTTTGCACTGTGGTGTTTTCATCACTTGGTGACCCAGGTCTGGCTTCCATCTACACTACACCATATGGGCTGGCATTCATTAAACAATATTACTTTATGGGCTTAGCATTGAGAGCAAGGATGCCAATAGCTGTATGGTATTTCTCCCATCTCAGCTAACTTTATATGTTTACACTTCTTTCATCCAGTGTTAATTATTTCATTCTTACATGTGTTTGCATTATATCCAACAATATTGCGACTGCACAGACATTCTTTGGTTAATTAGCTCACGCTATCAATACAGGCGCCTCCAGGGGCGCTGTTGCCACTTGATTTTATAGATTCTTCTTTCAGGGATCTAACTACACATAGAATCAGTCTCTCTAACAGCTGCTGGCCAACTAACCTGGTTCCCCAGCTTAAAACAATGCCCTCTCATTTAGGGTCACTTAGATACAGCACAGTCTTTTAGCAACAGCAGTAAACATTTGTTTGGTCTTATCTGTTCGTGGTGGGAACTCGGTCCCGTGTCCAGGCAAATCCTCTGGTACTGTGATACTTGGAGGGGCCGTCAACCCCGAAACTGGAAACAGGGGAGCAGCGATACCCCCAGCCTCCAGGCTCTAAGAAGAGAGCGAGAAATGCAAAACCTCTCTGCTCTAAATACCTGTGCATGTGATTAGAACTGAAAGCAAGTGAAGAAAGAGTGTGTATGTGTATCAGTGTGAATAACTCAGCAAATGCAAGAAGGAGCATCTGATCCCAAAAGGACTCGTCCTCAAAATCCGACTTGCTACCACATACAACACAAAATTCTCCCAACAACTGTGCACCACTAACGAAATGCTTTTATTTGTGCGAGCTTTCGAGATACACTGATCTGTTCCGGCGATGTTACAATGAATGAAGCAAGCAAAGGGAATACTTAAAAACAGTGTCTCTTGGTTGCTTCATTCATTGTAACATCGCCGGAAGAAGAGATCAGTGTATCTCGAAAGCTCGCACAAATAAAAGCATTTCGTTAGCCACAGAACGGTATCATCTATTAATTTTTTGATTATTGAAGCTCGGCTAACACGGTACTGATACATATATACATATATAACACTCCACCGTAACTACCCTGCTAAAAGTTTGCAATGAAATCCAGTGTGGAATGGAACGGGGACAACTCACTGGTGCAGTATTCCTAGATTTTGCAACGGTTTTTGATACTGTTGATCATGCTATCCTGCTTAACAAACTCCAGAGCTCTGGAATAGGGAAGCATGCTTTAAACTGGTTCCAGTCCTACCTATCAGGAAGATCCCAACATGTGTCCATCTCAGGCTCTAACTCCAACCCCCTGAATATCACCTGTGGTGTCCCGCGAGGCTCTGTTCTGGGGCCCCTACTCTTCTCAGTGTTCATTAATGATCTTCCCACAGCTTGTAAGGAAGCCTCAATACACATGTATGCAGACGACACAATCCTAGATGCACACAGCCATAGCCTCTCCGACCTTCAACACATTCTTCAGTCTGACTTTGAGACTCGAAAACTGGATTTCCCAAAACAAACTGTTTTTAAACACTGACAAGACTGTAACAATGGTATTTGGGACCAAGACTACATTTTTAAAGCTTCCAGTGACTGAGCTCCTGATTAGAACCAACGCTAACACCACCCTAACCCCTGTCACTAGTTTTAAATACCTGGGCTTATGGTTTGACTCCCACTTAACATTCGGGATGCACATTGATACCCTGACAACCAAGACCTATGCCAAACTAGGGGTACTTTACAGGAACAAATCCTCCCTAAGAGCTCAACCCCCTTATAACACTGTGCTTGGGGTCCAAAGAATCACATCGCGTTATAAGCGGATCGTGTTAGAAATAATGTACAATGGTATGCAATGTACAATAAAGTATTGAAGATACCAATAATCGTGTTGTAAAATATTCATAAATATGAAAATTGGGAGCCATGCTTGCATCGCGTTATAAGCGGATTCGCTTGGTAACGGATCATGTTATAATGGGGTTGAGCTGTAAATCTCAAAGAAAAGAAGCGCATGCTCAACAGTGCTTAGCCATATAAAAATAATGTCCTAAGTTGGTTAAAAAGAGTGGTATGAGATGCACTCACAAGCAAAGGGAAATTAAAAGTATTGAGAAAATAATACTCATGGTCACCCTGATCTTGGACATCTGGAACCGGAACGCTGCGTGTAAAGATGAAAAGTGGCAGGTAAAGCTGGATACAAGGATTGTAGAAGGTAATGTCCAGGAGCAGTATCAATCACCAGCCTGCCAATGCAAGCGAGCCAATGCAAGCGAGTACTGCAAACAAATGGACTAGTGTTCCAGCTGGTAACAACAGCAGTATTCAAAGTGTTAACCGCCTTCTCTGTGTGTCTCCACTTAAGCCGATATTCTGTAGGTAACACCACGAGTGTGCCTTACGCTTTTCGTTGCGGAAATGTGACTTCATCAGAGGATCCTAGTTTGCTAAGGTGAGTTTGTGATGCTATGCCATATACTATGTCCCCAAGTCTATAATTTGCATTAGCATCTGCTGTGTTTCTGACCAGCTGGCTTAGTGAGGATTTGTTTCTATAAAGTACACCCAGTTTGGAATAGGTTTTCGATGTCAGGGTATCAATGTGCAATCCAAATGTTAAATGGGAGTCAAAGTATATACCCGAGTATTTAAAACTAGTTACTGGGGCTAAGATGGTATCAGAGTTAGTTCTGATCTGAAGCTACATCATTGGTAGCTTTAGAAATTTAACCTTGGTCCCAAATGCAATTGTTACAGTCATGTCTGTGTTTAAAAACAGACTGTTTTGGGAAATTCAGTTTTCAAGTATGTGTTTAAGGTCAGAGAGGCTAGGGCTGTGTGCAAATAAGATTGTGACATCTGCATACTTGTAACACCCTTACAAGCTGTTGGAAGATCATTGATCAACACTGAGTAGAGTAGGGGCCCCAGAACAGAGCCTTGCGGGACACCACAGGTGATATCCAAGGGGTTGGAGTTAGTGCCCGAGATAGACACATGTTGCGATCTACAGGATAGGTAGGAGTGAACCCAGTTTTAAGCATGTTCCCCTATTCCAGAGCACTGAAGTTTGTTTCGCAAAATAACATAATCAACAGTATCAAAAGCCTTAGCAAAATCTAGGAATATTGCACCAGTGACTTGTCCAGTTCCATTCCACACTGGATTTTTAGAGGGTAGTTACTGCGGAGTATTTGGTGTGATAGCCATATTGGAATCAGCTTAAGAAATTTGTCTTGGTATAGTATTCGCTTAATTGAGAGTGGACACATTTTTCCATGACTATTGGGAGAAGAGATATTGGCTTGCAGTTTGATACAGTGTTTTTGTCCCCACTTTTGAAGATTGGGACAACTCTGGCAGTTTTCCAGGTCTTGGGGATATCGCCTGCAGACAAAATAGAGTTGATTAGGGAAGCAAGCAGTATGGCAATGGTTGGGGAACCAAGTCATAGGAACTTTGAGTGCAGTAGGTCAGGTCCACATTGTTTACTTAGTTTTAATTTAAGGAGTGCTTGTGTAATCTCCTCCAGATACTGGGACAAATTGAAAATTGTGGGCAGTGATGCGAGAGGGTGAGGCTACAGGGGGTTCTCCCAGATTGAGGTTCATGTTTGTAGTTCAGGTTGCACTTTGCCATTAGACAAGTAGCACACCCTATAAAGTATTCATTGAATGCGTTTGCAATGTCAGTGGAATTTGTCAGAGTACTATCTTCCTTAATGATATTAGAATGTTGTAGATGGCTAGAAGACTGGAATATATTGTTGATGACAGTAGTAAACAAAATAGTTCCCAGCACTCAATAATGGAAAAAACTGGTAATCGGCAAAAATGAACATTTAATGTGTAGGCTTATAATCACAAAGGGTATATAAAATGGAGAATGTGGGAGTAAACAAAACTCCAGGTGCTAACAGACACCTGAAGGGGAAGGGTGCAATGGAGGATAAGGAATGGGGAAAATGAGGGGAGGGAAAACAAAGTTAGGGGGGAGGGAGGAAGGGAGGGGGTTGTGAGAGGGTAAAAAAACAAGGAGGATGAAAATATTAGGCAAGTAGATGGAGGCAAAAGTTTCGGGGTTGAACCCCTTCTTCTGGCCCGTTCCTTACGGTCTGTGAGACCACAGGTACTTCCCTCTCCCTTGATCCTAACCTCCACCAAATGCACAAAAAAAATCCAGGTATAAAATATGGTTCGAACCCTGCGGTTTTGTGGACTCTTACTGCTTAGCAGGGATTGAACCATATATTAAAGCTGAACCAAAAAGTGCTCGTGGCGCAAAGTGACAAAAAGTGTACAGTTAAATGTGCAAATAAACCCAGTGATAAATAGCACTGAAATACACAAAATACTGTTGCTCCATATAGTGAAATCCTCAGGTCTGCGAACTCCTAGTTGACCTCATATGAAGATAAGAACACAAATGCAGAGGGTATAGTGTATTAACATTTACTCATGAAGACAAACAACAAGGAGGGGAATGGTAACAAACTCACACTCTCCCTGCTGTTATATGAGCAAGAAGTGACTTTGGGCGCACTTCAACCCTCCTCCCGTGGTGACTGCTCCTCAATCAGCATATTTTAAAGCTGGACTCTGTTTGGGAGCCGGGATTGCTGATGGAGACTCCTTTGTACCAGGACCACTGTGTATTACTTTAACCTGTTAGGCATACTTGGGCTTACCCCTTATTTTGTTGTGGTTGCGTTATTTGTTTTTCTTTTGTGCATTTGTTGGAGGTTAAGATCAAGGGAGAGGGAAGTACCTGTGGTCTCACAGACTGTAGGGAACACACAGAAGAAGGGGTTCATCCCCGAAACATTGCCCCCCTCTACTTGCCTAATATTTTCATCCTCCTTGTTTTTTACCCTCTCACAATCCCCTTCCTCCCTTCCCTCATTTTCCCCATTCCTTATCCTACATTGCACCCTTCCCACTCAGGTGTCTGTTAGCACCTGGAGTATTGCTTACTCCCACATTCTCCATTTTGTGTATCCTTTTGTGATTATAAGCCTACACATTAAATGTTCATTTGTGCTGATTACCAGTTTTTTTCCATTATTGAGTGCTGAGAACCATTTTGTTTACTAGTATTATTTGGGGGGGTTAGCCCCCCCCCCTGTTCTCGTTACATCACTCGTGCAGACTTTTCCTTTTTATTTAATTGAGTGCTGTCTACTTCTTAAATCCCTTTTGATATATTGTTGATGACCTTCCAGAAGTTTGCTTGATTTTATGTGTTCTGTTGAAGATTTTCAGAGTAATATTGGGCATTTGCTAGTCTTGTTTGCCTTGTGCATGTATTTTGCAGGCATCTGTAGTTATTAATATCCTTGGTAGTGCCACTTACTTTGTAGCTTTTCCACAAGGCATCTCTACAATGGTAGAGCGCTATAAGGTCAGTTGTAACCATTGAAGGTGGGCCCCCCGTACTCTTATTCTGCGTAATGGAGCCTGGGTATCACAGAGCTTTAAGAACTATATTTGGAAATAATCGAGCGCATAATCGGGGTCAGGTATTAAGTCGATTCTGTACCAAGGGCAGTTGGTAAGATCAGCCAGAAACTGTTGTGGGTTAAAGTTTCTAAATGTTCCAGTGAGTAGAACTTTAGGGCTTGATTGGGGTGGTCTGATTTTCCTTAAAGTACACAGTTCACCATTGAATGGTCACTGAAAATGTTAGGTATGATGCCAGAGGATGGGATTCTGTTGCGACTAGAGGATAGAATTCAGTTGAGCAACAAGGACAGAGTGGCGGTGCATAGCGCTCATGAAAAACCCAGGCTGGAACTTGCATCGGTATGAAAAACGTATTGGGACATCACATAAAACAGGGTAAAAAATACTCTAATGCATTTCATGCCATGCTGGCGCTTTATCAAAGAGTTGAAACCCTCGTTTAAATGCTGCATCCGCACCTGAGAACTCTGCCTTCCAAATCCAGACGCCCATGTCCAGGTGTCAATGAGAGGGACATCAGGTCTGTATAATGAGTGGGCATCGGTCTCAATGCCGCACTGACACAGCAGCAGTCAGCTAGAAATACTTTAAATTGGTATAAATTCAAATGACAGGTGAACATTGTAAAAAATAAATAAAAAGTGGGTTAGAATCCAGTCTAGCAAGTAATGGGTGTGAGATTTTAGGTTTGTCTGTGTGCGTTGGGAAATTAGTTGAGTTAGGTTTAGTGATTTTGTTGTTTTTAGGTTAAAGCCAATTGTAGTGGAAATCTCCAAGAACTAACAGGTTACACTTTCCGTTCAGAGAGGAAATGGAGCCAAGAAATGTAGTGATATCAGTCAGGGATTGTAGTGCGGCTTTAGGGGGGTGGTAGATGCGAGCAATAAGAACGGGCTTAAAAAAGGGGAGGCAAATTTTGCCAACTAGGATTTAAAAAGAGGGTGAGCACATGGGGGAAATTTAGCAGCGTAAATTGTAAGGTATATGTATATATTATGAATGCTTAAATAGGTAACCACCTCTCTTTATCCATGTCAGTTTTTAGGAGTTGTAAATATCCTGTAATTTAGGAAATGTCTTGAGTGGTGGAGGTGTGGTGGGACAGGTGGTGAGAGGATAGATTATTTTTCTGTTGAATACTGTACTTGTACTTGTACTTGAATACTGTACTAGCTGAATTCCGTGGCTAGGCCCAGAAGGCCTTAAAAATCCTATTCAGAATATACTCTGTCAAGGTTAATAGCAAATATTACATTCAGTGTTGGGAGCAGGTGTTATTAAGCACAGCTTTAAGACCCTTAAATGTATTATACACAATTCTAAAGTCTACACAGCTATTGTGCAATAAAAATGTACTGAAGCATTCTCCTAAAGAACATGCTAATACTCCCACAGCAACATTACCATTCTCCCCATAGTCTCATTCTTTTGTATGTGCCAATAAGTAGCTCATTTACTGAGTAAATGTTAAGTCAGAAGGCAGAATAAGCTAAAATGTTCACGTAGTAAATGACAAATATAATAAATTACCAATCATTTATAATAAATGTAATACTGAGCAAATAAAAAGTGTAACACTATAGTAATGTAAATGCATTTATTCAGGAAACAAATTGCCACCTACTGTATAGAGTAACCTGATTTATCATCTTGTAACAGCAATTGACTCCAATAACACATGCATCATTAAGTGCTGTATCATTGAATAACATAATTTATGCATAATTCAGCAACAACAGATGGACTTAGAGCATAGAAAAAAACAAGCTTTATGAACGTAACAATGAACAAAATAAAAAACAAACTCATAAAAACGAGCAAACTAACATTAAAATGTACTCTATTTGAAATGTATCCACATAAAAGAGATTTAGAATGCTGCAGAGAGTATCCAGTGGAAGTCAAAATGAGGGTCAACACTGTGAAGCTTCATTCTAACTCAATACAAAACTCAACCAACCATATGCAGAACTTAACCAAGCTCATACTAAAGCTGAAAGCAGCACAGTTTAGCCCCAGAAGAGCACATCAAAAGTCCCAAACTGCAATAAAAAATGCAAAATTACACACAAATCCTACTGCATAAAATTAAATATGGGTCATTGTTCAATAGATTAAAGTGACCCCTGATAACCTTACTCATTCCTATTCTGTCCCAACACTTCCAACACATTTTATCCCAGGAGCAGCACAGCTAACACTTTTCACACTTCTGTTCTGCATCACATAGCTTTTATAGGTCTAACAAAGCAACTAACTAAATTGAATAAGTCTATAAATATACAAACTGCTGTTACAGACATAATGTGGAACTCTCTCAAATATCCCCAGACTAGTAAGAAGCAAATACCACCTCGTGCTTTGCTAACTTTATCATAGTCATCAAACGCTGTTAAATTGGAGTTAATATTTCACCTGTCAAAATAAAATATATGAGTATAAATAAGGCTGAAGTTATGAACATTTCAATAGTCCCAAAAAAGCATGGACCTAAAAATAATTGGATAAATCTTACTGTATACATAACACTTCTGGTAAAATGATTGTATTGTTGCGAGACTACTAAACTTGCATGATATTCACATAAACCTACAGTAAGTTGAACATAAACAAACTGACAGTGCTGCTGGGGGACAGAGATAAAATGCACATTCGCCATAAGGAGTTGGATATTTGTTGAGAGTTTTTTGAGTTTTGAAAGTTCTGAGTGGGTTCTCAGTGTGTTATTTGTGAGTACAGCTCAACCCCCTTATAACGCTGTGCTTTGGGTCCAAAGAATCACATCGAGCTATAAGCGGAACACGTTAGAAATAATGTACAATTGTATGCATTGTACAATAAAGTATTTAAGATACCAATAATCGTGTTGTAACGTATTCAGAAATACAAAAATTGGGAGCCACGCTTGCATCGCGTTCTAAGCGGATTCGCATTGTAACGGACCGCGTTATAACAGGGTTGAGCTGTACTTGAATAGCACTCACTTGTATAGAGAGTGCTTTTTAAAAAATAATTTGTTTAATTGAATACTTGCGACTAACTTATCTTTGTTGTGTTACGTTCTTATGTAGTGAGTGTGTGGTTGTTATCAGAGATTGAGTGAGTGTTGATGAGAGGAGGAGCAAAGGGAGTGGTAATGAGATGAGACATAGTGGCAGTGGAGAGAGGAGGTGTGGTGGGAGTGGTGGGTGAGAGGAGAAATTATATTTTTGTTGAATTCCTATTCTGAATTCCATGGCTAGGCTTGATCCAGGAGACCTTAGAAATCCTATTCAGAATATACTCTTGCCAAGGTTAATAGCACATTTTCCATTTAGTGTTGGGAGCAGCTGCTATGAAGCACAGTTCCAAGACCCTTGAAAGTACTATACAATAGACAATTCTAAAGTCTACACATTAAAGGTGCTATTAAAATGCACTGAAGCATTTTCTTAAACAACAATCTAGTAGTCCCATATCAACATTACCGTCATCCTCATATTTTCATTCTTTTTTACAGATGTTATAAGTACACATAACAAATGTCATTTTTATTTTTCATCTATATTTTTCTCTGGAGCCATATTAAGACTGTTACATAATTGTGAAAGTACTGAAAAGATAACAGTAAACCCGGTATTGTGATATCAATGTGATATAATTGAATTACTGTCTTCTGGAGAAATACTAAAATGATAGTTTTAGATTGTAAGCTTTTCTTGGTATGGATTACTTTTTATAACATGAACTTTTATGCTTGATGCACTTGGTTTCCTTGTAACTCAATATTCTTTGAGATGTGTTCAGTGAGGCAACATGTACAGTACATGGGTGGCACTAAACAAATACTGTAAATCATACATTCATATACAGGTTAAAACTTACTTACACATGATTGCCCATACAGATATATTATAAGATTAACCTCTGGCACCTAAAACAGAAATCTTGTGTATTATTTTTAAGACTGGTCACATTCGAGGGTCAGAGTTTTGACACCCAAAAACATTTGATTTGACCGCATTTCCTCAATCTGGGTTCCGTGTCCATTAGCTTTCTGGGTTGCTACGAACATCTTGACTGAAACTACTATACATAGCCAATCTGAAGTGAAGAAAGACCAAAACGTATTTCCCTGTTTTTGCTCTTCTCTCGTTATGGATAGGATTGGTGGATGTACCATGTGACTGTCAAACGTGACGTCACAAGTCTTAAATAAGGCCTGATAATTCTCATTTGACAGGAAGAATAGCTACAAGCAACATCTGGAAGAAAAAAAAAGAAAAGAAAGAAGGCATCAAGAAAAGAAGAAGAAATAATAATTAGTCTCCAGAGACTGCTCTTAAATCAACGGAGGATCCATTGCTTTGGGTCAAGTTGAATATCCATCAACCTTCCCCCCAGGATTTTGAGAGGAGTGAACCAGTCCAAATCCGTTTCACAGAATTTCCTGAGTTTGCCATTCAAAATCCATTTTACAGTGTAAAATCCGCAGACAGATCGTTACAGTTTCAATCCACGTAGATTAATCTAAAACTGCCATTGGATACAATTCGCTGGTGAATTTTAAAATTCCATCCACAGATTCCGCAAATGCCAAACCATTATAATAAAAATACCAGCAAACAATCCCAGCCCAATTTCCAAGAAAAACACAAATGCAAACACAAAAAACATAAAAAAATAATCTCGGCTGATGACAAAAGACCATAAAAAAAAAAATCAGGAAAATATAATCTATGCCTGACAGCACCGAAAAAATAATAAATAAACAACATTAACAACAAATCCCTTCCCAATAGCACAAAAGCAAACAAAAAATGTAAATGTTGTGAAAAAGATCAAGGCCAGGTGACCTTCTTCCAATGCGATGGCATCCTGGGTAGGGATGGGCGATTGTTTTTTGCGGATTTACAGATGCAATTGCCGGTTCTGAGCCACTTGACAGAGAAAATTCGTGGCAATCTTTCAGGCTTCTCATGTGACATATTACCCCTGTTCGTGGGTATTTGACGAGTTGACGGCGAGTTGTCCAGGGCGGTGAGTTGTTGTTGTTTCTCCTGTATTTAGTGTTCAGACAGAATTTTTATTTGAGTGGTTGCAGCTCAGCGTATGTCCGGCAGATGACAAAGTGAATGTCTTTGCCTATGGGGGACATTGGATGCTACTGTACATATATATTCAATGTCTGAAAACAGGTGTCTTTAAGGCCAGATAACAGTATAGAATTACAGTAATCCACTGTAAATGACCTTAGTCACTCAAGATGTTATCAAATGTTGGTGTTTCACATTTTTATTACAAAACAGAATGTATTGTACATTATTTTACATTGCCTTGACTGCTGACTGTTGCATGGGACATACATGATGTGAACTCCTTGTTATCGACCAAAATGCACTTTCGCATACATTATTTTTTCAGCAATTAAAGCAGTGACAGATAAGAAGGCAACTATATCTAATATCTATGACTATATCATTGACAAGTATGAATACTTAAAAAATTCACCAAACCCTCGTTATTGGAAGAATTCTGTACGACGTAATCTGACTGTGAATGATTGCTTTATTAGAACACCACGTCCTGGTTAGAAAGGAGGTTTCTGGTCCCAGGACCCATTATTGCGGGTATGTTTGATCACGGAAACTTCAAAAGGAGAAAGATCAGGACCAGCATATTGAATAATCGTATTTCATGATCCAGTACCTCCAATGTGCCAACACCCACTTACACCTACCAACTCCAGCCTGAATGCTTGCCTCAATACCAATAGTACTACCAGTATGATAAAACCGACACTGAAAACCAGATTAACCTACATCCTGACTACCTGACCCGACCTGAATACCAGCCTAAACCTGATTATATGGCTCTGCCTGGCTACCTGTCCAAAGATCATTATCAGCATCAGCAGGGATCAAACAACTCCATAATCGACTCAAGCATCTACGCACAATAAACCCCTGGCATCAACATTAGGTCACCTCTACCTGGTTGGCAAGGTTTATAATGAAGGTACATATAATATACTGAACAGTAGTAACTGTAATTACCAATGACACATGTAAGGGGGTCACCCTCGGTTCCCCTGATATTCCCTTGCCCCCTGCCTTACCTCTGTGGCAGTGGGGGAAGGGAACGGCGACTTCTCCCAGTTGGCACCACCATCTTGGCCGGTGCTGTCGGGGTCCTGGAGCTCAAGCATGCGAGAAGGCTCACGCATGTGCGGGCGACATCGGGCGCAATCTTGGAGGAGGCGGGTGGCTCTGGAGCACCTCCACTGGCAGGCGCCGCCATGTTGATTGGCGCCGCCATGTTGGGAATGCTCGCGCAAGCGCGGAGGGTCGCGCATTCGTAGATAGCTGTGGCGGCCATCTTAGTACAGGTAGGAGAGGAGCAGAGGAGCGAGCGCGGCGTAGCGGGCCCCAATAGTTCGGGAGGCATTGCGGCGGCCATTACAGGTAGCACAGGTGCAGAAAGAGAGGCATAGGTTGCCATTTATCAGCAGCCCACGCGTTCCTCATAGGGAAAAGCATCAAAGGGAACTACAACTCCCAGCAGGCTTAGAGGCAGGTGAGCCATATGATTGCAGGCAGCCAATAGTGTTTGCAGCTTCCCCTGCAGAGAGTAGATACATTGTATGGGCATTGTGCAGGAAGTCAGTCAGACTGAGGAGACAGTCGGGGAAGGAAGGGGGGCAGAACTACCCCGGGCTAGAGTTGAGGCCCTGACTCCCCCACTAGTGAGGGTGGGTGTTCATAGGGACAGGCCCTTAGTTAAGGGCTAGTCTGCACCAAAATATGTTACAGAAATCTATCCGGGTCTGGCGGGAAAATCAGAGCCCCACCCCCGCAAATTGAGTGGCTCAGCACAGAGCCAGAAACACTCCTTGAAAGAGTGTGCTGCCCATCCTTTAAATTCCACCAGGGGGAGTGAGCACATTGAGCAGCAATCAGCAATTTCATTTCATCAAAAGGGAGGTACAGGATGCAGCGAAACACACCCTCAGTTTTAAAAAGCCTGGTGAATAAGAGGAGTGAACGTAAACGTTCTTTTGTGTCCATGATTACAAAAGGACTTAAATATGTCTAGTGGTGTGTCCTTTGATCCCTATCAGTTACTACCCGGGATTTTGGTGGTACAAGTGGAAGGGAAGAAGTGTCTCAAATTTCCATGTTCCAAATTTGATTTCCCAGGTTGCGAATTGATCTGGGGACATTACTGTTTCTGCTGCGGTGCACACTTCCTGGAGCCAGTGTTCTGCGGACTCCGGAACCAGCCAGGATAGAAGTGATCGGCTTCAATACTGGGCCAGTCCATGCAGTTAATCAATTTACCTCCCTCCCAGAAGTTCCGGAGGGCTCGTGCTCTCTAACCGCAGTTCAAGAGCCGGTTCCAGAGCTGGAACCCGCTGAGAAAGATGCGATTGGCCTCTCCACCAGGAGGAGGGATCACCATGAGCCTGAATTGGCCAATTCTGTCCACACAGTGGAGGGTACCAACTGCTCTGACTTTCACTCTCGGCTGTATAGAATCATACGGGCCCCAAAGTTATGCTCGTCCATGGTGGTATGTCCATGTGTATTAGAAGACTGGAAGGTATCTTGTGGCTGGACAGCCGACTTACCTATGTTGCCAATAGCACTCACGACGACAGAGGTAGATGGGAAAGGATGCTTCCACTGCCGCCTGGTCGGTTGTAATTGCCCAGTCTGTGAATTGACCCAGGGGCCCAAGTTTACCGACTGCGCGGTGCAGTTCCTGAAACCCAGAATGCCGCCACCTACAGAACCGACAGAAGAGGAGGAGGAGCCTAACCTCTCTACTAAAGTGAGTTACGCTGCTAATCAGTCTGTCCTTATCCCAGAGGCTTCAGGGGGTCCGTGTGTACAAACCGATGTTTCAGACACTGTTCCAGACCCTCTCAAAGGGGACGTTCAAGTTCTAGCACCAGAACCTCTGATGGCGGAACCCGCAGAGGAAGAGGCGATCGACCTCAATACTGGACTGGTTAGTACTGCTATTCAACCTACCCCAGCTGTGCCCACGTGATGACGTCATCAGTCTCCGTTATGGAGCTGTTTTAGTACAGTGTTCTTCAGTCAGCAATCAGTGTTATAGCCCTATATGCTATTAGTTTAGTGCTTTTAGTATTTCTACAGAGAGGGAACTATATTTGGTCTCTATCCATTGTTGTTGGAGTCTTACATTGTGCCTCCTGATGCACTTGTGTTATTACTGTAACACGCTCCAAGTGTACATTTGTTGTGCAAGGGGTGCTAAGGGCTCACTGCTGTGGGTTCAAGCGGCACTTGTGATTGCATTGCCTTACTTCACTGCAGTTTATACATACATGTTTAATATTTACACAAGTTCAGTGTGGGCAATGCAAAAGGCATTACATCACATTAAATATCAAGTACTCCACTGATGGTGAGCTAACTATGATTGAATAATCCCTCTGCTGGTAATACAGCTGAACCCCGTTATAGTGCGCCCCTATATAACGCGAATCCGCTTATAACGCGGTTTTCACGTGGCTCCCGTTTTAAAATTTACATTTTATTTGCATACTGCACACGGCACACTCTCTCACTGCACACTGCACACTGCACACACTCTCACTGCACACACTCTCACTGCACACACTGCACACACTCACTGCACACACTGCACACACTCTCACTGCACACACTCTCACTAAACACACTCTCACTGCACACACTCTCGCTGCACACTGCACACACTCCCAGCACTCACTGCACACTGCTCGCACTGCACACTGCACACACTCTCACTGCACACACTCTCACTGAACACACCCCCAGCCCTCACTGCACACACTCACACTGCACACTGCACACACTCTCACTGCACACACTACCAGCACTCACTGTACACACTCCCAACACTCACTGCTCACAGCACACAGCACACAGCACACTCTCACAGCACACAGCACTCACAGCACACAGCACTCACAGCACACTCTCACAGCACTCACAGCACACTCTCACAGCACTCACAGCACACTACACTGCACAGCACACCACACTCACACCTCCCACTCCCCCTCCCTACCTTTGGAGATCGGAGCGGATCTGGCATCAGGAGGAGGGGGGTGTCGGGAGGAGGGGGGTGTCAGGAGGAGGAGGGGGGGTGTCGAAGGAGGGGGGGTGTCGGGAGGAGGGGGGGTGTTGGGAGGAGTGTGAGTGAGGAGCAGGCTGGGACTCGGAGGGCCGCATGGGGTAGGCCCAAAACTGATTATGCTGCGGAGGGCCGTTATGTGTGGGGGTCTCGGGGGGGAGGAAGTGGATGCCGGTGGAGGGGGATGGATGCCGGTGGTGGGAGGTAAGGAGCAGGTTGTGGCTGGACTCGGAGGGCCGCTGCTGGGGGACGTGTTGGGCTTGCGGCCACCTCTTCCTTCCTTCCCTCCTTACTCCCTTCCTCCCGATCCGGCGCACGGCGGCCATTTTTTTTTTGTGGTGGCCATTTTGTTTTTTCGCGACCCCGTTACTAACGCGGTGGTCTCGGGTGGACCCCGAGGACCGCGCTATAATGGGGTTCAGCTGTACTACTATTATACCATCTGTGCTATTCACTGATTTGGTGGTTATTCCACCATTGCTGATTGCACCACTCTATCCCCACCACCTTACAATTATTTACGAAGTAGAAGTGTGTATATATGAGAGGGGAGTCAGGTGCATGTGTTATTTGATTTTATTTCCTTTTAAACATCGTTACATATACACTCGGTAATATATGTTTTAAGTAATAACAATAAAGGTTATATTTTAATTAGTGGTGTGCATTTAAGTGAATTTTCTTTGGGGTACAATCATTTTGTACTCTTCATTTCACTGATTCACTTTTCAGTTCACAGTTTGCACCCATTTCACAATTATCGATTTAATTTATTATTTAAACATTTCAATTAGTATGGTTTAGTTGATCACTCCCTACTCCCCCCTCCTTTTTTCTACTGTATTTTATAAGAATAATGTACCACTTTTAAGACATTCATTTACTGTATGCGAACATGTGAAAATTCCTGAAAATCCTAATCATTTACTCTATTTTATTAACTCACCCTATATCGTAATTCTGCGTGGTGCAGCAAAACAAAATAGATGTCATGAATTATGATTTATATGGAATTTAAATTTACAATTCGTGACTCTCTATCAAACTAGCCCTCATTACTCTTCTACCTTATCCTGTATGACCCTTCACTGTCAATAATTCTGCATATCCAATTGGACAATTATTATCTTAACTCCTACATTCTGAATACATTACCTATCTAATTTGTCTTTTCTATGCATTCATCAAATCACCTTCCAAAATCACTGTTATAAACATTTAACTGACAATGCACTTTGCTAAATTTACCTTCTTATTATGGTAACCTTCTAAGAATACCCTGCAATATGTATTAGACCTTAGGAAGCGCCTGGATGTGGTCGGACAGTTTGCTAGGGAGAATCTTAGGTCAGCCCAGGACAGTCAGGAGAGACATTACAATCAAAATGCGCGCATGAGAGTGTTTCATCCGGGAGACCAGGTGATGTTATTGTTACCCAGTTGTGAGAGCAAACTCCTAGCCAAATGGCAGGGCCTATTTGAAGTACTCCACCGCACGGGTGATGTGGATTACGAGATCGCTCAACCAGGGTCCAGGAAGGGTAAACAAATTTACCATGTGAACTTGCTGAAACCCTGGAAGGTGCAGCAGTCTCTATTCATCCACCCGGTGGAGAAGGAAACGGACCTGGGTCCTCAGCCCCCATAGGGGGACACCTTTGGTGATGAGCAAATCCCAATGGGTAGACAGTTGTTCTCTGAACAAAAAGGGGACCTGTTAGAGATAATTACACAGTTCAATAATGTTTTTTTAATATACCAGGGCAAACTAATTTAGTTTCACATGTGATAGAGACAGCACCTGGGGTGAAAGTACGTTCTCGTCCTTACAAGGAGCCTGAAAGCCGTAAGGCCCTGGTAGAGGAGGTACAAGAAATGTTACACTTAGGCGTGATTGAGGAATCATGTAGTGAGTGGTGTAGTCCACTAGTTATGGTCCCTAAACCCGATAGGAAGGTAAGATTTTGTGTGGACCTCCGAAAGGTCAATGCGGTATCCAGGTTTGATGCATATCCGATGCCAAGGGTGGACGAGTTAACTGACGCCCTTGGTAACACGGAATATATATCCACGCTGGACTTAACAAAAGGATACTGGCAAATACCTTTGGAGGAAAAGTCCAAGTGCAAAACAGCCTTTGCCACTCCCATGGGTTTATACCAGTTTGTGACAATGCCATTTGGACTGCATGGAGCCCCAGCCACATTTCAGAGACTCATGGATAAAGTGCTGAGAACTCATAGGGCTTATGCCGCAGCCTACCTAGACGACATTGTCATTTATAGTAGACACTGGCGGGCCCATCTAAATAGGCTGAAAGTGGTCCTGAAATCTCTAAGAGAGGCAGAGCTCACAGCCAACCCACAGAAATGTGCCTTAGGTAAGGCGGAAACCAAGTACTTAGGGTATGCAGTGGGAGGTGGAAAAGTAAGGCCACTAGCCGACAAGGTAGCTGCCCTGAAAGAAGTTCCGACCCCCCAAACAAAGACGCAGGTACGCTCTCTGCTGGGTTTAGCAGGGTACTATCGGTGGTTCATCCCCAACTACTCGGAAGTTGCAGTCCCACTAACAGACCTCACAAAAAAGTGTGCCCCTACACAAGTGGTATGGTCAAGGGAGTGCCAAAGAGCCTTTGAGGCGGTAAAAAGGTGTCTATCAGAGGGTCCTGTCCTTAGAAGTCCAGACTTCGATAAGCCTTTTATCGTGCAAACTGATGCCTCGGAGATAGGGCTAGGGGCAGTTTTGTCACAACAGTTTGAGGGAGTGGAACATCCGATCCTTTTTCTGAGTAGGAAATTGTTCCCAAGGGAAAAAAAGTACTCAGTAATTTAGAAAGAGTGCCTCGCAGTAAAGTGGGCAATTGAGGCCTCCCTGGCGGGAGTCCATTTCACGTTGGTAACAGACCTTGCTCCATTGAAGTGGTTAAATACTATGAAAGACTCTAATGCTAGGTTGACCAGGTGGTATATGGCCCTCCAACCCTTCTCGTTTGAGATTCAGCACAGACCTGGAAAAGAAAATGCGAATGCTGATTTCTTCTCTAGAGAAGGGGTGGATGGTCGGGCTTCACCCGTGCGTGGCCCCAGCCACACACTAACAGGGGAGGAATGTGGCAGGGTGAATAAACGTCACCAGCCCTATGCCTGGCAGACTTATCTGTAGTGCAGCAGTGAGGAGGTTAACTTTCAGCTGAGTTGATTAGTCTGATCCCAGCTGCCTCGTCAAGGTGTTTTAAAACCCCCAGGCTGTACACACATGCAGAGCAGAAGAATAGGAGAAATACAGCGCACTGCCAGGGAGTCAGGTGGTGAAAAGTAAAATCCTATGTATTCAGTACAAAAACAGTAAAAATATCACCCCAGGAGGGGAACAAGATCCTCCTATGCGTTTCGGACAAATCAAGTCCTTTATCCGTTACTCCTTGATAAAGGACTTGATTGTCCGAAACGCGTAGGAGGATCTTGTTCCCCTCCTGGGGTGATGTTTTTACTGTTTTTGTACTGAATACATAGGATTTTACTTTTCACCACCTGACTCCCTGGCAATGCGCTGTATTTCTCCTATTCTTCTGCTCTGGATTTCTACTTGGACGGCTGGCACGCCATACTGGGCTACCAGAGACTGCAGGAGTGGGTAAGATTATCTACATTATTCATTATGACCAACCATGGATGAGTACCTTAAACTTGATCATCCCTATGAGGCTACTGTGAGGTGATTTATGCATGATTATGTTCCCTCCACTACTAGTGATCTTGGTGTATTTTGGTGACTCACAGGTCATTTGAACACATACCCACTCCGCTATACAGTCTCATATGGAGTCCTTCAAGGTTTATTGATTGATAAGTTCCCCAACGGTTGGAGCACCCATCTCCCCCATACCCTGTACACATATGCAGGCTGGCTGGTCAAGAGATAGGACTGAAACACTGAAGTAGATTACTGCTATAAGGTCTGTCTTCAAAATGCATGTTTGATGAACTGTCTGGGTTTTTGTATGCTGAAAAGTAGCTGTTTTGTTTTTGTATACTGAAAAGAAGCTGTTTTGTTTTTGTGTGCTGTATTTTTAAGGCTCAATAAATAAGCCTTATCCAGAAACCTCGCGTGTGGTTGCATGTACCCTGCAACAAGCCCTTTTTTTTATTTTTATTTTAAATAACGTGTCTTTTTATTTGGGTGTTTACAGATACATTTCATTGTAGCATATTGTATTTACATATTTGTCTAAGTGTGTCTAGTGTTATTTGTATGCTTATCCCATCTACAGTTAATCTGGTATACACAATGATTCGTTGTTTTCTCTTTTTCTTTCACAAATTGCGATGTCACCTGCGAGATACGTCTGACAGACTACAGGTTTCCAAGATTGGACTCTCTTTATATATATGGACAACAGGTTTCCAAGATTGGACGTTACATATGGTCAGATAATTATCTGTATTATATTCACTTATATTTAGGCGCCGGATTATTTGTTTGTATTTGTTTATTTTGATCTGATTGGTCATTTTTAATTCCAGGCAGCCTTCCTTATAGTTATAAGGCATTAGGTTATTTACCACGGGTGTGATAGGTACACTCTTAATTTATTATCACATTAGTGCTATTTTACACATCTCTTTCTTTTCATATTGTATGTACATGGAACATCCAATAATGTCTTACATTCTTGTCACATATATTTGTCCTCTTTTTTTTCTCCAGGACACCCATTTAGACAACGTTGGAGCTTATACTTTAATGCTTTTTTATAACAGGGTAGTTCTCCCCATTTGGTCTAGTTTCTTCTGCTTAATGTCACATATTCCAATGCATATTTGCTATACCAATTTTTTTTCATACTTATAACTGGCATTGATCTAATAGATCTCGACCCTTAAACTCAAAACATAGCTTGCTTTTGACTCCTGTTCTTTCTTTGTATTTTACTTTGGCTAGGCTCTTAGTTTTTGATCTGTTATGTTATGTTGGGTTGTAGGACATTTTCCTTATTTTCTATTTCCTTTATCAGGATTCTCATCCGTTTCAGTTTATATTCTTATTTCGGGTGACATCTGAATTTATTCTGTCCTAGCTGGGGAAAGGAGTTTATTATCATCTCCCATTTTTGGTCAAATTTGTCAAACTGGTTATTTCCTACTTGGTTGGTACTGTAGATATTATGTCTATCGTGATCAGATTGACCAAGAGGGATTTTATAAGTTCTATGTTTGGTGCTTGTGTATCCAACCACTTGATCATAATAGCTTTTCTTGCTACCAGGAGGATCATCTCTGTTGGGCGAATCGCTCCCCTGTTTTGGTTGATCTTAATTATCCAAGGTTCAGTATTGGCAAATATAATGGGGAAGGGGTCTTTTACCCAGCAAATTTTCATAACTTCTTTAATATATTGTAGGACCTGTATCAAGAACTCATTATTTTTTTTGCACGCCCACTGACAGTGTTTGAGGTTAGCTTTAGGGAGGTTACATTTGGGGCAATTTGTTGTGTCTGCTTCTACATTCGTAATTTGTCTGGTGATGGGTATACAGAGGTGTGAAAAAGAATGTACACCCTCTTTGAATTCTATGGTTTTACATATCAGGACATAATAACAATCATCTGTTCCTTAGCAGGTCTTAAAATTAGGTAAATACAATCTCAGATGAACAACAACACATGACATATTACACTGTGTCATGATTTATTTAACAAAAATAAAGCCAAAATGGAGAAGCCATGTGTGAAAAATTAAGTACACCTTATGATTCAATAGCTTGTAGAACCACCTATAACAGTAATAACTTGAAGTAATCGTTTTCTGTATGACTTTATCAGTCTCTCACATCGTTGTGGAGGAATTTTGGCCCACTCTTCTTTACAACGTTGCTTCAGTTCATTGAGGGTTTTGGGCATTTGTTTATGCACAGCTCTCTTAAGGTCCAGCCACAGCATTTCAATCGGGTTGATGTCTGGACTTTGACTTGTCAAATGAACAGTGACTGGGCCATTGCAACACCTTGATTCTTTTCTTTTTCAACCATTCTGTTGTAGATTTCCTGGTGTGCTTGGGACAATTGTTCTGGTGCATGACCCAATTTCAGCCAAGATTTAGCTGTCGGACAGATGGCCTCACATTTGACTCTAGAATACTTTGGCATACAGAGGAGTTTATGGTCGACTGCAAGGTTCCAGGTCCTGTGGCTGCAAAACAAGCCCAAATCATCACCCCTCCACCACCGTGCTTGACAGTTGGTATGAGATGTTTGCTGTGCTGTACATTATGGCCAAACATCTCCACTTTGGTCTCGTCTGTCCAAAGGACATTGTTCCAGAAGTTTTGTGGTTTGTTCAGATGGAACTATGCAAACCTAAGCCGTGCTGCCATGTTCCTTTTAGAGAGAAGAGGCTTTCTCCTGGCAACCCTTCCAAACTAACCATACTTGTTCAGTCTTTTTCTAATTGTACTGTCATGAACTTTAACATTTAACTTGCTAACTGAGGCCTGTAGAGTCTGAGATGTAACTCTTGTTTTTTTTGCAATTTCTCTGAGCATTGCACGGTCTGACCTGGGGGAAATTTGCTGGTACGTCCACTCCTTGGATGATTGGCAACTGTTTTGAATGTTTTCCACTTTTGAATAATCTTTCTCACTGTAGAATGATGGACTTTAAATTGTTTGGAAATGTCCTTTTAACCCTTCCCAGATTGATGGGCAGCAACAATTGTTTCTCTAAGATCATTGCTGCTGTCTTTCCTCCTTGGCATTGTGTTAACACACACCTGAATGCTCCAGACCAGTACACTGCTAAAACTTCGACTTTTGTAGAGGTGGTCACACTTGCTGATGATAAATTAATCAAGGGCATTTGATTAGCAGCACCTGTCTGCTACTTAGCATCTTAATTCCTATGGAAGCAGTAAGGGTGTAATTAGTTTTTCACACATCAATACATAGGCCGTACAAAGAGACTATTGCGAGAGAGGTTTTAAGAACACAGAAGAAATATCAACAAATGGTTCTTTGGACATGGAAGGTCCAAGAAATGACATGAGAAAAAGCCATGGACACATGGTGGGTCCAAACATTTTTAAAATAAAAACAATAATCATCCCCAAGAGATTTCAGTCGTTAGAATTGAACACAGAGGGGCGATAAATATACTGTATGCACTTATGCAAGAAATGTGAATATTGTATTTTTAAATTGCAAACACTTAATCCACGAGGTTTCAATGGGAGAGGGAGTGGCTCAGTGAATAAAGACACTTACTGGCACTGGGAGTTTGAAGTAGGGGAGCCTGGTTCAATTCCTGATGTCAGCTCCTTGTGACCTTGGGCAAGTCACTTTATCTCCATGTGCCTCAGGCACCAACAAATAGATTGTAAGCTCCATGGGGCGGGGACCTGTGCCTGCAAAATGTCTCTATAAAGCGTTGCGTAAAACTATCAGCGCTATACAAGAACATGCTATTATTATTATTATTATTATGATCATTTAGGTATATATAATATTTACATTTTATTCAATCCCACATAGATTTGACGAGTTTGGTATTTTCTCAAAACTATAGAATCAGTTTTAAAACCTCTGTTTTTTTAGTTTAGTTCTCCTACAAGTGTATTATGTGTGTTATTTATTTATTTATAAAAATGTTTTACCAGGAAGTAATACATTGAGAGTTACCTCTCGATTTCAAGTATGTCCTGGGCATAGAGTTAAGATGACAAATAATACATGGTTACTATACAAAGTTACATAAGTGAACAGGGTACTGTCGCGGCCGAGTTTATTCTAACATTTACCCGGTCTCAGCCGCGACAGATACCGGGCGCGCGCCGAGGTGTCCCATGCGCGCGCCGGAGCCTCGGAGGATCAGTCCTCCGATCGGGGCTTCCCCAACCCCTCTCCGGGTCTGCCGGAGCCCCCCACCGCCATCCCCCACATTACAGCAACCCAGGGCTCCCTCGGGGAGCCCTGGGCATGCGCGCCATGCGCGCACGCTCCCGATGAAGCGTGACCGCGCATCGATGACGCGCGGCACGCCGAGGGAAAAAACGAGCAAGCCGGGAAACCTCCCGGCTTGCGGCTCTAGCCAACTAAGGATAAAGTGTGTCGCCACTGTATACATTATATACAAGACATTGCATGAACAGTTAAAGATAGAATATGTTAAGGTGTATGTAACAGTCCACAGTTATGAGGAATTAACATTTAGTTTTATTGTTTTTTATGCACATTTAAGAGCAACTAATTCTATTATTTAATTTTTAATATTCCTCTAGTAAGAATGGGGTAAGAAGCCCTGATCTGCTGCTCATTTCACCAGTTTCTATGTGGGCAACAAAGGGTTAATTATGGGCACGGGGGTGATGTCAATGAATTTATATGTTCAAATGTTTAAAAACAGCGACACTGCTCTGTTTAGGAGATTGTGGACATTCAGGGATTAAAATGTATTTACCCTGAAAAAGAGCAGTAATACCTATAATCACTAAGTAAACATCAGACATTGTATGCCTTAGGAGGCGAGCCCACTGTGTGGGCATGTACAGTAGCTTCAAGTTTGCTATGGCTTGTTTTGTATTTGTGTATTGTGTGCGCATTGTTGGGGAACCAAGGAGGGGTTGACCCCTGCTGGCATGACTCACATTTCAAAGCTGGAGCATTGTTCTTTGTTAGAGCCCCTGCAAGGAGACCCGAGAGAAATTCATGGTGAATCTCTGGGTTGCGTCTCAGCAGAGAGAGATCTTTGTTGGAGTATCATGCTCCAGAGGAGATGCAGGTATAATCTCTGAGAGTTTTCGGAGTGAGTCTAAGCAAAGAGAGACTCCCTGTGGACAATATCTCGTGTCCAGAACACCCCTGGTTACTGCAGCTGATGTGTTCCAGGCTAGGACCTGGTTGTGCCTCTGTGTTCAAGGGTTATGACCTGGTTGTTTCTCTCTGTCTTCCAGGGTTACTTCCTGCTTTTGTCCTATATAAGGTACTTCTCTTCCTGTCCTGTGTAACTAGGATATCCTGCTGTTCCTGTTGGTGGTCCCCATGACACAGGACTGAGTAGCAAGGAGGCTACTAGCCCCTGTACCCCTGGAAGTCTAGGGAAGTGGCCAGAGGATTACATGGGAATTAAGACTGGAGCCACTTACATGGACTGAAGTGCCCAGGATTATTAAATTTCAGCGGCACTCTGGCCGAAAGTGATTAGCCCCTATTTGTGAGTATTTGACCATACATGTTTTATCGGTACTGGGGTGTTGGGGTAATTTCTTGCTGAACCTTTTATTATTTATGTATGTATGCATGTTTTTATTTATATAGCGCCATTGATGTGTGTATTTGACTAAATTCAACTTGTAAACTCCTTGGTAAAACCCACACTTGATTCTTCTATCTCCTAATCACCCCTTGATGTTTCTCTTTATTAAATTCAACTTGTAACACCTAGGCAG
This sequence comes from Ascaphus truei, assembly GCA_036426205.1. Lineage (NCBI taxonomy): Eukaryota > Metazoa > Chordata > Amphibia > Anura > Ascaphidae > Ascaphus > Ascaphus truei. Next base: position 231,961,541 of record CM071569.1, read on the forward strand.
GTCAACAGCCTGTTTAGAAGTACCGTTTGTTTAAATGTGCCTCACATGCGCTAATTGAGCTGTTTGGGCTGAACTTATTTTAGTCAGGTGACTTGTAAGACGTATATAGCTAGAGACACACATGGGGGGAGCAGTACCGCAGGGGCAAGCAGCATACATTTAAAGCAGCCCATATTTAAAGTAGAATTTTTTAAGTAGCAGTAGCATGCAGTGTGGAGTTGAACAGGGGATAAAAGTGGACAACACAACATCTACTGGCCATGATTCCTGGATTTGGAACTACACTGGAAAGCAGGACATTATCTATCCCAGACTGCACATCTCAGCTCTCAACTATTGCTGCCATGCCACAACTACTGTTTGTATTTGCTTTGACCTCACTTCTTTTCAAAATACATGCTTCTTTCTACCAGTCTCATTATGTCTCTAACTTTATTCATATGATCTCCCTTTTCTTCGCTACTTCTCAGTTCACATGAACTCCTTTCTTACCTGCGCCCTCTGACAATTCACACCTATATCCCCTGCACTAAAACACACCCCTACAAATCTTCCTCACACATTCTCTTTCTATCCATTATTCTCCTCCTTGCTTCTGGGGTGTAAGGAATCCACTCCTGGGTTTGGCTAAAACCTATTCCTTACAGAGTTATGCAGCTTCTAGACAACTCCCCCTTGTTTCTGCAATCAGCATCCCCTGCTCCTGAAATCACTGCAGCCTGGTTGCCTCCTGTGCAGCTCTGTCTCTGTGCTCCGTCATTGGAGGAATTCCCTCAAACCCCTGTCCTTTGAGTGGCTCCCCGCCCTTCTTATACTGGGCTCGCCCTTCCCCTCATGGCTGAACATAGACTTTCTCAAGTAACTGTGCTTGCCACAGCATCTCTGTTTGGCCTGCCTTGGCCTTCTTGCCATAGCTCCTTGTTTCTGGAAGACTCTGCCACGCTGAAGCGGTTACACTGAAGCCCTCATATTTCTTGTCCTGTCTGCAGTTCCTGTTCCCCGTGACCTTCCAGTGGCCTCCACCACTCACAACTGTACCCAGCTAGGTGGTGCAGTTCTGTGCTGATGTACTGGATCCCCAGTTCTGTTTCCTGCTCTCTGCGCTGAAGCGGCGCAGTTCCGGTTCCTGCTCTCTATGCTGAAGCGGCGTAGTTCCAGTTTCTGGCTCTCTATGCTGAAGCGGTTTCTTCCTTGTTTTCCCGATGATGACCTCAGCTCGTGACCGCAACCTTCGCTGCTGTGCCGCCTGCCCTGACCCTGGCTTGTCTACAGATAACTCTACCTTCTCCAGTCCTGACCCGGCTTCGTTTGACCACGGAATTCAAAACCCGGATCCGGCTTCGTGGTCTAAGGTCGGTATATATCTATCCCCAACTCAGCCCCGCGGTCTGGTCAAGTTTTGTTGTGAGCATAACCGTTACATGGGGATATCTCTCCCAATCCTGGTCCCTGCCTTATTTCTGTATGCCCTCGTCCTCGCCTTCTACATACAACTTACACTCCTTCTGGTGTCAACCCCTCTAACCTCATATCCATCCCCTGTCACCCTTCCTCTGCTCTCCCTTTCTCCTGTGCCCTTTGGAATGCACGCTCCCCTTCTAACAAGTTCCTCACTGTGCGTAACTTATTTCTCTCTCCCTCTCAGCTCCTCTTTGCTATAACTGAGACTTGGCTCACTCAGTCTGACTCTGCTCTGGAATCTGCCCTCTCTTCTGGTGGCCTTTCTTTCTCCCACACTCCATGCCCTGATGGCAGGGGTGGAGGCGTGAGGCTCCGGCTCTCCTCTCTCTGCCGTTACCGAACCCTTCCTATTCCTCCCTCTCTTGCTTTACCTCCTTTGAGGCTTACACTATCCAGATTTTCTCTCCTCTCCCTGTCCACGTGGCGGTCATCTATCGCTCACCTACCTCTACTCATCCCCCTTCTGTCTTTCTCTTTCATTTTGAATCCTGGCTCTTTTTCTTTCTCAACTCAGACTCCCCTGTTCTTTTCCTTGGGGACTTCAACTGCCATATTGATGAACCTTCTCTCCCTTGGGCTTCCCGCTTTCTCTCTCTAAGGCTTTGGTCCCGCTGCGGCCGGCGGTGCGCAGCCGCGGGCCACCAGCTCCTTACCTACGGTTTGGTTATCTCTGCTGGCTCCTTCCAGCATGGCTGACTGCGTGCTGTGATGTATCAGCCAGCCTGAGCTACAAGGAGCTTGTGGTTTCGGTGAGTGCTGCGTCACGTGACAGGCAAGAGAACCAATCACGGATTGGATCCCAGCAGCCAATCCGATTTCCCCCTCTGCTCTGATCCTCCCCGTTCCGATTCCCCCCTCTGCTCCGATCCCCCTACCGATTCCCCCCCGCTCCGATCCCCCCTCCTGTTCCGATTTCTCCCCTTGCTCCGATTCACTCCCCTGTTCCGATTTCCCCCGTGTGTATTTGTGTGTGTGTGTGTGTGTGTGAGTGCCTGTGTGTGTGTGTGAGTGGCTGTGGGGCTGTCTGCAGTGCTGCGCTGTGTTTGTGTCTGTGTGATGGTCTCGCCCCCTCATGTCATGGCCACGCCCCCACCCATTTTGGCCACGCCCCCCCACCCCGGAAAAATTTCACTGCAGACCGCAGATCGTGGTGCAGTGAATTGCACGCGCCGCCGGCAAGCAAGGCGGCCATGTGGGCACGTGCAGAGGGGCCTTAGCCTAACCTTTGTGCAGTCAGCACCCAAAAGGATGTCCACTTTTCTCTCTCGGATTTCTCCATTTACCCTTTCCTCTCTCTGACCATCACCTCATATCATTTTCTCTCTTTCAATTCTCCCCTTCTCCACGTCCATCTACCCCTTGTCTCTGCAGAGATTTGTGCTCTGTTAACCTACCAGCTTTTGATTCCATTTTATGCTCCTCCCTCTCCTCCCTGAGCTATGCTCCAGGCCCTGACAACCTGGTCAGGAACCACAGCTGTGCCCTATCCTCCTCTCTTGCTCCCATTATGTATAATATTATGTCACAAGTATTTCTGCTGGGAAGCGCTATATACATGGATGGTGCTATATAAGTAAAGACATGCATACAGTATGCATGCCTTCATGGCTACTAAGGTAACCAAGACGCTAATACAAATACCCTAACTACCATACTACCCATTGTATGCCATTGTGGTACAACCGCTATTGCATACAAGGGGGGATAACCCTTCCCCTTAACCTCCTAGGCAGCCTCATCTTCCTCCACGGGGCAACTAACCCATAACCCCACAAACCCAACAAACCTCCCCCACTAAACTAATGGGCAATCATTCTATTAGCCAAAGGTGACTACAACATTAAAATAAAGACATACTGTAAAAAAAAATCCATAAAAAAATATGTAGTCCATTGATTGTCACTGTGGCAACCTAGACCCACACTTTATTTTATTTAACACTACTTAATAAATCTGTCTAAAGTGATGTAGAGTATTGTACAATGCTTGCCCAAATAATTATCCGACATGGTTCATCTACTCACTAATAATTATGGTCGTACTATGAACAGAAAACTGAGTGATGTGCTTTCCTGGCTGAAGTCAAAAGATCATCCCTTTTCTAGCACCTACAGTATCTATAGTGAAATCAATGGGCTTCAAACATAAATAGCAATGGAACAGATTAGGCATTTTGTGAATGCATTCCTGTGAAAATAGTAATATACCATTTTTAAATTTACTCTTTGGATTATTGTGCCATGCGATACAGAACACTGCAAAAATTAGGATTATTGTTTGATTTGATTGCATTTTTCTTTTAAATTACGAATCGCGTCAAGAAAAAGTTAACACAGTCCTAACACAATTGTCATAATTTACAATTATAAAAATTATCAAAACTCAAGTCATCACCATTGCGTGTCTCTTTATCTCTCACAGAATTTCTTATAGTACACAACCAAAAAATACAATAATCTTAGCACATCCTCTTGCATGTATTCTGTCCATGGTTTAAGGAGACAGAATGTAGAATGTTGTACTGCTTACCACTGAACACTAACTTATTTAAATACAGCTACCCAGCTGTCCATGTTCATTCCATTGTACTATGCATAATAACTCACAGACAGAACTTGCTTTAAGTTATTTATTACCTGATGCAAAGGATAATAATGTGACAACCTAGTTGACATGGAGGTAATCTACCACACTGTACATTTTAAACAGGAAGCTACACCTCCTCTAAAGTTATTCAGTTATTTTTTATAACCCAAATGTGTTTCTAGTAGCCTATTGGTCTTGTAGATTTATTGTAGTTTGTAATTTAAAAGGCCAATAAGGGAATTATTCGCAAAGATTTTATTTTGTACAGAGCTTTCAAATCGTTCCTGTTTTTAAGTTTTTTTACAATTGAATAATACTTGTAAGTAAATTTGCCCATTACTATAGTGTATGTGTTGGTGGGGGGGGGGGTTGTTGGTGGTAGAAGAGGTGGGTAGTAGGTTTCTTGTGTCTTTTAATGTTAATTGGAGGTAGAGGGATTGGGTGAAGGGGGTAGTTGTCCCAAGGGTAGGTGGTTAGGCCTACCGGGTGGGTAGCGGGAGTGGTTAACCCCTTCATTACCATAGCAGTTCCCACCGCTATGGTAGTGAAGGAGTTAACCACTCCCACAACCTTTCCAGCAGGCCTAACCACCCACCCTCGGCAACTACCCCTTTCATCCACCCCCTCAGCCCTCAATAAACAGGTTATTTGGGTTTAACCCCTTAGCAGTAAGCCGCTAAGGTAATTAATCTGTTTTTATTAAAATGTTAATACTAGTGTGCGTGAGCAGTGGGTATCCGGAGCAGAACCGCGTTGATTTCAGGTCCGGGGAAACCCTGCTTCCAGAGATACAGGCCCCATTGTGGGGTGTTGGTATCCCCATGCAATGTTTAAATCTCCCGTGTCACGTGATCGGGAAATTTAAATGCATAGGCGATACCGGCAACCCCATACCGAGGCCTGTAACTCAGGAAACAGGGCATCCCCGGGCCTGAAATCATCGTGGTTCTGCTCCGGAGACCCCTTGCTCATGCACACTAGTATTAACATTTTAATAAAAACAGTGCAATCGCCTGTGAGAGCTGTGCAGAGGCTTCTCTATCTGTGCAGCTCAGACTGCGGCCAGATCATACTTACAGTAGAAAAAGCTGAGATCACTTTGCTACATCGCCGCACGGTTTTGGCATTTTCCTTCCTCACGGTTTGAGAGGGTTTCAGAATCTTTCTGAATATCGTGATAACACAAATGACAAACCGTTCAGCGGGAACATGCCACATCGTTCTAGATTTTCTCAAACAGTAGGGGAGCCAGAAAGGTGCCATGAAATAAAGAAAAATAACATAGTGCAAATTTGACAATAAAGGTGATAAAATTAAGTGATCTGTAGGTATTCTACTAACAAGTGGAGCAGAAAAATAGGCAAGATCCCACACAGTGGTAAGTTCTTCCAGGGGTAGTACACAGGAACCTTCAGGAGCTCAAACAGAAGAAGAGAACCAATAGTGCAGACAATAAACAGCACATAAATAAAATGGAGGCTTACATAGTGTCAGCATATATCGGGCATCTGGATAGACAGGGCATCACAGTCTGTAGTTCATCGCGACCTCACTGCAGCTGCTCCCTGCGTCCGCGGCCTCGATCGAAGTCACTTCCCCTTTCCCGGGTTGGACGTCCACGCTGACACTCACGCTGCTTCCGGGTTCTTTCTCCTCGCTCCTCCTCTACGGATCCTCAGATGGTCCAAAACTCAACGCGTTGCGCTGCGCTTGATTGGCAGCTTCATCAGGAGTCTTGTTTCTACATCGTTCTAGATAGCAGCAAAGTTGTCGAAGCTACTAGAATAGGCCCCTGTCTCTGACCACCTGTGCTAAAGCAGTGAATGATTGAGTCACCTGTGCTGAAGCAGAGACTGCCTAAGCCACATGTGCGGAAGCTGGTGTAGCAGGGTCTCCCCTGGCCCCCTCCCCAGCGCGGAGTTGCGGGGACCTCCGCCGTGTGTCAGCCAGTTGCAGGGGCAAGTGTGTCGTCGGGGGCCCCCTGTGGCGACGGAGGCAGAGCGCCGCCATCTTGGTTGTGTCTGAGCATGCGCAGACGCAATGCGGTGGCGATTACAGAGAGGGAGGCAGGTCCCAGATGGCGCTCCGTAGTGCAGGGACCCCTAGAAGTCGCGCATGCGCAGTTAGGGCGATGTGGCGGCCATTACATAGTGGCGCAGGCTCAGTGGAAAGTAGCGGTGGCCAGTACACATCGCGCACGCGGCCCCAATGATAAAGAGGTCCTTAGTGGACTACAACTCCCAGCAGCCTCTGGGAACTGCCCTTTCACCCAGATCAAATGCAGCCAGACAGCCACTAAGGCTTACAGATTCTCATGCTGCATGTGGATACATTGTTGTGTGCTGAGTCAGGAAGCAGACAGTGGAGCACAAGTGTTAGTTGGAGCTGGGAGAAGGGAGGGGGAGGTAGTGTGTGTGTGTAGGGAGCAAGTGCTCCTACACACTAGGCCAGGTTACCCCCTAAGCCCCAGCTAGGCCCAACTCACCAGTAGATGTGTAGCTGCTGTAGGGAAGGCCCTAAGGTAGGGACTTTTAGCAGTTAGTTTCGTCAGGAAGACAGCTGCAGTGCTGCTGCTGTGACAAGGAGTTAGTAGTGTGACGTGTGTCTGGGATCAGACCTGCATCACTCAAGATAGAGACTGTGTGGTGAGATTATCCAGATTGGAAGCGGACGCCATTACTGCGGATTCAGCGCTGGACGCAGACGTTTCCTTTCCTGTTGTGTGCTGTATCCGGGTGCAGGAGCCCCGAGCAGGTATATCTACAAGTGCACCAACTTTAACCCACATACCGGTTTCCTTACAGGCGCTGATCATGCCTAGTGGGTGGGTTGCTGAACTATTGGGACACTTGGGTATAGCGGGGGGGGTTGAGGTCCAGTGAGGCCAGGTTAAGGGGTGACATGGCTGTGTTGCTGTTATTGATGTGATATGATGTGATATTATTGTTCTGTCCATTAGTAAACAGTTTTATATATATATAATATATCTATATATATATATATATATTAATATTATATATACTTATGATATATGTTTCCTATTTGTGGGTCCTGTGTCAGGGGTCATTCTATACACCTAGAGTTCCTGCACAGATGGAGGCGCTGTAAGCATACAGCCAGGATACACCCCAGGCTCCCAGTGGTGGTTGTTCAAGCCTCCTGTGAGCCTATCAGGTATTGAACCACGCTGGTAACATATAGAGATTTCCCCACCTGGTCCCTATCTGCGAATGGGGGGGGGGGTGCAAACTGTGTTACACTGGAATATCCTGAAAACCTGACCTGTTGGGGGTGAGGGGGGGGGAGAGGGCTTGAGGACTGTAGTTGAGCACCCCTGATCTGGGATTTTCCTCAGGAAAGCCAATGCATTAGTGACCTATTTTCTTTGTTCTACGGAATATATAGTAAGTGTGTTACACCACCACTTTCTAGTTGCAATTTACAACTTGAGACATTGGCCAACTACAATCCAACCATAGAAGAATTAGCAAACTTTGTCTCTGACTCAAAACATAACTTATCATACTGGTTTATGAAGTATTCATGAGAGCTCTGTCTTTCATCTTAGCCTTCTCATTTCCGCACATACAGTACACAGACAGCTTAGTTTTTGTTTTTGTGAGAATTACTTTGAACCTTGAAATGCTAAGTATACATTGAGATAAAGCTACCAATGTTATACATGCAGCCTGCGTGTGTGGGATCAGTTGAGATCTGTGGGTGGAAAGAAAGTTATTATTTAGATAACTTGCACATCAACAAAAACCAAGAGCTAGCAAAAACACAAACACAAACATCAATCTATGCTTTTTTATTTATTTTTCTTAAAATGCCTCAGCAGATCACAGATTATGTGTATGGAATTTCATTTGTGGCATTTTTTTTAATTGCCATAAGTTACTTGTTTGTAAATATATTTTTTCCTTTTTTTTTTTTTTTAAATCTTTTGCTCAGTAGAACTTTATTAAACGTTACCAAAAGTGCACTATATATTAACCGTAATCTTTATGTCAAAATACATTTTTTTAATCAAATCTGTTTCATGTTTCCAGATAGAGTAGTTTGAAGTTGAGATATATATATATTATATATAATATTAGTATAGATTAATAATGATAGAATACAGTAGTATATAGAGATATATATATATAAAAGATATTAGATATATATATATATATGATATATATATAGATATATAGTATATATAGATAGATGTATATGTATTGAGGTATTTTCTTTTCAACTTTAAATGTTATTAAATTTTTCCATAAGGTATAACACAGTTATACATTTTGTCACCTCAACATTCTTAAATAAATGTCAGATCCATGCCTCATGACATACAAACACATAAAACGTCACCATGGGTAGGGAAGAGTGGGGGGTAGGGAAGAGTGGGGGGGAGGGAGGAGGAGTGAGAGCTGCAAACGTCTTCGTTCCTAGTCCCTTAAAGGACACTGCATTTTGTCCTCTTCCATCCAATGGATCCTCTGGCATATCCCCCATTTTAATAACCATGCCTATCCCTGCGTGATTACCCCTTATCAATCTCGGAGTGCTGCCTAGACTAGACCTTCCAATCCTTTTCTTACCTGTTGCTTTCAATTTGATGGAGAACGCACTTAATGCTGTCAGAGCCAAACTGTGGCATTGCTCACCCCTTGGATGTCCATCTGGGTCAACCAAGGTAACCGGACCTTTTGGAAACTTGGGCCAGAGTCGCTAACTAAACTTGTCAACTTTTCCATCTGGCAGACAAACCAAATTTTGTTCCGAATCTTTTCAATAGATGGAATTGTGTATTGTTTCCACAATGCTGCGATCTCGCACCTCATACTGTAGCTGTTGCAAAATGAGCAATTAATTTATTTTCCACTCTGGCTAGCTCTTGCGCTGGTTTGTTTAACAAGAACAGCCAGGAGACCAGCTGAATTTTGAGGTCCAACATCCTCTGAAGCCAAATCATAATTTGTTCCCATAGAGGAGCTATTCGAGGACAGGACCACAGCATGTGGAACAAGTCCGCTGGCTTTCCACATTGCATAGGACACAAGGGGGAGTAACCCGGGACAAATTTAGACAATTTTATTGGAGTGAGGTACCACTTTATTAAAACCTTATATGAGTTTTCCTTCAAGGTCGTGCATATGGAGCTTTTGGCTGCTGCATTGAAAATCTCAGTCCAATCCTCATCCTCTAAAGTCTCGTCCAAGTCTGACTCCCACTAAGCCATGAAAAGTAGTTTCCGCGTATAGTGGGCTATGCACTAAGCAGTGATAGGTCGTTTTAAGAGCGCAAAGTGCTCTTAGAATGTGAAGTTCAGCCGAGCGCTATTCACTAAGCCGCGCAAACAGGCACTTTGCGCTCTAAAACTGACTTTTTCCTAGAAATTTTTCAAAGTCCAACTTTGCTCGTACGATGAGCTGTTTGCGCTGAATCCTGCCCTTCTGCGGGATACACTAAGCAACGCAAACTTATCGTACGTGAAAGTTGCGCTGAATAAAGCTCACCAGCTAAAGGCAGGTGATAAAAAAAGCAGGACTTAGAAAAAAATCTTTGTTTATCTTTTTGCAGGCGCAAAACCCATACAACAGACCAGTGGGTGTCCCCGGCTGACCCCGAGGGAGGCCGGGGGTTGCGCGGGTATCACCGGCTGTTGTGCCTACAAAAATACTAAACATTATTTCTAACTAAATACACCCCCTAACACATACAGTACAATAATGTGCAAAATAACTATTAGCCAGATATGGATAATAGATTATTTGCCCATTATTAAACACTGCATTAGCATACCTAAATAAAGTAAATAAATACAGTAGCCAGCTAATCCAATGAATACAAGCAGTAACAACATCAACAATGAATTAATTAAACCATTAAACCATTAACCAATGAAACCAATTAATTCCTAAACCAACTCAAAATGAATAGTAACACTAATCAATCAAACCAATGAATTACTACAACATTAATTAATGTAAACATTAAAAGACAAAGAAATACATTCAAACAAAATCTGAAATAACCATAAAACGTATTAGCTAACATAATGCTACATTAACTACAAACGAACACCAATCACAAACATTTTATTACCATTAAGCAGGAAAAAAAGCAAACAATCACATAAGAAATTGAAATTAAAATTAAATTAAAAAAACCAACAGCAATACCAAGCCACAAATGCCCCCCAAATATTGTCATAATAATGTGGTACAGATTAATATATTATCAGTCAATGTGCCTCCCCCAAAAAATCAAAAACACATCCAATGAAGAAACCTGTAAACTTACCATTAGAAGCGGTGGCCCTCCGACTCCCGGGGTAAAAGGAAGCTCACGTACCTTGAAGGCCTCCAACAGCATCCGATGCCATCCGCCATAAAGATCCGGATCAGGTACCCAAATCTTCTTTTTTCTTTCTTTAATCACCTTCTTCTATCTTCATCTGTCACCATTTCTTGATCTTCTTTATCTTCTATCTTCATCTGTCAATCCAAAAAACCCCATGGTAAATCCTAACTGATGTTGTCTCGTCGTCTTCTTGGGCTCAAATGAGGCGTCACGGCCTTAAATAGGGCTTGTGACGTCACATTTAGCCTCAAAATCGTTAACAGCCACCTGATTGGCTGTTCAATCCATGTTACGACGTCACTTAAAGGGAATGATGCCAGCCAATCAGAATGGCCAAAATGTCTGAAGTAAATACGGGTAACGGAAGTCTGAAACAAATATAGTATATGTTCTGATTGGTTGAGGTACTCTGTGACTTGGACTGAAATCCTATAAGAAACCTAGCAGCCAATCAGCTCAGGAGATTCTAAGCGCCAAGACAGCAGCGGCAGATTTAAACTGACCATAAGATGCTCTGTGAGAAATAGATGCGAGCCGCCTTCAGAAATTTCAAAGCAAGGAATTCCCACTTTTCGGGGCCAAGATCTGAAAAGAGAACGTAGCGATCACAGCTGGAACTACAAGCCGAAAAGAGTACCAGGATGTTTGGTACTCGCACCCGGTCAAGGGATTTCAGCACCTCCAGAGGGGAAAGAGCAATAGCATCAGGAACTTCATGCCAAGTTCAGTTCCAGGACTTTTCGGGCTTAGTCCCGGTCATCTAAAGGGCTTTGTAAAGACTTTATTTTCTGTGCTATTTCACTAGGAAAGGTTAGTTTTGTAGCCCAGAGCCCCAGTAAGTGTGTTTTCTTCTGTATATTGTAATCCAATGTGTGTATGTCTGTTTCTAAGGAATACATCGCAATTTCTTTTACTTTTTGGTTTTCCTCAGTGATATGATCCCGGTATAAATGTGTAAATTTCTGGTCTCCTGTGACAGGGAGTATAATAATATAGATGGGATAAGAGCAGCAACACATAAATGTAACATTGGGAGAAAGGATTCATTGCTGCCCTGAAGAGCTACAATTTAATTGACATGTGGAGAGACTAACAGAAACAGTAGGAGTACATTTGAATGCATTGGATAGAGTATTTATAAGATCATACTTTAGTGCTATAAAACTCATTTTGAACAAACATCAATGTACCAAGGCACTTTGCGTTAACAGTGCTTTACTTTCATGACCTCCAAGTTTGATGATGCCTAGAAAGATTAGTGTGGATTTAACTAACCTTCGGTATGGGTTACACTGTGATCGCACGTTACCTGCTAGTCATGTCGGTTAATTTGGGATTGCAGTGTGTTAATCCAGGAATGCTCAACTCCAGTTGTGGGACTACAAATGGCCCTCGTGTACAAAGCGCAAAAGAACGGGGGATCCGAGTGCGAGATTCTGAGTGTCTGTTTTTTATTACATTTTATGCAGTATTATGCTATGTTATTCTCTTTTATATTTTGTATAAGGTATTAACTAACCTTATGATTCGTGAATTCTACTTAATCCAATGAGTGTTATCCCATAACAACATCCAAGTATCTATGTGAGTTCTTAGGTGTCTCATTCATTGCTATATTCACTGCATGTACTAAAGGGGATATATTTATCAATCCCCCTCTGTGTGGTAATCTGGGGGCAATGTTAGCCAAGGGTGAGTGACCACTTCTGTTTGGTATATTTTATATCATCCCCATTTTACGGTGCTTCCGTTAAGGTCCACGCTTGTATCCTTACACACTGTGTTGCAATGAATGAATGCTGAAGTCGGTTTGCAACATTATTACTGTTTAATATTATACAGTGGGTTTTTTTTTATATCATCTTTCACATATTGCATTTTGCACTTCCTATTGAGGACAAGCGCCAAGGAGGACTATTGCTTCCAACATCAGTCGAAGCAAGGACTGATTGAGCCACCTGTGCTGAAGTAGGGATATCCAGGAAACCGGACCTGTTGCGAGGGCTTGAGGACTGGAGTTTAGCACCCCTGGTTAACACACTGTGATCCCAAGTTAACAGACATTACTAGCAGGTAACGTGTGACCACAGTGCGTTAACTCATACCAGAGGTCAGCGAATCTTCCCCAAGGTATCTTCGTGCCGTATGCATCAACAATCTGTTAGGTCCCAACCAGCACTAACCTATTATACCAAATAAATATGTTATTGTTTAACACAGAATACTAGTGCTGCATTCGCAACTTTTTACAACAGTAGAAATACACTTAATAAACATGTGCTTCAGACAGAAACATGCTTATTTTAATACGCATATGTGTCAGCGCAGTCCACTTACATACATAAACCCCTCAGATGGTAAGCTGTTTGGGGTAGGGACTCATTGTGCCTGCAAAAGTCTATGAACAGCGTTGGACAGTATACACTGTAAGTGCTATAAATGAATACGAAATTCCTGTCCTGGGATAAAAAAGGCGGTTTAAATATTTGTGTCCGTGCCGACGGAAAGTTGCGACATCACTCTTTGTGGCCTACTATTGTATGTATTGTATTGTATACATATGACACAGGGCATTTGAATACCAGGAAGTGTCATGCCACTTTAACCAGTAGGTATCTTGGGAATCCGGGGAATCCCGGAGCAGAAATGAGTGCGATTCAGCTCAGATGATCCCCTGGTTCCCAACCTGGTAATAAAACAGGAGGGGGAGAGACACTCTGAGGAACAGCTGCTTTAAAATCGGTATCCAATGTCAGATATTTCTATAACAAGATTCTTACATTTGGCACAGGCACAAACATATATCTAAATACACTTTCTGGAAACTTTTTGTTTTGCCCCCAAAGTATATATGCAGAGCTAATTATATTAATCATTCATAGATGACTTGCTTACAAATTAAACATTTACAAATGAGTTCTGCATTAACATGATTTGTTGTAAGCACAATCAGGAGGGTGAACATTTTCCCTTGTGCTAAAACAAGGGCGCATTACCAGCCCTGTTACAGACTACATTTGCTATTTCAAGCATTAAGAATAGCAATGAGCAATTCTAGTAAGTTTGTCTTTGTGCCAATATTTGTCTGTGTTCTTATCCTATAATTGAATAATTGATGTTTCATGATCTTTTACTGAGCTACAGTACATTATTCCTCAAAGCTGCCTCTTCCTGTCGTTTAAGATTTATTTTCAATTATTCATGTTAAATTTGAGTAAAAAGGAAAAAAAGGAAAGATTGAGGAAAATTACATAGTGGTTGAAGTTTATAATATTTATTGGAACCCTTGACACCACTTTCCAAAAAGATAGTATCATCACACATTATTTCCTTTAATACAGTGCTGGGATTCAAAAATTTTAGCAACAGGTTCTCTCTCATGGGGTGGGGGGTGGGGTGGAGAGGGGGTGGCGAGATGGTGAGGGAGAGAGAGAGGGGGTGGGGGAGAGAGGGAGGGTTGGGTGGGGGAGAGAGAGGGTGGGGGAGAGAGAGATGAGAGGGGCGTGAGAGAGATACGGGGGGAGAGCGAGAGACGGGGAGAGAGAGACGGGGAGAGAAAGATGGAGGGAGAGAGATGGGGCAGAGAAAGAGACGGGGCAGAGAGGGGGGGGAGGAAGAGAGAGATGGGGGGAAAGAGGGAGACAGGGGGAGAGAGAGAGAGACAGGGGGAGAGAGAGAGATGGGGGAGAGAGAGACAGGGGAGTGAGAGAGACGGGGAGAGAGATGGGGGAGAGAGAGAGACGGGGTTGAGAGAGAGAGACGGGGGATGGAGATACCAGGGGGGAGAGAGAGACCATGGAGGGGGAGTGAGAGACCAGGGAGGGGGGAGAGAGATCAGGAAGGGGGAAGAAAGAGAGACCAGGAAAAGGGGAGGCAGAGACCGGGGAGTGGGGGAGACAGAGACCGGGGAGTGGGGGAGAGAGACCAGGGAAGGGGAGAGAGAGAGGAAGGAGGGGGGGGGGGGGGGGGGGGGGGGGGAGAGAGACCAGGGGGGAGACAGAGCAGGGGGAACCAGTGCAAGACAAATGTCCCTAAGTGCACCTTGCAACCAGTGCAAAAATAAATTTTAAAAACATTTTCTGTCAGCTGCACAGAAAAGTGAGGAGGGTGTGTGGGGGGGGGGGGGGGCAGCGGTTTAACAGAGCCGCTGCTGCACTCACCTGGTAGACGGAGGATTGGTCTCAGGAACGGAGCAGCAGCAGGCAGCTTCTCCAAGCGCATGAAGGATTGATGCCAGGGTTCCCCTCCACAGCGCTTGCGCAGCAGGGCTAAGCATACTCTGGGCTTCCATACCTCCCTGGCCCTCCCCTGAGTCTGCGCCCTGAGCCTGCGCCATGAAGGTGAGAGAGGCAGAGCGGCTTCTCCCCATGGGGTCCTCGCACAGCAGCAGGAAACAGAGCGGAGTTCTTGAGGGGGGAAGGTAGGGCTGGTCACTCCGGTTCGGCAAACTAAGAAAATGTTAGGAACCAGTTCGCCCGCACCGGCACAATCCCTCCAGTGCTTTAATAGCTTACATTGCATATAATAGATATAAACATTCTGATAATCACAAAATAACTTTTTCAGATCATTAGATGTTATCATAAAAACAAAATAGCTTCCCTTTAGAAGGTAAATATATTACCTACTTTTTGTTGTGTATCAAAACAAACTCTCTTACAACTTTAAAAAGAACACTATACACATGTACACTCACTGGGGCTGATTCACTAAGCAGTGATAACTGCTTTAAAGTATGATAAATGCCTTTTAAGACTGATACTGCCAGCTACGCGATTCACTAAGCAGTGATAACAGTGCTTTATCGGCCGTAAAAGGCATTTATTCAGCAAGGCAAAAAAAATACGATCGATCAGGCAAAAAAGGCAAACGCAACGTTTTTTGCCGGTCAGCGCGATTCACTAAGCAGTGATAAGTGAATCGCACTTTAAAAGCGTGCCAGATTTTTGCACGAGCTAAAGGCTGGTGTAAAAGAAATGGAGCCATGAAAAAAAATCATTGTTTATGTTTTTCTCACCACACAATTAATACAACAGGCCGGCGGTGATCCCCGGGTGATCCCAACGGGAGTCTGGGGCCCGTGGGAGTCCGGGGCCCACGGGAGATCCCCACGGGAGTCCGGGGTCCTCGCTGGCCTGCGGTACTAATCCTGTGCCCATAAAAACATAACAGCCAATACTTTCAAATAAATACACCCCCCCCCCCCCCCCTAACACATACAGTACAATAATGGTCAAAATTACTATTATCCAGATATGGAGTGCATTTGCCCATTAAAAATAAAACATTAACAAGCAGAAATAAAGTAAATAAATCTTGCACTCACCCCTGCCAGGCTGCTACGAGGAAGGCCGTCCTCATCCTCATCACCGTCCATGTCATCCGTTGCCACAAACAATACAATACAATCAAAAATACAATCTAATGTTCCCTAACCCCTTAATCACCTTAGTGGTTAGTAACGTAATAATTAAGGGGTTAGCAGATAGCCGCTACAGTAATGAATAATTTTTTATTGATACGTGTGTTTTGATCAAAATGTACATGAGGAGGGGTTCTACTAAGCTAAAACCGCATTGGTTTCAGCCTTGGGGGCCCCCTACTTCATGAGATACAGGCCCCGTTATGGGGTGCCGGTATCCTCCTGCAGGATTTAAACCCCCCGGTCACGTGACGCGGGAGCTTTAAAAGCATGATCAAAATCAATATTCATAATGCACGATCGCCTGTAAGAGCCATGCATGGAGACGCAGCATCTCCATGCAGCTCTTACAGGCTGGTTTTTTTCTACCAGCTATTGCGCTTTAGAATTCTAAGCATTATAGCAGGGGGAAAAAACAGCTTGTGCGTTCGGGCATGTTTTTGCCCGCACCTAACCAAATGCACTTTACTTCTTAGTGAATCCTACGTCTGGCTTCATTTTTTTATAGTGGGATTACAAATTTCCCAATCAGGTGAAAAAGCTCACTGCTTAGTGAATCGCCCCCACTGTCCCTTTTGAAAACGGAAGAGGGGTAACACTTTGTTTGCTATTGCTATTATAAATCAGTGACATTTACAGTCAGTGTTCTTCAGTTTATGCATTGTGCAGATAATTTCCAAATGTCAAGTTTACCATCTGTGTAAACTATCATCATGTCTTTTTAATGACCCATTTTTCCATAATTTATAAGAAATTTCAATATACATTTTTAATTTGTAATTGTATACATGCCTGGATCCTAGAATTGCATCTTCCAAACAATAATGCATAGGAACAATTTAGCTGCAACTGGCAGAGACTATCGCAGAAACCGACTGTATGTGCAGTAATTAAATCCCTACATAACTGGTGCAAGAGGGAATTAAGTTTAACTAACTGTATAAACATCTCACTGTTCATATACAAAGCACATGTGGTTCCCCAAAGCCAAGTGGTGTTGTTCTTCTGCTGAGATGTAAAGCAGGGTATCCTGAGACACAAAGCCAAATACATTTTATCATAGTTCTTCATCATATTGGAAAAATTATCATTGTTTCATGAGGATGCAGGCTACATCCACAGACGCAGCTTTTAACTTTGTATAATGGTATCAAGATTGCAACAAGATGTGTTTAATATGTGAAAGATTAGCTGCAACAGATATATTTCCCAAGTTTTGCTTCAATAAACACTTGGAAAAGAAGCAGATGAAATCTTTATGGATTTATTTTGAAGAGCATCTGGGCATGCAATGTTTTGGCTACATCTAGCCCTTTGTCAAGCCACTTGAAGAAGAAAGCTGGTGTAGCTGGTGTTGATGACCACTGTGTTTTCTGTTTCTGTGTGAAATGTACGACCACTGATGATGCCCTCTGTGACAATTGCTTTTCCATTACTGCCTGGACACAATCAATTGGGTTCTTCTTGCAATTTCCCACTGTCTCTTCACCATGGGCAAAAGGTATTTAATTATTTCTTTGAAGCGAGGGTCTAAAAATGTAGCCTTAAGGAATTCGTATCTCCCAATTTTAAACAGACAACACTGGGGTAATTTTTCAGACAATCAAACAATTTATCAACCTATAACCCTCCCTGCCCGGTTCCCTAGGGAGGTTACATCGGTGTAGCGGTGTAGAAAGCATTCCCATTGATTTACTTTGTCTCAGGTGTTGTCAGTGATCTGCTGAGCGATGGGAAAGATGGGTGCCAGTAGTTTTTCTAGTGCAACCTCAATCTTTATTAATGTCCCATGCTTGGGAACACTGCAGTCACAGTATATATGTAGATTGAACAATAGTTACACTAATTTTCATCCATACTGATATTACTCTTTATGCAGGTCTTCCCTGAGTGCCCACTCGTAACACCCATGGGAGGTGTATACAGTATACTTGTTACTTTACTGATGCTCCTCTGATGGACCGGGCCCCACGTTTCTTATTAACATCCTTGCAGTCCCTTTTTTGCTGTGGGCCCCTGTGAGATCCGGGCCTAGTCTGTGTAACGTTACTGTTACTTCTACACCCCTGTTTTGGAACAGCCTCAGAGGGTATTGAACACTGTTGAGGGGGAGCTGCTTGTAGGGATGATCCCCAGACATCATGGTGGCACTTCTGCTTGGCCCACTGAGGCATGTCTACATTCCCATTACTGGGACATTGTTTTACTTCATATGGCCATGCTATAGGATCCTAACTCAAAGTGCCCTGTCTCTGTCTGGAACATAATATAAGCGGGGCCTAATCTATTCTATGCTTTGGGTAACATCTTCCCTACTGTACCTCCCTGCTAGCGTGTCCTAATCTGTATGTAGCCCTCTTTCCCTTTGACTAAAGATACTACTGGTACTGCTGTTACCCGTTTAGCTACCAGAAGGCCTGAGCCTCCGCCACTGGGAGCCTGGGGTGATATCTTGCTCGTCTCGGTGCAGCGCCTCCAGCTGCGAGGGACCCCAGCATAGCGGGATAAGCCCATCACAGGAAACCAAACAGTAAATACACACTCGTGCTAACTTAATGTATATTGTGGTATAGTTTAACCACAAGTATGGTCATTTACAGCTAATCATGTAGTTAATGGCATTACAAGTATCTTTGACTCTGTGCACACAATATACGTTAAGTTGGTGCTCTCTTCCAGTGACTTATCTGTTACCATTTACTCAGAGTTTTAATATATATGTTCATTTTTAAAGGACCTAACAGGAGCCTAGAGGTATAAATGATTGTAAATCCTATTTGCTAACTGAGTCTTCATACAGACTCCTATTGGCAAATTAGCAAGTCCCCTCTGTTGTATGCAACCATTTGAATTCAGATGTACAGTATCATGTGGCTATGTTAGAATATACCTACTATAATAACAGTGGGATAAACATGTAAAGATAATTGTATCTTATCTCCCTAATTGTTGGCAAGCAATTGTGATAATTACACCAATCAATTTCCTTTGTCTGCCTGCTCAAGATACAATAAGGTATTACTCTCTAACACAAAACACCAAACAGTAGTGAACGGCAGCAAATGGCTCACACCCTTTGGCTGCACCAAAGACTGTCCGCCTTTGGGGCAACACAGATGCACACTGGGGTGGTTGATTTTCAATGCAGCTGGGAACAAAAAGTTATTTGTGTCCTCTTGACTCATTAACATTCCAATGGGTGGGGTTGACTTTCCACAAAGTACAAGCAAATGTTAACCCTGAGCATGCTGGTCCTGTGCAAAGGGGAGCAGCTCTTGGGGAGCCCCATCAGGCTGTCTGCCTTTGAGGCAATGTGAATAGGAAGGTCAGAGATGACCAAGAGAAAGCGTTCCCATATATTGCACTCAACTAAATTAATAACTCTGAGTGATAGTATATATACACAGATAAATCAACTGTATTCAACCATATGGGTATAGGAGGTTAAAATACAAAACAAAAAATTATTTATTAATTACTTAATTCATACTTATTAGATACACAAAAAAAGGTAAACCAAAATATAACAGCTAATCTAAAACCTCTTAAGGGGAGCTGAAGACGGAGTGAATTGGCAAAAAAGGTGAGGTATAGCAAAGTGTTTGGAAAAAGGATGTATACAGCGCAGGCACAATAGTGCCATATAAAAGTATTTCTGCCTCTAGACCCAAAAGTGTTGGTCTATTATATAGAGTATATGCGCTGTGGTGACTAAGGTTAGTCACAATACACAATACACACTAGCCTCTGTATATCAGAAGCTCACAGTTAAGCGTCACTGTGTAATTAAATGCAAGCAGCTAGATATCTCTCACTTATCAGACTCCTCAAAGCGTGGAGGGATATTACTCTAATGAGTATGCTGTCTCGCATTGCGCGCAGTATATCACCCATATCCGGATCTTTAGGCTCTGTGAACACCATAGATGCCTCAGCCTCCGTCTCACACTCTGTAAAAACAAACGGCTGACGTCATCGGTATGAGCGTCGCCTGTCACCCGACGATCGTTTCACGCCTAGTGCCAATTCACTCCGTCTTCAGCTCCCCTTAAGAGGTTTTAGATTAGCTGTTATATTTTGGTTTACCTTTTTTTGTGTATCTAATAAGTATGAATTAAGTAATTAATAAATATTTTTTTGTTTTGTATTTTAACCTCCTATACCCATATGGTTGAATACAGTTGATTTATCTGTGTATATATACTATCACTCAGAGTTATTAATTTAGTTGAGTGCAATATATGGGAACGCTTTCTCTTGGTCATCTCTGACCTTCCTATTTACTAGTTCACAGTTCCATGCACCGCTTTTTACTTTGGTATAGATTATTAAGGTGAGCAGTGTTTTTCCATTCCCTATTTTTGCCTTTGAGGCAATGCAGATGTACACTGGGGTGGTTGATTTTCCATGCAGCTTCAATGGAGTGACATAGATCTCTAGTGGTACAGCGCCTCCATCTACCGCAGGCTCCAGATGTATGGAGGCAATCTCCTATGGTAGAACACAATCCCCTCTCCTTCCCCAGAAAGATCACACACCAGGCAGGAGGTATAATAAATGGAATGGTTTATTCTGTTCAGCTCAATGCAGTCACAGCAGGCCTCTGCCCTATGCAGTCTCTGGTGCTTTATCAAGCCGTAGGATGGTCCCTGGACCTGCACTACAGGTCAACGGCCCCCGCAGTAGTCCTTGCTCTTCCCTGATCCTCTATAAGGATCAGGGGAAAGTTACACACTCACTCTTCCCTGAAGGGAAGACGCACAGAGAAGGCCCATTGTTCAGGAATCCTGTGGTGTGACCTCCCGCTCTCAAGAGGGGTGAGGCACTCCCTAAATTTAGGCGGCAATCCCTTAAAGTAGAGCCAGGAGGAGGGCACTAGGTCTGACCTAGGCCTGGTCCCAACTTTCCATAATACTAGAAAACTTCTACACACTAACCCCAATTGGAGTGGAAAGGCAGGCGCAGATAAAATAATAGTACAGATTGAAAAAAAAACCTTAAATGCATGCTTGCATAATGCAAGAAGCCAGAGAGATAAAATGGGGGAGCTTGAATTAATAGCTACAAGGGAGCCGTATGATATCATAGGCATAACTGAAACATGGTGGGATGAACCTCATGAGTGGGCAGTTAATTTAGAGGGTAATTCCCTTTTTCAGAAGGATCGAGCAAAATAGAAGTGGAGGTGGAGTATGTTTATATGTTAAACTGGATCTTAAATCAATTATAAGGGAAGATGTTTATCAGTGGAATTATGAAAATGTAGAGACTTTGTGGTTAAAAATTAGTAGTGGAGGGCATGCGCGACGGCAAGGAGTATGGCAGCCTAGTCTGATAGCTTCCTGCCTCGCTTCCCAAAATATCGAGCAAAAACCACTGAATTTATCACCAAACAGCACATAAAAATACACAAAGATTGCACAGATATCCAGGATGTCGCGGAAGACCCCCAAAACAACAAAAAAAAGAGGGCTACCGGAATATTTTGGCAGAGCAGGGCCGCGCTCAGAAATGGCGCCGGTTTCAAACGCCGGCTCAGAGACAGAGCCCGATGGAGAGGAGGAGGAATAAAACCTACAGGAGCAAATGCCGGCAAGGCAATGTGATATCACCAGACTCTGCATGGACCTTAAAGCGTTTTTTCAAGCAGAAATAAGAGAGCTGAAGAGGGAAGTGACCGGGCTGAGAGAAAGGACAGGAGTCCTAGAAACCAAAGTGGACCAATCCATACGAGCAATCCGGAGACAGGATAAAAAAATCTATGGATCTGCAGGAGCTAATAAATGAAATAAAAGAGCGTCAGGAGGACGCTGAAAACCGCGACAGGCGGAACAACCTCAGGATAAGAGGAGTCCCGGAGAGTGTACTGGACTGTGAGGAGTATATCATGCACTGGATGGAAACACTGCTCCCTGAGACCCCTAAAGACACCCTGGCAATGGACAGATGCCATAGGGCTCTGCGGGCTAAACCACTACAAAATGAACAACCGAGAGACATAGTGATCCGTCTGCCTTACTACAGAACAAAAGAGGCTATGCTTCACAAAACAAGGGCCCTACCTGTAGTGGAACATGAAGGAGTGCGGCTCTCGGTGTTCCAGGACTTGTCCCCAATGACGCTGGCCCGCCGGAGAAACCTGCTGCCCATTATCAAAACCCTGAGGGAGAAGGGAGTCAGGTACCGTTGGACCTTCCCCATTGGCTTACTGGTGGCTCTGGGAGGCAGAACCTTCACTATCAAGGTCCCGGAAGATGGACCCTCTTTCCTGAACGAACTGGGTCTGCGGGAGGCCCCCGTAGTATCTGACCCTGCAAATCCAACCCCGGATCCCATATGGTCGCAGACCCCAAAGTCCCCCCGAGCGCAGAGGGATAAAGTCTAGGAGAGGGAGATATAACGCCAGTTACACGTTAAGCAGCTGTTTGGTTGTGCTGCTAAGTTAGATATACCAGGTCCCAAAGTTTACCGAAGGAAGAGACCCCGCGGTGCTGTGCCCTAATGGACTGGTCAAAGTTACAATACAGTGAACTTTAAACTCACTTACCTCCTGAGAGTCCAGATCGCACCGAAGAAGAAGTAGCTGATTTCCCCATAGCGCACAAGATGGACCCCGATGCAGAAGATTGCGGGGGCGCACGAGGCAGCTGGAGCCCAAGGTGACACAAAGGAGCCGGATGGCAGGTTCGGGCGGGAGCCGGGAGAGCGCGCACGCACCTCTGCCCAGGGAGAAGGCTGGATCCAAAATGGCGGCAGCCCGGAAGGACATCAGCAGGAAGGGGGCGGAGCCGGCAAAAGAGATGCCATCTTGGAGGAGGCAAAACACGACAGAAGGACACGAGAGGTGGCTGAGGTGCACCGGAGCAGGGAACACAAAAAGGCCATTGCAGGCATGCACCAGGCAGCTATATCTAGCGGTGGGCATATTCAAATTGGACGCGGTTGCGGATGGGAGGCACAGACGGCAACAGGAGGGAGGAGAAAGTATGGGAGGTAGCAGGGCAAGGTAGGGGGGAGGAGAGGGGGACATGAGCCCAAGGGGAGAAGGAAGGAGTAGAAGAGGGAGGTCCCAGCATGATACAGGGGAGGGGGGAAGTTGTGGATGGCAGTACAGAGGTAGTGGAGAAGAAGGCGGAAGTAGGTGAGATTAGAACGAGAGGACAGGAGGTTATAAGATATTGGAGAGGAAGAGGAAGGAAGGAAATCGGTGGAGAGAGACAGGGGATAGAAAGAGGTAGCGGAGGGAGCGAAAGGGGAATAGATGGAGCCTTGGGAAGTGATTAGGATAGTGAAGGGAGTAGAAGGATAAAGCACGTGGGAGGAGGGGGGGAACATACTAGGGGGGCACCAAAGGAGGAAGGCGAGAAGAAAGTGATAGAGCAGGAACGGGGAGGTAGATAAGAGGGAAGCAGAGGGACGGAGGGAAGCGGAAGGTACAAGCAGGTAGTATAAGGGAAGGAAGAGAGGGTGGAACCAGGAGCTGTGGGTATTGGGTAAGTGACAGTGGGTCTAAGGGAGCGTGAGCTAGGGAAACTGTGCCACAAAGGGAAACATGACTGTGAGGTGGAGAGAGACAGATGAAGGGCCCGACGCTAGGAGGAGCGACAGTATAGAGGAGTATCAAAAGCGGACGTCACAGGGAGAGACATGTAAGGAACACAGCAGGGGGTCTTTTCAGGAGGGCACTGATAGAGCTACTGTAGAAGGGGCTACGGGACAAATGGGACTTGGTTGGTTCACCCAAAGTTCAGTGGGTAGGAAGTTTTAGAATGCTAAGGGAAGCGAGGGGGGAGCGGCATGGGGAGGCCTGCTCCGAAGTCTGCATAGGCCAGGCGCTAGTGTGGGGGAAAAAAGCCCCTAGGCGCACTAGCGCAACCCTTTGGGTTAGATGTTCGGGGAGGGGTGTTAAACACCACACCCCAAAACTGGACATCCGGCACAAGAGCCACGAACTCAAAGGCGGGTGTCTCGGCAAGAGGAGAGATGCAAGAGAACGCCGAGAATTGTTAAATGTTAATGCGTGTTGTGTTGTGTATTTGTTTACCCCCCCCGTCCCTTGGTGTATGTTCCCTTTCCCTTGTCCTTTCAGACGGGCCCAGAGAGTCGGGCGGTCGGAGTAAGCTGTAGACCCACGAGCAGACAAGCCCGGCAAGACATGATGAAGCTACGTCAGACAGACCGGCACATCTCTTCTTATGAGTAAGGACATAGTGTTAGTATCCCATAATGTTAAGGGCCTTAATAGCCCTGCTAAAAGGAGGGTCGCATTCAGAGACTACGGACCCAAAGGTGCAGAGGTGCTCTTCTTACAGGAGACCCACTTCTCCCAATCTAACTTCCCCAAGTACTTGGATAAAGACTTTCGGACACACTTCCTAGCTGTCAGGACGAGCTCACCACAAACGAGGCGGGACCGCGGTGCTGAGGTGGGATAGGATAAAACGCCACCCACAGCCACGAGGGCGCGTCTTGAGTGTAGAGTGGTCTGGGAGTCCGAGTCGGGGCAGGAGAGGTTCGGATGGTCGAGGGTACTGTTCGCCAAGTCCGGGGTTAGAGAGAGGAACGTAATCGTTTACCGTTTGCCGGGTTCGGGGTGCCAGAGGTGCGGAGAGTCGTATAGCCTTATGCCAAGTTCGGGATGCCAGAGGTGCGGGTCGTCGTAGAGGAAGCCGGTTCGGTACACGAGGAAGACTGCAAAACAAGACAGGACAAGACAGGACAAGACAGGACAAGACAGGACTAGGGAGGCAGAGAGTGATGAGAACAACTGGTTTTTTATGCTCAGCCGACGAGTTAATGAAGCGCAGGGTATATATAGGCAAGAGGGTCCAATGGCCGAGTAGCAGGTGGCGGTGTGTGAATGGGCCACACTGAGGCAGATAGGTCCAGAGGAAGTCCTGGAGGAGGGACTAGACGAATGGGTACATTGATTGAAGCATTATGAAGGGGAGATATGCCTTTAAGAGGCTGGCGCTCCTCCATGTGGGCACGCCCCCGTGTGGCCGTACTTGCAGGCGCGTGACCGGGCACACGCCCAGGCCCGACACTAGAAGGAGAGCGCTGGCGTGCGCGTCTAGGCAAGATGGCGATCGGCGTCCTGGAGGAAGGATCGCTGCGAGGCGCGGAAGAGCCCAGGGGAACCGCGGGTAAGTGGGGAGCACGCCGAGGGCGGCGTGACTCCCAGGTCGTTACAGTACCCCCCCCTTCAGGGGCGACCTCCGGGCGTCCATGACATGGCTTGGAGGGATTCTTACGATGGAAAGCCTGGACGAGTCGAGGTGCGTGGAGATCCCGGTGGGGAATCCATGAACGTTCCTCTGGTCCGAACCCCCTCCAGTGGACCAGGTATTGTACTCCTCCTCTGGAAATCCTAGAATCCAGGATAGACTGGACCTCGTACTCCTGTTGACCTTGGATCAGAAGAGGAAGTGGAGGAGAAGTAGTCTTAGAAAAGCGAGGACTCTGAAATGCTGGTTTAAGCAAAGATACATGGAAGACTGAAGGCATCTTCATCGAGGGTGGAAGGCGCAGGCGATAAGCCACAGGATTAATCCTCCTGACCACGGGAAAGGGACCGAGGAACTTGGGAGCTAGCTTCATGGTAGGAACCTTTAGTCGGATATTCCTGGAAGAAAGCCAAACCCCATCTCCTGGGGCGAACTCCGGAACCTGGCGTCGAAGGCGATCTGCCTGGAGTTTCTGTCTCCCTGTGGCCACCTTTAAGTTCTCCTGAATCCTCGTCCATAAGTCTTTCAGCCGGGAGATGCGCTTGTCAACCGCTGGTACTCCTGAGGATAGAGGGGAGAAGGGTAAACGGGAAGGATGAAAGCCACAATTTATGAAGAAGGGAGATTCTTGAGTGGAGTCATTGTGGAGGGAGTTAAGAGCAAACTCGGCCCAAGGAAGCAGATCCACCCAGTCATCCTGTGTATCGGTTATAAAACATCGAAGGTATTGTTCCAGGTTTTGGTTGGCCCTCTCCGTCTGCCCATTGGTCTGTGGGTGGTATCCCGAGGAGAATTGTAGTGAAATACCCAATTTTCGGGAAAAAGCTCGCCAAAATCTTGACACAAATTGAGACCCTCGATCAGAGACGATAGTTGAAGGCACTCCGTGAAGACGAAAAATCTCCTGGATGAAAACATCCGCAAGCCTGGAGGAATTCGGAAGACCCCTCAAGGGAACAAGGTGCGTCTGTTTGGAAAAACGATCAATTACCACAAGAATCGTATTCATCCCTTTGGAGTTTTTGAGCTCTACAATGAAGTCCATAGAAAAATGGTTCCAGGGCCGGTCTGGAATGGGTAAAGGAAGGAGAAGGCCTGCTGGTCTGACCCAGGGTACTTTGTTGTGGGCGCATGTGCCACACGCTTTAACAAACTCCTCCACATCCTTAGCCCTCTCTGGCCACCAGAAGGTACGTTGAACAAGGGCGTTGGTTTTCCATATCCCTGGATGTCCTGCCGATTTAGAGGAATGGAACCACTCGAGAACCATCTTGCGGTGTTGGGGTGCCATGTAGAGTCTTCCCTCCGGAACCTTGAACTCCATCGGAGCCTGTGATTGCTCGGATTGAATCTTGTCCATGATATCAAATGAGTTGGCGGACAGAATACATCTAGAGGGAATTATCGTCTCTAGCTGCTCTTCAGACTTGTCCTCTGCAAGGAACTGTCGAGACAGGGCGTCCGCCTTCAGATTTCTGGAGCCAGGAATGAAGGAGATGAGGAAATTGAACCGTGAAAAGAATAGTGCCCAGCGGGCTTGTCGAGAGCTCAAACGACATGCCCCTTCTAAGTAGAGAAGGTTCTTATGGTCTGTGAGTATGGTTATGGGTGTCTCCGTGCCTTCTAAGAAGTGTCTCCACTCTTCTAATGCCAATTTGATAGCCAAAAGCTCCCGGTTCCCGACATCGTAATTCCGTTCTGCGGACGAGAATTTCTTCGAAAAGAAGGCACATGGGTGTAGTCTGGCTAAGGGAGAAGTCCTTTGGGACAGGATAGCCCCAGCCCCGATGTCAGAGGCATCTACCTCCAGGGTAAATGGAAGTTTAGGATCTGGGTGGGTGAGGATAGGGGCAGACACAAAAGCCTTTTTTAGAAGATTGAATGCCCATATGGCGGTTTCAGACCATGATGAAGGATCTGCACCCTTCTTGGTGAGAGCAGTTATGGGAGATACCATAGAAGAAAAATTGCGAATAAAGCGCCGGTAATAGTTTGCAAAACCTAGAAAGCGTTGCACGGCTTTGAGGGTGGTCGGACGGGGCCAGTCCAAAATAGCCTTAAGTTTTTCTTGATCCATATTGAAGCCGGAGTCAGAGATAACGTATCCCAGAAATGCCACGGACGTGAGATGGAGCTGGCATTTCTCCAATTTCGCAAAGAGATGGTTCTCCCGGAGGCGTAACAGCACCTGTTGAACGTGTTTGATGTGTTCTTGAGTGGATTTAGAAAAAATTAGGATGTCATCCAGGTAGACGATAAGGAATTTGTTAAGAATGTCCCGAAAAATCTCATTGACGAAATCCTGAAAGACTGCAGGTGCGTTGCACAGACCGAAAGGCATGACCAGGTATTCATAGTAGCCGTCATGTTTTTTAAAAGCAGTCTTCCACTCGTCCCCCTCACGTATCCTTACTAAATTGTAGGCACCTCTTAAATCCAGTTTAGAAAAGATAGTAGCTCCCTGAAGGCGGTCGAAGAGTTCCGGTATCAAGGGCAGCGGGTAGCGGTTCTTGCGCGTGATGTTATTCAAACCCCGGTAATCGATGCATGGACGAAGAGAACCGTCCTTCTTTTTTACGAAAAAGAAGCCTGCTCCGACTGGGGAGGAAGACTTTCGGATGAAACCCCTCTCTAAATTCTCTGCAATGTAAGTGTTCATGGCTTTAGTCTCTGGGAGAGAGAGAGGATAGGATCATCCTCTGGGAAGAGGTGCCCCGGGTTGTAGGTCAATCGGGCAGTCGAAATAACGGTGCGGAGGTAGAACCTCGGAACGTGCTTTGTCGAACACATCGCGGAATTCCAAATACACAGAAGGTAGGGAGTCAACCTTCTCTGGCAGGGTAGACAACCCACCAATCTTCTGGAAAATCCGGCTACATGTCTTGGCACATGGAGCACCCCACTGGATGGGTTCCCGATCCGTCCAGTCGATGCGAGGATTATGGACTTGGAGCCAAGGAAGACCCAAAATCAGCTCAACAGAGGGAGTGTGGATAACATTGAGGGTAATGATCTCCGCATGAACGTCGACGACCTGTAGTAGGAGAGGCACCGTCTGTAGCGTGATGAATGCCAGCTGTAGGGGTCGACCGTCAATGGCCTCCAAACCTACTGGCGTCCTTTTACTGATAAGTCGAATATTGTTCCGTCTAGCAAAGCTTTGATCGATGAAATTGCCTGCGGAACCGGATTCTATAAATGCCCGTGCTTGAGTCTGAAACCCCTCTCCAGACAGTGTTACTGGCAACAGTATCCGGGTGGGAAGGACGTCTTTGATGATGGGAGAAAGGGTCAGTATTCCCAACGAGACTCTCCGGGATCTCATTGGGGGTTGGCGTTTCCCGGCTTGTGGGGACACTGGAGTACTACGTGACCGGAATTGCCACAATACATGCAGAGACCGGCATTGCGCCGACGTTGTTTCTCGGCAGAAGACAGCTTGTTACCTCCCAACTGCATTGGTTCCGGGGCGTCCCCAGATGGGGGTGTTGGAGACACGAATGATGGAGCAAGAGGCCTTGAAACCCGTTGACGGTAACGAGAACGTTCAGTCCTCCGCTCCTGCAGACGCTGATCCACCCGAACGCACAGATCGATCAAATCCTCTAGGTCAGTGGGACGTTCCCGCGCCGCGAGCTCATCCTTTAGGGATTCGGACAGGCCTTGCCAAAACGCTGAAGATAGTGCTTCATTGTTCCATCCTGTCTCAGCAGCAAGTGTGCGGAACTCCACAGCGTACCGGGCGACGGAACGATCTGCCTGGGTTATGTGATGAAGAGAGGATGCTGCCGTTAATTGCCGTGCAGGGGTGTCAAAGACTCTTCGGAACTCATGGACGAAGAGGTCGATGTCCTGTGTGATGGGTCCTTGTTGTTCCCAGATGGGAGAAGCCCATGCCAGCGCCTCGTCGGTGAGAAGAGCCACGATATAGCCGACCCTAGAGACGGAAGAGCCCAAACTAGAGGGCGAGAGTCGGAACTGGATGAGGCATTGATTAAGGAATCCCCTACATCCTTGGGGATCCCCAGCATAGTGTTTGGGAGCAGGAATACTGGGTTCCAAAGCAAACGGAGGTGCTGGAAAGGCTGTTGCGGAGGCTGTGGAAGCCGTGGGTGAAGGTACCCGACTGGAAGCTCGGGCTTGGATGGTAAGGGAATGAAGGCTCTGCTGAAACATCACCATGCGCCTATCATTTTGTTCCAGATAAGTCTCTAGCCTGGTGAAGAGATTAGTGTGGGTATTTAAAGTACGCTCCACCTCAGCGGGGTCCATTTTTGTAGGGCTGAGCATAATGTCAGGACGAGCTCACCACAAACGAGGCGGGACCGCGGTGCTGAGGTGGGATAGGATAAAACGCCACCCACAGCCACGAGGGCGCGTCTTGAGTGTAGAGTGGTCTGGGAGTCCGAGTCGGGGCAGGAGAGGTTCGGATGGTCGAGAGTACTGTTCGCCAAGTCCGGGGTTAGAGAGAGGAACATAATCGTTTACCATTTGCCGGGTTCGGGGTGCCAGAGGTGCGGAGAGTCGTATAGCCGTAAGCCAAGTTCGGGATGCCAGAGGTGCGGGTCGTCGTAGAGGAAGCCGGTTCGGTACACGAGGAAGACTGCAAAACAAGACAGGACAAGACAGGACTAGGGAGGCAGAGAGTGATGAGAACAACTGCGTTAGGTTCTCATGCTCAGCCGACGAGTTAATGAAGCTGCAGGGTAGATTAGCAAGAGGGTCCAATGGCGAGAGTAGCAAGAGGGTGGGGGTTTGAATGGGCCAGACTGAGGAGGGCAGGGATAGGTCAAGAGGGAACTCTGAGAGAGGGATAGACGAAACGGGTATACCTTGTTGATTGAAGCTATGAAGGGGAGATATGCCTTTAAGAGGCTGGCGCTCCTCCATGTGGGCGCGCCCCCGTGTGGCTGTACTTGCGGGCGCGTGACCGGGCACACGCCCAGGCCCGACACTTGAAGGAGAGCGCTGGCGTGCGCGCGCGCGTCTAGGCAAGATGGCGATCGGCGTCCTGGAGGAAGGATCGCTGCGAGGCGCGGGAGAGCCCAGGGGAACCGCGGTAAGTGGGGAGCACGCCGAGGGCGGCGTGACTCCCAGGTCGTTACACTAGCCTCAGCTCAGGTTAAAAAAAGAGGAGTCGCCATCCTAATTCACAATCATCTACCATTCAGACATGACAAAACATAGAGCGACAGGGAGGGGAGATATCTGATAATTACAGGCTCCATTAGAGCATATCCAATAACATTGGCTACAATATATGCCCCGAATGACAACGCGACACCTTTTTTCAGTAGTTTCTTTGAGAAGTTAAGTAAAGTCGCAAAGGGGAACATCATAGTAGCGGGTGACCTGAACAGAGTTCTCAACCCAAGCCTAGACCGATGCACGACCACTAACAAGCCACACAGACAGGATGTATTAACTTTGATGAAAGGCCTCACAGGTTGTCAGCTTATAGACATCTGGAGAGAACAACACCAAGGAGTACGCGAGTACACGTTCTACTCCCACCCCCATAACACATACAGCCGGATAGACTACTTCCTAGTGTCCAATAGATTGGTCCCTGGGGTCTCTCGCTCAGAGATCCATGATATTTCATGGTCTGACCACGCACCTATAGAGCTGCGGTGCACATTGGCTCCGCTGGACAGACTAGAGCGAATTGGAAACTAAATGAGATCCTTTTAAAGGTCCCGGACCTCGGGCGGGAGGTGGGGGAAAAAATTAAAGAATATTTTGAGGAGAATGAGGGGAGCGTGGCGTCACAAGCCACACTGTGGGAAGCCCATAAGGCAACCCTCAGGGGAATATTGATGAATCTGGCCTCCAAACGGAAACGGGAAAGAGAGAAAAAAACTAAGGAACTAGAAACACAAATAGCTGAGCTCTCTGCTCTGCACATATCTAATAAGCAGGAACGTACGCTTAAACAACTGTTAGACACCAAAATTACACTCAACCTCCTCCTTACCTCTCAGGCTGAGAAGGAAGTGGCTTGGTCCAAGCGGAAATTTTATGAAAAAGCAAACAAACCTGATACACTACTTGCCAATAAGCTAAAAAAGAAGCTTCAAAATTACTCTATTCACGCGATTCGGAACCAACAGGGAGACCTTACCTCCATACCTGGGAAAATCGTAGAGGAATTCAAAACCTACTACGAAAAACTATATAACGGAGACAAGGTCACTCATAATACTAAAACGGGAGAGTTATGGAACACCTTCCTAAAAGAGGCAAAGTTACCAACCTTAGGAAGGGCCGAGAGAGAGGCCCTGCAGGCTGACTTCACTTTGGAGGCCCGATGGCTTCTCAAATTTGTATTATAAGAAATACGCTAAAATACTAGCCCCACATATGCTAAAACTATTTAACGTTATTCTGGAGGGGGCCTCCTTTCCAGCGCAAATGCTCCAGGCTTCCATCTCGGTGATCCACAAACCTGGTAAGGACCCGGCAGACTGCAAGAGCTACCGGCCCATTTCACTGATTAATTCCGATATCAAAATCTATTCTAAACTCATAGCGAACAGGGTGGGTAGTGTCCTTCCCAGGTTAATCCATGCGGATCAGGTGGGGTTTATCGGGGGTAGGCAAGCGGCAGATAACACCAGAAGAATTATTGATCTGATCGATTTGGCCCAAAAGAAAAATACACATTCTATGGTGCTGAGTCTGGACGCGGAGAAAGCCTTCGATAGGATAGACTGGCCCTACTTGACGGAAACACTGGGAGCGTTTGGCTTTAGAGGACGCCTACTGAGGGCCATCTTGGCGCTGTATGAGGGCCCGACGGCGAGGGTGAGGCACCAGGGTTTTCCCTCTGAGCAATTTCACATAAAAAGTGGAACGAGACAGGGATGCCCGCTGTCGCCGTTGCTGTTTGCCCTTTGTATAGAGCCACTGGCGGCGCACATACGCAATAGCCCAGATATAGCAGGAATCTCGGATGGAGAGCAAGAGTATAAGGCCGCTGTATATGCGGACGATGTCATCCTAACGCTATCTAAACCGCTCACGTTCCTTCCTAATGTATTTGGAATTCTGGGCAAATTTAACCAAATTTCCGGCTTTAAGATTAATCAGTCCAAATCAGAAGCCCTCAATATAAATCTTCCCAAAGAAGTTGAAAAACTGATTGATCTCAACTTTAATTTTAAATGGCAACCCTACGCTATCAAATATTTAGGGGTATATCTTACACGGGACTACAAAACTTTATATAAGGCAAACTTTCCCAGGTTAATAAAGGCGTTGAGAGAGGATCTCAGAGTGTGGGCAAAAGGGGGCATCTCATGGATTGGAAGGATACACTGCGTGAAGATGAATCTCCTCCCAAGGATGTTATATCTTTACCAGAGCCTGCCTGTACCGGTGGTTCACTCTGACATCCTCTCCCTTCAGTCAACAATTATGAAATTCATTTGGAATAAGAAAAACCCAAGAATTGCAAAGGGTATATTAAAGAGACCCACAGTAAGAGGAGGGCTAGCGGTACCTTGTTTGTTAGCTTACTACAAAGCGGCCCAATTGGCCCAAATTCTCCAATGGCACACGGACCCAAGCTTTAGGAGATGGGTGGAGTTGGAGAAAAAGTGTTGTGCACCGATTGACATCCTGAAGCTGATCTGGCTGCCCAAAAGTAGGGCACGCCAAATTGGCACACCGCTTCAGACCATTGACAGTTCACTACGAGTGTGGGAGGCCACTAAATTTAGTTGTAAATTAACTACAAAAGCATCACTCGTGACACCAATCATTGGCAATCCAGATTTCGCTCCAGGGCTGAACAGCAAAAACTTGATGTATTGGATACAAGCGGGCATCACCCGTCTTAAGGATCTGGAGGGCAGAATATATATACAAACATTTGAGCAAATTAAATCCGCAACGGATATCCCAAATACAGAATTTTTTAGGTACCTCCAGATCAGAGATTTTTACAACAAAACCCCAATTAGTCCAGCACGCACCAATTTTGAGCAGCTGTGTTCCAGAGACGCGGACACAAGGGGTCTCACATCTAGAATGTACAGGGAAGTGGTCTGTCCGGAGACGCCAAACGAGACCCGGTTACGCTACATTAGACAGTGGGAGACTGACCTAGGGGAGACGTTAGAGGACGAGGAATGGGAGCAGATCACACAAGCAGCAGCAAAAAGCTCCATCGGTACCACACAAAAGGAGAACGCGTATAAGGTCCTGATGCGATGGCACTACACCCCAGCTACACTGGCGACACACTTTATTCGAGCTCGGCTAGTCCCACGAATTCGGGTATATCTGGGTGTATTGAGGTTTGTGACTGTTTTCTGCCCGAGTGCATTGAGGTATTTTCCAGGCAGGGATTGAAGCATTTTATTCCCGCTGGCTGCAATACTGCACAGTATATATATATATATATATACTGCATTACAATTCATGAATTTATGCCATCTGGTAGACACGCGAAGCATTGCAGCCTATTAAATCCTAATCATTATCATTTAACAGATCAGCCGCCCGTCAGCCAGGCATGAACCCAGGCTGGGAAGGCAAACACAACGGGGCTTGTCAGAGGTGAGGAGCGGCGCATTCCAGGTATCTGCCAGGTACATACTGGGTATTTGCTCGAATAAAGTGTGTCGGTGCAGTAGATTGGCTAAATTTGTTAGGGGCTACTCCCCGCTCTGCCCAAAACAGTGCGGAGAGGTGGCAGACTTGCGACACATGCTGTGGTCCTGCACAAAAGTGGTCCCGATTTGGGAACAGATTAGAGATTGGTAACAGCGGATTCTCGGTTGGGAGATCCCCCTGGACCCGTGGTTGTTCCTGCTAGGCAGACGGATCCAGGGTATGTCTAATGCGACGCATAAATTGATCGCGTATTTTGCAACAGCCACTATATGCGAGATTGCAGCATTATGGAAGCAACCAGAAGTTCCAGTTATCCCCAAGATTCGAAATAGGATTTGGTACATTTGCCGGATGGAGCAATTAACGAGTTTGGTTAATGACTCCGGCACAAATTTTCTAAAAGTCTGGGCGCCTTGGCTGGCACAGACAGATATCCCCGGGGTAGATGCCACCGCAATCTTGCTTTAATAGGTTCAGGCGCGTTCTCCTTTGGGGGTCAGAGACCGGACGACAAATAGCGACGAACAGGTAGTTGACAGCCTCCCGCGCAGTTGCCCCCCAAAACAAAACAAAACAATGGGGAAAACACTGTGTGCTCGAGATGGAAGCAAGGAGTGCTAACCAAGAAGACAGGAAGCTCGTAAGAGAAAACACGTCATCAGGAATATCCGGAGATGACCGCCCCCCGCCTTCCCCCCCCTCCCCCCCCCCTGTCCGTCGTCCGGTTTGTCTTGTCTGTCCTGTCTGTGCTGTCCTTGTCTTGTACTGTTGCAGTTAACGTTGCCTTATGTATGTTTAAAAACATTATTGGGGGGAAGTAACACAATGGGATGAGATACAATGTACGAATATGTGACCCCAATAAAGAAAATTTGAAGTTGAAAAAAAAAAAAATAGTAGTGGAGGTAAAAGTACAAAGAAAATGTTTGTAGGGATATGGTGTAAACCACCAAATATCTGTGAGAAAAAGGAAGCCAAAATACTTTTACAAATGGAGAAGGCATCAAAACTATGTAATGTAATATGTAACTATGTAATGTTTGCATTATGGAGTATTTTTATTATCCAGACATAGACTGGGGCCATGAGGTTAGCATTACAACAAAAGGAAATGTTTTTTGTGGGTGCTTAAAGACTATTACATGACCCAAATTATTGAGGAAGCAACCAGGAGAGGAGCAATACTAGTTTAGGTAATATCAAACAATGCAGAAGTAATACCCAAATGTTCCCAGACTTGAATATTTGTTAACAGTGATAATAACAAAGCGCTATGTACATTAATGGCGCTATAGTATATAAATAAAGACATACAATACAATACATAACATGGTCTCATTTGTAATAAATTATCAAAAACCATATTACTTGAGTTCAACAAAACTTTAAACTTTAGGAAGACAGATTTTAATAAATTGAGGACTAATCTACAAGGACAAGATTGGGATGATGTTTTTGCAGGGTAAAATGTGGAAGATACTGTAAATGGACAGTCTTTAAAACATTGTTAGAAAAGCACACTTATCAGGGTATACCCCTAGGTAATATAAAAGAAACATGTCTAAACCAATGTGGCTAAATAAACCGGTAGGGGAGAAAATGGAAAAGAAGAGGCAGGCGTTTAGATTTTTAAAGTCAGAAGAAACGGATGCATCCTATCAGAATTATAAGGTATGTAACAAAAATTGCAAAAGGGCAATCAAATTAGCAAAAATGGATAATGAAAAAAGGATTGCATAGAACGTAAGATAAGCCCTAAAAAGTTCTTTAAGTCCCTATATAATAAAAATTAGAAATTAAAATATAGCACCCTTTCAGTGTGAGATAAGGAGGAGCAGAGATATTAAACAAATCTTTTGCCTCTGTATTTACAAGGGAAGAACCAATTGCAATAGTAGTGATGAAGGAGAAAGCCAGAAACTCTATACAGTATTAACAAACAATTGGTTAACTGAGGAAGAAGTTCATTGGTGGCTTGATAAAATTAAAGTAAATAAAGCACCTGGCCCTAATGGCATACATATAAGAGTTTTTAAGGAGTTAAGTTCAGTAATAGCCTTTAATGATCAGCTTGGCAACAGTACAGGACCACGCACCAACGCGTTTCATCCCTCAGGACTTTCTCAAGGTGTGACACCTAGCCCCTGTGTGTTCCGGACCGGAAGACGTCACCCTTGCGCCGGAAGTGACGTCAGACGCCATTCATCGCGATCCGACGAGGATCACCAGGAGTTGTAACAGCCAGAGGTTCTTCTACTGACGCTCGTTATACCTCAAAAGTAAACGTACATTGTACATTTCCTATTCCGTTTTTAAACCATAAACTGATTTGTTTGATCTGCACCATGGTTTTTCTCTGTTTTCCTGTGGTACCCCTACCTGAGTGAGATCTCCTTCACCTCCAGTCGTTTGGGATCCTGCAAATTGCGGTCTGCAATATACATTCAGGTCTATCCATACGCTGTTTTTCTACCTACTTGTTGGTGTTCCTGCAACCATTGCTCCCTTCCAACCACCTGCGTCCACTAAACTCATTCCATGCCCAAAAAAAAAAGAATGACTTATCGCGCGTGCGCGAACGGGGGAGATAACAAAGCTAAACACAGCTCAACAAAGCCTCAAAGCCTCACAAGTTTTTGATAAATGGCTCTGTCTGGGGTGGGGGGAGGTGTGGATAAACATTTCTATTCACGTTGGATTGTTTGCAAGGAAGGCTTTGTGTGTCAAGTGGTTAGGGGTGGGATACACTAATTGCCAAGAAGGGCTCATCAGATTAACATATTAAATTTGGGAAGGTGTGGATAAACATTTCTATTCACCAGTATGTGTGTGGAGGAGTCATTCGAGAAGGGATTATCACACGTGCGCATGCATTACCGTAAACAAAGCCTCAAAGATTTTAAAGAATGGCTTCGGGGTTTGGGGGGTTGATAGAGGAGTCATTCTCACCAATACAAATAAATACAAATGAATGGTTTGGGAGAGGTGTCGATAAGAAGTAGAAATACTTTAGCCTTCTTTGTGTGTGTGCGGGGGGAGGGGGCGAGCGCTGTATGCTGGATTATTAGTTCAAAGAAATATTTTCAACAGTTCATCATAATGTTTTGAGCCCCACACCCCCAAATAAAAATCACAGTATGCCACCCACCTCATAAAGTACGTACATGACTAGTGTAGAATTAAAAAGCTACAGTAGTGATTGATTCTCAGAATATCAAAAATTGTTATGCAAGCCCATGTCGAGAAACTGAAAAAAAAAATGTTTTTTTTTCAGACTTGAAATTCAAATTGAATACACACATGCGCATAAATGTGATGACACGCTCGGGAAGATTAAAGCCAGAAAGCCAACCATTACAAATGAATGGTTTGGGAGAGGTGTCGATAAGAAATAAAAATACTTTAGACTTCTGTGTGTGTGAGGGGGGAGGTGGAGAGCACTGTTTGCTGGATTATTAGTTCAAAGAAATATTTTGAACAGGTCATATTAATGTTTTAAGCCCCACACCCCCAAATAAAAATCACAGTATGCCACCCACCTCATAAAGTAGGTACATGACTAGTGTAGAATTAAAAAGC
Organism: Ascaphus truei; assembly: GCA_036426205.1. NCBI lineage: Eukaryota > Metazoa > Chordata > Amphibia > Anura > Ascaphidae > Ascaphus > Ascaphus truei. Next base: position 231,998,795 of record CM071569.1, read on the forward strand.
TACAGAAGTGATTCTCAGAATATCAAAAATTGTTATGCAAGCCCATGTCGAGAAACGAAAAAAAAAAGGTTTTTTTTTCAGACTTGAAATTCAAATGGAATGGGAAGTCATACACGCATGCGCATAAATGTGATGATACGCATTTGCGTTTCAACAAGGTTCCAATGAGACATACATGCATGCTCATAAATGTGATAACACGAATATGCGTTTCAACAAGGTTCAAATCAGACACACACGCATGCGCCTAAATGTGATGACACGCATGTTTTTCAACAAGGTTCCAATGAGACATACACGCATGCGCCTAACTGTGATGACACGCATATGCGTTTCAACAAGGTTCCAATGAGACATACACGCAAGCGCATAAAATAAAAACAGACGGAAAAGAAGAGCAATCCAGGCAAAAGTATTGATAAATAAATAATACATATAGAAATGTGATGACACGCATACAGTATGCGTTTCAACAAGGTTCCAATTGTAAAACATATTTTATATTCGTAAGAAGACGCAACGTTATATTTTTGTAATACTGTACTTCTTTTCCCTTTAGTATCCTGTATACAGTACAGTATGTGTCCTCATTTTTTTATGTATATGGCTAAGGAGCCTCAGGAGTATGAACTCATAACGTTAGTCTCTGCTTCAAATATAAATCCTCAAATTTACAATTACTGTGCGCAAACACAGACTTGCAGAAATGTACGGCTGTACTGTGTACTGTACTGTATTTTAGGTTGAATTGCTATTAGACTTTTAAGACAACACCTCGTGATCGCCCACTTGTGTTTCTAGACGGTATTGCAGACAACGCTAAAATGCATTTTTCTGCGCACGATAGATGGATTCTGCTCCCGATAGAAAACCGCTCGAAAAAATAGTGAATTACAAAACGGTTGGAAAACAGAGCGCGTCGGGCCACGGTATTCAGAGCAGTTATGCGAATGCCTCTTTAGAATAAAGGCTGGCGCATCTGTACCGCCACAGAAGGTGAGTGGATCACATCCAAAAATATCTCCTCCTTGTGGCCATCTTTAGTGGCAAGGGAAAGTACACAGGTTTGCAAGGACATGACGGTTGGCTGGAGAGGATGACCATCTATGGCCTCCAACCCGACGGGCACAGATTTTTGCAAGAAGGGAATGTTGTTCCTTACTGCGAAGTCCTGATCCACAAAATGTCCTCAAGAACCGGAGTCAATGAAGGCTGAACTGGAGGTTTGGAAGCCAGGGTCCTCAAGAGAGAAAGGAAGCATGATCCAAGTTGGCAGGATTTCCTGGATAGAAGGGGAAGAAGAGATAGTTCCCAAGGTGATCCCCTTATATCTCGTTTGAACGTTAGCGTTACCCGGCTTGGGTGGACAACAGGCTAGCTGATGACCAGGATGACCGCAATAGTGACAAAGGCTACTGTCCCGTTGGCGTTGTTTCTCAGTGGAAGATAATCGGTGGCCTCCAAGCTGCATAGGTTCAGGATCGTCAGTTAGAGAAAAGTCTAAAGGAACAAGACTGTGGATAGAAGGTCTGGCCGGAAGAGGCCGGGAATTAGAGCATTCAACCTTTCTCTCTTGGAGACGCTGGTCGACACGGAAACATACCGCAATGAGATCCTCCAGTTTGGTAGGTCCGTCCTGGGCGGCCAATTGATCCTTGAGGGGTTCGGCTAGACCCTGCCAGAAGGCCACAGACAAAGTCTTATCATTCCATTTTGTCTCTGCTGCGATAGTCCTAAACTCAAGGGCGTATTTAACGACTGTCCGGAGACCTTGAGAAATTTAGAAAAGAGAGGATGCTGCGGTGATCTTTGGACCCGGGGTATCAAAAACCACTTAAATTCTTTTATAAAGCGAGAGTAGTCCTGAGTGATCTCTGGTCTTTGTTCCCAAATGGGGGATGCCCAGGCCAAGGCGTCACCAGTCAGCAGAGCGATAATATAGGCCACTTTAGACTTTGCAGAGGGAAAACGAGAAGGGGTTAATTCGAATTGAATTTCACACTGATTAAGAAAACCTCTGCACTCGTGGGGGTCACCAGCATAGTGGTTAGGCGTAGGAAGACGCGGTTCAGCGAACATGATTTGCTTCGGAAAGGACGACGAAGTTGCTGCAGGTCTCGGGCCTCTATTTTGCTGCTGTTGTAGAGAAAAGTTTGCAAAATCATAGGTTAAAGAATTGGCCTGAGCCTCTAACCGGAAAAGATGGTCAAGAGGGCTTGCTTGGTCCACCTCAGGGGGGTCCACATTCGTTGGGCTGAGCATACTGTAATGCTTGTGCTCACCACAAACAAGGTGGGACCACGGTACTGAGATGGGAAAGTATAGAACTGCGCACCCACAGCAGCAGAGGCACTTGGAAAGTGGGTTGTCAGCATAGCCGTGTCTGGGTTGGAGAAAGTGGGTTAGTCCAGAGACTTGCCGAGGTCGTGTGGCGGAGCCAGCAGCGTAGTCATTGTCCGTTGTGCCGTGGTAAGGGGTTGGAGCCGGTGCGATAGTAAAGTGTCCAATAGCCGTGGTCAGGGATGAAGATGTGTGGGTAGTCAGAGGCAAGCCAGGGTCGTTATCCAGAGAGGGTCCAATAGTCAAGCCGGGTCGGTACAAGTGAGATCAACTGGAAGCAAGAATAGCAAGGTGCAAGGCATAGCAAAGCAGGAACGCTGGAACACAAGGTTACAAGGGTTTATGCTCAGCAATGTGACTGAGCATGCAGGGTTTTTATAGCAAGGCTGGAGCAATGAGTGCGAGAGGCGGAGCAGAGGTTCGGCCCCTGTGGGAGCCGGGATTGGACAGAGGATGCAAGAGACTATTGAGCATTGTTAGCATTATTAGGAATGTTGCCACGCAGCTGGGGAGCGGTGCACGAATGTCGCATGAGCGCGCCGCACGTGCGTGACGTAAGTAGGGAGCGGGGCCAAGCTCCGTGGTGATCTGAGAGAGCCTCCATGTGTGTGCGCGCTCTGTAAGGGGCATGGAGGCGTGTGGAGCAATAGGTAAGGAGGGAACACATCGCAGGGGACGTGTTCCCCGATTCCTTACAGTTACAAAACATGGGCAGGACCACACATACCCTTAGTACAAGGTTTCTGGAACACAGGTGCAACATCATTAAGGGTATCAATACACACAGAGTATCTAGACACGTTTTCTCTCAGCATAATAAGGATCCAGGTTCATTTAGGATTATTGTGATTAAATTGACGCCAGCCAACTTGCTTGGTGGGAACAGGTTCAGATCCCTTTATAGAAATAAATCTTACTGGATATATAGGCTAGGTACTCTAACTCCGGGTGGTCTTAATAAATGTCTAGATACCAGCACCTTGGTTTGATGTTCATTTCTGTTGTCATGGTCATGGGAGATACGTTCCTTTTTTAGCTTTTTATTTATATTTTGAATTACTTTTCAGAGTGATTTTATATTCATATATTCTCTTTGCCATTCTGTCAATCATCAATTTCTGATACACACAACAGTACACATAATTTTTCTTCTTTTTATTAAGTGTCATAATTCTCTGAAGATACAATGACAATACTCTTCTCTAAGTGCCCAATTGTTTTAAATGGCTGTTTTATATTTATACTATTTTATACGCATATCATTTAAGTTTTTTATAGACATATGATATTAAAATGTTATTAGTCATATATTTTCATATATTTTTATTACTTTTTTTTCCATTTCCTTGTTTTTCTTCTCTCAATTATTGTAAGGGCATACACCTTATTATTATTCGATATTGGGATTATCCATTATATATTTCTGGGATGTCATACCCTTAAGCAAACTTTTTCAATTGTAGCGGTGTCTTTTTAATCCACTTATGTTTCTCTTGTGTGTCGGGTATTTCTATTGTTTTTGTGGCAGTATTGCTATTCACCTTCTACCTATTGGGCCACCAATAAGTAATTAGCAAATTTTGTACCCGCCTTTTTTTTTTTTTTTTTTTAAATGATGTAATAAAGTTTATTTTTTTTATATACTTTTTCATTTATCATTATTGAGGTGTGCGCTATTACGAGGATGTTTTCTCCTTTTGTGCTTGCATTAACTATTGGTTATACAGTAAACCCATCATGGGCAGCACCCCCCTATTCATTTTACTATTTAGTTTAGCAAGGTTATCCCCTACTCCTATATTTCATAGATAAAGTAGAACCTACTGTACAGGGAACTACCATATACAGAAGTTAAAAGAAAACCCAAAGGGAGACCCTGTGAATACCTAAATGAAATACCTTAGTTCCAGCAAACATAAACATTAGAATAGATTTGGGTTATTTTTTGGTTTAATTAAAGTCAGCTTTACTTTGTAAAGCTGAAGACAAAAAAGACAGCGCGTGAATACAGAAGGTAAATATTGCACGTACATCACAAAAAATCCTTTAACAGCATGTCATGTTAAGGGTACATGTTACCATATGGCATTCTCACATATCCTCGACCATCACCGGCTGTTGTCCTCTGGTCAGGTAGGCAGAAAGATCTTTGATTCCCAACAGCCTGGATACCTGGCGTCTGATGGAAATGGTACCAGCACCTCTCAACTGTTGCGTGTCTATGTAGATGTATTAGAATGGTTCCCACACTCCTGCCAAGGCAGCTAAAAGTTCCTAGTGCAGTAAGCAGCAGGCAAATTATGTCACAGGTATCGCATCAGTAAATAGCAAACAGCCACCGGACGATCAAACCAGTCAAATATTAAGCCGCAAGCACAGAGAACTTAGAGAAGTGGATAGAGTGCAGATATAAAGTCCAGAACAGACCCAAAATTACATCCAATGCATTTCGTAGAGCACCTTTACTTCATCAGGGAAACCTATCTATATGCAGTAAATAACAAAAATAGATATATATATATATATATATATATATATATATATATATACACTGTATGTCTGAATATTCATTATTTACTAGCTGCATTTCACATGGTTTGAGCCTCCACATTTAATATACACTTAAATTGTTTTACCAATTGGTGCTCCTATATATTTAATTCACCTCTACACTTATTTACGCTACCTGAATTATTCATTTCACTTTTACTTCAGAGCACACTCATTCAAGCACACTCATTCTCCTTTTTCACTTCACTTGCTCTTATTGTGGTTTAACTATTCAATAATGTTTGGAATATCTCTCACTTCAGAGACCAAAGACAAAGTAAAATTGACACTTTATTTTCTGAAGACTCCAATGTACTGATTCATGATAACTGTTGAACAATGTTAATAAAACTTAGAAAAACTATTGCTCCAATGAGAGCAAAAGTTGGTGGGATAAAACGATTTAAGACCAATATATTACATGTTAGAAAATTCCCAGAGGTTTAAGGATACTTAAAACACCTACCTTTGGGAATAACAATGACCATTTCACTAATGAATGGAATAGGATTTTAGATGGTTCTAATGAAACTCGTTGTTTATGAAAGAAAGAAAATGCTTGCTGAAATGGATGAGGAAATTGCAGTAGCCATTAAAGAATTAGGACCCCTGATTCATTAGAACATGTTCTCTGAGTTGGAATCAGATTTAAAACTTACCTTAAAACATGCTGAAAGTGAAATTGTCAAAATTAAACATTGCAAATTCCTTAGGGATAAAAATGATTACACGAACAACACTAATAGAAATTGGAATAGGATAAAGGAATCCAGGGTTAATCCCAATTCGAACCCCAATTTAATATCAGAATCCAAATATATTCATAAAGGTAAAATAGATGGAAATTACCAATCAAATAATGACCGATTTAATAGTAAGCAGACTAAAGAAAACACCAATGAATGTTGGTCCAGGGTTCCCTATCGTAATCCCAAAAGGGAGTTTAATAAATCCAAGCAGGTAATATCGAAGTCTCAGAGTTTATTTCATCAAAAGAATAATTCTGTGCATGGTACTGAAATTTACTCTAGATATGCACCTCTTACCATGTTGGATAAACAAATCTCTTCCCCCAAATGCCAAGAATAGAATCTGTTCAATCTTCTTCTTCTTTTTTAGATTCAGTCAGGAACAGACACGGCACGCAAAATTGGGAGAGATCGAAATGAAGAATCAAGCCCTCCCGAGGATGGGACCACGATAACAAAAAGGGGGAGTAGGGAAGGAAGGTTTGTTACAACGAAGAGAGCAACTGCACCCCCGCTAGACAGTGGGGGAGTTTTCAATCTCTTCTTTTCAGTTATCTACTCTCCAGTCTCAGGTTCTGAGAAGGGGACTCTCGTTTGCCCCCACTTCGGGGCCAAATGGCTTTCAATTGTTTATAGATCTCCAAAAATTCATGAGAAATTTAGCTTTAAAGCGTGACTTTATCAAATTAGAGAACATGTCCAATCCCATTCTACAATCTATTGAAGATATACAGTAAATATAAATATACCTATAGCAGAACCAATTAGTGATATCATAACAACATCACATACCCCTTTTAAACCCCCCTCCAAATTCTATCCAACCAACTCCAAAGGGAGTTTTATAGAAACATTCTTTCATATGGTCAATAAACCATATGGTCATATTTTTGAGGCTCAATAAATAAGCCATTTCAGAAACCCACGTGTGGTTGCATGTACCCTGCAACATATTGTGTCAGAGGTGGGACACTGAGAGGCCCCTGCATCTGAAGGGCCACACATAAAAAAAAAATAGAAGATTTTTTAGAAGAGTTTCTGTGCGAGCATGCCAAACAACAGGCAGAGGGAGATGAAAGACAAGCAATACAAAACCAGCTACTATTGCAGCAGCAAACCCAGCTCCTAATCCAGCAACAGGCAGCACAGGATGAGCGGATGGCCAGGCTGCTGGCCCAATCTCATGGGTCTGCCAGTCCAGAACTTCAGAACAAACCCCTGGTCCTCCTGAGGAAAATGACTCAGAACGAGGATCCAGAGGCTTTTCTACTGATGTTTGAAAGGGTTGCCGAAGCCCAGGGCTGAGCTTCAGATCGCTGGACAACCGCTTTGGCCCCGCTCCTCATAGGAGAAGCCCAGGCCTCATATCAGGGCCTCCCAGCAGAGCAGGCAATGGACTACAAACAAGTAAAAGCCGCCATACTGGATCGCTTAGGTCTGACCCCAGAGACCTACCAGCAGCAGTTCCGGAACCTGAAGTACACCTCTAAGATGAGACCCTGGGTCCTAACTCAGCAGTTATTGGGTTTGTGTACTCGCTGGATACAACTCGAGCAGCACACTAAGGAGGCAATTCCTGAACAAGTTGTTTTGAAACAATTCCTACAAGTGATAACCCCTCCCGCACGCTCTTGGGTAAAACGCCATGCTGCTAAAACCCTAGCTTTGGCTGTCCAGCTCGTTGAGAACTTCCTTGGGGCCGAGGATCAGGAGAGTGTCATGGGCCCGACGGATCCGACTCCACCGGTGCTTGCGGACGCCCAAAGAGGGAGACCGGACAAACGGGGAAACTACGGCCCATCCACACACAACCGCCAAATCCCACGAATGGAGTAGTTGTTCCAGCAAGGGAGATGTCCAAACGCCGATCCCCACCGAGACCCTCATCTACTTCCTGCTGTCAGCTCATTGCCAAATAGAGGAACTTCAGAGGACGTCGCACGCAGGACCCATCTGATGCCTGGTCTCCAGTATCCGGTCCAGCTGAGCGGTATCCGCGTCAACCTCCGGTAATGGAGCCCTCTCCATGTTCTACCTGCGGGGAACAAGGCCACCATCATATGGAATGTCCCCAGATGGATTGTTCCTTCAACAGGACAGTCGTCTCGTCCTTCCCCAGAGAAAGTTGCAAGCCCTGGCTACTTCCAGCCCAGATTGGGGATAAAACCATCCAGGCCCTTGTAGATTCAGGCTCTGGGAAAACTCTGGTCTTCCAGGAACTGTTACCGCCTGACGTGCTTTCCTTTAACTCCCCATGGAGTACAGAGTGTATACACGGTGATGTAAAATGGTATCTGACTGCCAAAATCCGGCTACATGTAAAAGGTCAGGAGGCCCGGCTCGAAGTAGGAGTCGCTCCTTGGCTCCCTGCCCCCGTTATTCTTGGCCGGGACTGGCCTTTCTTTTCAAACGCAATGGCTCCAGTCTTTAAGGAAGAGCCTCATTCTCTGGCTCAGGAGAACCCTGGTAAACTGTTCCCCTTCTCAGCAGACCTATTCCCCAATAGACACTGGGTTCCAAAGACTCGGAGGCAAAGACGCTGTGACAAACAGGACTGGTTGCAGAAATCTGGGACTCAAGGTGGCCATATTAATAGGCATAAGTCACAAGTAATGACTGGGGATGGCCAAAAGGAGGGAGAGATAGGCCATGGGGATTTACCAGAGCTATGTCTCCCTGATTTTCACCAGAGGCAGAGGGAAGACCAAGTCCTGGCCAGACAATATGATAAAGTGGTAAAAATTGATGACCAGATATTGAATGCACAGGGGGTAATGGTATTCCCTCATTTTGAATTGCCAAATGATATCCTGTATAGGGTGAAAAGGCAGACACAAACAGGGGAGGTCACCAGACAAATATTGGTTCCCAAGGCGTTTGTTAAAACTGTCTTCACCCTAGCCCATACTGTCCCTTGGGGTGGTCACCTTGGTAGGGATAAAACCTTAGACCGTATTTCGTTCCGCTTCTATTGGCCAGGGATGCATAGCGATATTGCTAAGTTATGTGCGGCATGTACTGAATGCCAGCTAACTAGTCCAAACGGACAAAAACCAGCCCCCTTGGTTCCTCTACCCTTGGTATCTGTTAAATTTGAAAGGATTGGAGTAGACTTGGTAGGGCCTCTAGCGCCTTCTGCGAAAGGACACAGGTTTATTCTTGTAATAGTCGACTATGCAACGAGATATCTTGAGGCGTTCCCCCCTAGGACAGCAACGGCGAAGCAAGTAGCGAACAAATTGTTGGAGCTGTTCTCACGGGTCGGACTTCCCCAGGTTATGTTGACAGACCAAGGTACAAATTTTATGGCTAAACTGATGCATGATGTCTTAAAATTACTAGAGGTCAAGTATGTTCGGACATCGGTCTACCTACCATCCACAGACTGACGGATTTGTGGAAAGATTTAATCAAACTCTAAAAGGTATGTTGAGAAAATTTGTAGATTCAGAGAAGAGAGCCTGAGGTGAGCTTCTCCTTTTTCTGCTGTTTGCAGTGCGGGAAGTTCCCCAGGCCTCCACAGTAGGGTTAGGGTTATTGTATGGCCGCCAACCCCGGGGTATCCTAGACCTCCTAAAGGAGTCCTGGGAAGAACAGTGGTCCCCTTCTAAGAATACCCTGCAATATGTTTTGGACCTTAGGAAGCACCTAGATGTGGTCGGCCATTTTGCTAGGGAGAATCTTAGATCAGCCCAGGACAGTCAGGAGAGACATTACAATCAAAATGCTTGCATGAGTGTTTCACCCGGGAGACCAGGTGATGTTATTGTTACCCAGTTGTGAGAGCAAACTCCAAGGCAAATGTCTGGGCCCATTTGAAGTACTCCACCGCACGGGTGATGTGGATTACGAGATCGCTCAACCAGGGTCCAGGAAGGGTAAACAAATTTACCATGTGAACTTGCTGAAACCCTGGAAGGTGCAGCGGTCTCTATTCATCCACCCGGTGGAGGAGGAAACGGACCTGGGTCCTCAGCCCCCATAGGGGGACACCTTTGGTGATGAGCAAATCCCAATGGGTAGACAGTTGTTCTCTGAACAAAAATGGGACCTGTTAGAGATAATTACACAATTCAATTATGTTTTTTTTATTTACCAGGGCAAACTAATTTAGTTTCACATGTGATAGAGACAGCACCTGGGGTAAAAGTACGTTCTCGTCCTTACAGATTGCCTGAAAGCCGTAAGGCCCTGGTAGAGAAGGAGGTACAAGAAATGTTACACTTAGGCGTGATTGAGGAATCATGCAGTGAGTGGTGTAGTCCACTAGTTATGGTCCCTAAACCGGATGGGAAGGTAATATTTTGTGTGGACCTCCGAAAGGTCAATGCGGTATCCAAGTTTGACGCATATCCGATGCCAAGGGTGGACGAGTTAATTGACAACCTTAGTAAAGCGGAATATATATCCACGCTGGACTTAACAAAAGGATACTGGCAAATACCCTTAGAGGAAAAGTCCAAGTGCAAAACAGGCTTTTGCCACTCCCATTGGTTTATACCAGTTTGTGACAATGCCATTTGGACTGCATGGAGCCCCAGCCACATTCCAGAGACTCATGGATAAAGTGCTGAGACCTCTTAGGGCTTATGCCGCAGCCAACCTAGATGACAATATTGTTTTTAGTAAACACTGGCGGGCCCATCTAAATAGGCTGAAAGCGGTCCTCAGGTCTCTAAGAGAGGCAGGAATCACTGCCAACCCTAAGAAATGTGCCTTAGGTAAGGCGGAAACCAAGTACTTAGGTTATGCAGTGGGAGGTGGAAAATCAAGGCCACTAGTCGACAAGGTAGCTGCCCTGAAAGAAGTTCTGACCCCCCAAACAAAAATGCAGGTACGCTCCCTGTTGGGTTTAGCAGGGCACTATCGGAGGTTCATCCGTAACTACTCTGAAGTTGCAGCTCCACTAACAGACCTCACAAACAAATGTGCCCCTACACAAGTGGTATGGTCAAGGGAGTGCCAGAGAGCCTTTGAGGAGGTAAAAAGGTGTCTATCAGAGGGTCCCATCCTTAGAAGCCCAGACTTTAATTAGCCTTTTATCGTGCAAACCGATGCATCAGAGAGAGGGCTAGGGACAGTGCTGTCACAACAGTTTAAGGGAGTGGAGCATCCGATCCTTTATCTGAGTAGGAAATTGTTCCAAAGGGAAAAAAAACTACTCAGTGATTGAGAAGGAGTGCCTCGCAGTAAAGTGGGCAATCGAGGCCTTGAGGCATTACCTAGCAGGAGTCCATTTGACTTTGGTAACAGACCATGCTCCATTAAAGTGGTTAAATACGATGAAGGACTCCAATGCTAGGTTGACCAGCTGGTACATGGCCCTCCAACCCTTTTCGTTTGAGATTCACCACAGGCCTGGAAAGGAAAATGCAAATGCTGATTTCTTCTCTAGAGAAAGGGTGGATGGACAGGCTTCAGCCATGCGTGGCACTAACCACACACTAACAGGGGAGGAATGTAACAGGGTGAATAAACGTCACCAGCCCTATGCCTGGCAGACCTATGTTTAGGTCTGTAGTGCAGCAGTGACCAGGTTAACATTCAGCTGGGAGGGTCTTGTTAATTAGTCTGGTCCCAGATGCCTCTTGGAGAAGCTTTAAAAACTTCAGGCTGTACACACATGCGGCCTGTCTGACCCATTGAGATATACTGAAATGCTGAGGGAGAACTACTGCTATAAGGTCTGTCTCCACTATACTGTTTTTCTATACTGATACACTGGACTCTGAACAGCCCTTGTTGGAAAAAAGAGCAAAGCCCTGCTCAGGACTTATTTTCTGTTTGTTGCATATGCTGAAAAGAAGCTGTTTTATTTTTGTATGTCATAATTTTGAGGCTCAATAAATAAGCCATTTCATAAACCCACATGTGGTTGCATGTAACCTGCAACAACAGTACTCTGAGGGGGGCTAGTGGCCTACCAATTTGTGGTGCCACTAAGTCTGCCCTAGGTCCGTACTTTAAAGCCACAGATGCTGCCAGAGGTGTTAAAGCCATTTGGGCAGGATGTTTAAGTGAAGTACCCAAGTCCAGAAATCATTTTGCCTTCCCTGACTTGGAGGCACCTAACCCAGCGGGTGGCTTCTGAACAAAAAGTAGCTAAGATAGCAAACTCACGCATGCCCTTGTTACATTCAGAAGAACCGCTTGCACGGCTTTGGAAGACTGGCAGCCCTCTGATTGGCTGGTTGTAAAGTTCCCAGGCTTGGATTGAAACCCAGCAGCCAATCCGGTCCTCAGATTTTAAGCGCCAAAACAGCAGTGGTAAATTTGAACTCACCAAAAGATATTCTTGGAGAAATAGCAGCAACCGGCTTTAGAGATTTTCAAGTCCTACTTTTCAGGGCCAATTTCTTAGAAGAGAACGTAGCGGTCGCGGCTGGAACTACACTCCGAAAAGAGTACCAGGACGTTTGGTACTATCTCCCGGACAAGGGAGCGGTGGCGTCAGGAAACTCATGCCAATTTGAGTTACAGGACTTTTCGGCTGAGTCCCGGTCAACCTAAAGACTTTTTTTATGGACTATTTAGAATAGGAAAGTTTAGTTTTGTAGCCCAGACCCCCAGTAGGTGTGTTTTCTCTTGTATATTGTAATCCATTGTGTGTACGTCTGTTTCTAAGGCTGCGCTTATAGTGCCGGCGACGCGGCACCGCGTCAAAACAAATGCATTGTCGCCGGCGCTTATAGTGGACGCGACGGCGCCACGGAGCGACAACACTACATAAAATCTGGTAGTCAGTGGTATTTGATTTTTGAAGAAACGGTCTCCACATGTAAGCCAATCAGGGAGCGTCTCCGCCCGTCTGCCTTCCCCTTTGCTGACGTCACTGGCCTTGAAGCCAGCGACGTCTCCAAACAACAAATTACAACTATCGCAATGGCGACGGTGACGGGGGATGTCATCGGTCACGTCGCCGCCTGTATAAGCGCAGCCTAAGGAATAAATCTCAATTTGTTTTACTTCTTGGTTTTGATCAGTGATATAATCCCGGTATAAAGGTGTAGATACCTGGTCTCCCGTGACATAAAGCATCTATTCTCATCAAATTCTGGGCAGTTTTGATTGTCACAGATCTTTTATTGATATTTGTTTGGCATATTCAATATTTACTCAAGCACATCATGAGTAAGATTAGGAATTAAAGCTTATTTCCATCTGATAATAGATCAGATACACAAAGATGACGAGGAAGAGAGGACACTTGAGAGAGATATTAATGGTGTGATCTACTGTCAGAGGGTCTTGTGAGTCCATAATACTGGTGCACGCTAAAGGGATTAGGACTTGAGTGACATTTTATACTTGAGGATTCTTGAGCAATTCATGTTTCTTGGCTTTTGAGCATGTGATACAAAGTTGCAGCATATATGAATCAATGTTCCTCTAAAACAGGGGTTTTGATTCTTGACGTCAGAAGGACTGCGGCATTATACACACAACCTCTATATAAATGAACAATTTGTTAACTGATGAAGAAGTGCATATGCAGCTTAATAATATGAAAGTAAATAAGGCACCTGGCTCCGATGGCATGCACCCAAGTGTTCTTAAGGAGCTAGGTTCAGTAATAGCCAAACCATTACATTTAATATTCAAGGACTCCATTTCGACAGGCTTAGTACCACAAGATTGGTATAGAGCAGATGTGGTGCCACAACCGGGGAATTACAGACATGTAAGACTAACAAATAGTGGGGAAGCTACTTGAAGATTTAGTATTTGATAATATTTAGGAACACCTACTGAAAAACAAAATTATTAGTACGGTACTGCTCAATAGAGATGGGTGAATCTAGACAAATCTGTTTCCCAGATTTTCTCGCATTTCCCCCAAAATCCATTTTGCAGTGTAAAATCCCCGGATGGATTTGGTCAGTTTTAGGGGCCTATGCTAGTAGCCTTCATAAAAAAAAAATCGCCAGGCCGTTTAATTCGCCAGTTTTTGGAGCGTTGCAATCACTGTATTCAGAAAGCCTCGATTACCTGTGATAGCAAAATTCCCAAAAAACGGGCAAGTAGCCGGCGACGTGATAATCGCCTCTAAATACATAAAAATAAATAAATCCAATAAAAAAAACCTGAAAAAAAAAAACCAATGTCATACATTCAATATTTTACTTACCTTTATAAGTCTTCACCCTCCAAATCCTGGCATATCTGCAAGCTCTCATACCGCGATGTCATCAGCCACAATCCAACGCCATCCACCTTGAAGACCAGCATCAGGGAAAAAAAATCTTCTATCATTGTCTATTATATTCATCTGTAATTATTTTCAGTTTTTCTTTTATCTTCTATCTTCTTTCAATCCAAAGCCCCATGGTAAATCCACAACATAATGTTGTCTTGTCGGCTTCTTGAGGTAAAATGAGACATATAGGCCTTATATATAGCCTGTGATGTGACATTTTAGGGTCAGGTGGTACAGCTCCAATCCGATTGGATGCTGTATCATGTGCCCGCCTCTTTTTTTTTTTTTTTTTTTACGGTGTGACGTCATCTCCAAGGGAGGTACATCACATCCTTAAAACCCCATGGCTATATCACATGGTATTACAACCAATGGGATTGAAGACAATCCCATTGGTTGCTATACCATGTGATAGGTTACATTAGTTCAAAAGGATGTGACATCACTTTAAGGGATGACGTCACATTCTTTTGAACTAATGTGACCTATCACATGGTACAGCAACTAATAGGATTGGCTCCAACACACGCAGGTATCACCTGAGGACCCCCAGACACCCACAGCCTCTGGTATCAATCATGTGGGGGTAGAGGATGTGGCTATTAGTCTTATTGTGTTTTTAATGTTTATTGTGGGTAGCGGGGCTGGGTGAAGGGGGTATTTGGCCCTTGGTGGGTGGGTAGTGGGAGGGATTAACCCCTTCATTGCCTTGGTGGTTAGCCGCTAAGGTAATGAAGTTGCCTGTAAATGTATTTTTATTGCATGGGATTTTTAATGGATATCAGCTCCGGAGACTCCCGGCATCAATCCGATGCAGAAAAAAAGCATTTTTTTCTAAGTCCAGTCTCGCCACCTCTCAGCAGAAAGGCTCTGCTTCCTTTCCCATGACATCACCAAAACCAAGATGGCTGTTCAACCTCGCCCTGCGTAATGCAAAGATTCTGGATTCAGCCAATAACTTGCACACTGAGTCAGTAAACAGTCTGAGAGATGTAATGAAAAGGGGGTTTTATTTAGCTTTGGTTATGTTCTCAGTTACAGCTTGCACAGCTAAACAGCATACAACAGGAAAACGCTTCACACACCCTGAGAAGCCCCAACCAGTCGGTTTTGCCCGCGCTCTCTTCTCCCCCTCCCCCGCCGTAGAGACAGATGGGGGGAGATGGTATGCAGGCGGCTGGCCCCCCGGTGTTAAATGGTAAGCAAGCCAGTAGTATCAGAATCAGTGGCAGAGCAGAACGGCAGGGGAGGAGGCGCTCTAACAGTCTGACCTGGAAGTCTTTCTTACTTGTGGTGTCTGCTCCTCACCACGTGCTGTCCTGCTCTCTCAGCCACTGATTCTGATGCTGATTCTTTTACCGGCTTGCTTATCCTTTAAGACCGGGGGCCCGCCGCATACCAGAAGACAGGTAGGCATGGGGGAGATCCAATAGTGATTTTCCCTATAAGAGAGGCAAGTTTCTCATTAAATTTATTTTCTATTTTTTTACTAAACTTAAAAAAAACAAAAAGGCACTTTGTATAGCACACAGTCAATTTGGGTGAGTAGTGAATATTAATAAAAATTAACTTTTAATAGTATTAGTAATAAAATAAAGCCATTATAAAACTAAATGTGCTAGAAAAGTAATATCAAATCCAACTAAATCAATTTTATTATTAAAACTAATAAACCGTGCATAAAGTACAGAACCTGCAGCTATATTGGAGGATTAAAACGTGCCCAACTTTAATGCTATGCTCAGGTATCTAATAAGTATATATGAGCTTATAAAGGCTGCTGCATTGCCAAACACTGTCATAATAAATGGTCAGGTGTAACTCCTGCCATCTATCAGTAGTAGGTGAATTAAGAAACTGTGAATATGGTATCCTTAGATGTAGCAGATTTTAAACTTAGATGGAGGGTGGAGGGAAATGAAACAGATTATGAACTAAATAGAATAGATGAGGAAACAAGGGGTTATGGAGGTAGGATGTGGGCAAGTGCGAGTTTGACAACCAGCGAGATACTCATAGTAAATACATGTAGCACTGCTCGCTACCTGTTTAGCTCAGGAGATGCTGATTGTTCCGCGATGACATGGGGAAACAGAGCAGGCTCACGGTGATACTGGATGTTCTTTCTTGGTGCAAGCGTCTCCAGCCATAGTGGGCTCCAGTAGATATGAAGGCAATCCCCACCATGACAGTCTTTTATCCCCATACATCAGATACAGTCAGATATATAAAAAGGGATGGTCTTTATTCAGCAACCACTGCATGATGTTATTACAGCGATTGCAATCAGTTCTCAAGATAGCTTCCAGGCTACTGGATGGTACATGCCTGCTGGTAATGATGAGGCCTCACTAGAGTAGTGATTGCATCCAGCCCATGAGGGTCTGAGCACGTCTTCCTCCCAGCCGAGAGGAGACTTGGCTTACATCCTCATCCCTAAAGGAGGGAGAGGGAATTGCCTGAACCCAACCCTGTGAGGGCTGGGTTCAACTCTATAATTTAGGACACCTCCTCTTTGGTGCAAAGGGGGAGGGCCCAGGATCTGCATCCTTATTGGACATATGCAGACTCCCATGTCACTTCCACTTCTGCCACTTACAGAGGTTGCAGGAGGGGGTGACGGACCCCACAGGATAGCCTGTCACTGTCTGGATCTTACTAGAACTTACATGACAGGGAAGGCAGAAAGTTAGCTGGCCCAGCCATGACTACATACAGATAATACTAAACTTCTAAAGACTAAACCAAGTTGGCGCAGAAAGTTAGGAGAAGATAAGACAATAGTGCAGGCTGAATAAAACGTAAATGCATGCTTGCTAATGAAAGAAGCCTGACAGATAAAATGGGGGAGCTTGAATTAATAGCTACAAGGGACCAGTATGATATCACAGGCATTACTGAAACATGTTCGGATGAAACTCATGACCGGGCAGTTAATTTAGAGGGTTATTCCCTTTCTCGGAAGGATCGAGCAAATAGAAGAGGAAGTGGAGTATGCTTATATGTTAAACCGCATCTAAAACCTATTATAAGTGTAACAGTGTTTGCCCGGGCCAATCTCATATTGCCCCCTCTATGTGGACACTGATCCCTGTTACATGAAGTGTAGTGTGGTGCACCTGCTGGCTTACAGAATCCCTGAGTCTCCCGCGGTGGTATGGGGAATAACATCCGGCCTGGCTTATGAGGTTTTGCTGAGTTATACTCACTCATGGTACAGCGCCTCCATCTATTCCAGACCCCCAGCGTATTAGGGAGGAGTCTCTGAAAGAGAACCTCTATGTGCACCTTCTTCCCAAGTGACTCCACAATCAGGACAGAAGCAATCTCTTTCTTTGGCATCCTTTATTGTCACCATACATGGACAGCCTCCCATCATAGCGGCCGGTCTTCTAGCCGCTCATCTCAGTTTGCCAACCCAAAGGAAGTCCCTGACCATACACTCCCAGGCGAGGGCACTGAAAGCAGGTCTAGCTCTTCCCTTACTCCCTGATGGAGTAAGAGGAATAGTCTTCCACACCACTCCCTTGAGGGAGGGCCACAAACACTGCCAGAGCCCTGACAGGTTGAAGACAGACTCACCTCACTCAGGTGGTGAGGCACACACTGACTAAATTGAGGAAGTGCTGCATATTATATAGATTCAGTAGGCACCACCCCTGTGTCACTGTAAGTGGACACAGAGCCTGATGTCACTTCCTTCACTGAACAATACACAGCACAGGAGGTGAGGGCAAACCCCATAATTACTCCTGGCAACCTGCCCTTAACAGGGATTATTGCACAGGAGGAGAAAGACATGTAACCCCAAAACTACACAGGGCTACATAAGGGTAGATGTTTATGAAGGGAATAATGAAAATGTAAAGACCTTGTGGATAGAAATTAGCAGTGGAGGTAAAAATATATAGAAAATGTTTGTAGGGGTATGCTACACACCACCAAATATCTATGAGATTGAGGAAGCTAAAATACTTTTGCAAATGGAGAAGGCATCACAACTAGGTCATGTTTGCATAATGGGTGATTTTAATTATCCAGACATAGACTGGTGCAATGAGATTAGCATTACAACAAAAGGAAACAGGTTTTTGGGAGTGCTTAAAGACAATTATACGACCCAAATTATTGAGGAACCAACCAAATATTCAAATATTCAAGTCCTGGAACATTTGGATAACAGTGATCATAACATGGTCTCATTTGAAATAAATGATCAAAAAAATTAAATTACTTGGGTTCAACAAAGACCTTAAACTTTAGAAAGGCATATTTTAATAAACTGAGGAATAATCTACAAGTAACACATTGGGATGATGCTTTTGCAGGAAAAATGTAGAAGATAAATGGGCAGTCCAAAACATTGTTAGAATAGCACACTCATCAGGGTATACCCCTGGGTGATATAAAAGAAACAAGTCTAAACCAATGTGGCTAAATAAACCCTTGGGTAATAAGTATAAAATAAATAAGTCAAAATAAATGTGGCTAAATAAACAGGTAGGAGAGGAAATGGAAAAGAAGAGGCAGACGTTCAGATTCTTTAAGTCAGAAGGGATGGAGGCATCATATCAGAATTAAAAGGAATGTAACAAAAATTGCAAAAGGGCAATCAAATTAGCAAAAATGGATAATGAAAAAAGGATTGCAATAGAAAGTAAGATCAACCCTAAAAAGTTATTTAAGTACCTTAATAATAATAAACACGAGAAAAGAAAATATAGGACCCTTTCAGTGTGAGATGGGCAGGCAGATTATTGGAGATATGGGAAAAGCAGAGGTATTAAACAAATTCTTTGCCTCTGTGTACCAGGGAAGAATCAATAAAAATTGTAGTGCCGCAGGAGGAAGCCACAACCTCCATATTAATGAACAATTGTTTAACTGAGGAAGAAGTTCATAGACAGCATGATACAATGAAAGTAAATAAGGCACCTGGCCCCAATGGCATACATCCAAGAGACTCAATTTCCACAGGCTCAGTACCACAAGATTGGCATAAAGCAGAAGTGGTGCCTATATTTAAAAAGGGAGTAAGATCACAACTGGGGAATTACAGACCTGTACGCCTGACTTCAATAGTGGGGAAACTACTTGAAGGTTTAATACGGGATAATATTCAAGAATACCTAATGGAAAATAAAATTATTAGGAATAGTCAGCATGGATTTATGAAGGATAGATCATGCCAAACTAACCTTATTTGTTTCTTTGAGGAGGTATGTAGGAATTTAGACCAAGGTAATGCAGTTGATGTGGTCTCCTTAGATTTTGCAAAGGCTTTTGATACAGTTCCACACAAGAGGTTGGTGTACAAATTAAAGCAAATTGGACTCAGTAAAAATATATGCACCTGGATTGAAAACTGGTTAAAGGACAGACAACAGAGGGTTGTTATAAACTGAACTTTTTTCAAGTTGGGCTAAGGTTTTGGGTGGAGTTCCTCAGGAATCGGTACTTGGACCACTGCTTTTTAACTTGTTTATTAATGACCTTGAGGTTGGCATCGAGAGCAAAGTCTCCATCTTTGCTGATGACATTAAATTGTGTAAGGTAGTAGAATCAGACCAGGATGTAATTTCTCTCCAGAAGGATTTGGAGAGACTGGAAACTTGGGCAGGTAAATGGCAGATGAGGTTTAATACAGATAAATGTAAGGTTATGCATTTGGGAAGTAAGAATAAACAGGCGACTTACAAATGAAATGGGGATACATTGGGGAAAACCTTGATCGAGAAGGATTTAGGAGTGCTTTTAGACACAGGCTTAGCAATAGTGCCCAAAGTCATGCAGTAGCTGCAAAGGCAAACAAGATCTTATCTTGCATTAAACGGGCAATGGATGGAAGGGAAGTAAACATAATTCTGCACCTTTACAAAGCATTAGTAAGACCACACCTTGAAAATGGAGTACAATTTTGGGCACCACTCCTTAGAAAATACATTATTGAACTAGAGTGCAGAGAACAGCCACCAAATTAATAAAGGGGATGGACAATCTAACTTATGAGGAGAGGCTAGATAAATTAGATTTATTTACATTAGAAAAGAGGCGTCTAAGAGGGGATATGATAACTATATACAAATATATTCAGGGACAATACAAGGAGCTTTCAAAAGAACTATTCATCCCAAGCGTAGTACAAAGGAAAGGGTTCTTTACAGTAAGGGCAGTTAAAATGTGGAATTCATTACCCCTGGAGACTGTGATGGCAGATACAATAGATTTGTTCAAACAAAGGTTGGATATCTTTTTAGAACGGAAAGGTATACAGGGATATACCAAATAAGTAAACATGGGAAGAATGTTGATCTAGAGCAGGCCTGCACAACTCGTAAAGTGCGAAGGGCCGAACTGCTCCAAGGAAAAAAAAATTGGGCCGCACGGGTAAAATCATCATCATCATCATCATCATCATCATCATCATCATCATCATCATCGCCATCATCGTCATTTCTCCTCCAGCACCTCTCATCATCATCCTGCACCTCCCATCACTCTCCACCCCTGCACCTCCCATCACTCCCCCCCCCCCCCCCCAACTCCCTCCCCCCCAACCCCCATCAAACTCCCTCCACCGCAACTCCCATCAATCTCCCTCCACCGCAACTCCCATCAATCTCCCTCCACCGCAACTCCCATCAAACTCTCTCCACCGCAACTCCCATCAATCTCCCTCCCCTGCACCTCCCATCAATCTCCCTCCCCTGCACCTCACAAGGAAAACAGAGTTCGCCGTACGGGTAAAACAGCATTTATTATTCAAAATAACACATTTATTTACAATGTTTACTTGAAACAAAATTACATTTAAAATACTTTAATTCAAATTAACTAATTTCCTAAACATCTGAAACTTAATGAGAGATATTACACCTCTTTATAGCAACAAGCTTGTTGTATTCCGGGGTCATATTTGTAGTAGACGTCTTCAAAATGTCTTCCAAATTGTCATTTGTCAGACAAGAACGTTGTTTGTTTTTATTCAAATTCATGATTGAGAACGTTTGCTCACAAATGTAGGTACTGCCAAAAATGCTGAACATTTTCATTGCAGAGTCAATAAGATTTGGATACTTTTCACGGTCTATACTCCTGTAGAATTCCTGCAGACTGCTTTCTCTGTGCTTATATCTGTACTCCGTCGAACACTGAAGATCAATAATGTTCAACTGCAACTGGAATGGCAATTCTGCTGGATCCACTCAAAAGGGATCTTCAATCATCCTCAATTGAATGTCTTCTTCGTTAGACAATGTGAGTCTTCTGTCAAATTCTTCAATCACACCACCAATTTTCATAGCATATTTTTCTCCTAGCTCGGTGTGCTTGTGCTGAGGGATATGCTGTGCACAAGTTGGAAAGTGACACATTGCACCTTTCAACAGCTGACTTCTGAAAATCTTCAATTTCACTTGGAAAGCCTTCACTGCTGCATACAGTTGAAATTTAAGTTATTTTTTCCCTGAAGTTCAATGTTGAGGTTATTTAGATGTGTTGTAATGTCACAAAAGAAGAAAAGATCATGATTCCAGCTCAGTAAAGCTCATCTTCAAGCTCAGGAAATTTTCTTGGTTCTTGTTCTAAGAATTGAACTACTTCCTCTTTCAAAGCAACGAAACGCTGGAGCACTCGTCCTCGACTCAACCACCTCACATCCATATGGTAAAGTAGGTCGCTGCACTCGGCTTCTACCTCTTCCAGAAAAGCTCGGAATGTCCTATGTTTCAGTCCTCTAGAACGGAGGTAGTTAACAATAGAAACTACCACTGACATTACATAATGAAACTTCAAAACTTTGCTACACAGAACCTGAAGATGTATAATACAGTGATGTTTGGTTATTTGTCTACCGATAAATTGTTCAATAAGAGTAACCGCTCCAACATGTTTTCCACACATTGCCGGTGCACCATCAGTACATATGGCAACCAAGTTTTCATAACCTATTCCCAACTTATCATTCATGCACTTTATAACTTCAGTGGATATTTCTTTTCCAGTTGTCCGGCCTGTCATGGAGCACATACCAACCAGCTCTTCAGTAATTTCGAAGTTTCCATCAATACCTCGAATAAAAATAAGAAGTTGAGCCGTGTCCTTCAAATCTGTACTTTCGTCCATTGCGAGAGAGTAAAAGCGGAACTCACTGGCTTTCTGCTTCAACTGATCAGTAAGATTTGTGGAAATGTCCGCTATCCTCCTCTGTACAGTCATGCGTGATAGACTGATATTCTCAAATGTTTTCTTTCTTTTCTGGACATAACCCAAAAACACCAATCAGCATGCATTTCTTTATAAAGTCACCCTCAGAATAACTTTTTCCAGCTGCAGCAATTTCCCTCGATATTTCAAAACTGACCTTGGTGGCCGCCTCGCTCTCGGTGTTCACTTTCTTGAAAATCTGTTGTTCTGCATCAAGACGTTTCACAAAATGTGCTGCTTTAATTTTCTTTTCATGTGCGTCCAAACTGGCCACTTCGGGATGTTTAGTCTCAAAGTGGCGCCGAATATTGTATTCCTTGGGAACGGCTACCTTTTCGCGACACACAAGGCACAGAAATTTGTCTCGGAACATAGTAAAAAAATATTTATTTGTCCATTCAGGGTTAAAAGATCTATTCTCCGATTCCAACTTTCTTTTTTTCTTGTCTCTCATTGCAGCTGTAGTTGTTGGAAATAGGAAAGTCATTGATGATGATAATAATTAATATTTTCACAATGTAGTCTAATTTCAAACAGATTTATATAGAAAATTATAAATGTATTTTTTTAAAAGCCTGTCACAGCCCATATCAGCTGCCCCCAAAACCCATAACAGCAGGCCCCACAACCCATAATAACAGGCCCCACAACCCATATCGGCAGGCCCCACAACCCACATCGGCAGGCCCCACAACCCATATCGGCAGACCCCACAACCCACATCGGCAGGCCCCACAACCCATATCGGCAGCCCCCCAGCCCATTCCATGTCAGCAGCCACCCCCCCAGTCCGCATCCAACATATCCCCCCCCCAAGTCAGCATCCATCCAGCATATCCCCCCCCCCCAGTCAGCATCCAGCAATATCCCCCCAAGTCAGCATCCACATATCCCCCCGCAAGTCACATCCCCCTCCAAGTCAGCATTCCCCCCCCAAGTCAGCATCCCCCCCCCCCAAGTCAGCATCCCCCCCCAAAGTCAGCATCCCCACCCCAAGTCAGCATCCAGCATATCCCCCCACCCCCATCGTCAAAGACCAAACCCCCAAGTCAGCATCCCCCCCCCCCCCCCAAGTCAGCATCCACATATCCCCCCCCAGTCAGCTCCGGCATATCCCCCCCAAGTCCGATCCAGCATATCCCCCCCCCCCACACAACATCCAGCAATCCCCCCAAGTCAGCCTCCACACACCCCCCAAGTCAGCATTCCCCCCAATCAGCATCCCCTCCCCCAAGTCAGATCCCCCCGCATCAGCATCCACTTCCCCCCCCAAGTCAGCATCCACACCCCCCAAGTCAGCACCCCCCACTTCAGCATCCCACCCCCCAAGTCAGCACCCCCCCCAACGTCAGCATCAGCATTCATACCCCCCCAAGTCAGCATCCACCACCCCCAAGTCAGCACCCCCCCAAGTCAGCATCCCCCCCAAGTCAGCATCCCCCCCAGTCAGCATCCAACCCCCAAGTCAGCATCCCAGCATATCCCCCCCAGTCAGCATCCCCCCCAGTCAGCAGCCCAAGTCAGCATCCAACCCCCCAAGTCAGCATCCCCCCCTAAGTCAGCATCCCCGCCCCCAGTCAGCATCCCCGCCCCAGTCGCACCCCCCCCCCAAGTCAGCATCCACCATACCCCCCCCCCAAGTCAGCATCCAGCATGAATGAATGACCGCCCCCCCCACGCCTACCAGATGATGTTGGCGGCGGTAGCAGAGGTGGCGTCGGCGGCAAAAGAGTCGTTGGCGGCGGCGGTGGCAACAGGAGGAGAGGAGGTGGTGGTGGATGGCGGCGATGGCGGCAACTAAAACTTATTTAAAAATGGTGGCGAGGTGAAGCAGGGGGAAGCGCGCTCTAGTAACAGACCCCGAAGTTCCGGGTCGCGGGACTGGTGGAGCGCGTTCCCCTGCTGGAGCCGGGAAGGGGGGTTAGGGGGATTAGAGGAAGCGCACGCGTTTGCTGGTGCACGCTCCTAGAGGGCACAGACAGCATGCGGCCGCGAGGGTTTACCAGGGAAGGAGAGGAGGGGGGAAGGAGGGAGGTTGAAGGGGAGCTGTCGCGGGCCGCACGGCGTGCAGCCCTGATCTAGAGAATATTACGATTACCAATTCTTGGAGACAGGAAGGAATTTATTTTTCCCCTTATGAGATATCATCAGATGATATGGCACTGGGGTTCGTTGTTTGCCTTCCTCTGGATCAATAAGGAAGTATAGATATAGGATAAGTATCTGTTGTCTAAATTTAGCATAGGTTGAACTTGATGGAACAATGGGGCTATGCACTAAGCTCAATGGCTTTGCGTTCTGATTTGGCCAAAAAGCAGGTTTGTTAAAAAGTGAGGCCGGGGACGCGATGCACTAAGGCCTTGAGGCCATTTTTTAACGTACCTGCTCAAAATAACTCAAAACAGCCACAGCGCACAAGTTGCTTTTTTCCCCCCTGCTAGCGTTCTGAACCTTTCCGTTCGCTAGCGGATAGAAAAAAAAGCCGCATGTAACATTTGCATGGAGATTTGCTATCTCCATGCAAGACTGTTACAGGCGATCGTACACTAAATAAATACATTTTAATAATAGTGTACATGAGCAGGGGGTCTCCCGAGCTGAACCGCATTGGTTTCAGGTCCGAGGACCCCCTACTTCAGGAGTTACAGGCCCCATTATGGGGTGCCGGTATCCCCTGCAATTTAACGCTCCCGTGTCACGTGACCGGGTCATTTACATTCTGCAGGGGATACCGGCACCCCATAAAGGTGCCTGTATCTCCTGAAGTAGGGGGTCCTCGAACCTGAAACCAATGCGGTTCAGCTCAGGAGACCTCCTGCACATCTACACTAGTATTACAACATACATAACAATAAACAATAATTAATTACCGTAGCGGCTATCCGCTATGGTAATGAAGCAGCATTAATGTATTTTAAATAATAGTGTGCAGGAGCAGGTGGTCCCCTGAGCTGAACCACATTGATTTCTGCCTCAGAGACCCCCTGCTTCCCGAGTTACAGGCCCCGTTATGGGGCATCGGGTGCCAGTGCCGCCGCCATCTTTATATCGTCCAAGACGCGACGTGGGCTATATAAAGATGGCGTCCTCACTGGCACCGATGCCCCAAACAGGGGCCTGTAACTCGGGAAGCAGGGGGTCTCTGAGGCAGAAATCAATGCGGTTCAGCTCAGGGGACCCCCTGCTCCCGCACACTATTACTAAAAATACATTAATGTTGCTTCATTACCTTAGCGGATAGCCGCTAAGGCAATGAAGGGGTTAAGGCACATTAGCATGTTTATTGGGGACAATTGCCCCCAATAAACAACACACATCCCCCCCGCCCCCTAACACATACAGTACTGTAATGGGCAAAATTACTATTATCCACATATGGATAATAATGCATTTGCCCATTTTAATTACAATAAATACAGTCAAAACATTTAACACTTACGTTTTACAGGCACCCACGATGAAGGCCGTCTTCATCCTCATCTTCATTCTGCCCATGCCCCTAAGGTGCTGCAAAACATGCACAACAATTACAATAGCCAATGTAATGTCCCCTAACCCCTTAATCACCATAGCGGTTATTAATTGCTACAGTCATTAAGGGGTTAACCCACCCTCACCCACCACTAGGGAGGCCTACATACCCTCCAACTCTAACCCCCCACCCCGTGAGGAAAATAAAAGACATGCATGAAAAATCATAAAAACCTGTAAAAGTAAAAATAATAAACTTTTCTTTTGTTTACTCCCCATTAGATGTCCACTCTCCAAAATCCAAGCGACCCGGAAGCACAGGAACCAATCCACAGGTAAGCCATAAAATAAAAAACCATAACAAATCCACATCTTTGGGGGTCTTCTTCCATCTTCTTCCATCTTCTTCCGGCTTCTTTCGTCTTCTTAGACCACGCCCTTCTTCTCTTCTGAGGAGGGGAGATGTTCCCTCCTTGGCGACTAGCTTCAAAATGAGGCGACATAGGCTTTTATAGGCATATGACATCACATTTTGGTCAAATGTTTCCCACGGTCCTGATTGGGCCGTGAAAAACATGTGATTTGGCCGATGGGAAAAAAAATGATGACGTCATTTAAAGGCAATGAAAGCACAGCCAATCAGAATGGCTATGCTTCAATTGCCTTTAAAAGAATCATTAAAAGAAACATGGCCGGTCTCACATGGTACGGTAGCCAATCAGAGCGTGGGAATGGTCATTGTTGGATGCTGTGAATATACACCCCCAAGTCAGACAATCCACCACGTCCAAGGGTCCGAGCATCCCCCGACCCCAGCCCAGAGGGTCTAGGCCATCCCCCCCCAGAGAGCATCACCCTACTCTTACGCCTCAACTGGAAGCTCACCCCCCCAAACTATTTTGACTGGGAGGGGGGGATAAGTCGCATCCAACACCCAAGCTCTAGCTTAATGAGCCAGATATCCCCCCTAGTCAGCCTGCCCCAACCGACGTCAGCAGGCAGCCCTCAGTCAGCAGTCCAACCCCCAAGTCAGCATACCTCCCCCCTTAAGGCAGCATCCACCGCCCCCCAAACAAGTCAATAAAGGCATCAGTGATATCCTCCGCCACCCCTGCCCTTTCCCAAGAGTCAGCAATCGCGCCACCCCCCCAAGTCAGCATCCCCCCCCCCACAAACCCCCAATGTAATGATCCCCGCATGAATGAGAGGATGTTGGGGCGCCCCCCCCCCACGCCTACAGTGATTGTAGTGTGACTTTGGCCCAGGAGGTTTAGCTTACGGGGTATTTAGGGTTAGGTATTAGTTTTTGGGGGTAGAAGCAGAAGAGGTGTGGCGTATGTGTAGTTTAGTACCAGCCGCTTACTAGCAGTTGGTTTTAGTTGTAGAAGAGGTAGTAGGCAATGATATGTTAGTAAGTTTAGAAGAGGTTTGGTATTTTGGGTATGGTGGAGTAATTG
This sequence comes from Ascaphus truei, assembly GCA_036426205.1. NCBI lineage: Eukaryota > Metazoa > Chordata > Amphibia > Anura > Ascaphidae > Ascaphus > Ascaphus truei. Next base: position 232,025,764 of record CM071569.1, read on the forward strand.
GGAGGAAGAAAAGAGTATTCTGTTGGAGGAGGAGCAAGCGGATGTGGAAAACAGGTCGGTGATTGACAGGTTTCTGAGGAAAAGAGGAGAGAGAGGTGGGGTGGGTGATGGATGGCGGCGATGGCGGCAAATAACGAGTAAATATCTTAAATGGTGGCGGAGTGACAGGCAGGGGAAGCGGCTCTAGTAACAGTACGCCAGAAAGTCGGGTCGCTGGGACTGGTGAGCGCTGCTTCCCCCTGCTGGAGCGAAGGGAAGGTGGGGTTAGGGGGATTAGAGGAACGCTACGGGGCGTTGCTGGTGCACGCTCCAGAGGGCCACAGACGCATGCGGCCGCGAGGGTTTACCAGGGAAGGAGAGGAGGGGGGAGATGGAAGAGGGAGGATTGAAGGGGCAGCTGTACCGGAGACCGCACGGCGTGCACGCGCCTGATCTAGATGAATATTACAATACCAATATTCTTGGAGTACATGAATGGAATATTTTTCCCGTTAGAATATCATCAGATGATATGGGCACTGGGGTTCGTTGTTGCCGTTCCTCTGGATCAATAAGGAAGTTATAGATATAGGTATAAGTATCTGTTGTCTACATTTAGGCAGGTAAACTTGATGGAAACAATGGGTGTTGCACATAGCTCAATGGCTTTGGGGTTCTGATTTGGCCACAAAAAAGCAGGTTTGTAAAAAGTGTTAAAAGGCGGAGGGACAGTCTGGATGGACGACGTTGCTAGCCTGAGGCTATTTTTTAACGTACTCTGCTCAAAATAACCTCAAAACACCACAGCGCACAAGTTGCTTGTTTTCCCCCAGTGCTAGCGTCGATGAACTCTTTCCGTTCGAGCTATGCAAGGGAGTAGAAAAAAAGCCGCATGTAACATTTGCTGGAGATTTGCTATCTCCAGGCAAGACTGTTACAGGCGATCGTCACACTAAATAATAACTACTTTGTTAATAATGTGTACATGAGCATGGGGGTCCCCGGACGAACCGCATTGGTTTCAGGTCCGAGGACGCCCTACTTCAGGGTTACAGGCCGCCATTAATGGGTCCTGGTACCCTGCAATTAAACGATCCCGTGTCACGTGACCGGGTCATTTTACATTTGCAGGGGGATACGCGGCATCCCATAAGGTGCCTGTATCTCCCTGAAGTAGGGGGTCCTCGAACCTGAAACCATGCGTTCGCTCAGTAGACCTCCTGCACATCTACACTAGAGTAAAACATACAACAACATAAACAATAATTAATTACCGTAGCGGCTATCCGCTATGGTAATGAAGCAGCATTAATGTATTTTAAATAATATGTGCAGGAGCAGGTGGTCCCCTGACTGAACCACATTGATTTCTGCCTCAGTAGACCCCCTGCTTCCTCGATTACAGGCCCCGTTATGGGGCATCGGGTGGCCGGGCCGCGCCATCTTTATATACGCCAAGACGCGACGTGGGGTGGCTATATAAAGATGGCGTCCTCACTGGCCACCGATGCCCCAAACATGGGGCCTGTAACTCGGGAAGCAGGGGGTCTCTGAGGCAGAAATCAATGCGGTTCAGCTCGGGGACCCCCTGCTCCCGCACACTCATTACTAAAAATACCATTAATGTTGCTTCATTACCTTAGCGGATAGCCGCTAAGGCAATGAAGGGTTAAGGCACATTAGCATGTTATTGGGGACAATTGCCCCCAATAAACAACACACATCCCCCCCCGCCCCCTAACACATACAGTACTGTAATGGGCAAAATTACTATTATCCACATAATGAGAATATATGCATTTGCCCATTTAAATACATTTAAATTACAATAAATACAGTCAAAACATTTAACACTTACTTTTTACAGGCACCCACGATGAAGGCGTCTTCATCCTCATCTTCATTCTGCCCATGCCCTAAGGTGCTGCAAACATGCACAACAATTACAATAGCCAATGTAAGTCCCCTAACCTTATCAAACCAGTAGCGGTTATTAATTGCTACAGTCATTAAGGGGTTAACCACCCTCACCCACCACTAGGGAGCTACATACCCTCCAACTCTAACCCCCCACCCCGTGAGGCCTACCCACCCCTCACCTACTACCCAGCCAGGAGGCCTACCCACATACCCTTGGGGCCAATACCATCCCCCCCCCACACACCTATACACAATATGTGCAAAATACTATATCCAGATATGGTATAGATTATTTGCCCATTATGAAACACATAAACACCACAAATCAAAACATGACATTTTTAAGCTTAAAAACCATCACAGTGCATGTTAAACTAAATCCAGCAGCCATTGCAAATATAAAAAGAAACAACTGCCCAGCTACACAAATTCTATGAAATGTCACAATTGCATTGAGTGTGTACATGATGCAATTAATCTGTGCATATATAAACTATTCAAAATATATGTAACAATAAAAACACTATGAACAATGTCCCTAACCACCAATGCCACCTGAAATCAATTAGAAACTAACCAACATCAATACAATTAGCATCAATCAATAATCCATTCCTCAACAATTAAATACAAAAACAATTATACAATCCCTATCAATTGCTAAAGCCAAAACCAGCCAAAACAATTATAATTTAAATTAACCACCATCATTCTATCTAAGTACAATAAAGAAGCCATTAGCTAATACAAATAACATTATTCACAACAATGACAAATAAAGCTGATAAATACATTATCCATACATGAAAAGAACCTAAACATGAGCCAAACAATCAATTATTATCCCTGTAAGTCTATCCATACAGATAGATAAACAAACATATAGGGCAATAATACAGCATAAAATACAAGCATTACATACAAAATTCACATACATACACCCATTCAGTGTTTGAATGTATTAATACATAGAACATAACAGCATTAAATGGGAGTGAAAAATAAAAAGACATGAATGAAAAAATCTAAAAACCTGTAAAAGTAAAAATAATAACTTTTCTTTTGTTTAATCACCATTAGATGTCCACTCTCCAAAATCCAAGCGAACGGAAGCACAGGAACCAATCCACAGGTAAGCCATAAATAAAAAACCATTACAAATCCACGTCTGTGTCTTCTTTCTTCTCTGGGGTCTTCTGGGGTCTTTTCCATCTTCTTCCATCTTCTTCTGGCTTCTTCCGTCTTCTTCCGTCCTTACGCACGCCCTTCTTCTCTTCTAGGAGGGAGATATTCCCTCCTCGGCGACTAGCTTCAAAAATGAGGGACATAGGCTTTTATAGGGCTATGACGTCACATTTGGTAAAATGTTTCCAGGTCCTGATTGGGCCGTGAAAACATGTGATTTGACGATGCAAAAAAAATGATGACGGATTTAAAGGCAATGAAAGCACAGCCAATCAGAATGGCTTTGCTTCAATTGCCTTATAAGATGACATCATATAAAGAAAAATGGCGGTCT
>CM071569.1:232029229-232211729 GCA_036426205.1 Ascaphus truei
CACATGGTACGGTAGCCAATCAGAGCGTGGGAAATACATCCCAACTCTGATTGGCTCTAGTACCATGTGACAGGCTTTCAAAGACGTCACATCCGTTCTCCCCCAAGCCTCTGTCACATGGTCTACTAGAGCCAATCAGAGATAGGATGGAGTTCCCACGCTCTGATTGGCTACGGTACCATGTGAGACCGGCCATGTTTCTTTTAATGACGTCATCTTAAAGGCAATTGAAGCAAAGCCATTCTGATTGGCTGTGCTTTCATTGCCTTTAAATGACGTCATCATTTTTTTTTGCATCGGCCAAATCACATGTTTTTCACGGCCCAATCAGGACCGTGGGAAACATTTGACCAAAATGTGATGTCATAGGCCTATAAAAGCCTATGTCGCCTCATTTTGAAGCTAGTCGCCGAGGAGGGAACATCTCCCCTCCTAAGAAGAGAAGAAGGGCGTGGCGTAAGAAGACGGAAGAAGACGGAAGAAGATGGAAGAAGACCCCAGAAGACCCCAAAGAAGAAAGAAGACACAGACGTGGATTTGTTATGGTTTTTTATTTAATGGTTTACCTGTGGATTGGTTCCTGTGCTTCCGGGTCGCTTGGATTTCGGAGAGTGGACATCTAATGGTGAGTAAACAAAAGAAAAGTTTATTATTTTTACTTTTACAGGTTTTTATGATTTTTCATTCATATCTTTTATTTTTTCACTCCCATTTAATGCCCGTTAATGTATCTATGTATATAATACATTCACGGACACTGAATGGGTGTATTGTATGTGAATTTTGAATGTAAATGCATTGTATTTTATGCTGTATTATTGCCCCTGTATGTTATGTTTATCTATCTGTATGGATACATACAGGGATAATAATTGATTGTTTATCTCATGTTTAGGTTCTTTTCATGTATGGATAATGTATTTAGCATCTTTATTTTGTCATTGATGTGAATAATGTTATTTGTATTTAGCTAATGGCTTCTTTATGGTACTTAGATTGAATGATGGTGGTTAATTTAAATTATAATTGTTTTGGCAATGGTTTGGCTTTAGCAATTGAATAGGGAATTGTATAATTGATTTGTATTGTATTTTAATTGTTTGAGGAAATGGATTAATTGATTGATGCTAATTGTATTGATGTTGGTTAGTTTCTAATTGATTTTCAGGATGGCATTGGTGGTTATGGGACATTGTTCATAGTGTATTTTATTGTTACATATATTTTGCATAGTGTCATATGATGCAGATTAATTGCATCATGTATACACTCAATGCAATTGTGTGACATTTCATAGACATTTGTGTAGCTGCAGTTTGTTTTTTTTTATATTTGCAATGGCTGCTGGATTTATGTTAACATGCAATGTGGTGGTTTTAAGATTAAAAATTCATGTTTTGATTTGTGGATGTTTTATGTGTTTCATAATGGGCAAATAATATATTATCCATATCTGGATAATAGTTATTTTGCACATTATTGTACTGTAGGTGTTGGGGGGGGATGTATGTATAGGTCCGGTTTATTTATTTTACATTCAGGGTTGGTTCCTTGGTTCTGCGGGAGACCTCTGGAGACCACCTGCGGTCTCCTCGGGTATCCCACAGGTATCAGGCTGGTGGTTCCACGGGTGACACCTGCAGGAATGAAGCGGTGGTCCCACATCTGTGGGGGCACCGCAGACCCGTAATCTGCAGGGAAGAACCGGTGGTCTCACATCCGTGGGGGCACCGCGGACCCGTAGGTGCGGGGATGAAGCAGTGGTCCCACATCCGTGGGGGCACCGCGGACCCGTAGTGAGCACTCGTGAGTTCCCCAGACCCCCGTGAGAACCACCCGAGGCCCCGCAGACACCTGTGGGTCTGACCCGGGGCTCCCAGACATCCGCGGGCCTACTGTGGGGACCCAATTGTGGCCCACGGTGACCCAAGGAGACCACCTGGGGGCCATGGCGCTTTGCGGGACCCACCAACAGGCCTCCAGGAGCTGGTACCCTGTAGGTCTGTCAGGTGACTTGCCAGCCCGCCGGGGACTCGCGTGGGGCTGGGGTATGAACCCTGTATGTAAAAGAATAAATCATGTATTTATGGGGGGGCACAGGGGGTGGGTTATGTATTTAATAAATAGAATGATGTTTATTGTGGGGCAGTGTGTTGTTTTTATTGTGGGTACTGGGGGTGGGGGGGTATTGGCCCCAAGGGTATGTGGGTAGGCCTCGTGGCTGGGTAGTGGGTGAGGGTGGTTAGGCCTCACGGGGTGGGGGGTTAGTGGGGGAGGGTATATAGGCCTCCCGAGTGGTGGGTGAGGGTGGGTTAACCCCTTAATGACTGTAGCGGTTAATAACCGCTATGGTGATTAAGGGGTTAGGGGACATTACATTGGCTATTGTAATTGTTGTGCATGTTTTGCAGCACCATAGGGGCATGGGCAGAATGAAGATGAGGATGAAGATGGCCTTCATCGTGGGTGCATGTCCCCTGTCCCCCATATTTCCTGTCTTCTTCTTGAACATGATCTGTTGCAGACAGCTATGCATAACACCAACCAAATACTCATAATGAATATACATGTCTGTGTCCGTTTCCCCCACTCACACCAAATCTCGGTTTCACCAGACTTATAAGTTCCTGGGTGAATCCTGCCCGCTACGCCAAATGTAATGGAAAGATTCTGGATTCAGACAATAACTTGCATACTCTGAGTCAGTAAACAGTCTTAGAGTTGTAATCAAAGAGGGGTTTTACTTAGCTTCGGTTATGTTCTAAGTTACAGCTTGCACAACTAAACAGCATAAAACAGGAAAATGCTTCAAACAGCCGGGGAAGCCCCAATCAGCCCAGTCTGATCCTGAGAGCGAAGGGAATTCTTGGCCAGGGCACCTGCACGGTCCATGGAGAAGCTTCTGGCACCATGTCCAGCCTAGGCTCTTGTTTATAGTATTTTTTGTTAGGCTTCATCCAATCAGTGCTGAGTGTTGTGGTAAATGCATACTTAAACTGATGAGTCACACTTCCTTTGTAGTAAACAACTCTATATATGGTAAACATGTGACAGAGGGAGAGCTCTGTTCACCAAAACACATGCCATGGCACACCAGCTAATGAGTGGTACTTTCCCATACACCCTGTACAATCAATGTCGCAATCAATGCCCAAGGATACCATTGTGGTGATGAAACTCCAACACTCAAGACCATATTTAGGTCAGCAAGTAGTGTGTAGCGTTCTCGATGTGACCTTTCAAAGAGAAACCACTTTTATAATGGAATGAGAAACGTAAAAAAAAAAAAACATTATGCAGCTTGAAAAAGGGAAGAGAAGAGCCACCAAATTAATAAAGGGATGGAATTCTGCCCTGAGAAGAGGCTAGCTAATTTTGATTTGTTACATTAGAAAAGAGGCATCTAAGAGGGGATATGATAATTATATACAAATATATTCGAGGACAATACAAGGAACTTTCAAAAGAACTATTCATCCCAAGGACCATGCAAACATGGGTTATTCCTTAAAGCTGGAGGAAAGACGATTTCACCAGCAACAAAGGAAAGCAAGTGTATCGCGTAGATCACCACAAACCAGAGGTGACCGTGAAGCAGAGGTACAGCAGGGAATTGTACATAACGCCAACCAACAACCGCAAGGGTACGTCTAGAGTGTAGAGTGGTCTTGCAAGCCGGGTCAGTGGTACAGAGATTAGATTGGTCGTTATACTTGCCGAGTCTGGATGGGAGAGTAGCGGATCGTAGGAGATACTTAGCCGTGGTCAGGATTGGAGAGTAGTGGATGGTCGTTGCGAGGGTAGCAGAGGTCAGTATTGGAGAGGTAAGGATGGTTGAGGTAAGGTAAGATGAAGTGCGGAGTCCAAATACGAAGCAGGCAACAGAAGGTTCTAGGCAGACAAGGCACTAGGCACGAATTGCAGCAAGGCATGACGTCACAAAACAAGGTTATGCTCAGCAATGAGAGAATGAGCAGGCAAGGAATTTAAGGAACCCTCCTCCATAGGGAAGGCAGCATGGAACCAGGAAGTAATTGTTGATAGGCTGCTGGGTAGCGCAGGTGCACCCTATTGAGCAGCCTGATTATGGTGTGTGTATGGAGCACCACGTGGCCATTTGCGCGCCGTGCATCACCATCAGAGTGTGGATGAAGTCTGGAGGCGGGCCCTAAGGGAAGGTCAACAGTTTGCGCGCCGTCCGCGATCCACACGTCGCCGACGTCAGAGCGGGGGCAGAGTCTGGAGGCGGGGCCCGCGAAAGGGTGAATAGATTGAAGGGCCGCCGCAATGTCACGCATCCTGGGCGTCTCCAGAGGTTGAAGGGAAGGTAGGAGAAGATGAGGTTAAGATGCCAGGATGGCGAATCCTCACAGCAAGACAAAAATAAAGGGCAAATAAACTCTTTAAGTGAAAAAATGTACAGTGTCTCAAGAACATAAAAATGTGACTACAACCATTAGAGACAGTGCAGCTCCAAAAGAAAGACTCTTTCCAGGGGTCTTGATTATAAGCAAAACACAGATCTCGGAGTGCAAATGTCATCAGGTACATATAAAAAAAGGGGAATAAAGGAGAAAAAATATTGCAACACTATTTAACAACATGAACAATTAAGGAATGGACTAATGTTAATCCCATTCATGTGGTGTCCAATTCAAACGAGCAATTCAAAGGAAACACTTCTAGTGCAGTATATTTTCACGCTCATAAAGGTAATAAAAAATGCACTTACAAAACGTAATAGAAATACAGGCAGTAGAACCACAGGTTTACAGTATGTAAGCTGTAAACCCATCCTGGAGTTCGCGCCGTCTATGTCCTCTCTTGCCTCTGCTCCTGAGTGCACGCTAGCGACGTCACTTCTGGAAATGGCCGCCACTCACAGATCACTCTGCACCATGGGGCTGGAGGAACAGATGTCTTCCATGAGCGGTACGTCCGCTGTTTTCCTGGCAAGGTGCCCAGTGCATTTCATTCATGTAGACCAGGCCTGCACAACTCCAGTCCTCGAGGGCCGCAAACAGGCCAGGTTTTCAGGATATCCCTACTTCAGCACAGCTGGCTTAATTAGTGGCTCAGTATGACTGAGCCACTATGACTCCTCTGTGCTAAGTAGGGATATCTGAAAACCCTGGCCTGTTTGCGGCCCTCGAGGACTGGAGTTGTGCAGGCCTGATGTACAGTAGACCTTCCTCAGGGGTTGTTTTCATGACGTGTCCGTCTCCCTTATGTAATCCAACATTGTGACGTCACGGCACAGGGTTAAAGATATAGTATATATGTTCAGTAGCTTTTCCCTTTCTATTTACACTGCCGTATATTTATTAGTATTTTTAATATATTTAGATTACCTTTTAAAATATGGTGTATTTAGCATCCTTTTTTTGGAATTATGCAATAGTGGTCGGTGTGTTTTTGTTTCTTGATATGAATTCTGGTCACTATTTAAAGCATTGACACCATGGTTTGCAGGATATGTATTTTAACATTGTCCATAAAGTAGTTTCAATGTTTTTATGAACCCTGCGCTGTGACGTCACTATGTTGGACATGGACACGTCATGAAAACATAACCCCTGAGGAAGTTCCACATGAACCACGCACATTGGGAACCTTGCCAGGAGAACAGCGGACCTATCACCCGTAGAAGACATCTTTTCCTCCAGCACCATGTGATCTGTGAGCGGTGGCCATTTCCAGAAGTGACGTCACTCACGTGCACTCAGGAGAGGCAAGAGAGGCGGTGGACGGTACGAACTCCAGGACGGCTTTGACAGCTTGCATAGACCTGTGTGGTCCTACTGCCTTTCTTTCTATTCCATTTTGGAATTGTATTTTTTATTACCTTTATGAGTAAAAATATACTGCACTATTTTTTTCCTCTCGATTATATAAAAGAGAAGATCTTGTTTCCTTTAAGGATTATTTCAAGAGTTCTGCTGTTTGCATGAAGAGAGATGTTTTCGCATTTGAATTGGATACCATGTGAGTTGGATTAACATTAGTCCATTGCTAAATTGTTAAATAGTGTTGCACTATTTTTTCATATGTTAGGGAGGACATTTGCACTCCAAGATCTGTTTTTTTTTTTTTTTTTAAGTTTTTTTTTACAGTTAAAATGTGGAATTCTTTAGTCATGACAGATACTTATTGTATCTTCAAACAAAATGTGGACATCTTTAAGAAAGGAAAATGTATACAGGGATTTACTGTACCAAATATGTAAACATGAAGGCTGTTGATCCAGGAAGAAATCCGATAGCCATTATTTGGAGCCAGAAAGGAATTAATTGAATGATGTTTTACTGGGGGTTTTGTTTGCCTTCTGCTGGACCAAAATATTGTAAATACAAATATAGGATAAGTATCTGTCATCTAAATTCAACATAGGTTGAACATGATGGGGGTGTCTCTTTTCAACCTCATCTACCATGTGACTTTTTTTTGTCTTAATTTTTTAATGCAGATACAACATGACTCACTTTGGGTAACCCACTCGGAGGTAACATGAAACCCACAGAAGACAGGAGACCAAAATACATTAAAAAAAAAAAAAAAAAAAAAAAAAAAAAAAACTTACAGGATTTATTGTTACACTAAATGAAACAAAAAGTGGGAGGGGGAGAAGAGAAGGGAGAAATCAAGTCTGCAGACCTATATGCAAAAGGCTATGGCAAGTAAGGGAACAAAAAGGACAGGCGCAAATAGTACCAAGAGAAATAAGAGGACAAAATAAAGTTAGATGCAAGAATTGCAGTGCTGCATGCAAAGAGCAATAATAGCACAGGAGAAATAACAGGGACCAAATACAAGAAAAAGAAGGTACCTGTAGACCTTCAAAACTAGGACCCCGAATAAAAAGGTCCAGGGAAAGACTGCGATAGGGAACAAAGAATTACCTGACTCCTGACCTGTAAACAGAAAGTTGACAAGCAGAGAACCAAGACTGGGTGGGGTTTTATACCCAAACTAAGATGGCCACTGGCCTCATGAACTAGTTTAGTTCTTACCAGTTCTGGTCCTGAACCCGACTCCCGTGTGCACCCCTACTGGTCTACAATGACTACTGCGAGAGAATCAGGACACCAAGCTACCCAACTCTACATGATCCCTCATTTGAATGCAGGTTATCCTTCTCCCTCTTCTGACACCCACTCCTCTTGGGGAACTTCCACTGCCCCATTGATAACCCATTTTATTGGGCATCTTCCTCCTTTGGACTCCACACATTAAATGGTTTTCAGCACCCAAAAGGACAGCCACTTCATTGAGGTCTCAACCAGCTCATTATCATATTTCTCAATCTCGCCATTACCACTCGGACCAAATTATCCTCATTTTCCCTTCCTCGCATTCCTTGCACCTAACCTCCAATTTCCCCTTGTTCAACTTACAAACATGCATTCCATTGGCCTGCAGTGTATAGAATCAAGCTTAAAATCAAAATCACAATTTACAACTCTGTCCTTGCTTTCTCACTAGACCAGTATGCTCCCCCTGTACACTGACGGGACGCCAATACCCAACACTTGCAAAATCATGCATATTGAGCTTTTACATTTCCTCCAGAGGCGTTCAGCATAACAAGTCAAATTCACTAGTAGTTCTCCATCTCCAATTCCTCCCACCTCTTCTTTTTTTTTTTTTTTTTTTTTAAAGAAAAACAACTTTTTCTAAAAAAATATACACAAATATACCACCTTTTGTTTGACTTCCTTATGAATTCTCTACAAAATGCTCCTGTTCCTTCCACTACACCATTCAATGACCACCATCTACAGAGAAATCGCTATTCCTTCCATGCATCTCCTTCCTTGGACTCCTTTTCCAGAGTTAGAGGCACAAGTCTCAGCTACTCTGGTCAACCTTCACCACATGCATCTCATCTACTTATACCTTTCACGTCTAACTTGTTCCCCATCTGCTCATACATTTAAGTCTCTGTTCTGGCACTTTCTCCATCTCTTTTTAAGTATGCTATTGTTAGATCTATTCAAGAACACCTTTGTCCTGCCCTTTCTTCTGACTTTGGGCCTCAAGCAGTAAGCAGCGATAAGCCACGTATCCCTAAAAATGCCTACAGCGATTCAGTAAGCCCCGATAAGTCAGCGATAAGAGCTTTTCAGCAATTTTTTTTGGCAAGGAAAAAAAAAATCCCCAAACGAGCGGCGATAAGCCACTTATCGCCAGCTTGTCAAACTCATGCTATTCTAGTAGCCCTGATTAGCTTATCGAGGCTAATCACCGCTCTAGAATTGCAATTTCCTCTCCAAATCGTCTCGTCAGGAAATGTTGGCAGGAAGGTGGTGAGAAGCTGCTGATAAGCGGCGAGACAGTACTTAGAAAAAAAAATGCATTTTTCCTGCATCGGATTGATGCTGGGAGAATCCGGAGCTGATATCCATTAATATCAACACCGGAGACTCCCGGCATCAATCCGATTCAGGAAAAATGCATTTACAGGCAACTTCATTACCTTAGCGACTAATCGCTAAGGCAATGAAGGGGATAAGGGACAACAGCAGCTTTATTGGGGGCAGAGGGGGTGAGTGAAGGGGGTACTTGGCCTTTCAGTCACCCGCTCTGCCCCCAATAAACATTACAATATGTAATAAGCACCAATACATAACCCATCCCCTGTACCCCCACATAAAACCATTATTTATTTTAACACAGAATTGATAACATAGGCCGGCGGGTGTCCCAGAGTGGCCCCCACGGGTGTCCAGGGGTCCTCTAGTGGTCCCCACAGGTGTCCAGGGGTCCTCTAGTGGTCCCCACGGGTGTCTTGGGGCCCTTGGGTGGTTCCCACAGGTGTCCGGGCATCATCGGGTGGTTCCCGTGGGCATCCAGGGGTCCTCGGGTACCAACTCTGTTGTAAAATAAATAAAGATGGCATACATTTCAATAAATACACCTCCCAAACCCTCTCCCCCCCACCAAACACATCATACAGTACAGTAATGGGCAAAATAACTATTATCCAGATGTGGATAATAGCTAATTTTCCCATTATTAAATCAAGGCAAGCATAAAGTAAATAAAAACCGTTCTATTTACCCCTGCCATCATGAAGGGCGTCCTCATCAGTATACTGCAGGGCCATGTCCTCCGATGCCAGCAAGAATACATTTAAAAAAAAAACAATTTAATGGCCCGTAACCCCTTAGCGGTTAATTTAACCGCTATAGTAATTAAGGGGTTAACCCACCCTACACAACAACCCACCCAGGAGGCCTAACCACCCTCCCCAGGCAACTAGCCCCACCCTCCACAATTCATTGGTACAGAGGGTACATTATGCCCATATAATATGGGCATGACTTAACACTATGCCAGTAAATGGTCAACCTACTGTACAAAATTGATTGATTGATTGATTGATTGATAGATATATATATATATATATATATATATATATATATATATCAATCAATCACCAAGAATATCCAATGCAATCCAAACAATCACCAAACAAATAAAAATAAACAAGTAAACACATCAAAATTACCACCAATTAATCAAATACCAAATTAACACCAGAATTAAACTATTCCAGAACTATTGCATAGATAACAATGAAACCTATAAGCCTGAAAGGAAGTCAATTGTAGCAAATTGAGTAGCTACCTGAAGCAACACTGTTGCAAAAAAATAACATGCAGACAGAAAAATGGAGTGCTCACTCCCCGAAGAAGTCAACTGACGAAACGGGTATTTGAGTGGGAGCTGGCAAGGGAACCCCACCTGTTCTATCCTATGGGACTCACACATTTGCACATGCTACTTTCACCAGCGGTGATGTATTATGGGCTCTCTCAGCTTATTTCCATAAGAACAAATGATTCTCAACTATATGTTATAAGCGTGATCTTGTTTATTGCAGCTGGACATTAGACTATTGATCTACAATACACTTTGCAGCAATTGTATCTTGTGGACTCCATCGCGATCAGTGACTTAACTGTGTTGTGATTCATCGGTCACTTATTGTGCATTAATCCATCTTGACTTTGTACATTAAACATTTTTTCGGTCTGCATGTTATTTTTGCAACAGTGTTGCTGCATCCTGCTACAATTGACTTCCTTTCAGGCTTATATGCCTTATAGGTTTCATTATTATAGCTGTATTTATGGTATGTCTATTTATATAGCGCCATTAATGTACATAGCTCTTCACAGTAGTAATACATGTGGTAATCAAATAAATAAGATAATATAAATAACAGATCATGGGAATAAGTGCTTCCGACATAAAAGTACCATTAAGGAAGAGGAGTCCCTGCTCCGAGGAGCTTACTGTCTAATTGATCTAATTTATCTCCCTATTTTGAAATATTGTTTACTTTCAATGGTACATTAATAAATTTTGTTCTATAATTGGTATATCAGTGTGCTAATTCAAGGGAATCTTGTGTTGTTTCTATAAATAAAACATGTATACAGACACGTGTAGCCAAGTGCCCCTGGCTATAGCCTTCTACTGATCAACACCAAGTCCTGATAGGAACAGGCAGTGTTGGGGTTAAACTTCAACACAGGGTCTAGCCTGCAGTTGCAGCCTGGATGGGTACTATGTTGCTTATCCAGAGGCAGGCCTAAACCAACTGTTGGCGTGCCAAACCTGGGGAGGGTACCCACTGGGATTGTGTGTAATATATATATATATATATATATATATATATATATATATGAAAAAATCATCTCAGTTGGCACACTGTAAACATAAGTAAGATGCTGATGCTAGCCCCATATGCACATGTAAAAAGTAGATTTTACCAGATTGGAGTCCGGAAAAAACGAGACAGCACACAGTCCAGTAGTTCCAATGAAGTTATATTCAAAGTAACATGGCACCACCTCCAACGTTTCGGTCCACTCAACGTGACCTTCCTCAGGGACGTGCAATAAGTGAATGCTAATCCACCACCTTATATACCCAAACAAATCAAAATTAAAATGAACTCACCCGTGCAGGGGCAACATTGCCCGCGAAACCGCGCCGCTGTGACACGCATGCAAATGCTGGAACGCATCTCCATCTTGGATTTACTAATATGAAACGTCCTATTGAACTACGGTGGCCTCAATGGTCCGCCCGTAGGTGCAATCGCGCATGCGCGGACTCCTCATGCCGTGACCCGCAGTGTACTGCTGGAACGTATCGCCATGTTGTATCCAGTGGTGTTACATCTTTAGCCTAACTACGGTGGCCCGAATGGTGCATATGGCCACTATAGTGGCGGTTCGTGCCTGCGCGAAGCTCCCCTGGCGACTCAGTAAGCAAAATGCGATGTGACGCAGGATCTTTACTATCCTTAAGCTTTCCCCACTAAGTGCATGAAAGCGCCCACACACAGACACAACCTCAAGGACATGTATGAGGTTCTGGTATAATAAATGCCCAAACACTATAACGAAGGGCACCTAACAAATGGGACCGTTTGAGGAAGCTCAGATACATAGGCACAATAAAGCATGTTATGAGTGGTGTTGTATATTGCTAATAAAATACTCAAAAGGACCTGTTCCAGCATGAGAACGCATAGCACACACAGCACACATACATAACCATTTAACCAACAAACATGTGAAACGCTGTGTGCATCACTGTAAGATATATGTTGTATCATGTCCCACTATAATAAATACTATAACTACAATGACTAATAGAGTCTAAAATCGAAAACAAGATACCCTGTAGGTCAAACCAAACACCAACACACATCATAACATGCTTTATTGTGCCTATGTATTGAGCTTCCTCAAACGGTCCCATTTGTTAGGTGCCTTCGTTATAGTGTTTGGGCATTTAATACCAGAACCTCATACATGTCTTGAGGTTGTGTCTGTGTGTGGGCCGTTCATGCACTAGTGGGGAAAGAGTTAAGGATAGTAAAGATCCGCGTCACATCGCATTTGCTTACTGAGTCGCCAGGGGAGCTTCGCGCAGGCACGAAACCGCCACATAGTGGCCATATGCACATTCGGGCCACCGTAGTTAGGCTAAAGATGTAACACCACTGGATTACAACATGGCGATACGTTCCAGCAGTACACTGGGGTCACGGGCATGAGGAGTCCGCGAGCGCGATTGCACCTACGGCGGACCATTGGGCCACCGTAGTTCAATAGGACGTTTCATTAGGTAAATCCCAAGATGGAGATGCGTTCCAGCATTTTGCATGCGTGTCACAGCGGCGCGGTTTGCGGGCAATGTTGCCCCTGCACGGGTGAGTTCATTTTAATTTTGATTTGTTTGGGTAATAAGGGGGTGGATTAGCATTCACTTATTGCACGTCCCTGAGGAAGGTCACGTTGAGTGGACCGAAAACGTTGGAGGTGGTGCCATGTTACTTTGAATATAACTTCATTGGAACTACTGGACTGTGTGCTGTCTCGTTTTTTCCGGACTCCAATCTGGTAAAATCTACACATATATATATATATAATAAAAAGATCACTCGTGAGCACATTCACATGTCTTAGGCAGGTCTGCAACCCTGCCTTTCACCATTATCCCCAGCATACAGTGCTTCCGCAAGGGATTCTGGGAAATGACATGCAAATGAGCACACGTGTCACTTTTTGCCTGAAAAACCATTGTTACATGGAGCCCATATAAGCTAATGCTCGCTGTTAACACAGCTTTAAAGCACAGCATGGGAATCAGATGCAAAGCCAGAGAAACCATTCACAGACATGTTTCAACCTTAATGGGTATCATCAGTGTGAAGTTGGTTGTACTGCTGGCTTTGCAATTTTCAAGACTTTAGTGTTTACCATCACATTTTAAGTTATGGTGGGAGAAAAAGGCAGGAAACCTCCTCCACCGTATTGCATATAGCATACAAAAAGATCACTTGTGAGGACTTTCACGTGTCTTAACCTAATTGTAGGGTTTACCATCACGTTTTAAGTGAAGCTGCAGCCTGTCAGAGTACTAGGGCAATTCCAATTGAAGAGACCCAAGTTACGGGGCAAGGTGTTTGCCAGAGGTGTAACACCAAAATACCAAAGAAGAGGAGTGGCAACATCCAGACCGGTATCAGCCCAGCAGCTGACCAGAGTAGTTTGAGCATGAGTTGCACTTATACAATGCCTGTAACACTTGGACTTTTGAATTGTCTTGTCGAAATTGTATTACTTTTTTTGTTTTATATGTTATTACACAAGGATCAGGTGCTTTTTTTCCCCCCTTTTCTTTTTCTGTTAGGTGATGTCAAGGGAGGTTGTTGTGCCCAGTATCCGTGCACATAGTTTTTTTGACCAATAAAAAAAAAAAAAGGTCACATTATTGGATTTTATTTATACTATTTGGACATTTTATTTATATTATGTTTCATTTTATGTTTTTATATGCGTCATTTTTTATGTATTTTTTCCCACAAGTATTTTTTTGAGCTCTTACAATTGTGTCATTTTACAATACTAGATATTGTTGAAAATTTTACCCAATAGGTTTATATTTACAATTACCATCTTAGCCAGTTGCTTTTGCTTTGCACAAGGCGCAGTCTCATTTTTCCCTCTCTGTCAGTACCTGGACCTGCCCTGTTATGGGGCAGGGTTATAACCCCATGGCCAGGGTATAAAAGCTGACACTTCACCAAATTGAGTGGTTGATTATGGGACAGTGCAATACCCTTTACCCTACCAGAAGGAAAAAGGTGATTGGGAGGGGTTCTTGGGGGCTGCTCCAGAACTGGGAGGACAATCATGCTATTGGACAAACTATGGTGTGTTATTGGAACAGCATGTTGCCGGTGGGGACCCTCCTGCAGGATCTCATGGAAGGGAGGTGGTGCACAGTAAAAACCACAAGAAAGCCTGCCTTGTTGCTGCTCCTAAACTACAACTGCAAAGCAACTCAGACCTCCTGACCCAGCAGGTGAGCGACAGTACACAGGGAAACACCATGTAGTGGTCATATCTTCTGGGGGAGGAGGGGTTACATGGTCTATATTTGCAACTTTTACCTCTCACATCCCAGTTAACTGTATGCCAATAGACCAAAAAACCCTGAAATATTAAAAATCAAGGTTACCACCAACTAATGGTGTTCATGTTATGCCCATGTTCTGAGTTACTGCTGCTGTACAATGCAATATGCCATTTGGTAACAGCAAGATGGGCAGAATGGGTTGTTTGGCAACAGCCCTTCAGCTGCAGGTAAACTACTGCTGGCGTCCTGCCATTGGGACACTGTCACAGGGCAGCATGCCACAATGTCTGTTTCTGTGTCTGACTGTTGTATACCCAAACCAAGTCTGCCACTCTGACAAAAAAAAAAATATATACACACCAGTCTGGTCTCAATTGCACAGCAATAGGAGCGAGACACCTGAACTTTACCATGTAAATGTCTCAAGAGTGGTTTTAAACTGAAATACTTTACTAAAATTAGTGTAGCCCCTTCGCTAGGTAATAGCGTCCAAGGACCCCCAGGCGGAAGGCGGCCAAGGACCCCCAGAGGATTAACTATGTATGGGTCAGTTACTTTCCCTCCATCATGTGATACAGGATGGATAGCCACTCCCCAGTAGATCTTGGGACTAGTGATATCATAGAGACGATATATAGCCCCGCCCCGTTCTAGAATCAGGATCCTCATGAGCAGTTGGAGGGCCTCACTAAGTTGTGTAAATATGTTAAAGTGTATAGCAGAAGGGGAGCAGGCAAGTGCTCAGCATGGAGTGGAGTAGAAACTCTAGGAGTGCTGTTTCCAAAGTCCTCAGCAAGCCAACAGGTCAGGTCTTAAGGACATCAAAAATGACTGAGCCACCTGTGCTGGAGCAGGGCTATCCTGAAGACCTGACGGGATTGATTCAACAATGCTCTAGAGCAGTGTTTCCCACCAGAGAGGAGAGTCCGTAGTACAGTCCCGATCCAATGGGTATTGATTAAGTAGACTGCACATTGACAAGATACTGATCTCTGAAGATTATGTACACAATCTGACAGGTCCTCAGTAAACACCCGATCTGACAAGTATAGGCGGACTGCCACCCACAGTAAGGCAATACCGGACAGAGAATAAAAAGTGTCCCTTACCTACAGATCAACGAGGAAGCTATTCAAGAGATTGCCAAGCTGACATTACTAAAAGGACACAAGTTTAAGTACCTTCCAATCATATGAATGAGCTACCATGGGGGATGAGAGCCTAAAGCACAAATACCACCCTAATGTAGGAGTGAGAGCTACCAAGGGAAGCACAGTGCAACCATATTGTTGGACATCAGTTATTGTCCATGAGAAGTGCCCCATGCATGTGGACCATCACCAGCAGATGTAAATAAAGCTTTGTACTATAGAAGTTCCTGGCACCCGTGACAGACAGAAGCCATGTAAATAGTCTATCATGATTTAAACTCCTTAAGAGCTGGGCAATGAGTGTTTCATTATCATTATGGCTGTTTAGTGTATCATAATTTATTAAATTAGAGAAAGGGTTGTGACCATCTTGCAACATACCCATCGTCACAAGTCATTCCATCAAGCACATTTATGCAAACCAAGTGACCAAGGCAATTATGGTTTGCTCCAAACTTTAGCCTCATTTACTATGGCAAACACTTACAATACAGTCTTACATGAAAGCTACCGTGAATAGACTTCCAATGAATCAGCCCAAATTTCAAAAAACCCTAGTAAAAGTTAGATTAAAACAAGAGCCAGACACTACAGAAGCCATTTTTGGGGAGTTCATCTTGTTTATTAAAACACTTTCAACCATGACATCCCAAGGATTAAGAAACCTGAACAGTTTATCTAGCCCCTTATACACTTGATAACAAAGGACATTCAGTTTCAGCTAGGATGCCCTGCTGATGACAAAACTGCAAAGTATCTGGTATCAGGTAGGTGAACCATGACTAAAGCTGCTCATGCAGTATAGCAGATGTGACCTTATAAAAAAGTTGTCCCAAGAAGTCACATATGAGACTTGTGGGTGAACAGCTGCTTACTTGATTAAAATGTCCCATAATTGGTTAAAGTCATACATGTGTCTTTCTTCCTCCCCCCACCCCCCTTTAACTTTTTCAAAGTGCTTTTACTTCTCTCTATCCCTTGTGGTCATGCATCATCCTCCTGTTATTCCTAGCTTTGTACTTCTTAGGAACATTATTCCGGTTTATAGGTAGCACTGAGATAAATTAAATTGCTAGTGAGCTATAAAGTGACATGTTCTCTATGGGGAAGAGTAGTTCTATAGTTCATGCAGAACAAGAGCAAATTAATCCATATTGAAGTTTAGTAGTTATAAAAAGTTCATGTAGTAGTATGCATATTTATAAATCTAAAATAAAACCTAAAAAAATAAATAAGTCTGTTAGACACTTGGCCTGCAGCGTCTTCATAAAATTTAAAACCAACTGATGGAGTTGAGCACCATTAGTCCTTTTTAATCAGTCTTCATTGAAGAGGAAGTGCTGGAGGTTCCACAAGAGAGACTTTCATGTACCTAAAAGCAACAAGGTAAAAACAGTGAAAACAAGCAAGCCAAAAAGAAGGCACCATGCAGTCATGTATCAAGTTTATTACTTACTTTTCTGACTTGTATTTTTCCCTAATTGCGTGCTGTGCTTGGTGAGGGGCATTAAGACATGCCCTATGCAGATCATTCAGGCAAGGTACCATTTCACTTAAGGTGTAGCCAGTAAACACAACAAGACTTTCAGGCTGGGGACAAAAACATAAATACAGCTCAATATTTTGCAGTAATATTGATCAATTTGTTATATGGACTGCATGTACAGTACACATTACTCTAGGTTGTGTGCTCATAGCCTTACTGCCTGCTGAGTTTGCTCTTCACCATGCCCCTCAATGAAAATGTTTGGCAGCGAGGACAAGTTCTAGGCTTGAATTTTGCACCATAGGGCTAAAAAAAAGTTACTAGTTTGCTTTGTTCTAGTTGGGGTTAATCAATACAAGACACCTGCTGCAGTTTGGTTAATTTATTCCTAAACAAGTCTAAGTTAACAAAGTAAACTTCAGGAACAGGTTATTGGTTGAGGGTCAGAAAGAGTTGAGACATTTTATTCATATTGTTTCTCAATCTTAACCATTAAGACGACAAGTGTAGCTTATGGAAAAGGGGTATTGTACAATCTGATAAAGTAGTCAAGTGCCTACAAAGTGTGTAAAAAGCCCATTTCTATTCACCTCTACATTAAGCCTTCTTGCTTGATACATGTTGTACAAAAAAATAACACATTACCCAGAAGACTTTGTTGATGGTATAATTGGCAAGACAATAAGCGGCAGCAGCTGTCAGTGAAGGGACATACTTCAAGAAAGGCTCCACTTCGAGAAGACTTAGTTCTGCTAAATACTGAAGAAATAAAAGGGATAGCTGTTAATTTTATTTACATAGAAAATGCCCATACAGAATGGTCAAATACACAAGGTTGGTTACTCTAGGGATACTGCAATGAGAGTTTGGAATCAGGTAACAAGGCTAGTCATACTAAACCTGGGGGGGGGGGAGGGGGAGGGGAAGAAAAAAATAAATCCCACAACCAACCCCACCCTAAATAAAATTATGCACAAAGTACCCATCTTTCTAAACACTAGCGCATGGAGCACAGGTTTACTGGGAAGTTATATAAGCTTACCCTTGCAAAGTTTTCCGTCTTAGAACAAACGACATGCCTGTGCAAATACTGAAGCAGAAACTGGATGATTGTAGGGACAGTCAGGTCAAAAGCCAATACTTTTAGCAGCAAGTGTTCCATGCGCAGCAGCTGTTTCTTTGTGTAGGTATCATCTGTTATGTACACAAACTCATCCACATCTGGAGGGTAGATCTCTTCATATTTGCTGAATTTGGAAAACAGACAAGTAAAGTGATTTTACCAGTATGGAATGTATACTTTCCAATAAAGCATCATGCAATATTGATAGCAAACCACCAAATGAATGCCAACTGGTTGTATGGCTTTAATAAATGTAGCCATTATGAATCTTAAGGCTACTTCAAGGGGCATCCCTACTTATATTACTCAACACAGCAATAATGTGCTTTGCACTCAGATCACACCATATAGCATTTTCTGAATATAGGCTTTGGTAAAAATGAGACTAAAGTTATCCACTGCATTTTATCAGGGCTGTCAATGGCAACAACCTATGATATACTATTAAAGCAAAAAAAAGTCAGTTTCTCCTAATTCAAACTCTTCGGGTTGGGAGAAGTTGTGACAAATTGTACCTTTAAAAATAAGGGATAATTTAACTTTGTTTTAAAAAGTTGCTGCCATATACATAGAGGGGACATGTTTATTTTTACACATTAGCTGCAGTGAGCTAAGGTAAACAGCAGGTAAACAAAAAACAACAAAAAAAAAACAAAAAAAAAAACAAAAAACAAAAAACACACCCCCCTCCTAAATTTAAGCAAGTTACATCTGCAAGTTGAATTTGTGACTACACGTCACTGGTCCATTTTACAAGCAGAAGGTATGCACCTTTCGGCAATATGCAGAGTCACACTACGTGGTTAACTGGTGTCACTAATAGAAGTAGAATATGGTTTGTGAAAGCAAGGCAGTTTGGTATGTTCATGCATCAAGAGAACGTCTCTGAAAGCCAGATATCCATGTACTTACGCCGCCAATAGAATAGCTGCTGTTCCTACAAGTTGTAGTTTTCCTCGCAGAACAGACATGCACGACAGGAACCTATCTAAATAGTTAACAGCCAGGTAGAGAGTCTCACAATTAAGTTTGTACTCTTCGCCAACTTCCACAAGCCAGTCTATCAAGATGGTGCGCATTGCTGCAGTGATGTCTGGCTGCTTTCTCATGTAGTTTACCTTTGGTCTGTGTTTAATCTATAAAAAAAAAAAAAAAAAAATCCACACGGTTTTAGGATCAACAGGAAACCGTGTCAAACTGCACTTTGCCAATAGCAGATAAAAATCTTTAAAATTGCCGACTAATATTCAGTGCCAACAGTAATGTGCTGATAAGGCAGACTAGATCTAGCCAATTGCTTGCATTTCAGTGTCTGGTAATGGATTGCTCATGTTTGATAATCAAGGGGGTCCAGGGAAAATAGTTCACATCTTTAACTGTGCACTAGCATACATAAAGTCTTCATACTCACTTCAGCCTCACGGAGGTACTGGTGAATCTCTTCTATGTACTCTGACACCGCTATGGCATCAGAGTCAATTTCAGAGTAATCTTTAGGATGAGAATTGAGAGATTTATCCACCATCATCGGAGAAACTGCAAAATATAAAGAGCCATGAATGGATGATTAAGAAGGGGGGGGGGGGGGGTCGAAGTGACAGGAGCTACACGTACCCGCACTAATCTCAAGTAACAGATGGAAGTTATTTTTCACAATGTTGGCTTCTGTTTCTTCCAAACTTGGATACTCCACTTCATATGAACATTTCTCATGTGTATTAGTCATCTCATCCACATATATTGAGAAGCATTGTTTGGGAGCCACAGGTGCAGTATTTGTGCAGAGCATCTTGCCATTGAAAGGTAATGCATTTTCAACCCCAGGAAGATATTTTGTAGTGGCAGCACCCTGTAGCATTGGATATTAAAAAAAAAAAAAAAAAAAAAAAAAAAAAAAGTTATGGGCATCCACTAGTGCAAGGCCCAATAGGTTATACAACCTTTGCACAATAACTTGCATAGGGTGTCACATCTCCATAGTCACACAACACCCTACATGAAGAACTAGCCAACCACTGACTTTAGGCAGCCATAGTACTAAATACTAACCCCCTCAAAAAAGTAAATACAAGTGTCAAATTCAGATTGCTTTTAATTTTGAACAAAATATTCCTATTGGTGCAGAGTCTAATTTCAGGTTACATACAGATCAGAGCTGCTGCACTGGACACTTAGTAATCCAAATACAGTTTGAGATTTACTGGAAAGCATATGCAGATGTGCTAGGCTACATTAGGACCTTGTTGCAGATTAGATACTGTACAAATTAAATCTGTAAACAATAGGAGGGGAGTCTGCTAGGAACGAACTAAACATTTACAGTTAAGGCAAACAGTTTATAATTGGATGCATTTTCTGGAATTAATCATGTTTGTCAATGGAAATGCATTCAATGCTGGGGATTTGTGTTATGTTTAAACACAACATTAAACCAAATACAGGTGGTCTTAGCTATCAGATAGTTTGCTTTCTGTCAAAAGAATTATTCAATGCCAGATAATGCATTCTGCCGATGCTGACCACCACAGATTAACATTGACCAGCATGCAGAACAGATTCAAGCAGATAAAAAACGAGGACCTCCTGTATACCTACAGCTCAAAAATAAAAGAAGTTTGTCCTGTAATCCGTAAAGTGTAAATCTTTGTCAGAAAATAATTGATGCAGCTTGTTATATTCTTTATGCCAGCGATGTTGACAAAATAAAATGGAGAAAAAATAAGCAGCTTGTTACAGTATACCTATATCCAAAATTACATTTATTACAGCTTGCATGTAGTTCCCAGGGCTAATAATGGCATTAATTCCTCTTGATTGTATACAAGTGCATATTCCACTCTGGGATACCGATCCAATTAAGCTACTTGCCTGACTAGATGATCTCCCATGCTGATTATTGTCATTGATTACACCCAGGACAGTTCTTTGGGGAAGATTAGACCGGACCAAGCTTTCTCCCTTGTATAGAGAAAATGGATTTTGGTTGCCATCACGAGTTCCCATGGCAGTAGTAGTTGTGAAGAAGCCACTGGATGAACCACTGCGACGCATTCTTAATATGGAAATCTGATAGCTATGGGGAGAAACAAGATGGACTCGTCAAAATTCATTGGCAACCAAAATCCTTGGTTAGATAGCTGTGCACACAATGTTAAAGGATGTCCCACATCCAGATGAGCCATTAACCAAGACTGAGCACAGTTACATAGGAAATAAAGAAGAACCAGATTATACAACAAACCAATGAGTTTACAAACAAGTAATCAACTTTACAGCCATCCCATTAGCTACAGGTTATGGAACACTGCTCAATTTAGCAAATTAAGTCTTGACAAGAAATTGTGAAGACATCAGGGACTTTAAAAAAACAAATTAAATTAAAAAAAAACACACATTTTAGTACCTACTTAGTTTAGTGGAAATTTATTTTACAAATACTTCTGCAGTTTACCAATACACAGTGGCAGATTTAAAATGTTGCCGCCCATAGGCACTTACCCTGGCCACCTCCAGCATCAAATGACACAGCAACATCACCCTGCATTTCACTGACAATGTGATGCCATGCAACGTCACATGGTCATGGCAACGTATCACCATTTCACACCACAATGCTGCAAAAAGGAGCACAGCACGAATGAGAAGGTACGAGACCTTTACAGAGGCTCCACACTCCCCAGCAATCAGTGGGGGAGAGCTGGGCCTCTGTATGCTGCCCCCAAATGTTACCGCTCTAGGTCTATGGGAAATACACCACTGCTAATACATTCTACTTGGGGATATCCGAACACTAGGCTTGTTAACAAACGGTCACAATTTAATGAAGGATTATTTTTGTGAGCAGAATTCTTAGTTTGCTAAAGAAAACTATGAATTGTTACGGTTCCCAATTGCATTCAGTCAGCATTAAATAGTCCATAACCATTTTAACTGCAAGGGGTGGTTTATAGCATAACTGTGGGCCTAATCCATGCTGTTTTTTTTTTTTAATGCTTTAAAAAACAGGAGGTTCCTTGGAGCTGAATTGCAGTACTACTCCAGTTAGGAAGAGATTCAATTCTGAAATGCTTTAAAATAAACTTTATAGGTAGAAACATACAACCACTGGCAACAGCTTCACTGGCTACCAAGACAAAGCAGCTTCTGATGGCGTGACATCTATTTTTTAGTACTTGAGAGTTAAATCTGTTTTTCCTTGCAGGAATCAGGGTCTAGGAGGTTTGTGTGTCACAGTTCTGCTTCAGGGGACCCCCTGGATTAAAAAAAAAAAAAAAAACCACAACCACAGGACAGCGCAAGCATATACCTTTAACAGACTAAATTGAGTCGGCATTCCTCTTATGAGAGAAGGATACTGAAGCTCTTGTTTGTATTTAGAACAAGTGCCACTGCAAAGTCTAACAAGTTGTACAGCAGGATTAACTACAATGTTTAATTGCAACTATATTCACGTTTTTTTTTTTTTATAAAATGCTACCAATTCATGCAACAGAAAAAAAAAAATACAATACATTACAAGAAATACTACAAGTGCAAACAAAGTCAGAAAATAGGAAAGGGTAGCAACACCCCAGAGAGCTTACAATGTCATTTACCCACGGAAAGCATTTTTTTTTAGTAAGACAATAGATCAGACATCTAGAGTTCAAGTTACAACAACATCTAAAAAGTGTCCCTATATTCTACAATAATTAACCCTCTGAGGAAGGACTGCTCTCCATCTACTGCTGCTACTCATTGATAACAAAGGTAACCACAGCAATGCAAGCATCACAAGAGTGTGTTAGAGGCTCAACCCACTCCAAAGAAAGGCAGGCACATGTAACTCAGTAAGATGTGTCACCACATTACTTTCATTCCAAACACGCTAGTGACAAGTCAGGACAAACATTCCACGCAATGCTAAAAACACCACAGCATCCCAGGGTAGGAAAGAGTACAACTAGTAACCAATTATTGGAGCAGCACATTTAACCAACTAAAAGAACACAGGCTTGTGAACAAGTACCACATCAAATTGGTTGAGTGACTAGCATCCAAGACCTTAATGGGCCAAATGGCAAAAAATACAAATAAAAATCCAGACCTGCTTGACTTCATGGGCTACAGGAACAATTCATGTTCACAAGGAATGTGCAACTATAGAAATAACCTTCACATTGATAACAGCAACATTGTGGTTTTCCCAAAATATTTAGTAGGTCCCCTCAATTACATATGTTCTGGTGGAAAGCTAGCACACACACACACACACACACACACACTTTAAGAGTTAATGATAGGAAATTAAGTAGCCACAGGGTTGGAAAACATCCCATACACCATTTTGTGGTGTGTCTTATTTCACAGCTGCACATAGTTTAGCAAAATAAAGTAACTTAATTTCTGCTTTGTATTGCAATACAAAAATCAGAAATTTATATGGTGCAAGAGTTAATCTTAAATAGCTACGTGCAGTATATAACCATCCATGTAGGTGCCAAAATAGGAGACATAATGGGAATAAGTGCATGATAATTTTTGTCTTGGAACATTTAAGCAAACATGTCAAGCTACTGGTTTTTGTATTAGAAGTCTCAGCATTCAGTGGAGTTTTACAGATTTAAAAAAATTTAAAAAAAAAAAATCTAATTTTCTATTAAACTGACTTTCTGCCAAGATTACCCAATACCCAGGATTTATTTTCTTGAATGTTGCCATCAGTTTAAAACAGGTTTATTAATAGTCCATGCTTTTGCCATTATTGCTTTAAAACATCTTTTGTTGAACAGTACTAGACAAGCTTGCATATAAAAACAAGTGGTGCACATTCCCTAACCAAGGCATGTGAAGAAGCACAATGCCTATCAGAAGAGGTATTGATTAGTAGATACTGGGAAAGCAGAGCCAAGCAGCATCTAAACGGATCCTACCAAAATAGACTAATTTAGAGCAATCACCAGTGTTGCAGATCTGAGAAATATTAGTACACAACCATAAACCCCATAATATGATCCCCCCATAAAAGTAATATCACTTTCTCTGCAGCTGCCAGCAAGGTCCCTCATCCCGTGTATACCTGTACACACCAACTACCTGCACTGCGCAGCGAGCCGCCACGACGCAAACATTCAAACATAAACAAGCCAGCCGCGGGGAGACATACATTACTGACTATCTGCCGCGATCCCCCGCTCCTACACAGCCAGCCACGTGTCCAACACTGCGCTCTTCCCCTCCACCGGGGACCCCGGGGTATTTATGTGGGGGTGGGAGCGCCGGGTGATTGGGGTCCGGTGTGTGCGGGGCTGCGGATTAGGAAGATGTTGATGAGGGTGCGGCGACGGGTGATTGGGCTCAGGTGCGGTAGGGCTATGATGGGCAGGGGAGTGCTCCCGCTGCCTGTACTCGGGGGATCATAGGGGACGCTGTCACATCGCAGGGTAACATGCAGAGGTTTCAAGTCGCCCGCGTCTGTTGAATGTGACCAATCACAGAGGCCGCCCGGGCGGCGGCACGTCCCGTGGAGGCGTCGCCATGGCGACCCAGAGGCGGCGTGCTCAGGAGTGACAGTCTCCGTGGAAACCGGTGACAGCGCTCCCTGCACAGGGAGACAGAGAGACACCGTGTACGTGATGGGCCAAGCCACAGTGCGGGGGATCATAATAATAACCCATGCGGAGGTTCAACTGCAATGCTAAGACATCTGCATCATATATGCAGAACCGTGCAGCTCTCACTGGTCGTACTCTAAGCTCACTGATTTGGAGTCAGTACTTGCACATTTCTTTGTATAACTTGGACTTCAAAAGTATCAATGGAAAAAAATATGTTATTCGCCATAAAGAAATTGTGGTTTTTTTTTATCCTGATGTTCGCCAAGGTTGACGCCTTTGCAAATAAGCAGGATGTTTTGTCAGCACCCAGTCACGCAGGGTGCAATATAAAGGCACTCAGTCATGTCTCTGCCATTTAGAGGCTTTACTCGCTCTAAATGACTTACCGGTAACACTGGAGAAAGTTCAGTTCTGGTTTTATATTGGTGTATTATTGTGCTTTTAGGATTGTGAATAATACTGGTCTGTATCATTATCACATGGTTGACCTGGCACGTGCAATTGCTTCACATTTCTCAATGCTATCCCCATTTTTAGGCCTGGAAAACCTAATTGTGGAAAGCAGATTCAATATCACACAACATACAGTACGGGGACACAAGTTCCCAGATATAAACCTTGAGCTGCATAGTTATTTATAAATAACGCTCAAAGAAATTGCTCCACAGAGCTATCCTACCAACATAGGAGGGACAACAAATCCCGTGAAACGACTATTAAGTCCTTAAGATTTTTTTGGGAGAAGTAATACCACCCAAATGATTTCCCGTCTTGGGATAAAGACATTCTCTGAAATTTGGTGGAACCTAGTGGATCCAAACAAAACGTGCCTGTCAATATTTTAGTATTGTTTTTGATATGTATTCTGTAATATATGTTTATATTGGGTTCAAATAGAACATAAATACAGTTCTTTTACTGCAAAGTTTTAATAAATAGGCATATGATTGCTGAAACAATGTAACCGTCATCTAAGGACGGACCTTGATTCTAATCACATTTATATATACTTTTCACGTTACAGTGAATTCTATGCGCCAGATTTATTCTGTCTTGGCAATTCTCTGGGGATGTGGAAATACCCCCCTTACTCTGGCTGCAGGAATTCACTGTTAATGAATATTATTGGAAATTGGCAGTATATAACTTAATATCTCACGGTTAACACTTTATAATAGTATGTTAATATCCTTTAGTTCACATTAGCGCCCCACACCCCTCACCCATACAGTACAGGATACTTACAGCGTTTTTTACAAGTGGTTAAGGGCTCACACAAGGAAAAACTGCAGCAGCAGTACAAAATTTGGTGTAACAATTTGCGACAAATGTGTTTACTGCACTATTTCTACAATATATCAGTACTGGAGGAATTCACAATAAAATATGGAACGTAGAGGCAATTTGTGCGATATATATATTGTATCCATATAAATGTATATATACATAATGGAGACTAATGCTTAAATAGAGAGGCACCCTACACTGCATGGAGAGCATTTATCAAAGTCTCCCAGCAGAAAAAAACAAACTGGAGCAAAGCTAATGGAAAAAACTGCACCATTTTATCAAAGGAAAAAATCCCTATGATGTTATTTGTCTCTGCATGACCAATACAGCAGCTATGCACCCAAGCCTTGCACAAGGGCATTAGGAGAGAGTGCAATTAAAACGTAATTTTAAATCAAAGACCAGGATAATAATTAACCCCATATTTTTTTCTTGCACATATACACAAACGTAATCATTAATTAGTGTGTGTGTATGACAAAACTGTGAAGCAAGCGGCATTAGAGCGTATCTCAGTGATAGAGGTCAGTCCTTGTTTGTAAGGGCTGATACTGGGTCTTTCAAGGGTATAATTAGCCTTATGAGATGTTTCCATTGGCAAGGGAGAGTGTAATAGGCCGAAGAGGGAAAAGTGTAGGCTAAAGAGGGAAGAAATGGATATATGTCCTTGGCACTCAAAGGCACTATAAGGTCATCAAGCCATACTCTATGTCAACATAGATCAATTAGAATCTGTGTGGGTCCCAGAAGAAGCAAGTTCAGGCCCACTTGCCTGTCAGCTGCAACATTATCCTCCTTTCATATTTCTGTGTTAAAAATAAAAAAGAGGTGGGACATACAGAAATGTATTATATATAGGTGACGATGAATCAGCATCAGAAATGATAACGTGGTTTAGACTCTAAACGTGGGTATGCACAGATATTAATGTGATGCTTTGTTATTGACTGGCTTGTCTCATAAGTTGCTATTCGGTATGGTGAGAAGCAGGTTAAGATACATATACATGTACTGACTTCCAATCATTTCAGTTGAGGTTAGTGCATTGTTCACTGCGCATTACCGTGCTTTTTAACACGTTCAGTGGGGCTGCAGTGAGCTAGCCCAGCTGGTGTAGATTGCCTGTCACTGTAATAACATTAAAATAACAGACTCTTCTAACAACAACCAGACCCCATGCTACCTAACAGTATTTTTTTCCCAAGGGAAGCAGATATTGAATGTGTTTCATCAGAAATTACATTTCTAATTTATTTAGGTCACTTTATCCATAATTATGCTGGTTTAAGGAACGCAATAATATATTGCTCAGTTCCTTCTATTCTAAAGACAATATTTTGTCTTTAGAAATACAGAAGGGGTAGAGGCACTCACTTTCTTTTCTTTACTTGTATTTATAGTGCTGATCTGATATGGGAAAATCCCAATACCCACCAGTACAACGCAGTAAAAAAGACAGTTCAGTCAAACTAACATTAAGTGATCATGAACTCAAAGAGACATTATAATGTCATTATTGTAGCAGATGAAAGGTACACAACATTTATTTATTTATTTCTAAAATGTTTTACAAGGAAGTAATACATTGAGAGATACAGCTTAACCCCGTTATAGCGCGGTCCTCGGGGGCCACCCGCGACCACCGCGTTATAAACGGGGTCGCGGAAAAAAAATGGCTGCCAAAAAAAAAAATTACATTATTTTTTACATTTTTTTTTTGTGGTGGTACTGTGTCCGCCGGAGGGGGAAAGCTGAGAACTCTCCCAGCGTTCCCAGACCCGGTGGGGCAGCGGCAACAGCACACAGCACTTACCAGGCATCTGGCAGCTCTTCTCCGTCTCTGCTTCCTGCTTCTGCTTCCGTCTTGCGAGAGAAAGCTCCCTTAAAGAGACAGTGTGTCTGTGTGTGTGTGTATTTGACTGTGTGAGACTGTGTGTGTGTGTGTCAGTGTGTGTGTGTAGTGTGCAGTGTGCTGTGAGTGTGTGCAGTGTCCTGGGAGTGTATGCAGTGTGCTGTGAGTGTATGCAATGTGCTGTGAGTGTGTGCTGAGTGTGTGCAGTGTGCTGTGAGTGTGTTCTGTGAGTGTATGCAGTGTGCTGTGAATGTATGCAGTGTGCTGTGAGTGTGCTATGAGTGTATGCAGTGTGCTGTGTGTGTATCAGTGTATGTGGGTGCAGTGTGCTGTGAGTGTGTGTGTGTGCAGTGTGCTGTGAGTGTGTGTGTGTGCAGTGTGCTGTGAGTGTATGCAGTGTGCTGTGAGTGTATGCAGTGAGTATGCAGTGTGCTGTGAGTGTGTGCAGTGTGCTGTGAATGTATGCAGTGTGTGCAGTGTACTGTGAGTGTATGCAGTGTGCTGTGAGTGTATGCAGTGAGTATGCAGTGTGCTGTGAATGTATGCAGTGTGCTGTGAATGTATGCAGTGTGTGCAGTGTGCTGTGAGTGTGTGCAGTGTGCTTTGAGTGTATGCAGTGTGCTGTGAATGTATGCAGTGTGCAGTGAGTGTGTGCAGTGTATTTTTTTAAATTCGGGGTCCACGCTCAAATCGCGTTATAAGCGGATCGCGCTATAATGGGGTTGAGCTGTACCTCCCGTTTTCAAGTATGTCCTGGGCATAGAGTTATGATGACAAATACATGGTTACAAATACATAGATACATTAAATGAACAGGGTTATACATTATATATGTAGCCCTCTTTCCCCCCCCCCTAAGTGAGATTGGGGTGGGTAGGTGTATCTGACTACTTCCCAGTGTGGTGCGGTACCTGTTTGGCAACTAGGAGAGCTGAGCTTCCGCCATGGGGAACCTGGGGTATGTACTTACACTCGGTGCAGCGCCTCCACTGATGAGGGATCCCAACGGGGTGGCAGTGTGCCCTCACCAGAACCCACATACAGTTAATACACACTGTGTGAATAAACAGTATTTACTGAACATGAACTGTAACTTCAATAACACTCTCTTTACATAACATCAAACAATATATGAATAACAATGCATCACTCTGAATGCATACCATCCCCTCACCCACATGTCCATCATCACATTCCCCTCAGTCTCTTGAGTGTCCATAACAATAAAGACCAGTGTGAGTGTGAGGGATAGCGCTTCCCTGTGTTGGGGCCCGGTGGTGCACTTAATGTATACTACCTCCCTGACCAGTCCTGGTCAGGAAAATCCTTGGACTCAGCAACACCGCACAGTGATCCCACGGCGTGCTGCGCTGCTCTCTGCAGGAATGGATGCACACGCTGACTCCACAGGTAAAAGAATCTCCAGCCGGAATGATCCTTTAACACAGTCTCTGAACACGCTGTACTGACAGTCAGGTACTGTCAGACAGCAATCCTCTTGCTCTCTAATTATGGTGAAGGGGCCTTTGTCCTAAGGCCGACCCTATACCGTACAGCTTCCTCTGGTGTCACAGGGGACTAATTGGGCCCTGGGGTATCCCTCTACCCTAGTCCATGTATGCAGAAGAACTCTCACTGACACAGCCAAATAACTGCTGCAGCTGCACTACTGTCACGGCTGTGCTCGCCACAAACCTGGGTCGGACCGCGTGGCTGAGGTGGGGTTGTAAAAGCACCGACCTTAGACCGCGCAGGCGGATCCGGATTGCGCAGTTCGTAGTCGTACGTAGCAGGATCGGGATAGGAGAAGACAGCATCGTCGGTGGACACGCCAGGGTCAGGACTGGAGATATCAGGGTAAACGTTGTTCAAGCAGGAGCTCGGCAACAGGTAGTCAGGAGAGCCCCGCTTCAGCTTAGGAGTGCGGGAGTGGCTTCTGCGCGTGCGGCGACCATGGCCCATGGTACTGGTCTCAGGAGGTGGTAAACAGACCAGAGTAGCACACCGCCTAGCTGCACTGGTAAACCAGTGCTGCAGCGCAAGAGTCCTGAGCGGGCTGGGAAATCCTCCGTTTCAACGCAGGAACCAGGACACGGCCTCTCTAGATTAGGGAAAGAGTAGGCCCCAGGAACCAGGAAGCTGAAGATACCCAGGGAAACCTCCGCTTCAGTGCAGGAAACCAGGAGGCTGAAGACGCAGGGGAAACCTCCGCTTCAGTGCAGGAAACCAGGAGGCTGAAGACGCAGGGGAAACCTCCGGTTCAGCACAGGCAACAGGAACAGACCGCTGCGTGAATATAGCAACCGGTCACAGGAAACAAGGAGCTGAAGTAACAAGGAGAGTACTCAGCTTCAGCACAGGAAACAGGAACTGACCGCTGCATGAGACTAGCAGCCGGTCACAGGAACCAGGGAGTTGAAGACAACAAGGAGAGTACTCCGCTTCAGCACAGGAACAGACCGCTGCGTGACACTAGCAGCCGGTCTCAGGAACCAAGGCGACAGACAAGACAAGGCTTATGGCAGAACACAGAGACATCCAGGAAGGACTATGCTCGGCAGGGAGCATTGTGGGAAAGCAGTACTTAAAGGTCAGAGAACCAATGGCAGAAGGGGCGTGTGGCATTATTGCTTTGGTGAGTGAATCCAGGCTGCAGTAAATATCCGGGAAAGTGTTCCAGGACTGCACAGGTCTGCAAGTTAAGGCAAACAGTAAACCGAGGAGCGGATTCCTTACAACTACAAAGCCACACTGTATCTTCTAGTCAGAGCACACAGCACAGCAGCTGTGTCACTGACTAGACTTGCACACACCTAAGGGCAGGGTCCCTATCTAAGGGAATACAGAAAATATATATAAGTGCGCAACCCCAAAACAACTCAATCGTGTTGAAGACAATGTCTAATAGTGATATATATATTCCTAATAAATTGTGTAAATATTAGACCAAGTGAAAAAATTAGGCACAACCCTACTGTGGAAGTGAAAAAAATATACCATACAGGATCGTTGGTGTAGGCGTATGCAGCTCTAAATAGAGAGTGGCTCAGCACTCTCACGAACTAGAGATAAAGACAAGAAAAAAAGCGCAAAACCCAAATAGTGAAGTAAATCAAAAACAGTGTTTAAGTAAAAATGGTGAATATTCTGCGTACATTTAAAACATAGATCATAAGCATTTACGTGTAACAACACGCGATGTTACCACACAGCAGAGTGGAAGACTTGGAGGTTGTAGCTCAGGTAACCAAACTCCTGCTGGAACTAGAAGTCATCTGCATCTGGCGTGGTGTCAGCAACCTGCAGCCGGATCGTCCACAATTTGGAGAAAGAAACCAGCCCGGATCGTCTGCCTCAACAGCCCACGCTCAGCGCATATAGCCAGTGGATTCCAGGTAGTTGAAGTCCCGATCACGTGGGTACACAGAGAAAATGTCCCGAACACGGTCAGCTCAACCGGCACTCAGCAGAGGGAATCAGTCCTGGTGAGCGCGCCAATATGACGTCACCCGTAGGGACGCAGCTACACACAAGGCGGGCCCAAGCAGATAAACTAGGGGCTGCGTGAGCACATAGAAATGCTCAAAAGTGTCCCAAACTTGCAGTATGGCTAGACAAAACCATTAAAAGGTACCACATATAAATATATATATAAAATCCAACGCGTTTCAAAGCTAGATAATGCTTCTTCATCAAGGATAAATTCAATGTCACTACCCCAGGGCATTAAATACACACCCAGCTGCTGGTATTGGTCTATCAATTAGGTTACAGGCCAATCAAAATATACTACTCAGCATTGGGGGCGGGACATTGGATTTGCATTGAAAAAAGCAGCATTAAAAAACAAATCTTTATTGCGCATATGTTGCTCTGTGCAGAAGAAGGACTAAATGCTACACAGATTCTGTGTGCCCTTGGAGTTTTTGCAAATATGTACTGGAACGCATTTCGAATATATATGCACATCTGTCTTCAGATCCAGAAGCTATAAATTGCCCACAAGGACTGATTGCAACTCCACATGGCTGACAACGATTAATATGAACTTCAAATCGGCGAACACACTTCTTTGCAGACTATCCCACCCCAACCCCCAATTCAACTGAATCTGCTCCGGAAAAAAAAATTGGGGGTGGGGGCGGGATAGTCTGCAAAGAAGTGTGTTCGCCGATTTGAAGGTCATATTAATCGTTGTCAGCCATGTGGAGTTGCAATCAGTCCTTGTGGGCAATTTATAGCTTCTGGATTGAAGACAGATGTGCATTATATTCGAAATGCGTTCAGTACATATTTGCAAAAACCAAGGGCACACAGAATCTGTGTAGCATTTAGTCCTTCTTCTGCCAGAGCAACATTGCGCAATAAAGATGTTGTTTAATGCTGCTTTTTTCAATGCAAATACAATGTCCCGCCCAATGATGAGTAGTATTTTGATTGGCCTGGAACTAATTGATAGACCAATACCAGCAGCTGGGTGTGTATTTATGCCTGGGGTAGTGACATGAATTATCCTTGATGAAGAAGCATTATCTAGCTTGAAACGCGTTGGATTTTATTTATCTATTATATTATATGTGGTACCTTTTAATGGTTTGTCTAGCCATACTGCAAAAGTTTGGGACAATTTTGAGCATTTCTATGTGCTCACGCAGCCCCTAGTTTATCTGCTTGGGCCCGCCTTGTGTGTGCTGCGTCCCTACGGGTGACGTCATATTGGCGCGCTCACCAGGAATTCACTCTGCTGAGTGCCGGTGCTGAGCTGACCGTGTTCGGGACATTTTCTCTGGTGACCCACGTGATCGGGACTTCAACTACCTGGAATCCACTGGCTATATGCGCTGAGCGTGGGCTGTGAGGCAGACGATCGGGCTGGTTTCTTCTCCAAATTGTGGACGATCCGGCTGCAGGTTGCGACACCACGCCAGATGCAGATGACTTCTAGTTCCAGCAGGAGTTTGGTTACCTGAGCTACAACCTCCAAGTCTTCCACTCTGCTGGGTAACATCGGTGTTGTTACACGTAAATGCTTATGATCTATGTTTTAAATGTACGCAGAATACTCACCATTTTTACTTAAACTGTTTTTGATTTACTTCACTATTTGCGTTTTGCGCTTTTTTCTTGTCTTTATCCCTATCTAAGGGGCCTTCCTAAGAACTTACCCACTAACCTAGTGGGGAGAGGGACCTACCTGGGGCCTGTGGGTAACCTGGCCTAGTGTAAGAGCTTGCTCCTTACACTCTTCCTCCCCCTTCCTGCTCCCAGCTCCAACTGACAAACGTGGTTCCCGCAACATTGTAGCCTTCCTCCACAGGAGAAGCTGCAAAACCCTATTTGCTAGCTGGCTGCACGTGATGTGTGTGAAAGGGCAATCCCCAGAGGCTGCTGGGAATTGTAGTCCACTCAGGACCTCTTTAGCATTGGGACCGTGTGCGCTATCTTTACTGCGCACACCGCGACTGTAATGGCTACCGCGGTGGTTTACGCATGTGCGACCTCACGCCAACCTTAACATTGCTGCCGGCACTCATGGCACTGACAGTGCGTGCGAATACACACTGCGCAACCGTGAGCTCTACAAGATGACGGTTCCCTGTAACTGATGTCACCGGCCCCCGCAGCTCCCGACAATACCACGGGGGTCCCGTTCTCCTGTGGGGTAAGGGGGGGCCAGGGGGAAGTTGCTACATATTTTTTTTTTTTTTTTTTTTATAAAAATATTTTACCAGGAAGTAGTAATACATTGAGAGTTACCTCTCGTTTTCAAGTATGTCTGGGCACAGAGTTTAAAACAAAAATTAATGGTTTCAAATACGTTACATAAATGAACAAGGTATACATTATATACAAGACATTGCATGCACAGTTAAAGAAAATATATATTATGAGCGTATGAAACAGTTACAGACCAGATTAAAGTGTGAGACAGCCTTAGATTTGAAAGAACTTAAACTGGTGGTGGATGTGAGAGTCTCTGGTAGGTTGTTCCAGTTTTGGGGTGCACGGAAGGAGAAGGAGGAACGTCCGGATACTTTGTTGAGTCTTGGGACCATGAATAGTCTTTTGGAGTCTGATCTCAGGTGATAGGTACTGCATGTGGTAGGGGTGAGGAGCTTGTTCAGGTAGCTGGGTAGCTTGCCCAGAAAGTATTTGAGGGTGAGACAGGAAAGGTGAACTTTGCGCCTAGACTCTAGTGATGACCAATCTAGTTCTTTGAGCATTTCGCAGTGATGTGTGTTGTAGTTGCATTGGAGAACAAAACGACAAATTGAATTGTAGAGGGTGTCAAGTTTGCTAAGGTGGGTTTGAGGAGCCGAGCCATATACTATGTCTCCATAGTCAATAATTGGCATTAGCATCTGCTGTGCAAAACGCTTTCTGACCAGGAGACTTAGGGAGGATTTGTTCCTGTAAAGTACCCCTAGTTTGGCATACAGTAGGTCTTGGTTGTCAGGGTATCAATGTGCATCCCGAATGTTAAGTGGGAGTCAAACCATAAGCCCAGGTATTTAAAACTAGTGACAGGTGTTAGGGTGGTTTTAGCGTTGGTTCTAATCAGGAGCTCAGTCACTGGAAGCTTTACAAATTTAGTCTTGGTCCCAAATACCATTGTTACCGTCTTGTCAGTGTTTAAAAACAGTTTGTTTTGGGAAATCCAGTTTTCGAGTCTCAAAAAGTCAGACTGAAGTATGTGTTGAAGGTCAGAGAGGCTATGGTTGTGTGCATACAGGATTGTGTCATCTGCATACATGTGTATTGAGGCTTCCTTACAAGCTGTGGGAAGATCATTAATGAACACTGAGAAGAGTAGGGGCCCCAGAACAGAGCCTTGCGGGACACCACAGGTGATATCCAGGGGGTTGGAGTTAGAGCCTGAGATGGACACATGTTGGGATCTTCCTGATAGGTAGGACTGAAACCAGTTTAAAGCATGTTTCCCTATTCCAGAGCTCTGGAGTTTGTTAAGCAGGATAACATGATCAACTGTGTCAAAAGCCTTTGCAAAATCTAGGAATACTGCACCAGTGAGTTGTCCCCGTTCCATTCCGCACTGGATTTCATTGCAAACTTTTAGCAGGGTAGTTACGGTGGAGTGTTTGGGACGAAACCCAGACTGGAATTGGCTAGGGAAATTTGTCTTGGTGTAGAAATCGCTTAATTGGGAGTAGACACATTTTCCCATAACTTTGGATAGAATTGGGAGAAGTGAGATTGGCCTGTAGTTTGAGACAGTGTTTTTGTCCCCACTTTTGAAGATTGGGACAACTCTGGCAGTTTTCCAGGTCTTAGGGATATGGCCTGCAGACAGGATAGAGTTGACTATGGACGCAATTGGTTTGGCAATGGCTGGGGCACCAAGTCGTAGGAACCTAGATTGTAGTAAGTCGGGTCCACATTGGCTGCTTAGTTTTAGTTCGAGGAGCGCTTGTGTAATCTCCTCTTCAGATACTGGGCTAAATTGAAAATTGTGGACAGTGTTGGGAGGGGGTGGGACTATAGGGGTACTCCCAGGATGAGATTCAGGTTTGGCGTTTGTGCTGCGTTTCGCTAATAAGTTAGTGGCACACCCCACAAAGTAATCATTGAATGCATTTGCAATGTCAGTGGGGTTTGTCAGAGTAATATCCCCCTTAGTGATATTACTTGGTTGTTGATGGTTAGGAGGCTGGAATATATTGTTGATAACCTTCCAGAAGTTAGCTGTCTATATAAAGACATAGCATGCACAGTTAAAGATAATATATGTTATAGGTGTATGTAACAGTTACAGACCAGATTAAAATGTGAGACAGCTTTAGTTTTGAAAGAATTTAGACTGGTGGCGACTGTGAGAGTCTCCGATAGATTGTACATTGACTGGGTTAACCCCTTTGTCAGGTGCAGAAAGCACCTCTATATAAACCCTCTGTGTAGAAATTAAAACCCGGCCCTTATTTTTCATGCCATCACTGTCCATGACATCAAAAGTATATATACCTGACTCATCACCTCATGCATATTCATGAAATAATGTACAGGTGAAGCAAAAAAGAATGAATCACTACATAATAACAATGGTAGTTATAGAAAGGAATGCTAAATTGTATCACCATGTGTCTCTGTGTACATTTATACCAGATAAGTATAGTATTACAGCCCCAAATTAGTGAGACTGCGTAAAGCTCTTTACGCCTGAATTTTTCAGTGATAAAACAAAAAAGGGGCTCGCCATCATTGGCAAGCAAAATTACCCTCCATCATAAAAATACCCGCTTTAAAGTATATATTTTCAGAGGGTACATACCACAAGGTATTTAGACACGTGCAACATGTTTCCCAAAAATATTTATAGTCAGGAATCTTTGTTGAATACTGTGATCTGTATATTTTTTCTCAGAAATGTAAACTAATTTCAGATGTTGATATTGCCAAGATAAAATACCCCATAGCATAAAAAAATAACCACACTAAAGTATATATTTTCTGGAACGTACATTTCTTTCCCACTAATTATATCTTTCCAATACTCACTTTTTCATTCCCATGGCTAGTTGTTACCTATGGAATCAATGGAATTTTCCCATTTTTGCAATAACGTTTTTAATCTGGAATTTCTGTGTCAGTGTTGTGGTGTACACTAGCAGGCCATACAGTATATTAAAAGTTTACATTTAAATTGGTGTTGTTCCCATGTGCATATTTGGTCATGAGACCTCACAAATCTGATTAGTATGCAAACTTTATAATTCTGTATGTGATATGGCTATCCAAATTTTGCCTGGATGACACACCATACAAATGTATTTTCTACTTTTAGAAAATATAAAATGTAATACATTTTCTTATTGGTTACTTTGGTTTTACATTAAAAAGGGTGGTGGATTCCAAAGTAGCAATAGACAGATTTTGACGGACCAGTATTTTCTCACGTAATTACAGTAACTAAACAGTAAATATGGGGTTAATGGTAAATGAAAAAGGATACGACCAAAGTCAATCGAGACTGACTCCATACAGTAGTTGGGGGAATACAATTATGCCTATGTGGTCTCGTGAAATGGAAATGTTGAAATTCAAATGACAATTGATACACACCATGTGTTTTAGAGTTGTTTTTCACAAGACATTTTGGGAACAATTGCCTCATTTGAATTCAGAGTATATAGAATTACACCCGTAGGGAATTGCGAAGGGGTACTCCTTGTGATAATCAGAAATATGGTCTTATATGCATCTGTGTATATATATATATATATATATATATATATATATATGTATACACACACACACACACGTATATACACATACATGTATATACAGGTACATGTATGGACATATGTACACACACATAAATACATACAGAAACAGAAATACGTGAGCCTTAGTGAAGTCTTAATAAATCTTTTAATGTATTTGTGTACAGTAGATCACGTATTTACCTTGTAATGTCTTTTCAATGGCCATGATCAATGCTTCACTCTTATTTTGCATAATGCAGAACAAAGGAAACATGATGACTGATCTTTTCTATGCACAAACACTGTAAACAGAAGCCCAGATAATATCAACCAAGATGCTGATCTTGTTTGTGGTGTCAACTGTTGACATTGAAACAGAAACGTGGATTAGACTTTAAAGGAGCAATCCCACTTATCAACATGTATTGTAGTTTCCAAAAAGTTTGTACTTACTATCTTTGCATAGTTAGGCCCAGAATCCTACCCGTGAAAAACACAATAACAAATGCCAACCATTCTGGTTTGGGCAGAACTAGTTAGGGGTCCTATCAATGAGAGAAAAAAATGCATCAGAAATTGATAAGAGTTTTAGTTTTAAAGTAATTGTAGACATTTTAAAAAAAAATCCGCTGCAAAGACAATGTGGTAGTTTTACAATAAAGAATGATATCAGACATAAAATTGGCACATTTTTAGGAGGTTGTAAGAATGGGCATTTAGTTTGACCATAATATTCACCAGCAGTAAGTTGAAGGTTTCAAAACAGTTTATCATTTAAAAACATTAAAGTAGGGTAAACATAATAGGGCTCACTGATACTACAGGAGAATTGCAAGCTTATGGGACCAATAAAGTCCCCTCTTCAGGCACGTGTTACAATAAAACCTGAAACATTTGGTAACATTTATACAAGGAGACACATGGAATACTGTACATGGAATAATTACAAATGGTGTGTCACACAGCAATGTGAGAAGCATACAGTCAGGGCTGCCAATAGAAATCTTGGGACCCAGGACAAATTAATGGAGCAGCCCCCCAACCCCTGATCAATCCCCCCCGGTAATCCCCACATATCACCCCCAACCCCCATTAATCCCCACATCTCACCCTCCCCTCATTAATCCCCACACCCCACATCGTATTGTGTGTTGCTTAGGGGTGGGAGAACGAGATATGGGAGAGACAGAGGGAGAGGAAGGCGAGAAGGGGGTGAGAGAGCAGGGAAGGGGAGAGAAAGGGGGAATGAGAGGGGGAAGGGGGAAAAATGGTGAGTGGGAAAGAAAGGGGGGCGAGGGGGAGACAGGGGGAAGGGGGAGAGAGAGATGGGAGGGGAGAGAAAAGGGGGAGCGGGGAGGGAGAGAGATAGGGGAAGAGAAAGGGAGAGGGGGGGTTAAGAGAGGGGAAAAGAAGAGAGGGAAGGGGAGAGAGGGAGGGGAAGGAGAGAGAGGGGGAAGGGGTGAGGGGAAAGGAGAGAGAGAGGAGGAAGTACAGAAAGAGAGGGGGAAGGAGAGAGAGTGGGAGGAAGGAGAGAGATGGGGAAAGAGAGAGAGGGGAAATAAAAGGGGGGGTGGAAGCAAAAGAGAGATGGGAGGAAAGAGAGAGAGAGAGGGGAAGAGAGAAGAGTGTGTGAGAGAGGGAGAGGGGACAGGGATATTGCATGAGAGAAGGAGAGGATCTGAGTGTGCCCCACTTTTTACTGGCTGCCCTGAAGGTTTGAGGGGTCCTGTTAAGAGCCCTGTGGATGGGGCCTACCGAGCTGCCTGCTGGAAGGTACCCACCGAGGTGCCTGTCAGGGGAACCTCCCTTCTACCTGTCTACAGCATGCTGCCTGGACAGGCACCTCCAAAGACATCTTCCAGCAGACCATCTCTGTGGATCAGGCCACATTAGGTTTGCCGGCAGGGGGCCTGGGCCCCTTTACTCATTGGGCCAGGACATGAGTCCCAGCTGTCCCCCCTGTCGGTGGCCCTGCATACAGTATGGAGGAAGCTATAGGTTTCAGAGTTGAAGTGTTACATGTCTGGTTATTAGATGTGTAGCAAAATGGGGAGGGGGAGCGAGAGAGAGGAGTGGAAGGAGAGGGGATGGAGATCAATAAACGACGGGATCAATAATTTGAACCGTAATCTGCATAATCCGTGATCCTCGAATAAGTAGGGGGAGCCAAGGAGTATAAAAAGAGATGCATCCTCAATCTGAAGCCATTTGTTGCAGGGTTTAGCTGTGGGTTAGTTAGGCTACAGCTGCAGTAGTATTGTAGCTTAAAAATTAATACTTTATTTACTGTACGTATGTATGTATATCTTTATTTATATAGCACCATTAATGTTTATAGCGTTTCACAGTAGTAATAGACGTGACAATCATATAAATAACAAATAATACAAATGTATTAACAAATAACAGATCATGGGAATAAGTGCTTCAGACATAAAAGTAAAATTTAGGAAAAGGAGTCCCTGCTCTGAATAGTTTACAATCTAATTAGTAGGATGAACATACAGTACAGATACAGTAGGAGGAAATATTGGTAAGTGTGTCTGCAAGGGGCAAGCTTTATGTATTGTGTGTATAGTGTTAGCCACGGAGCTACTCATATGCTTCGTTAAGCAGGTGTGTTTTAAGGTGGGACTTAAAGGTGGATAGAGATGGTGCTAGTCGAGTATTAAGGGGAAGGGCATTCCCGAGGTGTGGGGCAGTCAGTGAGAAAGGTTTAAGGCTGGAGAGGGCTTTAGATACAAAGGGGGTAGAGAGAAGACATCCTTCAGCAGAACGCAAGAGTCGGGATGGTGCATAGCGAGAAATTAGGGCTGAGGTGTAAGGAGGGGCAGAAGAGTGCAAAGCTTTAAAAGTGAGGAGAATTTAATGTGTGATACGGGATTTGATAGGAAGCCAGGAAAGGGATTTCAGCAGGGGAGGCGCTGAGACAGATTGGGAGAGATGAGAGGAGATCCAGGATTGAGTTTTGTTATGAATGCCAAGAGTATGGAGAATGTGAAAGAGAAGAGGGTGATCCACAGTATCAAATGCTGCAGAGAGGTCGAGTAGTATGTGCAGAGTGTAATGACCTCTGTCTTTGGCAGCATGGAGGTCATTAGTTATTTTAGTGAGGGCTTGCTGTTTTTGAGTAATGGTATGAATGCTGCATGTTTGAAGGAGGATGGAAAGGTACCAGAGTAGAGGGAGGTGTTAAAAATGTGTGTGAGCATAGGGATTATAGTAGGAGCAAGAGGTTTTAGGAGAAGGGAGGGAATGGGGTCAAGAGGGCAAGTGGTAGATGGAGAAGAGGAGAGCAGCCGTGCCACATCCTCCTTTGTGATAGCAGAAAAATAGTCAAGGAAGGCAGGAGGAGAGTTAGGAAGAGGTGTAGGATGGGAGGAGGAAACAGAGGGGATATCCTGAGGTGAGATGGAGGAGGAAGAAGAGGCAGCTGAGGGTGGTCTGAGTAGGGAGTCAAAGACAGAGAAGAGTCGGCGTGGGATAGACTTGTGCGTGTTGACTCGTGAAGAAAAGTAGGTTTGTTTAGCCTGAGAGAGGGCAGAGTTGAAACAGGATAGCATACATTTGTAGTGAAGGAAGTCTGCAAGAGTGTGAGATTTCCTTCAGAAGCGTTCAGAGGAACGACTGCAGGAATGCAGCACACGCATGTGGGAATTTAGCCAGGGTCTGGGATTAGA
The DNA here is from genome assembly GCA_036426205.1 of Ascaphus truei. NCBI lineage: Eukaryota > Metazoa > Chordata > Amphibia > Anura > Ascaphidae > Ascaphus > Ascaphus truei. Next base: position 232,069,576 of record CM071569.1, read on the forward strand.
ATTGCGAGAACGGCAGAGAGAAAGCGGGGCATGTAGATCAAGAGAGGAGGATAGGGCAAAGTTGTAGTTCTTGATCAGGTTGTCAGGTTCTGGAGCAGGGCTGAGAGAGGAGAGGGAGGAGCGTAAAGTGGAAACAAAAGCTGGTAAATTAATAGAGTGCAGGTCTCTGCAGAAGGGAGGGGTAGATGGAGGTGGAGAAGGGGATAAGTAATATAGAGAAAATGAGATGATTTGATGGTCAGAGAGAGGAAGGAGGGAAATGGAGAAAACAGAGAGAGAAGTTTTTAGTTAAAACCAGGTCTAGGTAGTGGCCATTCATTTTTGTGGGTGTTGGCTGCAGACCACTGTTGAAGGCCAAAAGAAGAGGTTAGAGAGAGAAAGCTGGAGGCCTAAGGGAGAGAGGGGTCATCAATATGGCAGTTGAAGTCCCAAAGGAGAAGAACAGGGGAGTCAGAGGAGAGAAAGAAGGAGAGCCAGGATTCAAAGTGAGAGAGAAAGACAGAAAGGGGATGAGTAGAGGTAGGCGGCGATAGATGACCGCTACGTGGACAGGGAGAGGGGAGAAAATCTGGACAGTGTGAGTCTCAAAGGAGGGAAAAGCAAAAGAGGGAGGAATAGGAAGGGTTCAGTAGTGGCAGATAGAGGAGAACAGGAGCCCCACCCCTCCACCCCTGCCATCAGGGTGAGGAGTGTGGGAGAAAGAGAGGCCACCATCGGAGAGGGCAGCTTCTAGAGCAGAGTCAGACTAAGTGAGCCAAGTCTCAGTTTGTGAGGATTCTGGAGCCACGCCGCTCTCGGCGTGCTCCTCACTTACCTGCAGCTCCATTTGGGTCTCCCGCGGCACACGTGGACTCCGGAGGCAAGCCGCCGTCAGCTTTTCCCTCTATGCGCGCGCGCGCACATCTTCCTTCCTCTTCTGCTCTCAGAGCAGGGCGTGGGTCCGCGCACGCAGCCGATGGTACTGCCTCACGGAGGCGCGTCCACACGGAGGCGCTCCCGCCTCTTAAAGGCACAGCGCCTCTTTGATGGCTACCACCAAACTCAGCCAGGCTGCTGGGCTTTATGGCTCCTCCCCTGGGACTCCTTCTGGACCTATACCTGCTGTAACCTGGCCTTTCCACACACCCCTACCTTGCTGCGCTGCTATTGGTTCCTCTCTCCTATATATACCCTGCAGAGTCACTGACTCGTTGGCTGAGCATAGAACCAGTTGTTCTCACCATTCTCTGCCTCCTTAGTCTATTCCGCAGACTTCCTCGTGAACTGAACCGGCTTCCGCTACGTCTACCTGTACCTCTGGCATCCCGAACTCGGCTTACAGCTACACGACTCTCCGCACCTCTGGCATCCCGATCCTGGCTTACGGTAAACTACAACGTCCCTCTCTCTTACCCCGGACTTGGCTAACGGCCCCTCTACCTACCGTACCTCTCCTACCCCGATCCGGAATCCCAGACCACTCTTCAATCAAGACGTGCCCTCGTGGCTGTGGGTGGCGTTATTTCCTATCCCACCTCAGCACCGCGGTCCCGTCTCGTTTGTGGTGAGCACATCCTAACACAGTTATAGCAAAGAGAAGCAGAGAGTGAGAGAAAAAGTAGTCATGCACAGTGAGGAACTCGTTAGAAAGGGAGCGAGCATTCCAAAGGGCACAGGAGAAAGGGAGTGAGGAGGGAGGGTGAGAGGGGATGGGAATGAGGTTAGAAGGGTTCACACCAGAGGGAGTGGAAGTTTCATGTGGGAGGCGAGGACAAGAGCGAGTAGAAATAAGACAGGGACCAGGATTGGGAGAGATGTCCCCAGAAGCAAGGAAGAGAAGCATGGAAAGAAAGAGAATGTGTGAGGATGATTTGTAGGGGTGTGTTTTACTGCAGGGGTATAGCTGTGTAGTGTCAGAGGGTGCAGGTAAGAAAGGAGTTCATGTGAACTGAGAAGTGGTGAAAGAAGTAGAGATGGAGATATATGAATAGAGTTAGAGACATAATGAGGCTGGTAGAAAGAAGTGCGTAATTTGAGAAGAAGTGAGGTCACAGCAAATATAAAGAGTAAAGGTGGCATCAAAGCAATAGTTTAGAGCTGAGATGTGCAGTCTGGGATAGATAATGTCCTCCTTTCCAGCTTAGTTTAAAATCTAATATTCAGGGCCTGTAGGTGTTTTGTTGTCCACTTGTTCACTCCTTTTGAACTCCCTTTTAAACCCCAGCACTGCATGCTACTGTACTTTAAACATACATGTTTTTGCAGAACCATGAAAAACTAGACATTAACCTGTAATTGAGTTGAGTTGTTGTTAAGTGGACTCTGACCCTCATCATGGCCACAGGTTTCTGTTTGTTGTACACATTATATTAACTAAGAAAAAAGGCGGCAAAAATCACACTAGCTCGAATGCATGTGTGTGTGTACAGTAAATGTAAAATATTGATCAAAATCAGTCCACAGTAAAAATAGGCAAAGATTCAAAAAGTACTTGTCAGAGTGGGTGCTTGTGGAAAAAACAGATGGCACTTCAAAAGGGATCTATGAAGAGTCTGCAGCTTCAATGGGCACAGACCAGGTCCAGAGATGAAATCTGCAAGAACAAAAGAGACGATGTGCAAACTCCCATTGCATGATCCTGGTTTATTAATGCAATAGGTAAAAGTATCAAACGGTCTCCAAAAGAATGGACCGTATGGTAGCAAAAACTAAAAACAATGTAGGAAAAATTCTGAGTGAAAAAACAAACTATCTGGTTCATCACCAACATGCCACCACCACCACCACCACCACCACAAAGACCTCCACAAAACAACGTCCATCTGTTCTTCCCCCGCCTCTACGTTTACTTTCCAAATATGTATTCAAAACACTAGTATTTCTACTATTAGACATATTGATGTAATTATTTTACTTCACTTTTTTATATATATATAGTGCTATAACTGTTGCTGTTTGTCCTGCTGCCGCTACACACTGGACGGAGAGAATGATATTGAAACTCAATGGGGATCAGTTGATTTTATCACTTTTATTAACAAATAATTGACACTTACAAACTGTTCTGGAAGATTAATCATTATTTTTGGGATTATTTCACAGTAATATCAATCAACAATAACTGCTGCGGCTTTCCAAATAATTATACAGTGTACAACAAACAGAAACCTGTGGCCATGAGGGCCAGAGCCCACATAACTGAAACTCCAGTCAATCACAGGTCAATAAAGCTGCAGATAGCTCCAACTTTTATTACGTAAATAATGTACATTTTTTTAAATTAAAGATATTTTTTTTATTATTGTAATTATAACCTTTATAGCAGAAAGGAGCACTGTATATTATTATTCATGTCCTTTCAAACAATTGACAGCTACAAACTGTTGTAGAAGATTAATAATTATGCTTGGGATTATTTCACATTATAGACTAAAGCTGGTAAATTCCGGGCATTATTAAAAACCCTGCTCTCTGATTGGATAATGTCTGGAATTTTAACCAATCAGTAATGGCCCGGAATTTTTGGCAGCTTGCCAAGTTTTTCAGCCAATCAGCTTTCAGTTCTCATTCACAAAGAGAGAAATTTGCACTTAGACAGGGAAGGTGATTAGACAGAAGGCACCAGCAAGGCACTGACTCCTCCCGCACCCTGTCTGCAGAGAGCTCCGCACAGGAGAGTGAAGGGAAAGCGTTGTGTGTCTGCTGAGTGTGTTTTGTGGGTGTAAAGGGGGCAGAAGAGTGTTTTATTAGTGTATGTGTCTTGTGTTGGTGTGTGTTTTGTGGGTGTAGAGGGGGCAGCAGAGTCTTGTTGATGTGTTTCTGATGTGTGTGTTTTGTTGGTGTATAGGGGGAGCTGCAGTGTGTGTCTTCAGTGTGTGTTTTGTGGGTGGAGTAGGGGTGCAGAGTGTTTTGTTGGTGTGTGTGTCTGCAGTGTGTGGGTTAACAGGGTGCTGCAGTGGGTGTAAAGGGGGGCAGCTGGTGTGTTGTGGATGTAGAGGGGGCAGCAGTCTGTTTTGTTGGTGTGTGTCTGCAGTGTGTGTTTTGTAGGTGCAGAGGAGGGTCTGCAGTGTGTGTTTTGTGGGCGGAGGAGGGGTGCAGAGTGTTTGTGTGTGTGTGTGTGTCAGCGGTGTGTGTTTTGTGGATGTAGAGCTGGCAGAGTCTGTTGGTTTGTGTGTGTGCAGTGGGTGTAGAGGGGGGGCTCCAGTGTGTGTGTGTGTGTGTGTGTGTGTGTGTGTGTGTGTGTGTGTGTGCACCGTCTCCCACCCACGCACTGTCACCCAGTCACCCACACACCCACACACCCACCCAGTCAACCACACACCCACCCAGTCACCCAGTCACTTTCACCCAGTCAACCAACCAACAACCCACTCAGTCACCCACCCAGTCACCCACCCAGTCACCCAGTTACCCACCCACTCACTCAGTTACCCACCCACTCACTCAGTTACCCACCCACTCACTCAGTCACCCACCCACTCACTCAATCACCCACCCACTCACTCAGTCACCACCCACTCACTCAGTCACCACCCACTCACCCACCCACTCACTCACCCACCCACTCACTCACTCACCCACCCATTCAGTCAGTCACCCAGTCACCCACCCATTCAGTCAGTCACCCAGTCACCCACCCATTCAGTCAGTCACCCAGTCACCCACCCAGTCAGTCAGTCACCCAGTCACCTGGGGGAAGCCCAACCCTGTCGCATACACATACACATACACACACAAAACATGCTATATAAAAAACTGAACAAATTAGCCAAAAAATATATATCTCATCTAATATCCAACAAATAAATGGAAAGATACAGATCAGCTAAAAAAAAGTACAGACATCCCTAAATAATCCTAACTACCAGAAAATAAGAGAAAAGAAAAACTAAATTCTAAATTCCAATACCAATGTTAAATCCAAAAAACTGGTAGAAACAGAAAAAATATAAATTACAATAAACTTATATATACTAAAAATGTAGTACACTGAAAAAAAAATATAACAGGGGAGAAAAAAGATGGATAAACTACTCATACCCTGGACAAACATAGCATGAAAAAAATAAATATCCATGAACAAATCAAGGTGCCTGAGAGGATCCACAAAAATAGGGGAGAATTAGCACTTAAAGAGACAGAGAGGAAAAATACTACTCCTGTCACAAAATACTGATGACAACAAGTGCGCAAATCAAAGTGGAAAAACCAGTCCCATAGATATGAAACCCCTGGTGACAAACTGGGAAATACTCAGCTCCTAATGGAGATGAGTCCATAGGAATCCTGATAGAAGAGATTTCCTCCGTATGTCAAAATCGTAGATAGAGTTCACAAGGGGTGAACCATAGAAAGTTCATCTTGCAGTAAATAATAAAATGAAGGCTACCAATAGACACACTATACGGGTTTCGCCCAGCGTGGGGCTTCATCCCGGAGTGATTTTTTACAGTCACCAACCGCAGGACTGCACTGTTAACATCTCAGACTATACACCAAACCAAGCAGAGTCCTCAGAATTATCAAAGGGTCTCAAATTCTGCCCTACCAAGCCCATGGACAAGATTGAGCTGTGCAGTGACCTGGAAGAATTCTTCAGAAGACTGCGTCTTAAGGAGTTCTTCCATGACAGACACGACCAAGATCGTGCCAACATTGTAGAAGGAGTGCCGCTGCACATGAGCAGGGAGAAGCAAAAATACAACTAGATCCCACAAACTGGGCGCAACCCCAAACTGGACAGATACATCGAAAGCTTTAGACACAGAGCCAAAACCACCATCCTGGACAAAGGAAACAAACGTATAATCCGACACTGATCGAGAGTAGAGCCATATAATCGCTAAAGGCCAACCACAACATAATCAAACCTGCGGACAAGGGAGGAGCAGTGGTCATAATGAACACCACAGACAACTCTCTGATGCCAAGTATTACACCAAACTGCAGGAGGATCCAACAAAAACATACATGAGAGAACTCAACAGGATCATTAAACCACTCCCGATCCACACAAGAGAACAAATTCTGGACCTGATACCAACTAACCCAAAACCTGGCACATTCTACATGCTCCCTAAAATTCACAAAGAGGGTAACCATGGGCCCCTATTATCTCTGGAACTGGCACACTGACTGAGAATATTTTCGGCTGGGTGGAAGGCATTCTAAAACCACTTGTCAGGAACACACCCAGCTATATCCAGGACACCACCGACCTGCTTAACAAACTGAATGCCATTGGCCCCCTCACAACAGGAACACTACTAGCAACCATGGATGTAGTCACTTTACACAAACATCCCTGACGAAAATGGGATTTCAGCCTGCAGATACTTTCTGGGACCGCAGGAGCCACTCACAGAGACAGTGACTAAATGCATCAAATTTATTCTGACCCATAACTACTTCACATTTGGAAATGACACATACCTCCAGACAACCGGGACCGCTATGGGCACTCAGATGGCGCCACAGAATGCCAATCTGTTCTGCGCAAAACTGGAAAGTGACTCTCTTTCCACTTGTCACTTGAAACCCCTTACATACCTTCGCTACATAGATGACATCCTCCTGATTTGGACTTCTGGCGAACAGGACCTCCTACAGTTCCATGAGAACTTCAATACGTTTCATAAACCGTGGATATAACCACAGAATTGTAGACCAGAAAATCCACCAGAATACCAAGAAGTGATCTCCTTGAATACAGACAGAAAGAGACAAGCGACAGGCTACCTTTGGTGGTCACATATAACCCACACCTAGAAGCCATATGCAAGATCGCCAGGAAACTACAACCCATTCTCCAGGAAGATACAAGACTACAACAAGTCTTCCCTGAAACCCCCTTATTATCATACAGACAACCTCATAATCTCAAGAAAATGATGGTGATTAGTAAAGTATTCAACAGTACAACTGAATGCGGGACAAGACCATGCCAGGACGCAAGATGCAAAACCTATGCAATACTCCACACGGCGGGCACAATACAATTACCACACAGGAATCTAGAGTACAAAATAAGAGGAAGGTTCACCTGTTCCTCCAGCAATGTCGTGTACCTCATGTGCATGAAATGCCCAGGGGGCTGCTACTACATAGGTGAGGCGGGACAGGGGCTAAACAAGAGAATGAATCTACATCGCCACGGCATCACACGCAGAACAAGAGACAGTCCTGTCTGTGAACATTTCTCCGACTCTGGCCATAATATGAACGATCTGAAGGTGACCATACTCAAAGGTAATCTTAGAACACCGAAAGAGAGACGATTGCATGAATACAAATGTATGCAACTGTTCGGGACACTTAGCGGTGGCCTAAACTGATACAGAAGTTTTATGAGTCATTACCGACACAAGTGAACTCTCTTCCCATGAGTGCTAAAGGCCATGTCTATACATACTGCGCTATATGTATGCACACACAGCTATCTCTTACACATACATATACTCAATGTAATTCCATCCCTAAATACCAATAGGGACCACATAGTATCTGCACACACTTAGTAATGCAACATTCACATTTCCACACCTACCCACACCATTGATATACACTACCACTCCACACGCACCTTTTGTGTGAGCGCTGTATACACTGTCGGCTCTTCATTCATTTATATTTACATACACACACACTTAAATCACTAACATACAGGGACTATTTAAACACCTAGTCATAAATCGCATCTACACACGGGGAGGGATAAGCACAGATAACATTCCAAGAGAGACACTGTTTTTAAGTAAACCCCTTTGCTTGCTTTATTCATTGTAGCACCACAAGAAGAAGAGATCAGTGTATCTCGAAAGCTCACACAACTAAAAGCATTTCGTTCGCCACAGAACGGTATCGTACGTACCTTGCGACATTACGTCATCACGTTGTGTGCATCCTTTACGGCCGGGGAGCACATGGAGCTATAGTGAGGCTTATTCTGATACATTACTGATTTGGAGGATTACAAGTGGTACAGGAGAGACAGCGCTGTTTGGGAGCCTGATTCCAGCTGTTCTTGGACTCTCTACTTGTTGCGGATTGTACCTGCCTTGGTGGTGATTATAAATCACATACTGCCTTATTTTAACTTGCACATTGTGAGTGTTTTCAATCCCCCCACCCATTCTTCCCTACATTAAATGTTACAGTGTTACACTATGGGGCGTGCGCTCTCTGTTTTGTTTTTCTCATATATATATTGTGTGTGTGTGTGTGTGTGTGTGTGTGTGTGTGTGTGAATATCGGATCTAGAAAAAAAAGCCAGATGTGAATGACTAGTTTCCTGAACCCCTTAACCAGTGCCTGGACGCCCCCGCTTCACAATATCTAAAGCAGCAATTCCACCTGGGATCTTACCTGATCCGCAGTCCCTCAATGTCCAGCTACCCTCATTCCCGCAATGTTATACATTGGACGGGAGGTGTTCCCTACCTGTCTTCTGGGTTAGGGGGGATTCCGATGTCTCCCGCGTGAAGCTCAAGAGTTAGACCTGGAAGAAAGCCGTATAGGTTATTTCAGTTTAGGTATATTGCAGCGGCTCATTTTAACCTAAAACTTACCTGCGATGGTTCGGGGCTTTTTTTTTTAGCCGCCGAATTCAGCCGCATCTCGGCCGCGTGCCAGCTCCTCTCCCGTTCAGCGCTAATCGCGCCGAACAATGGAGCAGGCGCACTGAACAATGGAGCGCACAATGGAGCGCACAATGGAGCGCCTGCGGCGCCAAAACTAGCGCCGACAACAAGAAAAAAAAAACTCGTCTGCCCGCACAGGAGAATAAATGCGGCCACCACTGTAGGGCAGTTAAGATATAGGGTAAATAAGATATCCAGATCCAGAGTGTGAGAGAGTTTGGGTGACAGAGAGAGAGTGTGGGTGACAGAGAGACAGAGTGTGGGTGACAGAGAGAGAGAGAGTGTGGGTGACAGAGAAAGAGAGAGTGGATGACAGAGAAAGAGAGAGTGGGTGACAGAGAGAGGGTGAAACAGAGAGCGTGACATACACACACACCCACACACACTCCCACTCTCACACACACACTCTCACCCACACACACTCAACCACACTCACTCTCACCCACACACGTGCGCTCTCCCCCCCACACACACACACTCTCCCCCCCCCACACACACACGCACACACACTCCCCCCCACACACTCACACACACTCTCTCCCACACACACACACTCTCCCCACACATACACACTCTCCCCCACACACACACACTCTCCCCCCCACACACAATACAGGGGTTGAAACCACAAATAGGAGGTAAGCCACGCACCACCAGCCATGACCACCGCCCCCGCGCCCATCTCCTGCAACCCAGATGTCCATGGGAGGCAGGGTAATGCCGGAGGCATGGGAGAGCCAGGTCCCAAGGGAAGCCCATTGCCATGGGACTGTGGGAGGCAGAGGGCCCGCTGGAGGTAAACGGACAGAGGTACTCCGGGCCGGGAGGGGACCACGGGAGGCAGAGGTCCCGCTGGAGGCAGAGGGACAGAGGGACTGCGGGGTGGGAGGGGACCACTGGAGGCAGAGGGCCTGCTGGAGGCAGAGAGACTTCAGGGTTCTGGGGGGGGGGACCGCAGGAGCAGAGGGCCCGCTGAGCAGAGGGACAGAGGGACTGGGGGTGGAGGGGACCACTGGAGCAGAGGGCCTGCTGGAGGCAGAGAGACTGCGGGGCGGTGGGGGACACACCGCTGGAGGCAGAGGGACAGCTGGAGGCATGGGGAGTGTTGGAGGCAGCAGAGGGAGTGCGGGATGCATGGGGAGTCAGAGGGAGTACTTACTTCTTCAATCATGATTTCCAGGGAAAATAAATGGCCGAGCGTGATGCGCGGACTCGTATAGAGCCTGGCCGCGCGCCCACAAACAAATCCTGGGAGCGCGTGCCAATCACCAATCAGGTAGGGGGACTTTTTAATGTTTTGTTTTTCAGCATGAGCAGGGAAAAAACAAAGAACCACGTGCGCTGCTTGGGGGGCCATGACGGGTCGCCACGGGGCCAAATCCAGTCACCCCGGGCGACTGGATTTGTCGAACACTGTGTATATATATAGTCTTTTCTATAGTCCATTCTTGGAGTGAAAGGATTAAATATTTTATTGCCTTTGTAAATGGCAGTTATTTTGTAAAATGAAACAAGGTTTATTTGGATCCCTATTTACCGAGCCATTAAAACATGTTAACCTTGGAAATTAGACGCTGTCACGTAAACATGAAGATGTCACTTTAATGTTGATTCCTTGTCTTCTGTAAAGCTCTGAATAAATTGCACACTGTAGGAGAGATGATGGGTGACAGTGAGATCAGATGGGACTTAAAGCTTCACTCATTTGGTGTAAAATGCCATTAAATAAGTGACAGTCTGATATATATAAAGAGTTAAAAAAAAAATTCTATATATATATTAAAAAAAAAAAATTATATATATATAGAATTTTTTTTTTAACTCTTTGTAGTTTTGTAAAAAAAAAGTCAATTAACATTTTTATTCAATACCATTAATATGTATCCTCTATGAGATACTGCTTCAGTGGTGCGTATACCTGTGAGAGTTCAGTAGAGCTGACTTGTCTGTGGTGTAGTGGAGACCAGGACAGTCTTTTGATGATCACTGAGATTCTTTCAGGGTGCTTAGCGCCTCTAGTTGTGATGGGCTCCACGGTACCAGAGATCAGTCCCCACCAAATATACTTCTCCCTTCTGCCCAGGGACTGACAGTCACACAGAAGTATACGGAAACCAGGGCTTTATTTGCAGTCACTGTATATGATGGTCGTACAGCATTGCAGAGTCTCATAGGATTCCAGGCCTATGGATGGTGCTATACCTCTGTTGGTATAAGGTCCTCTATAGGATTCAGATGTTCCCCCAGCCCCTAGGGACTGGGGGGTCAGGGGTTAAGCTCATTCCTAATGGGAGAGACTCACAGCCATTCCAGTCTCTCCAACCTCCAGACTAGAACTGCCTAACAGTTTGGAACTTCCTCTCTAAGATCTGGAAGTGGAGGGCATAGTGTCTGCACCACTATTGGCTGCACACAAACACCATGTCACCTCCTCTCCTGTCACTCAGAGAGTAGCATGAGGGGGTCAAATGCCCCATGGATTACCTGTCACAGCCTGCAGCTATCAGGAACTTAGGCTAAGGCCCCACTCCCTCAGTCAGTGCGCCCGCACTGCAGACAGGCAGCGTGCTGACAGGCAATTGACTGCGATATGCGGTCTGTAGGGAGCCGGGAGCCGGAGCGGGAGGGGGGGGCCGGAGTAGGAGGGGGGGTGTGGTGGCGTGGTAAAACTTTGCCAGGTCTGATCGTGGTGCCGTGGTGCCATCCACCCCCCACCACCACCACCACACACAACACATACACACAACACATACACACAACACATACACACAACACATACACACACACTTACATACACACATACATATACACTCACACATTTTTCCCCGCAGCTCCTTCCCTGCTCTCCTCCCAAGCCGCCTCCCATCCGTAGCTCCTTCCCTCCCCTCCTTCCCTCATTGGCTGACTGCCGCACCACGTGACGTGTCAGAGCTGCAAATCACTAGGAGCTTGCAGCATCGGCCGGCTGACGAGTCACAACACGCAGTCAGCCAAGTAGTAAGGAGCCAACAGGGACCTCCACACTGGAGGAAAGGGGCTGGTGGTCCGCGGCCGTCGGGCCGTCGGAAGCAGTGGGACCCAGGCCTTACAGTGACAGGAGGCAGAGAGGCAACTGGGACCCGCACTGTAGCATAAGTAAATCTTAAAATATTGGTCCCCTCTATGGTGAGATGATCACATTTCTATCAGCGGTGTCCGTTTCACTTGTTTAACCCTTTTTCTACTAGTGTCTCCTGGTTCTTGGCTTTAATGATCCCAGGGGAATCTGCAATGCATCTCAGAACATTGCATTAAATATCACTTTTGCTGATCACCAATCTTGGTACATCATGCATTTTCATATTAATAATTATAGTAAGTTAACCCTTTAGTGCATTGCTTGGCCCCACAGCAAAGATAGGGTCACATAGCTTGCCTTAAAGGGGCAATCCTACCTAGGGCCAAAATTAACAAGTCAGTTAATATAGGGTATTGACACCTAAAACAAAGCTTCTATGATAAGCAAATATATTGGATAGTTTTTACAATCTTTACCTGAACTCTGTCTTGATAAGGAAGTCCTGGAATCTATAACTAAATTGTTTTTTAATTACTTTCTTTGTTTTACCTTTTTAAAAAAAATGATGTTCCCATAATTTGCTAAAAATATAAGGCTGAATATAAGTATCTGATTTTTAATCATCCAGAAAACATTAGCCTAAATCGCTGCATTTTTTAAATCACACTTTCTTTCTTAACTGATTTAAATACATTATGTTTATATTAGAAAGACAATGATGGAGCTGTTAATTGTGAAAATCATATACAGTATAAGATAATGGTCCACCACAACTTTAGTGGGGCTGTAAAAACAATGACTGCTATAGTAATGACAGATTCAGTAATAAGGAGAAACTCCTTTTTTTTTAATATCTTATCATTATCAGCTTGAAGTATACATTGGACAGATGAAGTCACAAAAAGGTTTCATCACTCCATATAATATTAAATAAGATTGTGGAAACACTGCTGGAAAAAAAACATCTGATCAATAATACATGATTCATCTGCCAAGACTAGAGTATGAGATCAAATTTCTTTTGAAGTTCCATGATTGTGTTTTCAGCCTAGCTGCAAAAACATTCTGGAAATGTTACTCTTTGAATGGCATGCATTGTTTTTTTACTACTAGTTTATTTGTTTCCTTATGGGAAACCAGTGTGACAATACTTTGTCATCATAACTCTATGCTTAGGACATACTGGAAAAAGAAAAGTAACTCGATGTTCCAAGAAAGGCCCCCGAACTCCCGACCATACCTCCAGGAATTCCCTGAATAAATTAACTGGAAAGTTTGGACTTCCTTTCAATTCCCCCAATGACACTCACTTACCCTTACCTTTTTGATCAATCTTGGACCTCCTGTTTCGAAAGCGAACCTTAACTGATCCCACCATAATATCTTTCCCTCTTAAACCCCCAGACCCATTTTTTGAGGCCGCCACCCTCATGGCCCCAAAGAAGCCTAAGAAAATACCACTTTAAATAACTGGGTCTCAAAATCTGAGAAGCATAAAGACTCAGTTTTTCCTATCATACTCTCTACCACGGCTGAGGTGATGGGATCCTGGGCATCCTTTTTACTTGTCTGTCTCTTCCACCCCACTACCATCTTGTGCACCATAAACTCCTTAGTCACCTCCTGTATAACTGAAAGAAATGGTCAGACTTGCTATCGCTCGTTCCATGCTGTCCCCTGACAAACACTTGCCCCGCTTGATTAATCTATACTCTACCAACTTCTCCCTGGAAGGGGAGAGACTTGCATTCCAACACAAAAGCCTATCTCAGTCACCCAGATGCCCTTGCAAACGCCAACTGCACTTATATGGGGTGGTTCTTATTAGGATTGTTGATATCAACCACGACATACACACGGACTCACGTATTCAATAAATTGTTGCTCCATTGCCCATTTGTCCTGCACTGACACCTCCATGGTAATCCCACCTAACGCTGTGGCCGCTCTGCTCCTCTGCATCGCAGGCCCTTTGCCTACGGATGCTGCTGGTCTCTCTCCCGTCTGTCCCATGCTGCTCAGGCCAGCTATGTCCCCGCTCACCAGGACATCCGGATCCACATCAGACACTGCCTCTGCTGCTCCATTGCTTCCAGGGTCCTCCGCCGCCACTTCAGCCCCCTGTATGCTCTCGATCAGCCAGTTGGTGCACTTTATCCTTGCTTCCTCCTTCAGCTACTCCATCCAGTGCGACTCTGCCAGGCCAAAAGCTCTCTTCCATGCCATAGCAGATCTCCTTCCAGGCATTCTGTCTGATGCTGTTCCCACATGGTGCTTCTTCCACAAGGTAATCTGAAAAAGAGAGGGTGGAACAAGGTGAGTGAAACAATATATAATATACATACACTCCCCAACACCCACTTTCATACACCCATCTCATATCTGGCCTGGCAACATCCTACTCCATTTAAACCATTAACACATCCACGAGAGGGGACAGCAGTGAGTGGAAAACTTATCTTTATTAATGTCTTGAATAGATAACTACAGTTCACCATGGAATCCTATGAGATAGCAAGTATTTGTTCAATGGGAGATAAATAGAGGTAATAGTTGTAGATGTAAGGACTTTTGAAATATCAAAGTAAGTACGCAGGGGAGCCTATGTACTAAATCGCAAACCACCTTTCTGGTGCAAAATTGGTGCACAGAAATTTCATTTTAAATTGCACTTGTGTGCGCCTATATACTAGCCTCAAATTCTCAATCTGCTGTCAACATCAAATTAATCATTTTCTTTTTGTGGGGTGCACAGAAATGGATTGTGCTAGGCATACAGATGTTGATGGTACTTACTAACAATGTTCCTGTGCAAATTCTCCGCCAAGTTGATAGCTCGGCGTAAACCCTAAAATGTCCGTTTATATTGTTAGCGCATAATGCTGTTGCGATGTATCAACCAAAAATGTATTTAACAGAGCACTGATGTTTTATTATATACGGTAGGTTACCAAAATGTATTATCAATTTGGCAATTCTACATAATATTACACTATTTGTTATATTTACTAGTAAGTAGCAATAGTTCTGAATAAAAAAAATACTCTAAATTCTGTTCATTTAGATTCTATCACACACATATTCAACAAACAAAATTAGTTTTAACCAACAAATTATGCATTGTATGTCTGAAACCTTCATACATACGACACATTTTATAAAGGTGTGTATTACTTTTTAGCACAAAAGTTTAAACGCACAAAACAAAATGTAAATATGATCTTAGTACATAAGTCCCCTGGGTTTATAGCAAAATGAGCAATAAGAACAAGTAAAAGGGAGAAGAATGGAAACCTGCATGTGTTTGAAATCACAAAAGGAAATGTGCTCTGCTTAAAAATAAAATCTCAAACACTATCAACACAATTAACGGATAATTCTGTTCTACAGTTATACGTATAGCAGACCATGTGTGGCTAATGTATTAATATTCAGTTGATGACATCTGTTACATGGCTGTCTCAACAGCATGCTGCTAATTTCCTTTCAAGTGCTGAGAGTTGGCAATAATGTCACCTAGGGCCTTACACTGAAGCCCCGCAATCTTATTAAAACTGACTCCGGAGCTTTTATGTCTCAGGTTACATCTGTGCTGCAAGCTTTTTCTGTTTGCAGGCTTGTACTCAACATTTCCATAGCTATTGCCATTCTCGCATATACATGTCCCAACAAACAATTAGCCTTTCTTTGTTTAATGATTATACAGCTTGTGGTGCGTCCAATGCTATCTGTTGAATGGCAGTTTATTTGTTTTTCTTTACTTGTTTCTTGTAAAACAACAGAAGCAGATTTACATGAAGCTGTATAAAGCAGACTCTTTGCTATATACAAAATGCAGATTCAGCCAAACAAAAACAAATTGCACCCTGCCAAATAATAAATATTAATACTAAATGCCCATCTGCCAACATAAGGTGGGATTCTTCCAATTGTGAAGGGCCAAACTGTGTACCATGAACCTCATTGGTGGGGCACTTGTTCATGAGGACTACTGTGGGAATGGATGTCTGCTCTAACAGACAAAGGGGGCTGCTCATCCTTCTTGGGGTCTCAACTCCTTTGCTTCTTTTTTTGATTTCTATAAGAAGTAAAAAATAAATAAGTAACAGATGCACCATATTGTCCTAAGTGATATGCTTTGCATAGTATTAAAAAACGAAGTACTCTGAAGCAAGTGTCCGTTTTGTGTCCATTGTGAGCATTGGAGTATGCTTACTCCAAGACTACCTACCATTGCTCCTCAGAAAACAAAAAGCAGTGTAGAGTGAGTGCAGTGCCAGATTACCCACTAGGCACGTGCCTAGGGGGCCACGATAGGTTGTGGTGATCTGGTGCTGCGGCTCCGGACCTCACCCAAGGTAAAGTGTGTGTGTGTGGGGTCTCTTACCTTCTCCGGAGCGGCTCTCCTGCAGTGTCTCATTGTCATAGCGACTTGATGTCAAAGGACTCTGACGTCACGTGGTGACACGTTACCATGACAACACAATGCAGCAACATCATGACGCTGCAGGAGTAGGGCTGCCTCAAGGAAGGGCCCCAAAGTCTTGGTGCCTAGGGGCTAGAGAGGGTCTTAACCCGCCACTGTGAGTGTGGCATTGGGGGCATACAAAGCATAAGAACAAATGTGATTAAGTATACCATGCTCCCTTGTTCCTCCTCTCTATTTCCTTCTTCTTCCTTCAGTCGTTTGCTTATACTACAGTAGTTAAGGATGAGCAGGTTTACAAGTTCCGAATCTAAACTTCGCAAACTTCGAAGTTCTGAAGTACAAATTGAACTTTGCAACAAGCTTCTGTATCCAAGTAAAATTCCAACCGAAATCCGAGAGGCTCCTTATCAGATATGTCTTTTCAGATACCTTTTTTGAACCAGCTGTAAACATTATTATAAGCTAAAGCTAGTAAATTCAGGGCATTATTGAAATCCCTGCTCTCTGATTGGTTAAAATTCCGGGCATTATCCAATCAGTAATGGCCCGGAATTTTTGGCAGCTTGCCAAGTTTTTCAGTCAATCAGCTTTTAGGTTTCATTCACAAAGAGTGAAATTTGCACTTAGACAGGGGAGGTGAGTTGGTGTGTGTTTTGTGCATGTATAGGGGGCAGCAGAGTCTTGTTGGTGTGTTTCTGCTGTGTGTGTGTTTTGTTCTTGTAGAGGGGGGCTGCAGTGTGTGTGGCTTCAGTGTGTGTTTTGTGGGTGGAAGAGGGATGCAGAGTGTTTTGTTGGTGTGTGTCTGCAGTGTGTGGATTTACAGGGGGCTGCAGTGGGTGAAGAGGGGGGGCTGCTGGTGTGTGTTTTGTGGATGTAGAGGTGGCAGAGTCTGTTTTGTTGATTTGTGTGTCTCTGCAGTTGTGCTTTGTAGGTGCAGAGCGGTGGCTGCAGTATGTTTTTTGTGGGTGGTGGAGGGGTTCAGAGTGTTTTGTGTGTGTGTGTGTATGTGTGTATGGGTTTACATGGGGGCTGCAGTGGGTGTAGAGAGGGGCTGCTGGTGTGTGTTTTATGGATGTAGAGGGGGCAGCAGTCTGTTTTGTTAGTGTGTCTGCAATGTGTTTTGTGGGTGTAGAGGGGGGGCGGCTGTGTGTTGTGTGTGTTTTGTGAGTGTAGAGGGTGGAGGAGGGCTGCAGTGTGTTTTGTGGGTGCAGAGGAGGGGGCTGCACAGTGTGTAGGGGTGTATGCAGAGTGTATGTTTGTGTATATAGGGGGGGTTGCAGAGTGTGTGTTTGTGTGTATAGAGGGGGGGGGCTGCAGTGTGTGTGTGGTTTGTGTGTGTGGGTGTGTTTGTTTGTGTGTTTGTGTGTGTGTGTGTGTGTGTGTGTGTGTGTGTGTGTGTGTGTGTGTGTGTGGCGGTCTGTGTATATGTACAATTTACTTTTAATAAACTTGCAGTAAAAGCATAAGTCCCTCGGCTTCGCCTTGAGCCTTCAACTCTTCCAGCCAGGGCATTATTGGCCAGTTATGCCCTGTTCTTAGGGGATTATTACTTAATTATTATTTTATTTTTTAAACAAAACCCGTGGAAAATTCCCACCCTTAATACTAGCGTATCTTCATATCGATTGAATCATTGTCAGTGTCAGGACAAAGACAAACTATCATATTTTAAATAGTTATCATATACATTCAATAACATTACTTCACATATTCTTGTCTGTAAATAATTTTAGCAGCACTGTGCAAATGTATGGTAATAAAAATGTAATAATATTGCTGATCTAATGTTAATGCTGCATCATTTTATGATAGACCAACAGTGCTTTTTACTAATGTTTTCATACTCGATTTCAATTTCCAACGAAGCACATCTTTCAAATTGCAGTCTACCTAATCCAGGTAAATGGACACAGAACACGTCTCCGCGTCTGTGTACTGTATCAAGATTTCTTTAGATTGTTTTTCTGTTTATCTTACAGAACTCGTATGCAAAGGAGTTGTGCTTGTACTTTAGAATGTTTGCTAATAATTGTTTGTACTGGATGCATCATAAAGCAAGACAATGCTTGGACATGACTGTCAATTGCAATGCTAGAAATAGCTTCTAGCCTACTACCTAGCAACACTACTGTACATGGAATATCTTTTAGCATTTCCATTATAGGCCTCATATTGCATTTCAGAAGATTAACATTTGGGAAGAACAGGTTAGATTTAAAAAAAAAAAAAAAAAGTAGCATTTACAGACTCAGTGAGACAACACTATTGTCTTTTTACACAACTTAAAAAAAATATGTAATTTTGTAAATAATAAAACTTGCATCTATTCTAATGCATACTAAATGGAACCATAAAATAGTCAATGTAAATTCTTGTCGTATAAACCGATAACTCTAAGGCCATCCACATTTTCAAATGAATACCATCATTCTTCTGGTTAATGTTAGAAATGCTTAGCAAAAGATAATTATTGTTATAGTCCTCTTCTGTATCTAATTTGACTACAAATTATAATTTCTGAAATAAAATGCAGCAAAATAATCCTATATATTGCATGTTTTTATTTTACATGGTGAGAATGTCAACCCGCTTCCACTTCCCATTTCCGCTTCTCACTGTTTCTAGTTTTCTTTAGTACTTCAATAAAAATGTATTGTTAGCAGGTGGCTTCTCACCCTTTGTATATTATGTGCTAGCATGTTTTATTTACTGTTAAAGTGTATCTTTTAGTTGGTACAGTAGTACCCATATTAAATAAATCAGCAAACGCATATTATAGAATGACAACATTTAAATGAATATTCATAGTTACATCTTACCATATGCAGTTCCCTGTATATGTACCATTAATCATTGTTATTCCTATTATGTTAATTCCTTTTATCACTTCATGAAGAAATGCAGTTCTCCAAGAAGCAAAAAAAAAAAGGCTTCTCACGTCTACGGGAGACATTTAATTTGGATACTAAATTGCCATTTTTTTTGCAATCGTGTTGGTTTCAATTTTAAACTGATATTACTTGCAGCTACAGGCAAGTCTACTGCAGCAGCTTGAAATCACGTATGATGTATTTCTCTTTGATTTGCAAATAACACAATATAGTACTGTATGTATATTTTGAATTCATTTGTATCATGCATAAACTAGCACATTATCAGAGCCATCCTTACCATTTGTATCTCCATGTCCAGGTTTTTTTTTTTTTTAAATATATAGTATGGCAGTACACAATATACATAGAGATTAGTAGATTGACATAACATTGCAGTGTTAACATTCAAATGTTAGATTTCCTGCCAAAATGACTCCAGTTCAACAGTGATATTGAACCAGTTCATTTTTTTGTCTTGTAAAGTGCTGGTGTTCTGTATAATAAAATAACAATCTGAAGAGAGAAAGCGGGATCCTTATCACACTCTTGGCATGGAGGTTGTTGACAGTTGTGTATTAAAGTGATGCAGTAAACGATGCCCCTTATGCAATGTAATGTGTAGTCATTAACACCTCTTTAGTAAAGCTTTAACTAACATTTAAGTGAATAGAGAAAATTCAAGAAGGACAAGTTAACAGCCTATTTAAAAAAGGGCTATGAGCCAGGTCCAGGTGTCCATTAACTCTGTGCTAATAATGGGTCATTATCAGAATCAATAATGACCTCTATTTTACGTGTCGGTAACGAATATCCACAAAGCTAATTACGTGCAAAGGCAACAGTTGAATATTTTATTAGCATAGGTTTAACTCCATGTCAAATTAGCTACTCCCATGCAGACCCTGAACTATGGGGGAGGAGAGAGAGAAAGTGTCAAGTGACTCCCCAAACACGCCTTTAAACAACGTGTGGATCTGGAGAGATACCTGTGAAAAAAACAGAACACACCTGAGAGTCCTCCTTGAGAAAGAACATTAGCTGTTCGATATGTGTGGGAGGAGGTTCTTTTTGTCGTGTCCATGGATTGTATCCGTTTTATGTAGCCTGAATAAAAGTTTTTTATCTTTACCCATTAGTGAGTCACTGTACCTTTTAGGAGGGGCAGATTTTCAGATCCTCCACCTTGCGACTGTGACTTCCGGATCAGAAAGACACCACGGAAGGAGAGTGTCACCACACTGGTGCACCTGAAGCCAGGAGGACTCAGGGATACAGTGCTTATCGTGAGTATATTGTTGCTCCACACTGGACATTTGCTAGGTTGTGTAGTTACCGCTTTATACTGTGGACACACTCCTGCTAACCTGTTGTATATCCTCCACTATTGGGCTATGTATTAACTCCATACGCTCCGCTTTATTTCCTTCATTATACTGCATTGGTTCTATGTTCAGAGGTCTTCCTGGAGCTACACAGTAGATTTCTTTGTTACTCACACCTGAGATATATAAATTGAAAAATTATTTTATTTCATATAATTCTTTTCTTCCAAAGCACTTCACAAGTACAGTACAGTGCACGGTGTACAGTGCCTGAGGCACAGGGAGATAAAGTGACATACCCAAGATCACATGGAGCAGACACTGGGAATTGGACCAGGTTCCCCTAATTCAAACTCGGTGTTATTGTTGGCATCTTTACTCACTGAGCCGCTTCTCCCAATTTAAATAATTTTAATGTGTTCGGTTTGTGCACAGGTCTCTCATGTTGTTTAAAGGCGTCTTTGAGGCGGTATATAAAACTTAACAAACATCTCTCATCTCACCACCTTCATTACCTTAGAGGTAGGCCTAACCACCCAATCCTGGGGGAAACTACCCCCTTCCTCACCCCCACAAATGGCCAAAAGCACTAGTAGCCAAATGGCTAATAGAGCTTCTGCCCATTTGTGATGCAAAAAACAAAAAAATATATAATTAAATAAAATAAACATTAAAATGCAATATAACAAAAAATACTAGCCAGTACACCCATTTATTTCTACTGTGGTTAGCTATGCCCTCAATGGAGTTTTTCTGTATGTATTTTACTGTTTTGAATGGGCAAAAGCGTTGTTAGCCATATTTGGATACTAGGGAATTTGCCCATTCCTTTGGGGGGGCGGGGAGGAGGGGTGGTTTGGGGGTAGAGGCGGTGGGTGAATGGGGTAGTTGCCCCAAGGTGGGTGGTTAGGTGTCAGGGTCTCCTAGACCTCCTGCCTAGCCATAGTTCTTCTTTGTCCACTAGGTGTGCTGCTGCCTTCTGTGTGCTCTGGGGTTCCTCTGTCTGTCTGTCTTCTTGTTGCTCCTGTCCCTGTCCTTTATAGCTTCTGCTTCCTGTTTGTTTACCTTGCCTTTGTTTGAAGTCAGACTCCTATGCACATGCCTTTGTCTTTGATCCTGATCTGTTCCTGTACCTGTACCTGTATTTGAGTTTGCTCACAGTAAAGGCCCTTGCTGGTAATCTGGCTTGTCCCTGTTTGTTCCTGTTCTCAGTCCCTGCCCCCAGACCTGTCCCTGCTCCCCTGTCCTGTTCCAGTCTCCTCATTGCCGACCTCTGCTTGTTACCTGACTTCGCTACCTACCGCCTGCCTCGGACCTCTGCTTGTTACCTGACTTCACTACCTGCCGCCTGCCTTGGACCCCTGCTTGTTACCTGACTTCGCTATCTGCCGCCTGCCTCTGATCTCTGCTTGTGACCCTTACTACGCTCGTGCTGTTCTGGCCACCGAGATCCTACCCGCCACAGGAGTCTCCCGTGACATTAGGCATCTTGGTGGGTAGTGGGTATGGCCCCTGGAAATCACAGCCCCCCTCTGTATGATAATTTAACTTCATGTGTGATCCTGGCCTGGTTTAAACTCTGCTTATCACTATCCATCCTTGCTGGGGAACTGACACTTCCTCATTGATACTTGACACTGACTTAGAACTGTATTGGAACTGCCACTTCCACAGGGGTATTCACTACTGAAACATAGGGATCTGATTGGCAGGCAGATCCTGTGAGATTCTAGAGCCTTTCATGCCTTGGTGTCTGTGGTATGTCTGCATTCCCTTTACTGTGGGATATTCTTCTCTCTCTAAGCCATAATATAGGATCCTGTCTACTTGAGTACTGTCCCTGACTGAAACATAATAAATAGGAGCCTGACCTATACTATACTTGGGGAAGCACACCTCGTGCCATGATGAATTCTGGCACTCCAACAATCTGAACCTCCCAGCAGCCTCTCTGCTTTATATATCCCTTGGCTTGCGTGTACTGATTGATCTGTGTGGTTGATTGAAGTGCTGGTTGGTTAAACTGTGTGCAATTAGAACCAGAAGCAGTTTGAACAAGGAAGCAGTTAAACAAGGTATAGTTATTGATGTACAGTTTAAACTTCATAGTTGGTAGAATGAGCAGGATTGAAAATGCCACTCAATGCACATCTTTCCACATGTATGTGCACTTGGAGCAGCTGTTCCAAGGAGCATACTGCTGTAAGAGGTGTGAGCAGGTGGTCTCTTTAGAATCAGAGATTGCTGATCTGAAGAGGCAACTTGCAATATTGAGGGACATTGGCAATCTTGAAAGGGAATTAGAGCTCACTGAGCAGGCCCTTGCTTCGACTAGTGGTGCAGATGGTGGCGCTTTTAGTGAGGAGCAGGTAGGTAGCTTAGTTGCTGTTAGTGAGGAGCAGGTAGGTAGCTGGGTGACAGTTAGAAGGGAAGCAGGGGCAATAGGGAGAGGCAGGTCGTTTCTGAGCTGACACATCCCAATAGATTTGCCATGTTGAGTGAAGATATTGGGAATCTTGGGGCAGAAATGGCAAGGCTGTGGGAGACTAATTCCTCTAGCAGCCAGGGGAATAGTTCCTCCAGCACAGTGGGGACCCAGGATGCTCAGATGCAAAGAAAGATTGTGGTGGTAGGGGATTCCATTATTAGGAAGGTAGATAGGGCAATCTGTTGCCGGGTCCGCATGAACCGAACAGTTTGTTGTCTCCCGGGTGCTCGGGTTCGGCACATTGCGGATCGGGTAGACAGATTGTTGGGGGGGGGGCTGGGATTGACCCGGCGGTCTTGGTACATGTTGGCACCAATGACAAAGTTAGAGAAAGATGGAGGGTCCTAAAAAATGATTACAGGGATCTAGGCCAAAAGCTTAAGGCAAGGACCTACAAGGTAGTATTTTCTGAAATACTACCAGTGCCATGCGCTACCGCAGGGAGACAGTCAGAGATCAGGGAGGTTAATGCATGGCTAAGAAAGTGGTGTAGAAAGGAGGAGTTTGGGTTTTTAGAGCACTGGGACTCCTTTTCTGAGAGATGCCATCTATATTCTAGGGACGGATTGCACCTCAATGAAGAGGGATCTTCTGTGCTAGCGGGGAGAATGCTAAAAAGGTTGGAGGAGATTTTAAACTAGGATGGAGGGGGGAGGGGAATGAAACAGATAATGAACTAAATGGAATAGATGAGGATACAAGGTGGTATGGAGGTAGAATGGGGGCAAGTGCAAGTTTGACAAGCAGTGAGATACCCATAGTAAATAGAGATAATACTAGAACACTTTTAAAAACTAAACCAAGTGGGAGCAGAAAGGAAGGAGCAGATAAGATAATAGTACATGCTGAAAAAAACTTAAATGCATGCTTGCTAATGCAAGAAGCCTGACAGATAAAATGGGGGAGCTTGAATTAATAGCTACAAGGGAGCAGTATGATATCATAGGCATTACTGAAACATGGTGGGATGAAACTCATGACTGGACAGTTAATTTCAAGGGGTATTCTCTTTTTCGGAAGGATCGAACAAATAGAAGGGGAGGTGGAGTATGTCTATATGTTAAATCAGATCTAACACCTATTATAAGGGATGATGTCTATGAAGGGAATGATGAAAATGTAGAGACCTTGTGGATAGAAATTAGCAGTGGAGGTAAAAGTATAAAGAAAATGTTTGTGGGAATATGCTATAAACCACCAAATATCTGTGAGATTGAGGAAGCTAAAATACATTTGCAAATGGAGAAGGCATCAAAATTGGGTCATGTTTGCATAATGGGGGATTTTAATTATCCAGACATAGACTGGGGCAATGAGATTAGCGTTACAACAAAAGGAAACAGGTTTTTGGGGGTGCTTAAAGATAATTATATGACCCAAATTATTGAGGAACCAACCAGGAGAGGGGCAGTTCTGGATTTGGTCATATCAAACAATGTAGAAGTAATAACAAATATTCAAGTCCTGGAACATTTGGGTAACAGTGATCATAACATGGTCTCATTTGAAATAAATTATCAAAAAATAGATTACTTGGGTTCAACAAAGACTTTAAACTTTAGAAAGGCAGATTTTAATAAACTGAGGTCTAATCTAGTAGTAATACAATGGGATGATGTTTTTGCAGGGAAAATGTAGAAGATAAATGGGCAGTCTTTAAAACATTGTTAGAAAAGCACACTTATCAGTGTACAGTATACCCTTGGGTAATAAGTATAAAAGAAATAAGTCAAAACCAATGTGGCTAAATAAACAGGTAGGGGAGGAAATGGACAAGAAGAGGAAGGCGTTTAGATTCTTTAAGTCAGAAGGGACAGAGACATCGTATCAGAATTATAAGGAATGTAACAAAACTTGCAAAAAGGCCAATTAAATTAGCAAAAATGGATAATGAAAAAAGGATTGCAATAGAAAGTAAGGTCAACCCTAAAAAGTTCTTTAAGTACCTTAATAACAAAAGTGTGAGATGGGTAGGCAGATTATTGGAGATAAGGAAAAAGCAGAGGTATTAAACAAATTCTTTGCCTCTGTGTTTACCAGGGAAGAATCAAGTTCAATAGTAGCGCCACAGGAGGAAGCCACAACCTCCATATTAATGACCAATTGGTTAACTGAGGAAGAAGTTCATGCGCGACTTGAAAAAATTCAAGTAAATAAGGCACCTGGCCCCGATGGCATACATCCAAGAGTTCTCAAGGAGTTAAGCTCAGTAATGGCAAAACCATTATATTTAATATTCAAGGACTCCATTTCCACAGGCTCAGTACCACAAGATTGGCGTAAAGTAGATGTGGTGCCTATATTTAAAAAGGGAGCTAGATCACACCCGGGGAATTACAGACCTGTAAGCCTGACTTCAATAGTAGGGAAACTACTTGAAGGTTTAATACGGGATAATATTCAGGAATACCTAATGGAAAACAAAATTATTAGTAATAGTCAGCATGGATTTATGAAGGGTAGATCTTGCCAAACTAACCTTACTTGTTTCTTTGAAGAGGTAAGTAGGAATTTAGACCAGGGTAATGCAGTTGATGTGGTCTACTTAGATTTTGCAAAGGCTTTTGATACGGTTTCACACAAGAGGTTGATGTACAAAATAAAGAAAATTGGACTCAGTAATAATATATGCACCTGGATTGAAAACTGGTTAAAGGACAGACAACAGAGGGTTGTCATAAATGGAACTTTTTCAGGTTGGGCTAAAGTCGTGAGTGGAGTACCTCAATGATCGGTACTGGGACCCCTGCTTTTTAACTTGTTTATTAATGACCTTGAGGTTGGGATCGAGAGCAAAGTATCCATCTTTGCTGATGATACTAAATTGTGTAAGGTAATAGAATCAGAGCAGGATGTAATTTCTCTTCAGGAGGACTTGGAGAGACTGGAAACGTGGGCGGGTAAATGGCAAATGAGGTTTAATACAGATAAATGTAAGGTTATGCATTTGGGATGCAAGAATAAAAAGGCGACTTACACATTAAATGGAGATATATTGGGGGAATCCTTGATGGAGAAGGATTTAGGAGTGCTTGTAGACAGCAGGCTTAGCAATAGTGCCCAATGTCATGCAGTAGCTGCAAAGGCAAACAAGATCTTATCTTGCATCAAACGGGCAATGGATGGAAGGGAAGTAAACATAATTATGCCCCTTTACAAAGCATTAGTAAGACCACACCTTGAATATGGAGTACAATTTTGGGCACCAATCCTAAGAAAAGACATTATGGAACTAGAGAGAGTGCAGAGAAGAGCCACCAAATTAATAAAGGGGATGGACATTCTAACTTATGAGGAGAGGCTAGCTAAATTAGATTTATTTACATTAGAAAAGTGGCGTGTAAGAGGGGATATGATAACAATATACAAATATATTCAGGGACAATACAAGGAGCATTCAAAAGAACTATTCATCCCACGGGCAGTACAAAGGACTCGGGGCCATCCCTTAAGGTTGGAGGAAAGGAAATTTCACCAGCAACAAAGGAAAGGGTTCTTTACAGTAAGGGCAGTTCAAATGTGGAATTCATTACCCATGGAGACTGTGATGGCAGATACAATAGACTTGTTCAAAAAAAGGTTGAACATCTTTTTAGATGGGAAAGGTATACAGGGATATACCAAATAAGTATACATGGGAAGGATGTTGATCCAGGGATTAATCCGATTGCCAATTCTTGGAGTCAGGAAGGAATTAATTTTTCCCCTTAATGGGGTTTTTTGTTTGCCTTCCTCTGGATCAATAAGTAAGTATAGATTTAGAATAAAGTACCTGTTGTCTAAATTTACCATAGGTTGAACTTGATGGACGTACGTCTTTTTTCAACCTCATCTACTATGTAACTATGTAACTATGTAACTATGACTCAGAACCTGTGTGTCACTACTGGGCAGGGCTAGCATCGCGTCTCGTATTAACCCCTGACATTGCTTCTAGTAAGCCCCACTGGCGGTTTACATATGTATAGTCCTTTATCCATAACTTATCAAATCTGAAATACTGTCTGTAAGAGATGTGTGCAGAGGTACATATAATGGAGACCGATTTGGGTGAAATTATATCTTGGCTTTATTGAGCCTGTTTCTTTATCCAGGCAAAACATACAAAAACAAAAAATTAACAAAACTCTATCCCTTTGTAAAGGCTAACTTAATTCCCCAGACCCAATCTTCAGGGCTAGAAGAAAGTTCATGAGGACAGGCTTTCTGAGCACTGCAAAACCTGGCCAATCGCCAATGCACAGGTCTCACAATTTCCTAGGGAGAGATCAGTATAATGGAGAGAATTATATATTTCTAATAATTATGTAATTAATATTTAGGATTGAAATCATCCTATCGTCATAAGTCGGTCAAACAACTCTGGAATCAGGGGAGGCATATATTGGTTCTTGAGTGAGCTTATTCAGACCTCTGTAGTCATTGTAGGGTCTCAAGGACCCATCTTTCATCTGAACAAAAAAGAATCCCAGCCCTACAGGTGAAGAGGATTCAGAAACCTAATCCTTTTTCGTGTTTCTCCAGGATATACTCCTCCCTGTACTTCGTTGCAGGCTTGGCGAGGGGGTACGTGCAACCATGGAAAGGAATGGAGCCTTGGAGATGGTCTATGCTGCAATCTAAGGGCCGATGCAGGGATTTATCTGGGCTTGTCTTTTGTCAAAGATATCCTGGAACTTTCGATACATCTCTATAAAGCTAGGAGTGATAGCATTGACAGAAAGTTATTTTTCTCCCATATGGTACCAGAATTTTGGAGACAAGTAGTTTGGCAAGCAGAAGTCCACACTGTTGTCCTGGGAGAATACAATCCATGGATGATGCTGCTAGAACCATAGAAATCCTAAGATTACCGTGCCTGTAGGTGAAGATATGAAAAAAGAGGAGTGTTTGGTGATGGGATGTGCCCACGGAGACTCGTATGGTAACGTTTCCCAGAAGATGGTCCCTGGCACAGAGGTCTCCCATCAAGGGCCTCTACAGCTAGCGGATCCTTCAGCCGAAGAAGAAGTTCCCAGCTGCTCCTGAGTCAATGAAAGCCTGTGTTTGAACTGAAACATGGCCCTGTTAAAGAGAAATCAGTGGAAGGAGTCATGTAGGCCGGGCAGGAAGAGTAACCACTGAAATGCCTAGGGAGGGTTCTATCTGCACTAGGCATTTTGAGTTTCCCGGACAGGTATGGAGAAGGTGGTACCTTAAGCCGCAATAGAGGCAAAACCCAGCAGAATGTCTTCGAAGCCTCTCCTGTTACAACAACCTTGGGCCTCCTATTTGCATGGGCTCCTCTGGCTTGGGAGGCTCATTCTGGGGAGGCTGAAGGTGCAATGCTAGTAGAAAATTGGAGACATCCCGAGAGTGGACCTTCACAATCTGTCACTCTTGAACCCAATGATCCATGTAGAGGTAAAGGACAATTAGTTAATTGAGATCTTTAGGAGTCTCCTGGCATACTAATATGTAATTGAGCTGGTCGTTGAGCCCATGCCAGAAGGCAGCCCACAAGGCCTCATTGTTCCATCCTGTCTCCGCTGTGAAGGTGAAAAATTCTATTGCATATTGACCTACCGTATGGGTCTGTTCTAGCAGAAGAGGTGCGGACTGGGGTGTCAAAGGCTTTTCTTGAAGGCCTGGACAAATGCCAGAGAGTAATTCACAAAGGGGGAGTCCTTCTCCCAGAAAGGGGAGGTTCATATCAAGGCCTTATTAGCCAAGAGGGATATGATGTACTGTATACCAATCTGGAGTGATGGGTGACAAACATGAATAGTTGCAGCTCGAACTGTATGGCACACTGGTTCAGGAAACCCCTGCATGCTGCTGGGTCTCCTCCATAGCGTTATGGAGCTAGGATATGTGGTTCACAGAGCATGAGTGTCACGGGAGACCAGGAAAAATACACCTACTGCTGCGACACACTTTATTCGAGCAAATACCCAGTATGTACCTGGCAGATACCTGGAATGCGCCGCTCCTCACCTCTGACAAGCCCCGTTGCGTTTGCCTTCCCAGCCATGGTTCATGCCTGGCTGACGGGCGGCTGATCTGTTAAATGATAATGATTAGGATTTAATAGGCTGCAATGCTTCGCGTGTCTACCAGATGGCATAAATTCATGAATTGTAATGCAGTATATATATATATATACTGTGCAGTATTGCAGCCAGCGGGAATAAAATGCTTCAATCCCTGCCTGGAAAATACCTCAATGCACTCGGGCAGAAAACAGTCACAAACCTCAATACACCCGAGTATACCCGAATTCGTGGGACTAGCCGAGCTCGAATACAGTGTGTTGCCAGTGTATATACCGGGATCATATCATTGAGCAAAGCCAATAAGTAAAATAAATTGTAATTTATTCCATGAAACAGGCAAACACACATTGAATTACAATAGACAGAAAAAGATACACTTCCTGGGGTCTGGGGTTGTGTAGCAGGGGAGTAATCCCTGTTCAGGTAATGTGCCTTTAATCTAGCAGTGTGGTGGTTAACTGCTGGTAGTCAATTAATAAACACCACCTGCCTGATTGCTTACAAAAGCCTGTCTGTTGAGACAGGAAGTGACTCCTTAGCTCTGACTGAGAGCTGAACTTTGGAGACAGAGCAGTGTTCTTGAGTCTCCCAGGATAGACTGACCAAGAGAACACACATCTCTGGAGCTGACCGGTCTTGAGCTCTGCCCAGCATAGCTGATTGCAAGACACCAAATAAGACTTCTAAACCTGGGTGCTGATTGTCTGTGCACGCATGGGTGCGGTTCCAGGAGAGCAGAGAAGCTTACTCTACAGCACCTAACAGATAAGACTTTCATTATTAAGAGACTGCTTATATCTGCTTATTTCATGCTATGTGTTTGGGGCTGGGAGAAATGCTTAACTAACGGAGATGTGAATTAATTGCATAGGATTTCACTAGAAATACTCCCAAGTGAATAGAAGCTTTGTTTCCCCCCCCCCCCCCCCGTGGTTGGATGATTTCCTGATGAAAAGGAAAAGGCACAATAAAGCCTTATTATAATTTCACCTCATAAAAGCCTCCAATTGTGTACCTCTGTGAACGTCCGTCTACAGGTTGCCAAACTGACTTTCCTAGTTGAAATAAAGTCTTTAAAACAGTCCAGTGCTGAAGTGGGGACTTAGAAAACATTCTGGTTTAAAAAATCCTGCAGCCTTTCTCCTTGCAATCGCAGCAAGGCTTCTCTGGGCCCGGTCCGACCTGTTCTTGCCCTTATGTCAAATTGGACTTCTGGAATCACTTGGGAACACACCCAAGAAAGAACACCAGCAGAGAGAGTTGTTGAAGGGTGACAAGCTGTCTTATACACTTCGGGACAGGCTGTCCCACAGCGTGCCATGCAACCAGTGGCATGGGAATTTAATCCCTGGCCACTCACACACTTTGCCAGGTTTGTAAAACTGGGCCCCTCTGGTTTCAGAACAGTGAGAGAACATGTGCACAAACCGCCATCTTGCCCACTCACTATTCAAAACCCCCCACCTGCTCAATGCCACTAAGTCTGGGGCTAGGCCACAGGGACCCTTTGAACGGAGGATATCGGTGCTTCAGTTAGCCCTCCGTGCTAACAAAAGGGTTCACACCTCTGGGATCTCTGAGGCTTTCAAGTCCTGGCTTCCTCGCAGACGCATAGGCAGCGAGCCTGGTAGCCATGACTTCCACATTCCACAGTTCATTTACAGTACAGGTTATCAATATATATATACACATTAAACTATACCCATTTAATAAAATATATTATGTCCTGTCTTCTGTCTTCTGTGTGCTAAAAGTTATGAGTTCCTATTCTGGTGTCATGAATGGAGTGAGTGTATATTCCCTACAAATCGCTAGCCTCATTCCTGGCACACATGAGAAAAATACTTTTAAACTTTTAAAAACACTGGCTCAGCTTTATAACTTTAGCTCAAGCACCTTCCTGAACCCCTACTCTAGGCTCAGGTTACCTGGGCATGTATATGGGTACCTCTGCTATACTGGGGAATCCCTTCTATGCTAAGGACTCCTATACCTGCAGATATATTTTAACCCCTTCATACCCATTTACCTTGTCTGGAAGATGCTGCAGCAGGGACATAAGAACGTTTCCATGGTCCAAGGATGGCGGAGTAATCTCCGGATACAACTTTTGGGGTATCCCCTAACTCTAGAACCCCGCTACATAGACACATTCAGTAAAGGCAAAAAACACATAATTCTTTTATGTCGCAAAATCAGTATACAGTTGCAGTAATACATGTTTTACATCTGGGTCCCAGAGCAGACACTCTAAGACCCTAACACACCGGTCGGGGTTAACTAAGTGGGCTTGACCTTTATTATAAGCCTGGTTAACCCCTTCACTGTCACAATGAGAAGCGGGGTTACATAGGCAATGTAAGAGACATGTACAGAGGTACAACCAGGATAAAGATTTGGGGATATCAACGCATGGATTTTATTCAGTATGTCCCTTTAAACAATGCAGTAAAATAAACAATGCACAAAATAAATAAACAGCCTATCCCTTTGTAAGGGCTAACACACTTTCCCAGTCCCTATCTGTAGGGCTGGGAGGATAAGCCTCTTTCCAACCTAAAACTCCAAAGTCCAAAGTGGTACCTGTAAGCAGTGAGCCCTTTATGTCAGTCTCTGGGTCTGGGTTGATGTCTGTTGAGAGACCAGCCTCTGGCGGTTCCATGGTTCACTGTGTCCTGGAATAGAGGTCTGGGTCCTTGTGTCTTGCTAGCAGCATAGTCCTGTGCTCAAGACCATGTCTCTTTTTTTTCAACACAGTTCCCTGTGATCAAGAGATCTCGCTGCAGTTCTAGCAGGAGGTTTTTCTACTTGTTTGATTGGCCAGGTGGAGACTGGTTAATTGTCTCTAGTTGCAATTAACCAGTTCCCTGCTGGATTCCTCAGACCAATGATGGCTTTCTATTGAAGCCTCATTTAGACAGGGGTTAAGGCCCTCCTACACGCAATAGGTGGAGTCGGTACGGGAGCAGGATCTCGGTAAACCATGAAGACAATTTGAAATGATTTGCAAAAATGTGGTGATCACTGCCAATTGCTGGTACTGATGAGATGCACACTATTCATGATGTCCTAATAAACAGCCTTGGGCTGAAATGGCCTTCCCTACCTCAGCGGGGTCCATGACCTGAGCAAACTGTGATATTGCTCATCTCAGACTGGCTCAGAGTGCTGAGGCAGAATGTGGAGACTGACCACAGGCCTTGGGACTGAGTCTTCATAGAGGCTAATCCGAGTCACAAGTCAAGGTTAGGCAGGATAAAGATGACTGTCCTAGGTAAAGACAGGGAGAAGGCAGAATCCGACTCCAGGTCAGGGCAGGTAAATTCAGGGGTGATCCAAGGTCAAAACACAAGCTGGTAATAGAACAAACACAAAGTCAAGGGAACAGACACCTTGCTCGGGCATTGACTGGTGGCAAATAGGTGCAAGATATAGGCCTAGGATAGGTGTAGACAATTACGAGTCTCCATCTTAGTTCATGGAAAAATGAGGCTCTAGTCGTGGGCCCCAGGAAATCTGTTGGCAGCCCTAGTTGCATAGAAGTTTGTAGATAATGACAAAGCATGCAACAGGACACAATTTACAAATAAACTACATTTGGGTTGTGCTAGGAAAGGGAGGTTGAAAAATGGTTGAATTATATTGGATAATTGTGTGAAAACACAATTTCACAACTCTTTATTTGAAATAGTAGAACACCACAATCCATGAAACAGTTAATTCTATAGGTTTTGATAGCGTACTTACAATTTAATCGAATTGTCAAGCATGATTAAAGTGTAGTTGCTTAGATATTAAAGTACTGTACAGTCATTTCACTTTCAAACTCAGTTTATGTTTGCTTGGTGTATTATTTTACTGTAGCCACATCAGACTCTTTCACAAGCTCAATAAAACATAAGATAAAAGAGCATACCTGTCTGGATATTGTTTCAAAATATATTTCCAGGCAGCAGACTTAATGGGTTGTCAACGTCATACTAGTGGAAGAATCCTTTAAATAATACAGATACATAACAATACACACATGGTTTGGTACATATTGTACACTGAGATGCTATCAATTTGCAGCAAATATATTTCCTTTACAAAATATAACCTGTAAAATCAGTTCTAGTGATTCTGGGGTTGCTATTGGGATTTCTTTCTCCTTCAATAGATCTAAAGCATGCGACCGCATTGTAAGTACACTGTACTTAATAATGTTTGTTCAATTAAATCTAAGTCTGAGTAACAGCCTTCAGACATTATGGAAGCACTGAGTTCATATTTTAATAATAAGAATGATACAGATTGGGCTCATTATACAATAAACACCACAAGAAAAGAGGCATTGTAATGTACATTAACCGCTTGATGGATAGTACATGTAACAATATTACTATATGTCTACCCTACTTTCTTGAACAATGTTTTCCGTGGCAGATTTGGAAACTTTCTAAACCTGCTGAAATATGGACAGAGCTCTTTGTGCCATCAAAGTTTATACAATTTGTGTGCTCTAAAACAAAAGTGTAGAGACCCTCTTTATTTATTTATTTATATATATATATATATATATATATATATATATATATATATATATATATATATGGTTTTTTTTGAAGCAAAATGTGGCACTGTGTGCACATTTGCATGTCATTCCCCAGAATCCCTTGCTCCAGTGGAAATGCTGTGTGCTGGGTGATAATGGTGAAAGGCAGGGTTGCAGACCTGCCTAAGACATGCAGATGAGCATACAGTTGTATTTACATTATATATATATATATATATATTTATAATCTCTCTCTAATACAAGTGGAACTGTATATGTGTGTAACGGTTTTTCTGAACCGGCCTGACCCACCCAATCTCACATTGGCCCCTGTGGTCTAACCGGCCCCCATTACAGTGTGGTAGTGTCTGGTGGTGCACCTGTTGGCAACAGGACTCCTGAGTCTCCCGCATGATGGTGTGTGGGGAGGACCCGTCCAGACAGGCAGCTGAGGTAGTGTGCTGAGTCTCACCTAGTTCCAGTGCAGCGCCTCCACCTCATCAGGGTCCCTGCATCCGCATGGGGTTGATCCTGTTAAGGAACTCCTCCGTGGTGCTCCACTCTGTACATTCACTCCACACATGTACACGAAAGGGTTTGTGATTGAGAACATCTTTATTGATTGATGTGGGCTAGCTGCCCATCGCAGTAGATATCTAGCCACTCATGTCCAGTCAGTGCCTCCCTTTAAAAGGTGTATCTCTCCTTAGATAGGGATTCCCTATCCCCGCAGGGATCACTGCCCTGTGCCAGGTCCCTGGACACAGTCTCCTCTTCCGTTACTATAACATAACTAGAACTCTCAGTAACTCAGGCTAGTACTAGAACTTGAACTCCTGCCAGAACTCCTCCTCCTCTTAGCAGAACTGGATGCAGATCTAACTTTAGACTCAGTGCTGTGCCTTATGTACACTCTGGAAGCTGACACACCTCTGACATCACTAACCATGGAGTCAGAGCATGTGACTACTCCCATCCATACACAGGGCACCCCACCAGGGTGTGAGAGCAAACCTCCATAATTACTGCTGGCATGCCCACAACTTACCAAGCCTTACTGTCAGCAGGAGAGATGACTGTAGCCATTTTACATGACCGCTACATGTGTAAATAAGATGGTAGTACTTTGAGTTTGTAGAGAGGTGATTGTTTTCTATGCCCCCTACTACCTTTGTACTCAGACCACCTTGACTTCATAAAACAAGAACTAAAGAGGCTGTTAAAGCAGCATTGTATCTTTGCCTTCTCCCTATCTTCTTCAACCATGAAATGTACAGAACACATTGATATCTATTGTTTACAGCAGCCAATACTTATTCTCCATTGCCAGAGTTCTTCCAACTATCAAGAGCAGAGACAGTACTGGGGTAAAGAACATCATATTATTTTATTTGTTTGGCATCAACATATTCTGCAGTGCAGTACAATGTGGGAGGGAGGACAATAACATTGTATGTGAAAAGAGTACATGTATGCAAAGACTGATACTATACGGAGGAAGTCTCTGCCCCCAGGTGTTTCCAATCTTGAAGACGGGAAGGATAAAGTAATTCTGTATGTGAATTTCTTAGTAAGTGTTTTGCTATTAACATGATTGTTCTGAATATGCATT
The DNA here is from genome assembly GCA_036426205.1 of Ascaphus truei. Classification (NCBI taxonomy): domain Eukaryota; kingdom Metazoa; phylum Chordata; class Amphibia; order Anura; family Ascaphidae; genus Ascaphus; species Ascaphus truei. Next base: position 232,104,545 of record CM071569.1, read on the forward strand.
TCTAGAATGAAATAAAGAAAAGAGTCAGGAGAGTGTTGGATAATTCTCCTTAAAGTGTGTTTTTTAAGAAACTTTTAAATGTATGTATGGTAGGGGAGTCTGTGCATGGTAGAGAATTCCAGAGTTTGGGTGCAGCACGGAAAAAGACTTGGATATGGGAGTGAGAGGAAGTAATAAGGGCGGCAGAGAGACAGATCAAGAGCAGAAAGTAGACTACATGTAGGAGAGTCATTGGATATTAAGTCAGAGATCTAGAGCTAACGGTGTTGTGTTAATGAGAACAAGTGTCTTGACCGATTCTGTACGGTATTCATAGACAGTGTAGAGACTTGCATAATTGTGCAGCAGAAAAGGAGCGGTTAGTGAGGTAAATGAGACTGGCAACAGAATTTAGAAGGGACTAGAAAGGAGACAGGTGGCATTGAGGGAGACCAACTAGAAGCAGGTTGCAATAGTCCAGTCGGGATATAATGAGTGAGTAAGAATGTTGTTAGATTTTTGCGTGAAGAAGGGACGTATTTTTGCAATATTGCAGAGGTGGAATGACACAACATGATTTAAAGAGGTACTGAAAGTGCGGGAATGAAAAGGAGTGAGCAGTCAAGAATGACATCTAGGCATATTGCTTGGGGTATGGGGATTATGGTTGTCATCTTTTGTAAATTATAAATCCGGTATACAGTAGGTGTAGAGTTGGAAGAAGGGAAAGTAATAAGTACAGTTTTTGAGATGTTAAATTTAAGATTGTGATTGGACATCCATGAAGAGATCAAAAGACAAAAAGTCCTTACAGGGGCTGTGTGTGTATCCATAGAGATAACAGAAACAGTTGGTGACACAAAACTGGAGAAAAGGAGAAAGGTCAAGAGAGAGATGGTAGTGATAAACAAATTATTGTATTAGTTTACCACAGGAAAAAGTAAAAATGGAGAAGAGTAGATGTCCTAGAACAGAGGCCTAGGTACACCATCTGTGAGTGGAAGTGAGGAGGAGGATGTTCTAGCAATGGAAACATTAAGTCAGTCAGATAGGTAAGCCAGGGGAGGATATTGCCACAGAGGACAATACAGTGGAGGGTGTGCTGAAGGATGGGATAATTACTAGTTTCAAAAACAGCAGAAAGGTACAGATGCAGCGGCCGTTATTCGAACATTTCTCAAAATGGATTTCGAGATTTGCCCGAGATGCTCTCAAAATTTGCCGCGGCAGACTAATAGCCCATCGGATTAACACAGCAGGAGTCCCTGCTGTGTGAGTCCTACTGGGGTCTGCCTGTCTGTAAGAGACGCGCAGTAAGAGAGCTGAATCAGTCACTCTAACGGCACGCCTCTCACAGGCGATCGTGGGGTTTTATTTAGTTTTAAACATTACAGTAATATAGCAGGGGGACTGCGGAGCTGAACCGCATTGATTTCGGGTCCGTGGACCCCCTACTTCTCGAGATACAGGCCCCATCATGGGGTGCCGGTATCTCCTATACATTCTAATGGCCCCTAGCCCCTTAATCACCTTAGCGGTTAATAACCGCAAAAGTAATTAAGGGGTTAACCCACTCTGCCCCGCTACCCACCCGGGAGGCCTAACTGTGGCGGGAGAGGGTTAACCAGGCCAATAATAAAGGTATTACGCGGGGGCGGAACCGAAGCCCGAACCTGGAGGGATCCCCCTGCCTGATGATGCAGCGCCTGTGGGTAGCTTCTCTGGTTTGCGGCGCATCACCCGTGTCGCTACGGGACCTGACACGGGTGCAGAGCCCGGCGCCAATCCTCACAGAGAGTGAGATGGACCCGCAGACTTCATCTGTAGTCAGTAAAGCTACTCGCAGCTCGAAACAGCTACCTGTGGTTAGGTTTACTGACTATGCATTTCTTTAACCCCAGGATGAGCTGAAAAAAAGCTATGTAATGCAGGAGGCATAAGCTGTGGTGGACTATTTCTTCTTGGAAACTAAACAGAAACAGTTGAATTAAACCTTAAACACTGCATGATATACTTCCCTCTCTACATTCATTTATTTTAACATTACATTTTAGGGTTACACAATAAAACAGTGGAGCATTTGTTCAGGTAATGTCTTGAGTTTACAACAGAACATCATGATATCCAGATGCAAAAGTAAAGAGAGAGAGAGAGAAAGATGCTATCAGGAATACACTTTAACAGTTTGCAATGGATTCTCAATTTGTATTAATGTTTTTAAAAATATGAACAGCACTGCATTCAAACACGTAATGTATGACCATTCACTGGAAAAGTACAACTATGATCATTGTTATTTGACTGAGAAAATAAATACACAAGTTCATCAAACATTAGCATTTAATTTAAACAGCACACCATGGTAGGTAGGAGAACATATATTTAACCTCAATTGTCACACAGTTTTCTTATCTTATTAAAAATACTTAATGTAAACTTAATTATAACCAGACTTGATCCTTTTGTCTTGAGTCATATAATTTCTGTCTCTACTGATATATCACTTTGCATGGCCAGAAAAGAAGGTCTGCTCACTGAAGTTTCTGAACATGCATCATACAGTAAATATGCAGAGGATATACAGTAGAAAAGATACTCACGAACCCCATCTATCTACACCCAACCGCTATGGAGGGGATCCCCATGAGTGCCGGGGATTCCTAAATCAATGCTTTATCCAGTTTGAAATTAATTCTTCCCGCTTCACTTCTTCACGCGTCAAAGTGGCGTACATTGTTTGTCTCCTTCCAGACAAAGTACTTGCCTGGGCTGCTCCCATCTGGGAACAGAGATCTGATCTCACGCAAGACATTGGAGCCTTTACCAGGGAGTTCCGTAGGGTCTTTGATACGCCGGCCGTAAGGTATCTGCTGCTTCTACTCTATTCTATATTTCCCAAGGTAATCGTCCAGTTGCGAAATATGCACTCCAATTCAGGACCATTGCCGCAGAGACTGATTGGAATAACGAATCCTTGTTGGCTGCTTTCTGGCAGGGCCTCTCTGAAACCCTAAAAGATGAATTGGCTACTTATGACCGTCCCACTGATCTGGAGGACCTTATCGCCATCTGCATCAAAATGGATCACCGTCTTCAGGAAAGGAGGTCAGAGAGAGCGCATCGCCGGATCGTCTCATCTAGGACCACTCCTGTTCTGGTGAGCACAATGGAACTACCTCTAATGGACACTTCCAAACCCATGCAACTGGGAGGTACTAGTCTCTCTAAATCTGAGAAGCAACGTCGCACAAATTCTGGCCTTTTTCTCTATTGTGGTACACCCGGACATCTTGCTTATTCTTGTCCCAATAAATCGGGAAACGTGACGTTCCCATGAGACCCATGGGAATCTCATTAGGAACTCTTTCTCTTTCCCCTATCTCTACTGATAACCCTTCTAGAATCCTCCTTCCCATCACTCTTTCTGGTAGCGGATTCTTTGTGTCTACTCTTGCCTTTCTTGATTCAGTTCCGGAAGCAATTTTATAGATCAAGGTTTCACTGAATGTCATCACATTCCCCTCATACATAAGAAGAATCCCATAGGCCTTGAGGCCATTGATGGAAGACCACTCCAACCAGCCTTCATCTCATTGGAGACAAAGGTCCTTCACCTTAAAATGGGAGATGATCACTTGGAGAAGATCCAATTTAATGTGATACATACAGTACACCTTCCGTAGGAATCATTCTTGGTCTTTCCTGGCTACAGATTCATAACCCTCAGGTGGATTGGCTGAACAAGGATCCTATTCTCTGGAGCCCCTTCTGCACTAAAAACTGCATTATGGAATCGAGGCGTATCTGTGCCACCACCACGTCTGAGGAGAAAGAAAGTGTACTGTTGCCTGAGGAGTATGCCGGGTTCAGCGACGTCTTTGATAATGTCAAATCCGAAGTGTTACCTCCACATCGCCCTTTCGACTGCCCTATTGAGTTACTTCCAGGTACGTCTCCACCCAGAGGGTCTCTTACCCACTTTCCATGCCTGGGACCAAGGCCATGAGAGAATATATTACCGAAAACCTTCAGAGAGGATTCATCCGTAATTCCACATCTCCAGCCGGTGCCGGATTCTTCTTTGTCAAGAAGAAGGGTGGGTCACTACGACCTTGTATTGACTACCGGGGTCTCAATAAAATCACCATTAAAAATCGTTACCCTCTTCCCCTCATATCAGAGCTTTTCAATCACCTACAAGGCGCTAACATTTTCTCCAAATTAGACTTACGTGCGGCCTATAATCTCATCCGTGTCAGTCAAGGTGACGAGTGGAAAACTGCATTCAATACCAGAGATGGACATTATGAGTACTTGTCCATGCCATTTGGTCTGTGCAATGCCCCAGCCGTGTTTCAAGATTTTGTCAACGAAATCTTCATGGACCGTCTCAATTTTTTCGTGATTATCTATTTGGATGACATTCTGATTTTTTCTAAATCCAAGCAGTAGCATGTGTCCCACGTCAGACAAGTTCTCCTTCGCCTACGGGAGAATCGACTCTTTGCCAAACTCGAAAAATGTCAATTTCATCAAGCATCTACCATTTTTCTAGGATATATAATATCCAACACTTGCCTTACCATGGATCCTGCTAAAGTTAAAGCCGTACTGGACTGGCCTAAACCCACCACTCTCAAAGCCATTCAATGTTTTCTAAGATTCTCCAATTACTATCGCAGATTCATTCAGAACTTTCCTTCCCTGGTGGCTCCTCTTACTGCATTGACAAAGAAAGGGGCAGATCCCACATCTTGGCCTCCCACGGCTATTCAGTCCTACTCTCGCCTTAAAAAAGCATTCATGTCCGCACCCATTCTTATTCATCCTGATCCTAAGCTTCCATTTACTCTCAAAGTTGACGCATCAGATGCCGGTGTAGGTGCTGTTCTTTCACAGAGGAAGACCCCTCAGTCCAGACTACACCCCTGCGCATTTTAAAAAAAAAAAATTCTTCCGCTGAGTGCAATTATGATATCGGGAATCGGGAGCTCCTGGCCATGAATTAGCACTCGAAGAATGGAGACACCTTCTGGAAGGTAGAGAGGATCCCATAACGATCTTGACGGACCACAAAAATTTGCTATACATTGAAGGAGCTCATCATCTGGGTGCCCGCCAAGCCAGATGGTCACTTTTCTTCTCAAGATTCAATTTTATAATCTCCTATCAGCCTGGAACCAAGAATTTCAAAGCAGACGCTCTTTCCCATCAATTCTCTCTTGATGACAAGACTGAGGACCAACAAAAACCCATTCTTCCTCCCAAATGTATTCTTTCTGCTACGACCTTCAACACTCTCAAAAGTATCGTACTGCAACAGGATCACATTCCTGCCAGTCTTACAGTTCCTGAGGGTCGCCTCTACACTTCTCCTCTGCACCGCAAAAAAGTTCTCCAATGCAGTTACTCCTCCAGATCAGCAGGTCACCCTGAGAGCAGGAGAACTTTGGATCTTATCTCTCGAACATTCTGGTGGCCCGAGATTCAGAAGGATGTCAAGAACATTGTAGCCACATGCCCAACTTGTGCCAGGACTAAAACTCCTAGGAATCTTCCTTCAGGACTTCTTCAGGCCTTACCTGTCCCCGATCGGCCATGGACACATGTATCCATGGATTTCATTGTAGATCTACACATATCCAGGGGCATGAACATGATCCTTGTGGTGGTGGATCGATTCTCAAAACAATCCCACTTTGATCGGCGCTCCACAGAGGTGCCATCCAAGCGCTGGTCCGTGTATCTCCCCCTGGCCCCTTAGATTGCCGACGCGGGTTTCTCGCAGGGGAGGTTGGACCTGCGGTCGTTCCCTCCGACGGCAGGCTAGCCCGTTCACGGGAAGGAGCGGTGCATAATCCACGAGCCTTCCCTCCATCCCCAAAATGGCCACCACAAAGCAGTGAAAGGTGGGGAGGTGCTGGATAAAAGAAACTGTGAACTGTCTCCCTTGTACTCCGGCCCCCGAGCTGAGACTTGTGGTGGTCCCTGGGGGCCATCTGGGGCCTGAACTAAGAGGGAGTCCCCAATCAACAGAAATTCAGCCCCAGAGGAGCCGTCCCTTGGCAGTGGAGGGTGGGGAGGTGCTGGACAGGAGAGGCTGTGATCTGTCTCCCCTCTGCCCCCCCCTGTCCCCATAACTCCAGAAAACCCCAGACAACCAATCAATAAAATGACTTTATTTCAATAAAAATGTTAATTCGGGGAGGACTTCCGGTGACATCTTCCGGTGGCATGGTCGGGTTCCAGGGCTCCCGAAAACCCTTGCCGCTAACCCGCTCATTTACGCACCCACCACCACCAAACAAAATCTCCAAAATCCCCCCAAAACATACAAGAACAGGGGACTATGGGCCTCATGCAGTAAGCGACGATTATGTGAAATCGGCAAGCTTATCGATTAGTCATGTTATTGGCGTTTTTCCCTCTCCGTATGCAGTAAGTGCCGAATACATTCAAAATCAAGCCGAAAACAAATCCGCCCACTCTCACGATGATGAGCCGATCACACACAGGTGTATCGGCGTGCGTGGCGGGGTGCTGTTAGGTTGCACAATCACAAATCTTGCTGAATCAGGCGAAACAAGCATGTTTTTGATTGCGCGCCATATTTAAAGGCAACGTGTACTGCTAATCATTCTCTGTGTTGTTGGGAGTGAGAGAGAGAGAGAGACGCACAGAGCTGGACGATTGAAGATTTGCATATTGACTGAGAGACTTGTTGTGTATTGGGAGAGCTTTGTCCTTTGTTGTTTTGTTTACATCTTTGTCTTGTTTTATATGTGGAAGTGGGTCGTGTGATTGCCTGTACATTTCTTGTCTGTTTTTTGTGAGTGCTGGAAGTATGCCCGCAAAGCGTGGGAAGAGTGATGCTGGTGGGAGTGGGAGTGCTACTCGTGCGAGTACGCGTCGGAGTGAACGTTCTGTTCAGGGGAGTGATGTTGCTGGTGCACCGAGTGGTGTTGCTGGGAGTGGGAGTGCTGGTGCTGGGAGTGGGAGTGCTGTTGTTGGGAGTGGGAGTGCTGGTGCTGCGAGTGGTGTTGCTGGGAGTGGGAGTGCTGTTGTTGGGAGTGGGAGTGCTGTTGTTGGGAGTGGGAGTGCTGGTGCTGCGAGTGGTGTTGCTGGGAGTGGGAGTGCTGTTGTTGGGAGTGGGAGTGCTGTTGTTGGGAGTGGGAGTGCTGTTGCTGTGAGTGGGAGTGCTGGTGCTGGGAGTGCTGGTGCTAGGAGTGTGAGTGCTGGTGCTAGGAGTGTGAGTGCTGGTGCTAGGAGTGTGAGTGCTGGTGCTAGGAGTGGGAGTGCTGGTGCTGGGAGTGCTGCTGGTGGCGCAGTTGCTGATGGGGTGTCTGGTGGTGGCGTGCTTGCTGGTGGCCAGCTTTTGGAGGCTCTTCCATTGGAAGAAGGAGAGTCCAGTCAGCACCAGCCAAGCTCTGACCCTAAACCTGCTCGGAAGAAACGTGTGGAGAAGCCACGTAATCCTCGCTTCAATGACCAGGAAAATAGGGCTCTTGTCACTGGCATTCTGGAGCACTATGACAGTCTCTATGGACATTTAGTAGGTAAGTGTAACTTTACATTTATTATTCAAATACATGTGATCCTAGGTCATCTGAGTTTTGTTCATATGCAAATATGGGTACACAATATCTTTCTATGTTCATTAGTGTGGAAACACAGCTTTTTATCATGCCTTACAAGGACAAATAAACACAGGCGGTCAATTTGCCAGAACTGCATACAATATGAATGCAACCTTGCTTACATGTATAGGTTTAGTAGTGAATGCTCATGTGCTTCACATATTACACATAAAACAGCATGTTTGCTATCTCTTGGAACAGCTAGCAGTGTAGGAAACTGGTGCTTATATTATTATTAATTTACCTCATATCTTTTATATGTTTTTCAAGGGCGGACAAGTGCAGCAAGCAAAAAAGAAATGTGGGACACAATAGTCATTGGTGTCAATGCCTGTGGGAATAGTGTCAGGGACAAGTATCATTGTCGGAAAAGATTTGATGATATTAGGTCCAAATTGAAAAAGAAAATACAAGACCAACGCGTGCATGCTACTGGCACTGGAGGTGGGCCCACACCACAACGTCTCATATTGACTCCATTGGAGGAGCTGCTTCGGCCAAAATTACTTACGGTCGTCGTGGAAGGCTTGGCTGGTGACCGTGACATTGGAATTTATCCGTCACAATTTCCAGCAGGTGATAAATATTACTGTACTAGGCGTGTCGTTGCTTACAGTTATTTTGCATATTTACACTGCTTTTTATACTGTCTTCACAATATAAGCATACCTGCATCTATATATGTATATGTCTGATTCTGTATATATATATCTCAAAATAGACATATATGTAGTAGTCCTACTAAAAGCAGTAACTAATATAGCACGTGCCATTGCGTGCTCATTTACATGTGAATTCCCAAAATGCATAGCTGCAGTGGAAGCAATTGATGGTGGGCGAAGATGGGGAACAACAGGGTAGTACACATGTGTAACACATGTTCATGAGAAATTATTAGTAGCTACAGGTACAGAACAGAAATATGTATCATATTATTGTGTATTTTATTGATTTTACTCCGACAAACATGACATTACTGCCTATTTTAAGCATGCATCAAAGAAATTGCATGTAACGGCCTACAAACATCACTGGCACTAACACATCTATAGTTGCTTATGAAAAGGTCCATTTTTGCTTTATGTCATATACAGACAGCATAATGAGGCACACGTATCATATGTTATGTCATTGTTTTCATAACTTAAACACTGCAGATGACTACTTAGCTCATCTACCATTGTGTTAAAGCAGCTGCAATTAATATCTCATCACAGCATACACTTCAACAGAGGGGGTGGGGTTCAGCACACACACTAATTACAGCCTCATTTCACGGTCAACTTAGTTCACACCATTTTCACCTGTTTCAAGTAATTGAAAGGTGTGGCTGATTAGGCTTTTTGGGGAAGGGAATACCTTTCTTACAACCTGAATAGCACAACTGAAGTTAATCACACTCATTTGAAAGCTTAACTCTAGCTACTAAATGCCCCAACAACTCATTACTTATCAAAGCGTACGTCACACATTAGTTCACTCATATCTATAGTTGAACTACTATCAAAGACACATTATCACACACTGCATGTGTTGTCTTGTTGAGTCACAGCCACATTCAGGTGTGCCACATCTTCGATTAATGTACCACACATATCCTCTACCAAAAACAACACTTTTTGCAATATGACCACCTTCATGATAACCATTGTGAATGGTCATCTCATGATAGTTATGTACATTATGATACTGATATCACTACACAACATATGATTTTTATGTACTAATTTAATCTATTTATCCTCACGCATTACTGCAGAAACATAGTATGTTGTATGTTAGGGAACTCAAAACTTCTAAGTACACAGGCATGTACAGTGTTATTACAACTATTTATGTTCACTTTCACACATATTTTCAGTTAAGGAACTGATGTTGTTAGTTAATCATAAATACAGAACATACAATAAGTGTTTGTTCAATATTTACACATGTAAATGTAAAACTTATGTTATTGTTATATATAGTTGCCCCTGGAGGACATGTGTCACCTGAGATGGAACAAGTGTCTTCACCTGGGTCAGCCAGCTCAACACAACTAGAAGGTGAGTGTATCATTTGCTGGCCATATAATATGTGCTCTTCTATATGTTATGTTGTCATGTTCATTATTTGTTTTGCACATCTTCTTTAAATAGGATTACTTAGTGTCAGTGCAAATTAAGTGTAAGGCAACATGTATTGTGTTAGTGATGTGAACTATCATGTAGGACTTCTGAGTTTAGAGCAACTTTTCATTCATTCATATTTCATACTGAGTCCAAACATTATTCGTAAGTCAAGGTAGTTTTTAATGTGAGGTTATAAAACGTATGCTAACATGTTAGGTGTTACTTAGGACACAGTACAATTACATAGTAACACAGCATACATTAACATGCCATTTAATAATGTGTACATTTCTTTTTAGAACATCATGGTGATGAGGATGATGAGTATGATGAGGATGACGCCGCAGAAGAGACTGAAATACAATCATGTGACCATGAAGAGGTGCCAATAGAAACTGTTGTACCGCCAAATCGTCCATCAACTTCCACATACGATGCAATTGTAGCTTCAGAGGGAAAAATAGTGGACGCAGAAAATCGTCGCCATTCAGACATGATGACAGTGCTGGAAAGGATGATTGGACTGCAGGAAGAAACAGTATCACAATTGGCACATCTCCACAGAGTCTTCATTGAAGTGCCTAAACAGTTGCAAAAAATCAACACCTCATTCGAAGCATTAGTTGTTCAGCAAACACAAGCTAATTACTGGAGAATGACTAATGTACCACAATTCAACACCTCACAGCCAGGATCTGTTCATGCAGGTCAGTTTTCACCACATTCATCTGATATTCATTCACCAGGCCCAAATGTTACCGGTCAAGTAGCAGACATTGCTGTGCAGGTTCCTGACGACATCCTACCGCTGCCATCTGTACAAATTCAGCAGCTGACACCTACAAAGGAGGCCACAAAAAGAAAACACAAGCAGTTACTACTGACCAGTTTTTGGTCAAAAACAAAAAAAGACTCACATGAAACAGACCGACCATCACTTGTGCAGTGTCTACCAACTTGCTCACATGTGTCAGTGGGCACAAGCTCTGTCGGTGAGTCACTTGCCACAAGCCCTGTCCGTGAACAGTCAGTACCCACAAGCCCTGTAGGTGAGTCACTGCCCAAAAGCCCTGTAGGTGAATCGCTGCCCAAAAGCCCTGTAGGCCCCCCTCCGTCCCCCACCTTCGTCCCCCCCTCCCCCCATCCTCCAGGCATCCTCCCACTCAAATATAGGCCCAATCACCTGGTCTGACCATGCCCCCATTGAACTCTCTCTCTCTCTGCCCTTCATAAAGAATAACCCATACAAGGGGAAGCTAAACGACTCCCTGCTCCACTGCCAAGAAACAGAGATGTTAGTTAGAGAAAAACTCTCTATCTTTTTTCAAATTAATAAGGGGTCAGTCTCGGCCCCAGCAATGCTGTGGGAGGCCCATAAGGCCTCAATCAGGGGCGACCTAATCTCAGTCGCGGCCCATAAGAAAAAACAGAAACTCAAGCTTCAAAAAGACCTTACAGATAAGATTGCGCAACTTGAACAACAGCATAAGCACACAGCCTCCAAAAAAATATTCAAACAACTAAACCAAACTAGAGCAGCCCTCAAACACACCCAATTCGAAGAGGTAGAGAGAGTACTGAGATGGTCCAGACAAAAATTTTATGACAAGGGCAACAAGGCGATAAGCTCTTGACCACTAAACTCAGAGGCACCCGAGTTAAATCACAAATCTCTAAAATCCGCACTAAAAACTATCAAATTTCATATATGGAGAAAGAGATAGCTCAGGAATTTGCGGATTTTTATTCGGACCTCTACAACTTACACCCCCCTAACCATGACCCGACATCCCTCGAGACAATTACACAATACCTGGAGCACTGTAACCTCCCATCCCTCTCGAACAAGGAACTAGACGATCTAAATAAAGAAATCTCCCAGGAGGAACTATCAGGAGCCATTGGTTCTCTTAAATTAGCTAAACCGCCCGGCCCGGACGGGTTTACCAACGCTTATTATAAAACATTCTTGCCGATTCTCTCCCCCTACCTCTTAGATATGTTCAACTCTTTCCTGCAAGGGGAACCGATCCCCTCTACAATCACCGCGGCAAACCTGGCAATTATCCACAAGGAGGGTAGAGACCCTCTCCTTTGTGGCAACTATAGGCCAATCTCCCTTCTGAATATCGATCTAAAACTCTATAGCAAGATCTTGGCAAACAGGCTCAACCCAATTCTCCCACGGCTCATTCATATAGATCAAGTAGGATTTGTGTCAGGTAGACAGGCCTCTGACAACACCCGCAAAATTGTGGATATAATAGACCATGTGCGCCTCACAGGAAACAGAGCGATGATCCTTAGTCTTGACGCAGAAAAAGCGTTTGACAGAATCAAATGGTCCTTCCTAGATCAAACTATGCTGAAATTTGGATTCAGTGGCCCCTTCCTGCAGGGGTTTAGAGCCCTCTACCAAAACCCAACAGCACATGTAAAAATTTCAGGGGGCTTCTCGGACCCCATTAAGATCAGAAATGGAACCAGGCAGGGTTGCCCCCTTTCCCCTCTATTATTCACCCTAACAATTGAACCATTAGCGGCCACAATTAGGGAAGATCAGAGCATTAAAGGTATTAGAATTGGCGAAACAGAATACAAAATCTCTTTATTTGCTGATGATGTGATCCTGACCCTCGCGGACCCCCACGTCTCCCTCCCCAATTTCCAAAGAGTGCTATCCCAATTCGGCACTGTATCTGACTACAAGGTCAATATGGACAAGTCAGAAGCTCTAAACGTATCCCTATTAGACCAGGAATGGAGACTCCTACAAGCTAACTATAAATATCGATGGAGCACTACCCATATTAAATACCTAGGAGTCAGAATCTCAAGCACCTATAGCTCCTTATACCAATCCAACTACCCCCCCTTGTTTGACCAAATCAAAAAAGACCTGGAGAAATGGAAAAAGCTCCAAATTTCCTGGTTTGGAAGAATTACATCAATAAAAATGAATGTCCTGCCGAGACTTCTTTATTTCTTCCAAACACTCCCTGTCCCTGTCCCAATTGCAGCCCTGAAACATATCCAGGCCCTTATGTTCCAATTCATTTGGAATGATAAACGGCCAAGAGTACCAAGGTCTGTGATGTTGTCCCCCAAGACAAGAGGAGGTGTGGGGGTCCCCGACGTGATCAGATACTATTCGGCGGCCCAGTTGAAGCAGGCTGTGGTTTGGAACTACGACCCGGCCTCCACCTGCTGGCTAGCGATCGAATCACATCATGCTGCACCTGCCACCCTCCAGGCCCATCTCTGGTCTCCTGTGGGAAGGGAGGGAGGACCACGGCGATTCGCTCTGGGGCAATGAGATGCACATGGGATGTCTGGCTCAAGAACAAAGGGAAATATGGCCTGCTAGCTAACCCATCCCAACTTACCCCCATCTTTGGAAACCCACACTTCCCGCCTGGGTGCTCCAAAAAACAATTCGACCAATTCCAAGGTCTAGGAATAAGGCTGATTGCCGATCTGCTGAAAAACGAGGAGATCCTCTCCTTCCAAGAACTCCGCGACAAACATAAACACCAAGGTCTCCATCTGTTCAAATTTTTGCAAATTAGGCACTTCCTACTATCCCTAGCCCCAAACGCTAAATTCCCCCCATTAACCAGGTTTGAATCCAGAAGCTTCTACAAGAAACTACGGGGCTTCTTTTCCCCCTGGACCCCTTGACCTTCGTGCTGAGCAAACCTATAGATGACCTGCCCCCCCCCCCCCCTGAGTAGACTAGTATCAGCTATCCTAACCACAGCCAGATGCTCAATAGTGGCGGCGTGGAAACACACCAAAGCCCCATCGAGAAACTCGGTGTTGAGAAGAATAGACGAGGTCATGGCCATGGATAAACTTACAGCAATGCTCAATAAAAAAATGCCACAGTTTCGGAATACCTGGAACCCCTGGAGCGGCCCGCTAGGACTAGGCCTGCATTAGGCCGTCCTCGTACTGATGGAAAGGGAGGAAGAAAACAGAGTTCCCCAATCCTCCCCCCAACCCCCCCCAAACCCCCCCCCCAGTATGTCTTCCCCCCCTCCCCCCCTTTATAGGACTTCCCCCCCCCCCCCCCCCCCCCCACCAACTGAAAAATACCCATTTTGGGACAACATGTTGTTTAACTCAGTGAAAAATCTTGTCATGTGCCTATGACATTGTCGTTATCATTTGGATGAATGTTGTTCTCAATAAAAAAAAGTGATACAAAAAAACAATCCCACTTTATACCTCTCAAAGGCCTTCCAAAATCTTCCAAACTGGCTGATATATTAATCAGGGACATTTTTCGCCTTCATGGAGTGCCACTGGTCATTGTATCGGACAGAGGATCTCAATTTGTGTCTCGCTTCTGGCGTTCTTTTTGTTTTCAATTAGGCATTACCCTTCACTTTCCTCAGGATATCACCCACAGACTAATGGTCAGACTGAGAGGACCAACCAGTCCCTGGAACAATACATACGATGTTTTGTGTCCGACTCACAGGATGATTGGTCCGAACTTTTGCCTTGGGCAGAGTTCGCCCATAACAACGCACGAAGGGGATCTACTCTGGAATCCCCATTTTTTGTGAACTATGAGTTCCACCCATCTACTCTTCCTCTCTCCTCTTCCTCATCTGGGGTCTCAGTGGCAGACGACAGAATTAAAGAACTGCAAAATCTCTGGAAAAGGGTTAAAGCTACAGTTCAGTCAATATCCTGCATGTGTGTTTTTTTTAATAAATCAGTTCTGTAGTAAGAAAAAATACTTTTAGCATTTTCTGTTTTAAAAAAAACAACTTTGAAAGACCAATTTTCTTGTATTCTATTTTAACAAGCATGCTTGTTCCTATAGCAACGATTTACATTCCCCATATTTAAAGATGTCGCCAAACTTTGCCGATCAATAGACGGAGAACGAATTGACCGGCAGCTATGCAGTTCTTTAGGTAATTAGAGATTGCCCACATGAAACTATTGAAGTAAAAAAATAAAAAAATAAAAAAATAAAAAAAATAAAAAAAGACTGAACTGCAGCTTTAAGGTGAACATCAGGACAGCCACCAATAGGCAGAAGATCCAGGCAGATCGTCATCTCAGGCCAGCGCAGGATTTCAAGATCAGTGACAGGGTCTGGTTGTCATCTAGGAACATCAGGCTGAAGGTCCCTTTTATGAAATTCGCACCCAGATTTCTCTGTCCTTTCCCTATCGCAAAAAAAGATCAATCCAGTCGCATATCGGCTCTCCTTGCCTTCTTCTATGAGGATCCCGTCCATCTTTCATGTGTCCCTGCTTAAACCTGTTGTTCAAAATGCACATTTGGTTCCAGTCTCTCTTACTCCTTCTCATTTGGTGCAAGGCCAACCCGAGTACGAGATACAATCCATTCTGGACTCCAAGTTCTCAAGAGGATCCTTACTTTATCTAGTCCACTGGAAAGGTTTTGGCCCAGAAGAAAGGTCATGGATTCTGAGCCATCGGGTTCACGCCAACAGGTTGGTTCATTTTTTCCATCTCAAATTTCCGGACAAACCATCCTGGAGTCGCCCAGAGGTCGCTCCTAGAGGGGAGGTACTGTTCAGCCTTCTACGTCTGGCACTCAAGTATTGCGTTCCCAAGGCGGTTCCACTGCACGCACGCGTGGGCGATGCGTAATTTACCTGCCCTCCCAGATCCCTTCCCATTCTCCGCCCCTGCTCCGAAGACGGACATGCGCTGTGCGCGATTGGCGCGCGATCAGGTCGCCACCCCTTGACATCAGTGATGCGAGGAAGACAGGCTTCCCCTGGACCCGCCTCCAGGCTTTGTTCCCATTCGGATAACAGGCATGCGCAGTGCGTGAGTGGCGCGCGATCGGATCGCCACCCCCTGACGTCGGTGACGCGCAGGACATAGCTCTGCCCCTAGACTTAATCAGGCTGCACATAGGGTGTACCTGAACGACCCAGCAGCCTATCAGCATGTTCCCTCTTGTTCCGCCCCACCTGTCATTGGTGGGAGGTTCTTTAAATACCTGCTCAGCCCAGACTATCATTGCTGAGCATAATCTTGTGTGACCCCGTGCCTTGCTGCATTCCGTTCCTTGTTCCTGCCTTGTGCCTTGCCTTCCTTGATCCTGATCTCCCTGCTGCCTGACCCTGCTTCGTTACTGGACTCCTCATCTCTCCAACTCTGACCTAGCTACGTATGACCATCCTGATATCTAAACTCCTGACCTTGGCAAAGTACCCCGATGATTCGCTACTCTCCAATCCTGACCTTGGCTAAGTACTCCAACGATCCGCTACTCTCCAATCCTAACCTTGGCAAAGTACTTCAACTATCCGTTACTCTAAAATTCTGACCTGGCAAGTATAATGATTACTCAACCTTCTGTACTCCCGACCCAGCTTGCAAGACTAATCTACATCCTAGGCGTGCCCGCATGGCTGTGGGTTGGCGTTTCTCAATTCCCTACCTCAGCACTGCGGTCGCGCTTCATTTGTGGTGAGCTACGCGTTACAGTGAGTTAATGTTAAATCTTATACACCCATTCTCCAGTTGAATGTTATTCAAAATTCTTCCATAACATCTGCTCAATTAAAAAAAATTGCACAGAGTGCATGCGTTTTTACGGCATCAAATGCTTGAGCACTCCACAAATTTAAATGGATAAGATGAAAAGATACATTTTTTTTTTGAATATCTGTGAATGTGCTCGGAGGAGCCGAAGCCCCCAAAGTCAGTGAGAGATATGTAACCCCCCTCCTTTTGGTGTGGTTACTAAAAGTACACTAGGAGTTGACAATAGAATTAAGGTAAGCTCCACCCAGTGGTGACACACATACCACATCAGAGGTATAAAGGGAAGGAGCATAGGATTCTTGGAGAGTGTTCCAGCATGGCAGTAGAAGAGAAGTTTCATACATCAGAGTTAAGGAAAGCGTTCCCCAAAGTATAGTTTAGGTCAGGCCCACCGTTTGTTGTAGCAAATGGGTATCTACTGTATGATGCACACTTGGTGAAACAACAGTAAATAAATATAAGTGACAATTAATATGTGACAGTGACTGCGTATGGATGCAGAGCAGATACATCACTAATGCTCTGCTGCAGTGTTTCTCCATGTCACAGAATGCAATCACATAGTCTGGTGTGTGGTTAGCCTCATGCAAAAAGAAACACAGGTATAAACATAGATTGTGTAATGCAGTTTACTAGAGGTTACACACAGACAAACACAGAGGGGAAAGGGAACACACTTTCCCCACTATTTGAAAACAGTGAGTGACTTGAGGCGCACTCCAACCCTGCTTGCAGCTCTGGTATTCCGTGTACATGGCCGTATGAACAGCTTCCCGGTCCGTCTCTCCATCTCCACACTGCTGGATGATGTCAGCTGTTGGAGCTTCAGGTACGGTGGCCTCAAAGAACCAAACACCAAAAGACCCTACGCGTTTTGCCAAGTTCCTCTGTTTCCTCAGGGGTTCTGTTAGTTTCACTTAGTCCTATGGTACTGTAAGGAATCCGCTCCTGGGTTTGGCTGGAACTCATCCTTACAGAGCCATTGCGTTTCCAGACAAACCTTCCCTGAACTTGCAATCAAGTATCACCTGCTTCTTGCTGCCTCCTGTGCAGCTTTGTTCCAAAGCAAGTGTGTGCAGCGCACAGCAAGAAAGAGAAGCAGGTCTGACAAAAATTTATTACTTTATTGGGAAGCCATTAAAATCAAGGATAGCAGCCCTTCTACGCGTTTCGAGCAGGTTGTGCACTTTTAGGTAGGCTGGACTCGCGATAATTACACATCAATGAGCCCAAGTAACAGATAAAAAGGGAAGTCCCCCCTCAGCGCTCTACGCGTTTCCACCCCTGTGGGGCTTTGTCACTCTTTTGAAGTGTTGGGACCACATATAACTTAATATATAAGTAAAAACAGTGACAATGTGCACGCCAATTACATTGGGAATACGTGAAAAACAAAATAGATGTGCGCAACAAAAAACCTCTACTGTTTTAAACCCCTTACACCTCTCGTGTTAAATATACCACAACCTCTGTGTTAGGAAATGGCGTCGCCAGCTGTGTGTAGGGTATTAATTACCCCTAGAACACCTGAAAACAAGAAAAAAAGCGCAACGCCCCAAATAAGTGGAAGTAAATAAAATCAATTGATTATTTGTTTATAGGTTAAATATCTGCGTACATCAATTATAATAAGACAGATCTATATTTTCTTTAGACCGGTAACACCTAAAGTTTCTGTGGTGCCTGTATTGAATAATATCTATCTTATAGCTGTGCTTGGTCTTTACTTTACTTAATGACACAATGATAAGGTGTTTTTTCCAGGTCTATAATATACTGTACTAATTTCATTGTGTTAATATATGTGTTCTCTTAACAAATTTTTAACAGAGTTTCTGTTTTTTTTTCCGAATTTTGCACATCAACACACAGTGTATAGGCTATCTTGTATTATTTAAATCTATTTTTACCTAGCTGATATAACTGTTTATTATATATGGTGTATTAACTAATAAAGAATTGTTATAATAGTACACACGCTCCCTTAACCTGATGGGGTTAAACTAGTCATTATCAGATCTACTCCACTGCTTCCAATCACTCATACACATTAAATGGAATAACCATGCCATATTGTGATTGGTGCATTGTGATTGACAGTGTTTGACCAATTAGGACGTTGCGAGGGTATATAAGTTTTAATCAATGTAATTTTTCACATATCCCTGATGAAGTAGCGTGCTACGAACACTTGATAGATATTTGCTTTTAATTAGTCCAATTGGTGATTTTATACCCAACTTGTATTTTTGTGGCATATTTCGATCGTGTGGTGTTTTACCTTTAAGTGCCGAAAATCTTCACTTACGGCCATCCGCACTTTAACGGCCATCGTTGAAACTCTATGGGACACCTGGACTAACACTCCAAGCTAACGGAGGCTGGAACCTCTCTGATTCTCTACCTCACGTTAATAACTACTGGTAACCACTGCGACGGAGAGGTGATCGGGAGAGCTTACTGACAAGTAAGACTCAAACTGTAGCCAACACAGCCCCAAGCAGAAGCTGCGCTCCGAATGTCCTGAAGTGCCAAGACTTCCGTTCAGCAAGTGGGAAAAGTTCCTGGCAGTGAGGTGGATGTCCCTCGTGCAGTAACTTACCCTGTGATGCCCTGGTAACCATGTCTATTTTACATGAAATGCTGTCTTATTACTAATCTGATGTACGCAGATATATTACCCATCAACAAATAATCAATTGATTTTTTACTATGTGCGTTTGCCTTTTTTTTCTTGTTTTTCATTGGATAAGTGACTCCTTTATTTATATATACCTTTTTCGAGCCACCCCAGGTGAGCTGCCATATATGCGGCATATACATGTTTGATGGGGTCCGCAGTTGGTTGTAACCACCACTTCGGTCACGCCCTCCGTATACCGCTACAGGCTACTCCCACACTAGGTGGTTAAGTCAGGAGACTGTGCTTTACTTATTTCTAAACTCCTGCTGTCCGACATCAATTTTGCAATTAGTATATAGACTATATATTCCTGGATTTACCTCTGCAGCACATGTGAAGTTGAGGGGGCTCATCCCTCCCAACATTTTTTCTTCCCTCTGGGTAACTCCCTCTGTATGCGTTGCAGAATATGTTTGGTGCTTTACAAATAAACGATTAATATGTTGATTCAAGTGAAAAACATGTTCAGTACATAACCCAATTTTCTTTCCCTTGTTAATTTGTAGCTTACAGCTTTCAATGTGCCATTGGTGATGTTATAGTTTACAATACTACAACTGAGCCTGTAAGGAGCTACTGTACTGTGTTTAAGCTACTGTACTGTGCTTAACCATCATTTAGACTTTCTTACTTGGAATTCTTCCAAAGCTTTCTACTTTGGATTGACCAAGGATACTTTTACAGCAATTTGCATACGTAGGTACAAATAGGTATATTCTTACCTATGTGTCTATGTAAATGGTATTGTTCCACCACACATACTGTAGCTTACTTGCTCAAATATTTAAATGCTTTCCAAAGTTTTCTACAACTAATTCTTTTTATTACCATTTTAAGCTTTTCTCATGGTTTATTACTTTTTATTGTTTTCATTTTTTTTAACTAAAATGCCAGCACGTCAGGGCTCACAGACCCAAGTCTCACTCATGAAAGGCTGTCTGCTGGCTTTGAAGTAATTAGGTGCTCTCCACAGACTGTTGGCAATATCTTATAAAGATTCACAAATTTTTCTTTGGCCCAAACCTCAAAAACCTCATTTTTTTGGTCTTTGTACCCACCAACATCTCATTGAAAAAAACAATTTTGGAGGGACTGTTACGACTTATTCATTACGTCTAACACAGAGCAATGCATATCAGGTATTCCAGTAGTATTTAATATGATACCCTTGATGGTCTTATGCATTTTTTCCTCCTAAACTTTAACTGATTAGAACGCCGAGCACACAAAAGTACATTTGAATATATTTGTCGCTGAAGTATATCACATTTTTCTTAAATTTCTAAAACATAGCATATACAAAAAGAACCAAAACCAAAATAAAGACCATACAAATGGTCTTTTTTAAGTACCTTTAATAATATAAAGAGACAAGACATGTCATGAATGTCCATAGAAAAGGGACTGTCTACAGCAGGATTGCGCAAACTTTTCAGTCTGTGCCCCCTGCCTTCTCACCCCAAACCCCCCTTACCTGTCCTCTGGCGTCTTCTGATGTCACAAGTAAAATATATTGCCATATTTTTTCTTTTACTACTTTTTATTATAATAAAGGATTTCTCGCGAGTTTCTCTATTTGCTGTTTGGTAAATGCAGAGAGGTCTTTCCTCTAAACTCTCGTTTGAACTGGACACCACTTGACTGGTAAAACTTGAGTCCGATTTTTTAATTATCCCATTGCCCAACACAGTGTTGCACTATTTTTTCATCCTTTCCCCCCCCATTTTTATAGTTCCCACGAGACATTTTCGCTCTGCGATTTTGTGTATTTCACTTCCTTGTGGTAGGAATCTGCTTGTAGGGCTGATCTCCAGACATTCTGGTGGCACTTCTGCTTGGCCCATTGAGGCATGTCCCTCATTCCCTTTCTGGGACATGCTCTTCATAATATGGCGATACTAGAGGATCCTAATCCTTGGAGCACTATCCCTAACAGAAGGGTATCAAAAGACCGATAGAATCTTGGAGACCCTAAAACATATAAGTTCTTATGTGAGTGATCCCACGAGTACATTTCAGAAAAGACTAGAAGGTTTTCGGGTATTATCAGTTATTACAAGTTTAATTACCACTTCAGCAAATTCCATAGATTACCTATTTTTTTTATTTTATTCCCCAAGATCCACAGTGTTTGCAAAAACCACCAGGAACCCATTTATTTCTGGGATTAATTCTATTTCCCAGAATCTTTCTGAATATATTGATTTTTATTTACAAAAATATTTGTTAGAATTACCATTTCATCTACGAGATACCACCCCAAGCAATAAATCTTCTGGACCAATGATATTGGTAAGAAGATTTTTTGTTTTGTGACTGGCGATGTCACACGCTCTTTATATAAGCATTAACCATATGCAGTGGTAGGCTGTCGGGGACATTTCTTAAAGAGATAAAGAGATGAAAGAGGAACAAGCTGCATTCATAATCAAGGGTATTGAGTTCATTCCTAAAAAATAATTACTTTTGGTTCGCGATGATCAATTTATATCCAATATTTGGTCCGGCCATGTGAGACCATGTTCCGCACAGGCTAATGCAAACCTATTCATGGGAATGTGGGAGGAGAACCATGTGTGGCTTGGCAGTGAGCTCTGTGCGGGCCTGGTCGTATGGTACTCTCGCTATATCGATTATATATTTTTATTTGTAGAGTAATAAAAAAGCAGCTGTAAATTTATAAATAAACGTAATCAGAATCATCTGATCTAAACTCCACTTACAGTATGAGCAGAGATGAAATGCAATTTCTGGATTTAGATCTGTATATCCACGACTGGAAAAATCATTGCAAGACACATTGCAAAACAGTGGATTGTAACACATATGTCCATAAAAGTAGTTGCCACCACAAGCAAGTGGTTGACAATGTTCCACACAGGTCAAATTAGAAGGTTAAGAAGAAATTGCACTTCGGACCTAATATTTCGGGAACAGACAACCCTCCTGTCCCCAATGGCAATAAGGTACTTTCACATTCCAGGGTATCGAATATATCCCGATGCCCACCAAGGGTTGGTAGACAGAACCAAACTGTTGGACAGACGCAAAGCATACTGGATTTTAACCCTGAAACAAGAGCACACTTTAGGCATGAACATTGATTGGGATTTGAGTCATTTTTTGTAACTTTAATTATATATACATTCATATTTAATATGTTATTGATTTATGTTTAGTTGCATTACTTATAATTATCTATTATGGATTCTATTATTATTAATTTATTATTTTTTGTCACTATATTTATTTTTACTATATTACTAATTATAATAATTAATTTACATTTCATTTAATTATAATTTATTTTCAATAATCAATTATTTTTAATATAGTTTGATTTTCATGCTTTCCTAATCATTGTTCATGTTATACCTGTCTGGTCTACCATAGGTCTATATTAAATTCTTACATTTTCTGTCAATGTGTGTGGATTTATTTACTTATGCATTACACAATCATAACTGAATGGGCATAGTTACTCCCCTTATATGAGGGGTTAGTGACCACAATAGTTCTATTTTGTTTTGTATATTTCCACGCATACCGCATTTGTCCTCTGTGAACTACAAGGTTTCTAATTTAGCCCTGATTTTATATTATTAGTTCAAAAAGCTTTTATATATATATATAATATACATACGATGTTGTTTTAATGCTGGTATTACTTAACTGCTTCTATTTATTGTATTATATCCTATTTATCATCCTCCATCACCATATATTATGTTCAGGGTTGCTGCTTCTCAAGCATTCAGATTCCTGTGTTTTTTTTAATAATGTATTGTTTGTGTTGTGTATTGTCTTGTATGAATCAAGTTTACTTTAGAAAAAACAGCATACCACCTTACTTGCCCGCCTATGGGGATGCACTTACGTCAGCACGACGACGTCTGCGGACGCGCCTGATGACGTCATCCTGATGTTGCGACGGACAGCTCTGGTGAGTATAAAAGCATCCTTTTCATACCTTGTACACCTTGTAAAAGTGCTTGTTGCAGAAACGCATCGGTGCGTTCATGTAGTCCGTTTTTATTGTTTTTCTAGCATGCAATAAATTGATCACTAATCTAGTTTAGAGTTGCCTGGCTATTTTTTCCTTTCTCCTGGATAACCAGAAGCAGGATTTCCCCCTGGCTGTGCTCTGTCCCACTCCTACAACTCTACCCTCCTAAAAGAATGGTTATGGAGAAAAATATTTATAAATGTTTAGGATCAAGGCTTGTATGGTTGTGGACTGATAAAAGTAAACCAGTTCTCTTCCAAAACCACGGGAGAATTTTTTGTATCAAAACTTGTATAAAAAAAGGGAAAAACACGCTCATCCAATTGTATGTTATATCTGTGAAAAACAGGTGCTCAGAGGAAAAATAACTAGTATAACAAGGGTTGATTCCCAAGAGGATCAAAAAGGCTCCCTCACAAAAAGAGCACCAATGTTTGGACTACATGAGTAGACTAACAGTGGTCTAACAGGTAAGTGCTGTCGATAGGTCAGAATAAGCCTATCATGACCGGAAAAAGCCAGGGATAAAAATAATAAAGTTTTATTTTCAAATATTTTGGTTAAAAATACATATATCACATTCAAAAATTAAAATAACCCATAGTGAAAGTGCGGATAAGCATATATTAGTAAACATCCTGAGGATATCAAGTTAATTGCTATCCACAAGCGTCTAATTTCCTAAATTCAAATATTTTTAGATAACAGGTAAGTATCCACTCAAAGCCTATAAACAACAAAGTCTCAATAGGGTGTCAATTTAAGGCAAGAGTATCAGAACAGTGAGTAATCAAATTCCTGTTACCAACAGGTGTAATATATCCAGCTCTGTAGTGAATAAGAATCTATCACTAACATAGTATAAACGAGGCTTGTTAATTTGGAGTATGTCTGTGTTCCCACCATGGAAAAAGTAGAAGGAAATAGAAATATTATATTTCCAGGCTCCGCTTGTATGCATAAAAAGAGATATATATGTTCTATTCTCTTAGTATATGAAGTCCCTTCACAGACCTTAAGAATAATCTACCTTTGTACCCCTTTTTGATTGCAGTACTAAACGTCGATGTCTCAACAAACTTGTAACCAAAGATATACACTATCTACCTAGCCTAAAAAAGTAAACAGAGATTTGACCTACCTAGAGATTAGCCCTAAGAGACCTGGAACAAGATAAAACCATCATTATAAAACCATCCGATAAAGGTGGAAATGTGTCATCTCAAACCAGGAAGACTATATACAGGAATGCAAACGCTTGTTGTCTGACGTAAAGTTATTCCATCTTACAGACTAACCCCACTCCCGCATACCTTAGACAACTGACAGATATACTTACGAAGGACTGGAACAAAACCTGATATCCCAAAAAGAGTACAATTTTATTCTGATTAAAAACTCTAAGGTTGGCCAACGTTCTAACTCATTTACCTAAAATACATAAGAAAGTGAGACCACCCCCTGGAAGACCGATTTGTCCGGCATTGGCAATTTGACCTCAAATAAAGCGTATATCTTGATCGATTTTTTTACGCTCTTTTGTAGAGACTTTGCCATCCTATGTTAGAGACAAAACAGATGTACTAATAAAAAATTGAAGGTATCATTTGGACTCTAAATACTATTTGGTGAGCTTAGACGTGGAGGGATTATACTCGAGTATTCCACACGACTATGGAATTGCAGCAATGGAACCATTTTTGAAAGCAGAGGTATTGACTGTATACCCCACAACGCATTTGTTCTCAAGTTGTTGAATTATGTTCTGACCCACATTTCTTCTGTTTCCACAATATTCTCTACCATCAGATACAGGGACATGATATATGCTTATTCTACCTATATCGCAGCACTTACCTGTTAGACCACTGTTTGTCTACCTCATTGTACTCCAACATTGCGTGCTCTTTTTGTGAGGGAGCCTTTTTTGATCCTCTTGGGATCACCCACTGTTATACTATCAAAAACTTGATCAATTGCAACCACTGAACATGTAGTGTATTTACTAGAATGCCGGTGTGGACTTCAATATGTTGGCCACACTACAAGAAAGTTAAAATGTAGAATTCTAGAACATGTAAGGAACATGTATCAATGGTCAGAACACTCACAATGTCCATGCATTTCAAAATTCATTACCATTCAGCACCCACAGGTTTTGAGATTTTTGGGAATAGAATATGTCCCAAGAAATTGAGAGGGGGCAATAGAACACAAACTATTTCTCAAAAGAAAGTTTTTGGATACACAAACTCAAAACCCTAAACCCCTTCAGTCTCAAGTGATTTCGATATAAACACATTTCTGGTCTAGAGCTATTTTAATAATGTCTATGACCCAAATAATTCCATTATTAGCTGTCCTTTTTATAACCAATTTAGTATATAACCATTTTTTTAACGTATTATTATATTCCCATTAAAGTACATATAAGATAATTGCACTAAAGGGACTTCTGTTATCATGAATAATCATATACTGTGCATACTGTTACTTATGTTTTCTTCTCCCTTATCTTTTTTTTAAATTATTTTATAGTTTATTTATTCATCCCATTTATTTGTACTGACCTATACTGCCACTGTATCCATCATTTTTTATTTGGAGGTTTTTTTTAATGTAAGTCCCTAAACTCACACTATATACAGTATAAATTTAATTACAATTTTAAACATTCACTTTGCATATCATTATACTCATATAGGTTGATACGATCAATATAAAATGACTCCAGTTATGGACCTATAATCTCTGGATTTTTAGTGGATCCATTAATCTCTGGTGTTTAACCGAGGAGGTAAATGTAACCCTATTGATCAGATATTAACTGATTGCCAGTTTTAATGATGTTTCTTATACTGACATCAGCGTAAATCCTAGTAATATTTTGATTTTTAATTTGATGACTAATCATATTTTTGTCTCCATTGTAGTTAACCTCATCAAAGATCTCATTTACATGTTTAATGATGAAGAAATATGGCTGAAATGAAGATACTGTTGAAATTACTGAAAAGGACTGGGGGGTCTCTGGAGAAGGATTGAAGGCGATGTTCAGTAATCCATTTTGTCTGTTCATGTTTCAGTAATCCATTTTGTGTGTAGAATGTGTGTGTGTGTAGGAAGAAAGTTTTGCTCTTAGCAGATTTAAGACGGTGTCTGTAGTTTCCGCCCACATTCCCAGTGTAAGGTTGTATGTGGTTCCATAGAAACTGTTTTTAATAAGCCAGTTTTTAAACCACTTTTAATGAACTGTAAATTGATTGGTTTATGAATTAAGGAGTGGTTGTATAATCTGCCTAGTAACACTTATAAACAAGGAAATGAAATGTATAAAAAAAAAGCCTGCTGGACACTCCTAGCAGAGAGTCTTAAAGACTTTTGAAGATTATGATCATACTTTACAATAACTAACTTATCAAACGAACCCTGTTACAAACATTGACATTCATTTATTTACTTATTAATGTGATATTGTATTATTAAAAAATTGTGAGGAGTATATGCAGTAGTTTCCATATAGTATCTATAGGATTAGATGTTAATACATTAATTACTGCATCATTTTAAGATTTTCCATGATATAAAATATGTATGTGTAGTGCTATACTATTTCATTGACACCTGTATGTCCTCGTCAACTACTCTGCGCCGATTAGGTTCTGATTACAATTGTTATTAGCCGCATCAAGTTAGGACTGCGTAGAGCAAGGGTATAAATTGCAGTACTTGTAACGCTTGTGCTCACCACCAAACCAGTGCAAGACCGCGGGGCTGAGGTGGGGAAGGAAAAACACCGACCTTAGACCACGAACCAAGGTCCCGTTTTTGTATTCCGTAGTCTTGCGTAACCAAGGTCAGGGTTGGAGAAAGTAGAGTAGTCCATAGGCAAGCCGGGTCAAGGTAGGCGGCACAAGGAGCGAAGGTCGAGGTCACTGACAAAAGTTTTGGCAGCAGAAAGCTTCACCGAAGATGCTTCAGTCAGGTGCTGCAGCGCGGCGGGTTACAGGACCTGGGGAACTAGGTGGATGAAAGCCATGGGAAACCAGGGTTGCAGACATGCTACAGGAACACTGAGGATATCGGCGTAGCCGCTTCAGCGCGGCAGATTTGAAGTCTGCCAGGAACAAGGAGTAGCACTGAGGCTACAGTGAAGCAAGGCCTTGGGAAGCAGGGGTAGAAGGAAGAGCTAAGGTCCCAAGGAGGCCAAGTCCGGCCAAACACAGTGCTGTTGGTAAGCACAGTTACTGACAAAGAATTACCAGTTTATGTTCAGCAACTTCCGTGGGGGAAAGGGCAGTAGCTAAATAGCACAAGAAGCCAATCAGGCCAGAGCTGCACGGATGTATGGGAGAAGTGATGGCTGAATTCCTGGTCCTAACTTTCCTAGTTTAGTCCATCCACAAAAAGGAAAAACACGCTGGTATTAACCCATTAAACATTATTCCTGTCACACATCTAAACCTAATCAAAAAAGGCTCTATGGCACCCTGAAGTAGGGGGTGGCAGGGTGATTACCCCTCCCCTCCTCATTAGGTTGGCCCTTGGTATGATACTCACATAGTCCCCCAGCATCTCTCCTTAGGCGTGCACTTGTATCCGAAGTCCAAATGTTCCAAACAAGTGTGTGCAGCGCACACAGAGAGAGAAGCAGGTCTGACAAAATTAATTACTTTTATTGGGAAGCCATTAAAATCGAGGTTAGCAGCCCTTCTACGCGTTTCGACAGGTTGTGCACTTTCTAAGAAGTTTCTTGAGTGTGCATCAATACAATCCACACAATGATAAGTAATTAGCAAAGTTGCAGATCGATCGGCAAAGATTCGGCTCAGCGGTTCACTAAATGGCTGTCGGTGAATCAGAGGAGGACCCAAGATGCAAAGATCTGTGAGTATCATGTGATCAGGCAGTCTACTAGAGAGAGGGCAGAGCTCAAACAGGGGTGTGTCAGAGTAGGTTTCAGAAGAGGGAGGAGATGTGACTTTGTAAATGATTGCTATAGAAACAAAAAATGCAAATTACATTGTAATACATTCAAAATGTAATTTGAGTAGTTAAAAAAACATGTAGGATATTTCATGGTCTGCAGCTTTAAGGCCAACAGGAAATATCTTTTGCTATAGAATGACTAATGAAGGATTATATTCTAGCGTGTGTGTGTGTATACAAATATAACCAGGTTCCCCTGAAAAGTGCACAACCTGCACGAAACGCGTAGAAGGGCTGCTACCGTCGATTTTAATGGCTTCCCAATAAAGTAATTAATTTTTGTCAGACCTGCTTCTCTCTCTTGCTGTGCGCTGCACACACTTGCTTTGGAACATTTGGACTTCGGATACAGCTGCACGCCTAAGGAAGACTGCTGGGGGACTATGTGAGTACTCATACCTAAGGGCCAACCTAATGAGGAGGGGAGGGGTAATCACCTGCCCACCCCCTACCTTCAGGGTGCCATAGAGCCTTTTTTATTAGGTTTAGAGTGTGACAGGAATAATTGTTTAATGGTTAATACCCAGCGTGTTTTTCCTTTTTTGTGGATGGACTAAACTATGGAAAGTTAGGACCAGGCATTTCAGCATCACTTCTCCCCTACATCCTGTGCAGCTCTGGCCTGATTGGCTTCTTGTGCTATTTAGCTACTGCCCTTCCCCCAGGAAGTTGCTGAACATAAACTTGGTAATTCTTTGTCAGTAACTGTGCTTACCACAGCACCTGTGTTTGGCCAGACTTGGCCTCCTTGTGCCTTAGCCTCTTCCTTCTACCCCCTGCTTCCCAAGGCCTTCCTTCACTGTAGCCTCAGTGCTACTCCTTGTTCCTGGCAGACTTCACATCTGCCGCGCTGAAGCGGCTACGCCGATATCCTCAGTGTTTCCTGTAGCATGTCTGCACCCCTGGTTTCCCATGGCTTTCCATCCACCCTGTTCCCAGGTCCTGTACCCGCCGCGCTGCAGCACCTGCACTGAAGCATCTTCGTTGAAGCTTTTCCTGCTGCCAAACCTTTTGTCAGTGACCTCGACCTTCGCTCCTGTGCCGCCTACCTTGACCCCGGCTTGCCTATGGACTACTCTACTTTCTCCAACCCTGACCTTGGTTACGCAAGACTACGGACTACACAACCCGGACCTGGCTTCGTGGTCTAAGGTCGGTGTTTTTCCTTCCCCACCTCAGCCCCGCGGTCTTGCACTGGTTTGTGGTGAGCACAAGCGTTACAAGTACTGCATTTATACCCTTGCTCTACGCAGTCCTAACTTGATGCGGCTAATAACAATTGTAATCAGAACCTAATCGGCGCAGAGCTAGTTGACTGAGGACATACAGGTGTCAATGTAAATAGTATAGCACTACACATACATATTTTATATCATGGAAAATCTTAAAATGATGCAGTAATTAATGTATTAACATCTAATCCTATAGATACTATATGGAAACTAACTGCATATACTCCTCACATATTTTTTAATAATACAATATCACATTAAATAAGTAAATAAATGAATGTCAATGTTTGTAACAGGGTTCGTTTGATAAGTAGTTTATTGTAAAGTATGATCATACATCTTCAAAAGTCTTTAAGACTCTCTGCTAGGGAGTGTCCAAGCAGGCTTTTTTTTTATACATTTCATTTCCTTTGTTTATAATGTGTTACTAGGCAGATTATACTAACCACTCCTTAATTCATAAACCAATCAATTTACAGTTCATTAAAAGCTGGTTAAAACTGGCTTAAAAACAGTTTCTATAGGAACCACATACAACCTTACACTGGGAATGTGGGCGTAAACTACAGACACCGTCTTAAATCTGCTAAGAGCAAAACTTCTCTCATACCACACACACACATTCTTACACACAAAATGGATACTGAAACATAGAACAGACAAAATGGATACTGAACATCGCCTTCAATCCTTCTCCAGAGACCCCCCAGTCCATTTCAGTAATTTCAACAGTATCTTCATTTCAGCCATATTTCTTCATCATTAAACTACTGTAAATGAATCTTTGATGAGGTTAACTACAATGGAGACAAAAATATGATTAGTCATCAAATTAAAAATCAAAATATTACTAGGATTTACAGCTGATTGTCAGTATAAGAACTATCATTAAAACTGGCAATCAGTTAATATCTGATCAATAGGGTTACATTTAACCTCCTCGGTTAAACAACCAGAGATATAATGGATCCAATCAAAATCCAGAGATTATAGGTCCATAACTGGAGTCATTTTATATTGATCGTCATCAACCTATATGAGTATAATGATATGCAAATTGAATGTTTAAAATTGTAATTAAATTTATACTGTAATAGTTGATGAGTTTAGGGACTTACATTAAAAAAACCTCCAAATAAAAAATTGATGGATACAGTGCAGTATAAGGTCAGTACAAATAAATGGGATGAATAAATAACTATAAAATAATTTAAAAAAAAGATAAGGGAGAAAACATAAGTATACAGTATGCACAGTACATTGATTATTCATGATAACAGAAGTCCCTTTAGTGCAATTATCTTATATGTACTTTAATGGGAATATAATAATACGTTAAAAAAATGGTTATATACTAAATTGGTTATAAAAAGGACAGCTAATAATGGAATTATTTGGGTCATATGAACATTATTAAAATAGCTCTAGACCAGAAATGTGTTTATATCGAAATCCACATTGAGACTGAAGGGTTTAAGGGTTTTGAGTTTGTGTATCCAAAAACTTTCTTTTTGAGAAATAGTTTGTGTTCTATTGCCCCCTCTCCAATTTCTTGGGACATATTCTATTCCCAAAAATCTCAAACCCTGTGGGTCTGAATGGTAATGAATTTTGAAATGCATTGGACATTGTGAGTTTCTAGACCATTGATAATGTTCCTTACATGTTCTAGAATTCTACATTTTAACTTTCTTGTAGTGTGGCCAACATATTGAAGTCCACACCGGCATTCTAGTAAATACACTACATGTTCAGTGTTGCAATTGATCAAGTTTTTGATAGTATAACAGGGTTGATCCCAAGAGGATCAAAAAAGGCTCCCTCACAAAAAGAGCACGCAATGTTGGAGTACAATGAGTAGACAAACAGTGGTCTAACAGGTAAGTGCTGTCGATAGGTCAGAATAAGCCTATCATGTCCCTTGTATCTGATGGTAGAGAATATTGTGGAACAGAAAGAAATTGTGGGTCAGAACATAATTCAACAACTTGAGAACAAATGCGTTGTGGGGTATACAGTCAATACCTCTTGCTTTCAAAAAATGTTCCATTGCTGCAATTCCATAGTCGTGTGGAATACTCGAGTATAATCCCTCCACGTCTAAGCTCACCAAAATAGTATTAGAGTCCAAACTGATACCTTCAATTTTTCTTAGTACATCTGTTTTGTCTCTAACATAGGATGGCAAAGTCTCTACAAAAGAGCGTAAAAATCGATCAAGATATACGCTTATATTTGAGGTCAAATTGCCAATGCCGGACACAATCGGTCTTCCAGGGGGTGGTCTCACTTTCTTATGTATTTTAGGTAAATGATAGAACGTGGCCACCTTAGAGTTTTTAATCAGAATAAAATTGTACTCTTTTTGGGATATCAGTTTTTGTTCCAGTCCTTCGTTAAGTATATCTGTCAGTTGTCTAAGGTATGCGGGAGTGGGGTTAGTCTGTAAGATGGAATAACATTTTACGTCAGACAACAAGCGTTTGCATTCCTGTATATAGTCTTCCTGGTTTGAGATGACCACATTTCCACCTTTATCGGATGGTTTTATAATGATGGTTTTATCTTGTTCCAGGTCTCTTAGGGCTAATCTCTCAGGGTAGGTCAAATTCTGTTTACTTTTTAGGCTAGGTAGATCTTGTATATCTTTGGTTACAAGTTTGTTGAAGACATCGACGTTAGTACTGCAATCAAAAAGGGGTACAAAGGTAGATTTATTCTTAAGGTCTGTGAAGGGACCTTCATATACTAAGAGAATAGAACATACTATATCTCTCTTTTGTATGCAATACAGCGGAGCCTGGAAATAATATATTTCTATTTCCTTCTACTTTTTCCATGGTGGGAACACAGACATACTCCAAATTACAAGCCTCGTTATACTATGTTATGTGATAGATTCTTATCACTACAGAGCTGGATATATTACACCTGTTGGTAACAGGAATTTGATACTCACTGTTCTGATACTCTCTTGCCTTAAATTGCACCTATTGAGACTTTGTTGTTTATAGGCTTTGAGTGATACTTACCTGCTTATCTAAAAATATTTGAATTTAGAAATTAGACGCTTGTGGATAGCAATTAACTTGATAAATCATCAGGATGTTTACTAATATATTGCTTATCCTGCCACTTCACTATGGGGTTATTTTAATTTTTGAATGTGATATATGTATTTTTAACCAAAATATTTGAATAAAACTTTATTATTTTTATCCCTGGCTTTTTCCGGTCATGATAGGCTTATTCTGACCTATCGACAGCACTTACCTGTTAGACCACTGTTAGTCTACTCATTGTAGTCCAACATTGAGTGCTCTTTTTGTGAGGGAGCCTTTTTTGATCCTCTTGGGATCAACCCTGTTATACTAGTTATTTTTCCCTCTGAGCACCTGTTTTTCACATGACTATACATACATATATGGATGAGCGGTTTTTTCCCTTTATACAAGTTTTTGATACAAAAAAATTCTCCCGTGGTTTTGGAAGAGAACTGTTTACTTTTATCAGTACCAAACCTACAAGCCTTGCATCCTAAACATTTATACAATATTTCTTCTCCATAAACCTTCTTTTAAGGAGGGTAGAGTTGTAGTAGATGTGGACAGAGCACAGCCAGGGAAATCCTGCTTCTGGTATCCAGAGAAAGGAAAAAATAGCCAGGCAACTCTAAACTTAGATTAGTGATCAATTTATTGCATGCTAGAAAAACAATAAAAACGGACTACATGAACGCACCGATGCGTTTCATGCAACAGCACTTTATCAAGGTGTACAAGGTAATGAAAAGGCTGCTTCTTTATACTCACCAGAGCTGTCCGTCGCACCATCAGGATGACGTCATCAGGCGCGTCCGCAGACGTCGTCGTGCTGACGTAACGTGCATCCCCATAGGCCGGGCAAGTAAGGTGGTATGCTGTTTTTTCTTAAAGTAAACTTTATTCATACAAGACAATACAACACAACAATAACATTATTAAAAAAAACACAGGAATCTGAATGCTTGAGAAGCAGCAACCCTGAAATAATATATGGTGATGGAGGCATGATAAATAGGATATAATACAATAAATCGTAGCATTTAAGTAATACCAGCATTAAACAACATCGTATGTATATTATATATATATATAAAAGCCTTTTTAACTAAATATATATAATCAGGGCATAAATTAGAAACCTTGTAGTTCACAGAGGACAAATGCCGGTATGCGTGGAAATATACAAACAAAATAGAACTATTGTGGTCACATAACCCCTCATATAAGGGGAGTAACTATGCCAATTCAGTTATGATTGTAATGCATAAGTAAATAAATCCACACACATTGACAGAAAATGTAAGAATTTAATATAGACCCTATGGTAGACACAGACAGGATAAACATGAACAATGATTAGGAAAGCATGAAAATCAAACATATATTAAAAATAATTGATTATTGAAAATAAAATTATAATTAAATGAAATGTAAATTAATTATTATAATTAGTAATATAGTAAAAATAAATATAGTGACAAAAAATATATAATTAAATATAATAGAATCCATAATAGATAATTAATAAGTAATGCAACTAAACCATAAATCAATAACATATTAAATATGAATTGTATATATAATTAAAGTTACAAAAAATGACTCAAATCCCAATCAATGTTCATGCCTAAAGGTGCTCTTGTTTTCAGGGTTAAAATCCAGTATGCTTTGCGTCTGTCCAACAGTTTGGTTCTGTCTCCACCCCTTGGGGGCATCGGAATATATTCGATACCCTGGAATGTGAAAGTACCCTTATTGCCATTGGGACAGGAGGGTTGTCTGTTCCCGAAATATTAGGTCCGAAGTGCAATTTCTTCTTAACCTTCTAATTTGACCTTGTGGAACATTGTCCAACCACTGCTTGTGGTGGCAACTACTTTTATGGACATATGTGTTACAATCCACTGTTTTGCAATGTGTCTTGCAATTGATTTTTCCATCGTGGATATACAGATCTAAATCCAGAAATTGCATTTCATCTCTGCTCATACTGTAAGTGAGTTTTAGATTCAGATGATTCTGATTACGTTTATTTATAAATTCTACAGCTGCTTCTTTATTTCCTCTACAAATAAAAATAATATAATCGATATAGCGATACCATACGACCAGGCCCGCACCGAGCTCACTGCCAAGCCACACATGGTTCTCCTCCCACATTCCCATGAATAGGTTTGCATAGCTCTGTGCGAACCTGGTCTCCATGGCCGTACCACATATTTGGAGATAATATTGATCATCGAACCAAAAGTAATTATTTTTTAGAATGAACTCAATACCCTTGATTATGAATGCAGCTTGTTCCTCTTTCATCTCTTTATCTCTTTTAAGAAATTCCCCTACAGCCTATACACACTGCATATGGTTAATGCTTATATAAAGAGCTGTGACATCGCCAGTCACAAACAAAAAATCTTCTTACCAAATCATTTGGTCCAGAAGATTTATTGCTTGGGTGGTATCTCGTAGATGAAATGGTAATTCTAACAAATATTTTTGTAAATAAAAATCAATATATTCAGAAAGATTCTGGGAAATAGAATTAATCCCAGAAATAATGGGTCTTCCTGGTGGTTTTTGCAAACACTTGTGGATCTTGGGAATAAAATAAAAAATAGGTAATCTATGGAATTTGCTGAAGTGGTAATTAAACTTGTAATAACTGATAATACCCGAAAACCTTCTAGTCTTTTCTGAAATGTACTCGTGGGATCACTACATAAGAACTTATATGTTTTAGGGTCTCCAAGAATTCTATCGGCTTCTTTTGAATACCCCTTCTGTTAGGGATAGTGCTCCAAGGATTAGGATCCTCTAGTATCGCCATATTATGTAAGAGCATGTCCCAAGAAAGGGAATGCAGACATGCCTCAATGGGCCAAGCAGAAGTGCCACCAGAATGTCTGGAGATCAGCCCTACAAGCAGATTCCTACCCCAAGGAAGTAAATACACAAATCGCAGAGCGCAAATGTCCTCGGGTACATATAAAAATGGGGGGGGAAAGGATGAAAAAATAGTGCAACACTGTGTGGCAATGTGGATAATTAAAAAATGGACTCAAGTTATTCCCATTCAAGTGGTGTCCAGTTCAAACGAGCAGTTTAGAGGAAAGACCTCTCTGCATACCAACAGCAAATAGCAGAACTCTCGAGAAATCCTTATTATAATAAAAGAGTAAAGAAAAATAGTGCAATATATTTTTACTTGTGACATCAGAAGACGCCAGAGGACAGGTAAGGGGGGTGGGGTGAGCAGGCAGGGGGGCACAGACTGAAAAGTTTGCGCATCCCTGCTCTAGCTACAGTACCTTTTCTATGGACTTCATGACATGTCTGTCTCTTTCTATTATTAAGGTACTAAATAAAGACCATTTTCTGTATGGTCTTTATTTTTTGTTATTGGTTCCTTTTGTATATGCTATGTTTTAGAATTTAAGAAAAATGTGATATACTCAGCTACAAATATCTTCAAATGTACTTTTGTGTGCTCGGCGTTCATATCAGTTATAAGTTTAGGAGAAAAAATGCATAAGACCATCAGGGTATCAATTAAATACTACTGGAATACCTGCTATGCATTGCTCTGTGTTAGACGTAATGAATAGTAACAGTCCCTCCAAAATTGTTTTTTTCAATGAGATGTTGGTGGTACAAAGACCAAAAAAATTGCGTTTTTGAGGTTTGGGCCAAAGAAAATTATTTGTGAATCATTTATAAGATATCTGCCAAAGTCTGTGAGAGCACTAATACTTCAAAGCCAGCAGACAGCCTTTCAATGAGTGAGACTTGGGTCTGTGAGCCCTGACGTGCTGGCATTTTTAGTTAAAAAAAATGAAAACAATAAAAGCAGTAATAACCAGAAAGCTTAAAATGGTAAAAAGAATTAGTGTAGAAACTTTGGAAAGCATTTAAATAATTTGAGCAAGTAAGCTACAGTGTATGTGGTGGAACAATACCATTTACATAGACACATAGGTAGCAATAATACCTCATGTACCTACAGTATGCAAATTGCTGTAAAAGTATCCTTGGTCAAATCCAAAGTAAAGCTTTGGAAGAATTCCAATAAGAAAGTTCTAAAGATGGTTAAGCACAGTACAGTAGCTTAAACACAGTACAGTAGCTCATTACTAGGCTCAGTGTAGTATTGTAACTATTAACATCACCAATGGCACATGAAAGCTGTAAGCTACAAATTAACAAGGAAGAAAATTGGGTTATGTACTGAACATGTTTTTCACTTGAATCAACATATTATTATCGTTTATTTGTAAAGCACCAACATATTCTGCAACGCATTACAGAGGGAGTACAGAGGGAAAAAATGTTGGGAGGGATGAGCCCCCTCAACTTCACATGTGCTGCAGAGTGTACAATCCAGGAATATATAGTCTATATACTAATTGCAAAATGATGTCGGACACGCAGGAGTTTAGAAAATAATTCAAGCACAGTCTCCTGACTTAACCCCTAGTGTGGGAGTAGCCTAGCGGTATACGGAGGGCTGACCGAAGTGGTCTTACAACCAACTGCGGACCCCTCAAACATGTATATGCCGCATATATGGCAGCTCACCTGGGGTGGCTCGAAAAAGTATATATAAATAAAGGAGTCACTTACTCCAATGAAAAACAAGAAAAACAAAAGCGCAAACGCACATAGTAAATAAAATCAATTGATTATTTGTTTATAGGGTAATATATCTGCGTACATCAGATTAGTAATAAGACAGCATTTCATGTACATAGACATGCGTTACCAGGCATCACAGGGTAAGTACTGCATCGAGGGACATCCACCTCACTGCCAGGAACTTTTCCTCCACTTGCTGAACGGAACGTCTTGGCACTTCAGGACACTTCAGGACGCAGCTTCTGCTTGGGGCTGTGTTGGTACAGTTTGAGTCTTACTTGTCAGTAAGCTCTCCCGATCACCTCTCCGTCCAGCTGGTTACCAGTATTAACGCTGGTAGGAATCAGAGAGGTTCCAGCCTCCGGTTAGCTTTGGAGCTGTTAGTCCATGTGTCCCATAGAGTTTCACGATGGCCGTAAAGTGCGGATGGCCGTAAGTGAAGATTTTACGGCACTTAAAGGTAAACACCACACGATCGAAATATGCCACAAAAATACAAGTTTTGGGTATAAAATCACCAATTGGACTAATTAAAAGCAAATAATCTATCCAACGTGTTTCGTAGCAACGCTACTTCATCAGGGATATTGAAAAATACATTGATTAAAACTTATATACCCCTGCAACGTCCCTCATTGGTCAAACTGTCAATCACAATGCACCAATCACAATATGGCATGGTTATTCCATTCATGTGTATGAGTGATTGGAAGCATTGAGTAGCTCTTGATAATGACTAGTTTAACCCCATCAGGTACGGCAGGTGTACTATTATAACACTTCTTTATTAGTTAATACACACCATATAATAATAAACAGTTTATATCAGCAGTAAATAGATTAAATAATACAAGATAGCCTATACACTGTTGTGTTGATGTGCAAAACTCTGGAAAAAAACAGAAACTCTGTTAAAAATTTGTTAAGAGAACACATATATTAACACAATGAAATAGTACAGTATATTATAGACCTGGAAACACCTATCATTGTGTCATTAAGTAAAGTAAAGACCAAGCACAGCTATAAGATAGATATTATTCAATACAGGCACCACAGAAACTTTAGGTGTTAACGGTCTAAATGAAAATATAGATCTGTCTTATTACTAATCTGATGTACGCAGATATATTACCCTATAAACAAATAATCAATTGATTTTATTTACTTCACTATGTGCGTTTGCGCTTTTGTTTTTCTTGTTTTTCAGTTGTTCTAGGGGTTAATTACCCCTACACACAGCTGCAGACGCCATTTCCTAACACAGAGGTTGTGTATTATATTTAACACAGAGGTGATTAAGGGGTTAAAACAGTAGAGGTTTTTTGTTGCGCACATCTATTTTGTTTTTTCACTGTATTCCCAATGTAATTTGTGCTGCACATTGTCACTGTTTTTAATTATATATTAATTTGATATCTGTGTATACCAACACTTCAAAGAGTGACAAAGCCCCACAGGGGTGAAACGCGTTAGAGCGCTGAGGGGGGACTCTCCCTTTTTATCTGTACTTTGCTCATGATTTAATTTAGCGCAGTCCAGCCTCACCTATTTTTGCCAGCAGTGCCCGCTGATCTACTCCCTTCATTGAGTGGGTGTACAGAGACTTGATAATTAATTACATAAACCGAGTTACATACAAAT
Organism: Ascaphus truei; assembly: GCA_036426205.1. Taxonomy (NCBI): domain Eukaryota; kingdom Metazoa; phylum Chordata; class Amphibia; order Anura; family Ascaphidae; genus Ascaphus; species Ascaphus truei. Next base: position 232,143,050 of record CM071569.1, read on the forward strand.
ATGGACCAGATATTGACAAACAGATACAAAATTGAATGAGGGTCCTACTCGTGAGAGCGTACAATCTAGAAGGAATGAGGGACAATGTTGATACAAAAAGTTAGTGTCTGCTCATTTTGGAACAGAGTATGGCTCAGCTTAGAGTATGGTCCAGCAGCACAGTTGTTCTCATTAAGGTTTGGGGCGCAGGCAGTGAATAGGTGTCATCGGGGTCAAAGACAGGTCAGAGGACAGGACAAGCAATACAGGCAAGAACCTTTAGTGATAACTAAAACTCAACATGGTACAGGTACAGAGAACTAGGGCATGGCAGAACAGTCAGAGCAATAAAACAAAGGTAAAACAAGGCAGGGAACAGACAAAAGACAGGACACTAATAGAACCAAGAAAAAACAGAGTGAAATAATAGAAAAGACTGGAGCAGAAGCACAACCGGTGGATAAACAAGGAAACTGTGAATAAAGGGGGTTTAGGTAAATATGTCAGGAATGTCCCTAACTGTAAGCTGGTATGGTAAGCAATAATAGAAGTGCGCAAGGAACTTTTCTGCTTTAAAAACTTCTGCTTTGGGGTGCTCAGACAACATCCCCCATAGAGGTACATTCTTTCCCTTTGTTGTAACTATCTGTGGCAATTCAATCCCTTGCTTCTGACTGTTCCCACCTCCACTAAGACCTTTTGGCAGGGTGCCCTCTTGCATGAGGATTCATACCCCATCACCCTAACAGAGCCTTTCTGGGGTGATATTCTTAGGTCCTTACTGAGGAGCCTCCTATAGCGTACCTTGCATCCCCTCTTGTGGGTGGAACATGCCACAGGGCCATATAGAGGGGCCCTATTTTTCCTGAGTGACACTTTCCCGAAACTGGAAAATAACAAAGGGATCCTAATACTAACACATAGTTACAGGCTAACAGGACTTACACTATATATACAGCGAGATCACTCATCTTGGTCTCCACCTTTGATCAGAACCTAGAATGTTCCATCTCCACATATATACCCAATAGTTATATCACTAGTCACTATGACTACTATGGGAGGAGTCTTAAAACGCTGGTAAATGACAGAGGCTCAGGAAGAAAGATGATGAAAACTGGGTTTAATAAATAGCAGAAACAAGCAATTCAAGTTCATTAACAGGTAGGCACAGTGGTGGATTTCCCATTAGGCCTGTTAGGCCCGGGCCTAGGGCGGCAAAATTTGGGGCAGCATACATTGGCACTAGCCTCCCGCGCATGCGCGATAGGCGCTTGCCAGCCACTCGTGCGCATACACAATCGGCAATTGCCGGCCACTCGTGCATGTGCGATTGGCACTTGCCAGCCTCGCATTCTCGATCAGCAACATGATGTCACATGGTGTCACGTTGCCATGGCAACAGGACAGGGCGTCGTCAAATTACGCTGGAGTAGGAGGACAGCACCAGGTAAGTGCCTAAGTGCCAAATAGTTTTCAAATCCACCACTGGGCAGCAGTATAACTTAAGCGGTTAAGGCAAGGCAAAGTCCAGAGCAGATCTGAGGTCACACATAGGTTATCAATATACTTAGCTGGGCAGGAGAAATGCAGAAACGTGAGCAAAACAGGAACTGAGTTGCAATGCCAGGAACTGAGGCACTTCCTGAACTTTAAATAGGCCAACGCAGGAAGTGGGAGAGTCCTGCGTGAAATTCCTCTGGAAGTTGTAGTCTTAACCCTTTGCGGTCCAATTAATTTTCACTAAGTGCGCCAGCGGGTCTAATTTAATTTTCGGAAAAAACCCCACATATAGCTCACTGCACATACTCACTGAACACACTCACTGCACACACTCACAGCACACTGCACACACACCACACTCACAGCCACCCCCTACCTCCGATGTCAGCTCCTGGAGCATTGTGGGGCTGCCTGCGGGGATCGGTATGGGGCTGGGGGGAGGTGGGGGTTGGAGGTGGATTGAAGGGCAGAAGAATTCAGTGCACGGGGATGGGGGGAAGGGGGGGTCAGTGAGGCTGCTGATGGGGATCGGTGCCGAGCTGGGGGAGGGGAGGGCAGTGCGACTGCTGGGAGAAGTGCAAGGGGAATACTGGGGAAATACGACATTGGACCGCAAGTACTAAAATATTTTGTCGGATATATTCCGACATAGGACCGCAAAGGGTTAAATCTGTTTAATCTTAACTTCTTTTTTTTTTTTGTCTTGTTAGAAGTAAACATTTTTGGCTGAAAATGAACTTGTGGTACATCTCTTTCCACATTTAAAACAGCCTTGAGGTTTGCTTGGACTACAACTCTGATTATTAGTATCATTATGTAGCACTTTTTCTGACACTCTAAGCGACTACGGGTAACTGCACGCACCTGTGGCACCAGGAGATATGAGCCTCCGCTAGCTGGGAGCCTAGGGTAACACTTATTAGCGCAGCGCCTCCACTTAACCAGGATCCCCGTCATGTAAGATTCCCCTGGGCAAGAAACATACCAACACAATTGCGTGCAACCAGTTTTACTGTGTGTAATATTATCTTATAACTCTATATGAACCATGGCTATGACACAAAATGCATACACTTATATTATAACACTAAGCACTATACTTATATTCTAACGCTGTTAACTGAAGATGTCCTTATAACACAAGTGGCTCGGCCACACCCCTAGGGAATATTGTCCTGTACAATAGTGGCTCAGCCACGCTCTTATGATTATGTCTCTGTCCCATCACCGCGTGCCCCACACACCGTGTCCGTGTAGTAAGAATAGAACGATAGCTGCGTGTACTTAGGCCTTTGGCCACTCACTAGTGTCTCCAAAGAGTTATGCCTAAGGCGGGATCAGCGCCTGTTGACCGGTGTTGGTGTACTTGACGTAATTAATACCTTCCGGTCACGGCGGTGACCGATACCACTTCGCAAAGGATCAGACGCATCCGACCCTTGACCTCCCGATGTCGCGGTGTCCAGTCGTCTGGTCCCAGATGACTGTACTTGCCGCAACTCTGTGGTTTGTCTCTAATCACTATTGAGTAAGGTGACAACACTTCCACTATAGGGCGTCCCTCCAGCTCAGCAACCTGCTGGGACTCAGGGTATGCTCCTAAGGGCCTGCGGGGATAGCTGTCCTATGCAGGCGGGTCACGGACCCCCTGCACTCGCACTACCTCCTCCGTCTCCTTCCAGATCTCCTCTGACTAGCGTGGTCTCTCCCCCATGCTTCCCTTTCCTCCTCCCGTAATTCTAGCCTCCTGATTGGTTCCTCCCAACAGGTGACCACTCTAGGGCTCATGGGAGTTGTAGTTCCTCCACAGAGCCTTTTCCTTACAGGCCCGTCGTTCGCGCGCGCTTCAATTGCGCATGCGCGACCTTTCCACTTTCTCAGTGCCCTGGCAAAGTTGCGCAACAACATGGCAGCGCCCTGTACTAGCGTGCCGCCGCGGAACCTGCCACACTCCCACCGAGCGCACGTAGGAGCTTCCTAATACAACCCTACATTCTCCCCCTCGCAGAATCCAACGTCCCCGCTTGGGTCAAACTCACGTAACTATACACAGAACGTTATATAATAAAAAAAATTAACGCAACACAGTACATCTTACTTATCACTCTATATCAAATTGCACATTTCATTGAACATTACCGCTACAGACTGCACTCTGCGGCGGGCCCACTGCTGAGCCTCATAATGGGTGCCCCAAATTGATCATAAGCCATCCTCAGTGGAGGTTGACCAGTTCTTTGGCTTCAGCGAAGTTGCTCTTCAGCTACCTCCTTGGGAGAGTAGTAAGCCTCGTGTGGCATTTCCAATTCTACCCTTGAGGGGCTTGATAAATCTACAAAGTCTCTTTGAGGTACAAAGCACGGGCTCTGCAGGTCTAGGGGCTGACTCACGGGAGTCAGCGTATCTGTCATTGGGCCAAAGAGCTCTTTACCCGTAGCTCCTTCGGGAGATGCCCCCGCGGCCGGAGGAAGGCCCCTTTGAAAGGTTCTCTCCGTAGGATTCTCAGAGGTGGCATTTATTACAGTCTCTAGGTCTCTGTACAGAGGCCTCTGTACTGTCAGTTTCTCCATCAATTGAAACAGTGGGTACCTCCTCTTCGTCGTCCCCTACTTGAGGTATGGGGAGCAGGTGATTCCTATGCCACACCTTTACCCGGCCTTCAGAGTCTTTGATGCGGTAAACCGGGAGGCCAGGCATCTGTGATTCTACCTCATACACCCCTTCTCTCCACCGATCAGCCAGTTTGTGCTTTCCGGGAATGCCTAAATTACGGAGAAGAACAGCATCCCCCAAACGAATCTCCTTATGTCGCACCTTGTGATCATAGCGCCTTTTGTTGCCCGCATTTAACTGCGCCGCCGCCTTTTCAGCTAATTTATAGGCCTGCTGCAGGCTATCTTGTAACCTCTGTACATAACGGAAATGCGTCCTGTTGGATACCCCATTGGTAGATATCCGCAGTCGCACATCCACAGGTAGCCGAGCTTCTCTCCCAAACATCAAAAAGTACAGAGTATACCCTGTGGACTGGTGCCGAGTGCAGTTATTCGCATGCATCAACGTCTCCACATGCTTGCTGCACTCAGTCTTCTGAGAGCCTCTTAATGTCCCCAGCATGTCAAGTAGTGTCCGGTTGAACCGTTCGGGCATAGCATCCCCTTCTGGGTGGTACGGGGTAGTTCGTGACTTGGCTATATTTAACAACTTCAGCAATTCTCTGATGAGAGTACTCTCGAAATCCCTGCCTTGATCAGAGTGGAGCCGGTTCGGTAAGCCATAATGAATGAAGTATTTCTCCAACAATACTCTAGCCACTGTCACCGCCCGTTGATCTTTGGTGGGGAACGCTTGGGCGTATCTGGTGTAGTGGTCTGTAATCACTAGTACGTTACCGATGCCCCGGGTGTCTGGCTCGATACACAAGAAATCCATGCACACCAAATCGATAGGGCCAAAGCTTTTCAGATGGGCCATGGGGGCCACCCGTGTGGGGAGTGTTTTCCTCTGTATACAGCGGGTACACCTTCGGCAATGCATTTCCACTGACTCATTTTTGGCCAATAGAACCGGTCCCGGAGTAACCCGAACGTATTGTCAATGCCCAGATGGCCATGATCATCATGTAGGGCCCGGAGGACCATATTTCTCAGTCTTTCAGGTAAGAATAGTTGTCTCCGGTCGGGATGATTGTGGTATGGAATGACCCGGTACAATAGGCAATTGTCCAGTTCGAACTTTATGAACTCATTCAACAATAGTTTCACCAGTTCTCTGGGAGCTTGCTTAAGAATAGAGGGGTTCTCTTGCTGCAGAGCTTGGCGAGCTAGTTCCACCACTGGGTCTTGAATCTGGTGTTGCACCAATTCTTTCCAGGAAATGATTTTATCTTCTGAAATGTTCATTCCTTCTTGGCCTCGGTAGGCCCGGGGAACGGCTCGGGATTGACACCCTAATGAGTCAGCTACTCTTAGGCCCCAGAATTTCCTCCCACACCTCCTTATCAGTGGTGGGTTGCAGCCCCGGCCTTCATGACAGAGCATCGGCCCCTATGTTAGTGGGCCCTGGTTTATACTTAAAGTTGAACCGATAATTGGCTAGGGCCGACAACCATCGGTGACCTGTCGCATCCAATTTGGCGGACGTGTGGATGTAAGTCATTGGGTTATTATCTGTCCTGACTTCAAACTGTACCCCATACAAGTAATCGTGTAACTTGTCCACTACAGCCCATTTGAGGGCTAGGAACTCCAACTTGTGGACAGGATAGTTCTGTTCACTCGGGGTCAAGCTTCGACTCGCATACGCCACGGGACGGAGCCCTGTGTCATACTTCTGGTGCAGCACTGCTCCCAATCCACTGAAGCTGGCATCCATGTGTAGCACGTATTCTCGGTCAGGGTCGGCATAGGCCAGCACTGGGGCCTGCGTTAGACTGGTTTTCAGTTTCAAGAAAGCTTGCTCACAAGCAGAGGTCCATTTCTCTCCAAATGGCGCTTGCGCCGTGGTGTTTTTCCTGCCTGTGTCCTCAGGGTAGATCTTTAAGAGGTTATTCAAGAGTTTAGCTTTGCTTGAGTAGCCCTCCACGAATCACCGGTAGTAGCCACAGAACCCCAGGAAGGATCAAAGTTCTTGGATGTTATTGGGCCTGGCCCAATTCACCATGGCCTCTATCTTCCCTGGGTCGGTGGATATCCCTTCAGCTGATACAATGTGGCCCACGTAGGTCACGGACGTGCGCAACATTTGCATTTATCCAGGGACAGTTTGAGCCCCTCCTTCTGAAGTCGATCCAACACCTTCATTAGCCGTTCCTCATGCTCTTCCAGCGTTTTCACGAACACTATAATGTCGTCCAGGTACACCAAGCATTCTTGTGGGTTCATGTCTCCCAGTGTCTGTTGCATTAGCCTCTGAAAGGTGGCAGAAGCCCCGCAGATCCCTTGCGGCATATGGGTGAACTGGTAGAACCCAAGCGGACAGATGAAGGCTGTTCTCTCCTGATCTTCCAGATCCATGGGCACTTGATAGTACCCCAACCTCAGGTCTAGTACACTGAACCATTTACTTCCCGTCAAGGCGTTCAGAAGGTCCTCGATGCGTGGGCGGGTGTACTGATCAGGCACGTACGATTGTTCAACGTCCTATAGTCTACGCATAGACATACTGTCCCATTCTTCTTGCGAACCACCACGATGGGGAGGCGTAAGGACTGCGGGACCCTTGAACGATACCAGCTTTCTCCATTTCGGCTAGTAGTCTTCTCACCTCTTCCACAACTCGGGGGGCTATGCGGCGGGAACACTCCCGGAACGGTGCGGTGTCGCTCATCCGAATGGTGTGGCGGGCGCTGCGGCTGCACCCCACATCCATATAACTCGTGGAAAACATCCCCCATCGTTCTTCCAACTTGGTCTGCAGTCTTCTTCTCCAGCCCTCCTTTAGGGGCGAATCTCCGAAGTCAAATGCCAACCGGGGAGTTACGGCATGGGTGGTGGCCACCAGGCGTTCACCTACGGCCTCTATTTCTGGAGTCACGGGGTAGATTCGACCCAACGGCTGCCGGCGATCAATGCACATGGGGTATGGGGAGATGTTTTGCACATATAACCAAGTTCTAGCCAGAATGTTCCCAGACCACTGCTTTACTGAAGCTAATACTTCGTAGCCGCGCCGCTGATCATCCCGTGCCGTGCTTTCCAAGGAGAATAGCTGGTCCTCCGGGCATCTGGCAGGGTAATGACAGGCAGTGAGCATCATTCTCCCTTCCACTGGAGGGATCTCGGTCAAGCCCCGCTCTTGACTGTACAGCATTCCATGCTCCTCTTCAGTCGCAATTTTACCGCAAGCCTCTTGTAATGCCGGGCACGTAGCTAGAGCCAGCAATGGAGATTCACCCACTTCCTGCAAGTACATGCGGATCACCGATTGTACAATGTCGGTGTTGATGCCCATGATTATCGAAGCACTGGGATGATCTTGCGCTTCCTGACACACCAAGGCTTCCACTTCCATGGGGTGGTGCTTGCCAGTGTTCAGCTGGGGAATGTCCAGGTGTACCTTCACTACTCCATTGATGGGGTAACCTTCGTGGCTCAGCCCTCTCAACCGTAATGAGTCAGCCGATAACAGCGGCAGTCGGTGCAAATGCTGATCGTAGAAGGGTCGGTACACTATGGTCACCTGAGACCCCGTATCCATCAATGCAGAGGCATAGATGCCTTCAATCACCACCCGGACGATGGCAGCTGGTCCGATCCGATTACTCGTCAAGGGCTGGGCAGCTGTCCCGCCTTCCTGTGGGGTACACAGCATGGATTTGGCCGGCCGAGATGCCGTTCTCCGTAGGGAAGGGCAGCGCGCACGAAGGTGCCCCATCTTTCCACAAGCATAGCACTGAAGTTGACTGCAGTAGGCGTTATCTCGGAAGGGTGGCGAAGTTCGTCCCGACACAGGGCGCTCCCAGACAGCTGCCGGCGCCTCTGAGTCCTCCTTATCTGGGGCCCCATCCCCGGACGTCTCGGCTTTAGCTTCCGACTTCTTGGTATCTTTGACTCCACCCGTCGCCTTCTTTCCCGGGGTTTAGTCACGCCCTAGCAGCACAGTCTCATGTGCTTGGATCCGGTCCATTAGGTCGGCAAACGCTTGTCCTGGCACGAGACAGCCGCTGATGCGTACGGACACCGGATGCAAGGGGAGGAGCCCCCTCAGTAGCTGGGTGGTGCGCAGCCCATCGGCATCCACCTTCTGCACCACCCCCTTTCTCACCAGGGTCCAGAGATCCAGATGCAGAGTCTAAGGAAGTCGGACACCATTTCCCCTCTTTCTGAGCCAGGGCATGGAACTTGGCCATCAGGGCGAAGGCATCCACAGGAACCCCATATGTTTTGGTAAGGCAGTAAATGATGCCAGCCGCATCAGCATCTGGGTGGTCGTCCCGATAGCATTGCACCATGTGGGACGCTGGAGGCCGCAGGCACTCAATTATGTGTTGCCTCCGGACGGCATCTGTGCATGACCATTCAGGAAGTACCTGTTCTGTGTGGTCCAGCCATTCCTCGAATCCGACTTCTCCCAGGGGAGTGGGTTTATTCCCAAAATACGCTTTCGGTACTGGAGAGACTGCGTAGTGTGGTGAATGGCTTCTGCCAGCACAGGGATGGATGCGCTATCCAGCAGGCTACCCCCAGCAGGGGAATAGGCATCTAGTCTTGACAGGCTGGTTCTGCTCAGCGTGGGCCTAATGGCCTAGGGGGTGAGTGAAGTGCCTAGGCCAATTGCGGCGGGACATCGGGGGGTCAAGCCGCTTGCAGGGGTATGGTCAGGCTGGTCATGACGGTACTTGACGGACCAGGGTGGCCCCTCTGTGGGGTGGACGCAGCCAGGGGTTCGGCGGAGTCCACCGGTACTATCGGACATTGAATACCGGGGTCGTCGGGCAGAAGTAATTCTGTGGGCAGTGCGTTGGGGCATATATCCCGGTCTGTAATGAACAATATTTTACACCAGGCACATTCCCCATCATAATAGTGGTCTTGCACTCGGGCAGTTTCCAGGAGCGGAAGTTTCCTGACTTGATCTGTCACTGTACCCAGGGAGAGGGTGGTGGGTACGTGTCCCATGGCAAGGGCACGTGTCAGGGGAATTTCATGCCGCTGAGCCAACTTGCGCACCTCAGGCTGCGAGGGCACAAACATGGCGGGAAACAAAAATAGGTCGTACAGTTGAAAAAAAATATAGGGCACCCCAGGTCTGAATCTCAGCAGCGCCTCCAAATGTAGCCCTTTTTCTGACACTCTAAGCGACTACGGGTAACTGCACGCACCTGTGGCTCCAGGACATATGAGCCTCCGTTAGCTGGGAGCCTGGGGTAACACTTATTAGTGCAGCACTTAACCAGGATCCCCGTCATGTAAGATTCCCCTGGGCAAGAAACATACCAACACAATTGCGTGCAACCAGTTTTACTGTGTGTAATATTATCTTATAAATCTATATGAACCATGGCTATGACACAAAATGCATACACTTATATTATAACACTAAACACTATACTTATATTCTAACGCTGTTAGCTGAAGATGTCCTTATAACACAAGTGGCTCGGCCACACCTCTAGGGAATATTGTCCTGTACAATAGTGGCTCAGCCACGCTCTTATGAGTATGTCTCTGTCCCGTCACCGCGTGCCCCACACACCGTGTCCGTGTAGTAAGAATAGAACGATAGCTGCGTGTACTTAGGACTTTGGCCACTCACTAGTGTCTCCAAAGAGTTATGCCTAAGGCGGGATCAGCGCCTGTTGACCGGTGTTGGTGCACTTGACGTAATTAATACCTTCCGGTCATGGCGGTGACCGATACCACTTCGCAAAGGATCAGACGCATCCGACCCTTGACCTCCCGATGTCGCAGTGTCCAGCTGTCTGGTCCCAGATGACTGTACTTGCCGCAACTCTGTGCTTTGTCTCTAATCACTATGCAGTAAGGTGACAACACTTCCACTATAGGGCATCCCTGCAGCTCAGCAATCTGCTGGGACTCAGGGTATGCTCCTAAGGGCCTGCGGGGATAGCTGTCCTATGCAGGCGGGTCACGGAACCCCTGCACTCGCACTACCTCCTCCGACTCCTTCCAGATCTCCTCTGACTAGCGTGGTCTCTCCCCCACACTTCCCTTTCCTCCTCCCGTAATTCTAGCCTCCCGATTGGTTCCACCCATCAGGTGACCACTCTAGTGCTCATGGGATTTGTAGTTCCTCCACGGAGCCTATTCCTTACTGGCCCGTAATTCGCGCGTTTCCATTGCGCATGCGCGACCTTTCCACTTTCTCAGTGCCCTGGCAAAGTTGCGCAACAACATGGCGGCGCCCTGTACTAGCGTGCCACCGCGGAACCTGCCACACTCCCACCGAGCGCACGTAGGAGCTTCCTAACACATCCCTACAATTACATTTCTTTTTTCACTTTAGTTGCGAAGGCGCTAGTGTGGTCTTCAAATGTTTCTTTTTCCTATAAGTTATTATCAGTTTCTCTGGAAAAATTTGTTTTAAAATTGGGTTGTTTAATAAAATATGCCAATGTCTCTATTAAAAAAAAAAAAATTGTGATGCAACCTCACTACATTTAGTAATAAATAGAGATGCATTCTCATTATGAACCCTTCTTATTGTTTTGTTTTTATGATGATTAATCAAATCCTCCTTTTAGTTCACTAGCTTTTGCCAAGGATGAATCAATTAAATAGAATGTGATTTTCAATTAATAGAAATTGGAATTCTGATTATTTTACTATGCTAACATTTTTGATTTTTTTTTTTTTTAGCACTTTTGAAATCCCCCAATAATCTGAATACTTCGCTTAGGTAATCTTACTTCTCCTGGATTACTATCCCACCTCCTTGTCATTTTGTCTAATTCTTATCGTCTCATTTTTCGTTAGGGATTTTAATGTACATCTCACCTTTGATGTTAACTTGTTTTTAAAACAGAATTACAAAGATTTTTTTTATAATGAATAGTGTCAGATTTATTCTGATCCACAATTATTATTTTTTTGACACTTCAATTTACAAAAATGTGGGGCGGCAATGCATTCCCAATATAATTGATGAGATTCCTTGTTTCATGTCTAAGAAGACATTCTCTCTGCTTTGATCTTGGGTATTTCCTTCAAAGGTCCCCCTTAAATTTTTTTCAAAGTCTCTATATTTGACAAGAAAGGGACTGTTTGGAAATAACAATAATGAAGGCCAGAACATGGCGTCTCCTGTAAGCTTACAATAATAAAGGCAACTTTAGCCCTAAGTCAAAGGTTTAAATAGAAAGTGTACCTGGCACTGCATAAAAAATGTTTGCCACATTTTTATGGTTCCTGTTGAATCATTCAGGTAAGGGTAGATGCATGGTATTTTTAGCTGATGCCTCTGCAGCGACTTTAGCTGGAATAACTGGTTGCAGAAAAGCCTGCAGGTCCGCACGGTATTGGCGTTTTTGGTATGCAGGGCACCAACCTCCATCCGCAAGGCTTCTACTGCATCTGCAAGTTCCTGAAGATAATCTGTCAATTTTTGAAGATCTATTTTCCTTCGGGAGGAAAAAATGGTGTTGCAAGCTCTAAGAATGCTGGGGAATGACAGAGGAAGGAAGATGAGAAAAACGGCAATCTGATGTCATTAACAGGCAGGCAGCAGTATAACCTAAGTGGACAAGGCAAGGAAAATCCAAAGAAGATCTGAGGTCGTACACAGGTTATCAATATACTTAGCTGAGCAAGAGAAATACAGGAGGGTGGGCAAAACAGTAACTGAGTTGCGACGCCAGGAACTGTGGCACTTCCTAGACTTTAAATAGGCCTAACCGGGAAGTGGAAGAGTCCTGCGTGCAATGCCTTTGGGAGTTTTAGTCTTATACCTGTGTCTCAAGACTGGTTGACACAAGTCATACTCCAACCATGAGGACAGAACTATGTTCTTGCCAGGTGTCGATGAACCAGTCCGACAAGGGGTATGACATTGTATTAAGTATCCTTACTCTGTGACATCACAAGGCACCTTTTCAAATGTGGGTATGGCTAGGTTCTGCCTAGTCATCCTAGCCCATGTGAAGGATAGAAGTTATAGACTATAGCTATACCTACAGTTAACCCTCCAGGGCCTGTTAAAAGTTGTATTCCCATAGGGGTGCTACACTAATTACAAATAAATACATATAATTCTTTTTCAATTCATATATAACATGCACATTTTTTTAAGGTTTGTATTACTTTTTAGCATTAAAATCTTACTGCACCAATATTTTTCTAAATAAAATCTTAATACATAACCCCCATTGTCTCTGGATTATTTTCTTTAATTGGGGAGTCCAGGGGTTTGAAGGGGTATTCCCTACAGAGCACAATCCGAGAGAGTTGTTTATTTTTAATAATGGCATATCATTTATGTAAGGATGTGCATATATATATATCTAAAGGTTCCGCGCTGTCAATCACAAAGGCAGCGCCATATTAGTCATTCTGTCAGCAAGGTCACTGTGTACAAGTTGGGCTGCGCATGCGCGAGAGAAGCGCGCGAAGGGTAACCAATCTGTGGAGACTTTGGGGGTTTGAACTCTGAACTCCGAACTGCGAGAGAGTCAGCTGAGGCTGAGAACCAATCGGGTGCGAGACTCTGTATAGAGGAACCGGATGCGTGTGGGCGGTGGGTCAGAGCAGAGAGGGAGGTGAAGGAGGAGGTTGGCGGAACCTCGTGTGCGCGAGCGGAGGGTCAGTGACCCGTCCGCTTAGGTGAAAGGTATCCCCCCGGCCCGAGGAGTATTCCCCCTGTCATCATAGGGTGCTGTTTTGTAAGGACGGCCTTAGTTGGTAGGGACATTTCCCATTAGTGTGATTTGGCTGCGGAGCTGCGGCCGCCATCTTGGATTGGATACAGACGGCGCTGCAGCAAGGAGTGACGGCGAAAGGCTGGAGCAACGCTAGGAACCTGCGTGGAGTGTGATGGTCATCGCAGTGACCGGAAGGTATCATTGTTTATAAGTGCACCTACACCGGTCACCAGGCGCTGATCCCGCCTCCCACTAACTAATTGGGCCAACTGTGCAAATCCTATGGTACCATACCTATACTGGTTATAAGACATACTCCTAGGGAGAGTGGCAGAGCCACCTATGTACAGGACATTATCCCTAATAAGGTGTGGCCGAGCCACGGTGTGTGTGTGTAATGTTATATGTTTATTCTGCAGATCATTTGTTCTTTATGCATGATATATAAAAGGTTGCTGTTGCATAATGCTGTTGTGATGTTCTTGCTCAGGGTATAATCTCTATCATGGGGATCCTGGGCAAGTGGAGGCGCTGCACCGCGATTAATAAAGGTATGACCCCAGGCTCCCAAATAGCGGAGGCTCAGAGCTCCTGAGGACACAGGTACATGCACCACAGTAGTTCCTTATTGCAGGCGTTCACAAAAAGGGCTACATTTAAAACAGCTGCCAGGAGCAAAGAACATATTTCCTTTTTTATGTAAGCCTTTCAGATGGTCATTCACTAAAGTCTCCCAGCTGCAAAACTGCAGCAAGACCAGTGCAAAAGAATTGCCCCAGATTTATCAAATGAATAAACTGCATTGCTTTTAATGAAATTCCTTTACAGGCAGTCCTCGTTTTACAACGCTTCGCTTTACAACGAATGGCTTATCCAACGCTATACAATGCATACCTATATTCGTTTTTACAAAGCCAAAACGGCTTATCCAACGCTCTTACGATGCTTTGCAACGTTGTTTGCGTATGTGTGTATATATACACACGTACACAAAGTTGCAAAGCGTCGCAAGAGCATATATATATATAGAATATTATATTATTCTATATAATATTATATTATACTATATAATATATTATTTATTATGTTATATTATATATATAATACAGTATATACACTATATAATTTATGTGTGTGCTGCATATCTTATTGCCTGCATAAAATATGTGGTGTATTTTAGTGTTAAAAATGCCTTCAGGAACGGAACCTTTAATTTAAACAGTGTTCTTATGGGAAAACGTGTTTCGCTTTACAACGTTTCGCTATCCAACGCCATTTTGAGTAACACATTGTGTCGGATAACCGAGGACTGCCTGTACTTTGATAAATATGGTGCTGTTCTTTTGCACTGGTCTTGTTCCAGTTTTGCAGCTGGGAATCTTTAATATATAATCCCCACAATTGCCATGCAAAAAATAATGATTCTTTTACATATGTCAATGTTTTTATATAATTATCAATTAAAAAAAGTTAATATCTAATAACTACAACAGGAAAAATCTGGTTCATTTTTAACAATTTCGCTGCCGGAAACATCAACAAGAAATCACTGTGTCCTGCAGCTCAGGCATTGAAGGGATTAAGCAAAAAAAGAATAATATAGTATTACATGAGTGAACCAAATTAGAATTAGACTAAATAGGTGATACAGCTACTTTATTCTTTCAGTGGTGTACATTTTGGAAAGGAGTACAGCTCAGTGTTGGTTTTGTAAGTGATAATGTAGAATTTTGGCAGCTACAGCATAAGCCTTGACAGAAAATCACTAAAATCACTCTGTGGTCTCTGAAATCCTCTCATCTTCGGATGTGGAGAGAACAGTGGTCGCAGAGGATCAGCTAGCAATTCACATCACAAAGGTAGCTATTGATTTTCACCTCCTCCTCACCACTCAAAGACTGGAATTCTTTGTTTAAAGCCGATATTGTTATCTTGAGATTGGGTTTTGGATTTAAAAGTTTGAGCCTCTGCATGATATAGTCTCTTGCCAGTGAATAGTTTTCACTCCAATCATTCCCATGATAAACATGGGGAAATTAATGATATCTTGGCTTTGTCTTGTTGTGGTTTGATTGGGGGGGAAAATAGTGTAAACTAGCTATTTGGAAAAGATTTCTTCTTTTCTCTTAGCATGCTTTTTTAAAAACTTGTATCCCTGTAATCTATGTTCAGTGTCATAATGTCTTACTTTTTTTTATGACACCATCAGCATTGCACTGTTAAAAGCAATGGAGATGCTGATGTGGGACAGGTTAGGGCATGCATTATATTTGTCAGCTGCTATACTATGCTGGAGACATGCTGCGTTTCTGTCATATTCATTGAACGAGACATTTCATTGGCTGAAAAATAATTCAATAAAATTGTGGATCCCAAGTGGGAACATTTTAGTATAAATTATTATATATAATTTTATAGATAATTTAGTATCAGTTGTTTATCCCTTTCAGAGTGCCACATACAGTACCTTTTTGTCGCCAGAGTGCTGTGCTCTGTATTACAATAATCTCATACCTGGGTTTCATACCATTTTGCTTGATGAACTAAGAACGTTTCCACTTCTATTTCTCCGAGGCATTGCAGAGTTGTCCAGAAAGCCCTAACCCATGTTTCATTCAGCTTACTGGTCCATGTGACATTATCAGTTCCAATCCCTCAAGTACTGGAGAGACATGGTGCAGCAATCTTTTGTCTCCCATATTGCATACACTTCATATAAGAATTAACTATATAAATAAGGGGTGTGTGTGCCGAGCATGTGCATTTTAAGTGAAACTTCTTTGTCTTTTGTCACTGTTTTGTCCCAGAAATTGTATTTGTGATGGTGATGTTTTTATTTAAAATCCAAACACAATTGCAGTGAGAAAACGCAAAGAAGTTTGACACAGTATTGGTGTGACGTCACTTCCGTCATGGAATTCTGTTACTACACAAGGGATATTTTCCTCTCAAAACTCTGTAGGTGCCAGCAAAGAAGTTTCACTTCAAAAAATTATATATACTGTATTTTATATTACCACCTAACTAATGCAATATCACCAGCAATCAAAACAGGCCTTTTGTTTACCACGGCTATATGATTGTGATGTACTTAAAGTGGTGCATGCAAGTGTGTATATAAATGAGTAATTATCACATGGCGATGCCTTAATATACCCTATAGCATAAAAGCAGTTAACAGCCCGCCCCATACCAGGAACCTCGCCTCCAACCACAGGTCACAGAGGGCCTAGGGAACATTAATGGCACCGTTGTAGTTATTGATAAATAACATTTTCTTACCCACCATGGAGAGAAACTTCCTTGGCCTTCATGGTTATGGACCCGCTGCAACTATTCTCTAATTAATAGATAAACCCCAACAAAAAAATGTATAAAGAAGAAATCTTCACCTCTTCATGGCAAGCACAAAATCCTGACATATTTATACAACCCACTCCTTCCAAGACCTACTGTATCTCCAATGTTGATTAAAGGCCTCCATCATTGGTTGCAGGAAGATTAATCCTCTGTTTATATTTATTTTCTTTTTATGTTCCTCTCTTGGCCTTTAACTGTGATGGCATGTCAAGACCTGTCACCATTTCATACCACATGAAATAATGGTTTTGTGGTACAGCATTCAATCATTTTCAATGCTTTAGGGCGCGCTTATAGTAGCTTCGACGTGACCGCAGACGTCACACGTTGCCGTCACTATAGTGAATATTGCACTGAGGTGCAGGAGACCTCGGGAGGGCAGCAGGGTGCATGGTGGAGACGTGGCCCGTTACATCACGCAAGCGGTTTGCCATTATTGGCTGAACCGCTTGACGTGGCGCTGATTCAGGCGGCGGCCACACACGTAAACAAAATTCACTGACTTCAGCGATTTTGGTCGCCATGTCGCTGTGCAGCGCCGTCGTGGGTACACATGTTCCTGCATCAATGCACGTGGGGGAAAAGGGTACTGTGTTGTATGTTAGCCACCTTGGTGCCTACAATGCATTTACTTGGTAACATCAACTTGCTGCCAAAAGTTACTGTCATGATTATTATTACATTAACCTATGTATGTCTGCATTTTACAAAGGAAAAACAAATTAATCTAAATTTAAGTAATATTAGCATTTCTTCATGTCAATAAAAAATGCTTCATTATTGTAAAAGGTGACATTTCTATTAAAATGAAAATAACATGTTAAATAATGAGGACGCATGCAACAATAAATTCTAGACCTTAGGAGGATATTCCAGCAGCTGCGAGTTTGTCCTTGTAAAACCGCACGGTTTGATATGGTCATAAATAGCGGATTAAAACTAGCCAACAATCGGTATTCTGTATGACAATATAGTTTCTATAAAAAGTGACAAACACATGGTTTAACATCAAAAACACCCAGTTTGTACTTGCATCCAGAGCCTGACATATTGGATTTGCTCTCTCGCTCAAACCCTATATTTCAGGCTCTGGATGAAACTCGCAATACCATCTTGTCATTTTGAAGGAGGTGAGTTATTAGAAGCGGTTTTGCACTTTTGCACTTAATGGAGCTACTAGAATTCAGGTGCAGTAGTTGTCAAAAATGTGAGTTTGAACCTTTTTGGTCATTCCTCCCGGATTTGCACAGCTGGGAATGAAACAGCTTATAAAAAAGCCTTTTTTTGCACGGGTTGGACATACGAAAAGGGCTTACAGAATGCCAAAGCATGCAAATGCGATCGGAAAGGGCTCTTTCCACAGGGATATGCACATCTCGCAGCTACTAAAATATCCCCCTTAGTCGTTAAGGGGTTGACTGAGTCTGATTAAACATTAAACACTATTACTGGATTCCAGTGCTAAAGACCAATACATTTGTTTGCTGAAAATAAAAGGTTTTTAGTTGTTTATCTATGCTGCATACCCTGCAATGTTCCTTCTAAAGATTTATTTCTGTAGTTCTCATGAATAAACTTGTTCCATGAGCAAATGAATTGTACTTTATATGAATATAAAAGTGACTACCTTTCTAAGAAAGACCTAAAATTGAATTTAGTGGCACACATCACTGGTGGTCTCCAGGGCAGAGTTAAAACGATGTAATGTATTAAAACGCATAAAAAATGCTTTCTAATAACCTGAGGCTTTCATTTTGATGTTGATCTTTTTTAAGAAGCGATATATCAACAAGAGTGCTTGGCTATCCCAGATAATACGGCAAGGGCATAACATTTGCAGCAATGACATTGTGAGATCTGAAAAGAACTAAATAGATCTGCACGTATACTGTATGCGGTTATTAGTCTTTTGTTACAGCACCATAGTAATCCTTGCAAAAAAAAAAGAGTTTAATAGGTAATATTGATATAGCGAATTACTGATCCAAATTGCTTGTAAAATATTACTTATTAATTTGATTTTGAAAAGCAGACGTTTCCTTTACAATAAGGGGCCTCATGCAGTAAGCGCAGATAAAAAAAAATCTTGACAGCGTTGCTATCACGGTATGCAGAAAGCCCCGAATACCAGTGATAGCAACATTTTTACAAATGGCGATTATCCGGCGGCGTGATGAACGTTTCTCTGAGAACTAGAAAATGGTGTGGCGTGTTCCAAAATTCTTTTGTGGAATTGGGCGATAATCTCGAGACAACCAATTTGTCGAGCGGCCTATTTAAATGCTCCATTTATTTTTATTCTTTCTCTATGTTGTTGGGAGGGAGTGAGAGACAGACAGAGCTAGGCGTTTGGAGGATTTGTTATTGCTACAGTTGTTGTGTATTTTGATAGATTTGTCTTGTGTTGTTTACACATTTTTGTTCTTGTGAGTTTGAAAGTGTTTTGTGAGTGTCGTTTAATTTGTTTCTCTGTTATTTGTGAGTGCTAGTATGGACGGCAGGCGTGGGGGTCAGATGAGTGATGGTGGGTGACTGCTGGGGTGAGTGTTGGTGCTGAGGTGAGTGGTGTTCGTAAGAGTCGGTGTATGAGTCAGGGTAGTGGTGGGTGGAGTGGTGGTGTGACTGGTGTGGTGACAGGTTGTGGTGGGGTGACAGGTGGTGGTGGGGTAACTGCTGGTGTGGTTAAAGTGTGAGGCTGCTTCAATCTATTCCATTGGAAGAAGGGGAGTCCAATCAGCAGCAGCCGAGCTCAGTGGTTGTAGCAATGAGGAGAATCAAGTCCTTGTTACTGGTATTTTGGAGCATTATGACCGGCTGTATGGGAACTTAGTAGGTAAGAAATTCCTTTGCAATGACTGTTAAAATTTATATAACCATCTATTATCTAACATTTACTCATTCACATTGAACAGACATTTATATATAACTTTCATAATTTCAATATACACATGTTATCATTGAGTCTTTACAACTAGTATATGAATAGAGGAATTGTACAATTGTATGTAAATATAATATATTCTCACATTCATTATTTGCTTATTATGTATCAACCTTTATTTAAACTTCATGTACCACATATTATTTGGCAAACAGCAGGTTTAGTACATTTTAGAAGCTTTCACACATTTGTTTTAAAGAAATATTTGATGTTAAGATATGTACATGATAAACGTTATTTTGTTATATATCTAAAGACAAGACCAGTGCACATTTCAAAAAGGATTTGTGGGAACAAATTAGACTGCCTGTGGAAATCAGATCTGAACTCATGATAACTGCCGAAAACGATTTGATGATATAAAACAGGAATTGAAGGCGAATTGCAAAGTATACGTTTAAATGCTTCAGGAACTGGAAGAGGACCTCCAGCACCCAATCTAAGGTTCACTTCATTAGAGGAGCAGCGGAGTGAAAAATTCTTACCCGTCATGGTTGAAGGCTTGTCGAGTGATAGGGATATCGGTGTGAATGATCACCCATTTCCCCCCAGGTCAGTACTTTTACATGAGTAAACGTTTTCACTTGAAATGTATTTTTCAAAAATACAATATCATTTGTATGTTAAGTTGTTTATTCTGTTATGATCACATGACTTTATAGTGTATGTGAACAAAATATTACTTAGTACATACTATTTATGTAGACACACAGAAGAAACTTTATTACACACCCCTTCATACATATCTGCATACACATAGTATGTAGTAGTATTTATATTGTATTTTTCATGATGTCACGTGTCAATGTACAATGTAAAATATTATTGATATGTAGCATTTACGTGAAAAAACAAGTAGTTATCAAGGTGGCGCTTAAATATAATCAGTGATATTTAAATTAAATATACAAAAACCGTGCAATTAACATACAATAATGTGAAAGTGACCAATGCACCCAGATTGAAATATGCAGCTCAAACCCTAACATTAGATTGTCCTCGCAATCCAAATGAAAGTTGTAGAAATCCAGGTGTGTTTGGGGAGCGCAGATATGTAAAAGACAAAAAACACACAAAATATAGTGCAATATGTCTGTGTTAAATTCAAGTGATGCTTTTATTCAGATTCTGGTGAAGTGTGTACTCACAAGTCTCTCTCTTGTGTGGTGTATATAAAGGTATATTTATGGCATCGTGCCTTGCTTCTCCATACAGATAAATTCCTTATTTCTATAATGAAGCAAGAGAAAGCTTTATCTTAAAAACATGGTAAAACACACTCACATGGTGTTGGTAGGTAAAACAGCAAATTGATCATAAAATGATCCACGCCGGCAAACAGAAGCTTCGTGGCTGGAACAGTAACCCCATCCGCTCTCTCAGCTGATCGCTCTTCCCATCTGTGTCTGTTCCGGTGGAATCCCCGGGTGACGTCAGACGACGGGTGCCGCGCTTGGACAAACAACAGGTCGTGATGCAATCAGCCTCCCTCTTGATACAGGATACACTCAACGCGTTTCTACGCACACACACAGACATACACACACACACACAGATATACACACACACACACACAGATACAGATATACACACACACAGATATACACACACACACATACAGATATACACACACATACACACACATACACACACACACACATGCACGCACGCACACACAGACACACACACAGATACACACACACACACACACACACACACAGATACACACACACACACAGATACACAGATACACACACACACACACAGATACACACACACAGACTGGGGGGAGGGGAGGAAGGGAGGAAAGGTATGCGATCCGTGCAGGACAGGCACATTTACAACTAACTTCCTCCCCCCCTAACCCCCCTACCTTCTCCTATCACCCGGGGCAGAAGGGGACGGGACACCGCACAGCCACCAGCAGGCAGAGGAGCGGGGAGGCAGACACACACACTCACCGTGTGCTCTGCACAAAGCGGAAGCCCCGCCCCCGGCTTCCTCTGCCTGCAGCCAATCCCCTGCGGCATGAAGTAGGGATAATGGGGAGGGATAAGCGGAGGGATGGTGGGGAGGGATAAGAGGAGGGATAAGCGGAGGGATGGTGGGGAGTGATAAACCGCGTCGCACAGATTGGGGACCACTGGGCTGGGCCGCAAATATGTTCGTTGTGGGCCGCATGCTTGGTCTAAACTGTTACTTATCTGAGAAAGCGGACTTTTAAGTCTCCAGTCTCTGCTGGGATCCGTGGGGTCTGATGACATCCCACAAGCTGATGACCATGAGTCCTCGATCCTCCGGTGTCGCTGTTTTTCTAAACTTGCAGGTGTCTCTGTTCTAGCCTGTGGTTGTCTGCTCCAACAGCATCCCGGTGCAATGCGCTGAGGGTCCTGCTCCCTCCGTTGCTTTGCCAGGTGCCGGCTGAGTCTGACGTTGCTATGGAAGCGTACTTCTGAAAACTTTTTAACCTTCCATTTAATATTTAAAACATGTAAAAAAAAAATCTGTGCAAGGGGCAAGACACTAATAATATTGGTTAAATTTAGATAGGGGGATTGCAGATTCTTTCATACCAAATGTTAAAGTGCACATTGTTGTAACAGTATAGGAGACTTTTCATGGCTCTACATGGATTTATTTGACGCAATCTAAAGATATCTGCTGGTATACTTGGGTCATGGGAGACATGGGTTATTAACACCTTTTATACCGAGATCATGATTGAGCAAGACAAGGCGGTAAAATAAATTGTAATTTATTCCACGAAAAGACATACACACAATGGATCACAATTTGCAATGAAAAACGCACTTACTGGGATCTGGGCTAAAGAACTATACCTTCCTAGAATGAAATGTTAACAAATGAAGTCTGTACGCGTCCTTTCCAATGACCAGAAGGTACTCACAAAAGTCCTGGAACGCAATTCGGCATGCAATTCCCGCCGCGACCCCTACATTCCTTTTTCAAAACTTGGCCCCTGAAAAGCGGGACTTAGAAAATGTCTTGAGTTGAAATCCTTGAAGCCGGCTCGCGTCTATTTCTTCCAGAGCATCTTTGAATTTGCCGCTGATGTTTTGGCGCTTGCAATCTGAGGTCCTGATTGGCTAACACACATTACCAGCTAGCTCAAACTCCCACACCCACCACATCATGAATATATATTTATGTCAAAAAAGAGTGCTACATAGCGTGGCAAATGTATACAACAAAAGACAGGGGGGCCCAATGCTACATCCAATTGAAAAAACATATATGGTAATAAGTATACAGTTTAAATACTTCAATAATAATAATGACTTGGTCCTGATTGGCTGCAAGGTTTCTTACAGGTTTTAAAGTCCCATTCACATACCCCTACAGCCAATCGGCGCATGGGAATTTCCCTGCCAGCCTATCACTGATTTGCCGGTATTCTGATGCCGGGTGGGTACCTTTTTCCAATTCTGCTAAGGGGCATGCGCCAACCTGGCATCTCTGCCTCCTAGTATATTGAGCCCCCCGCTATCCCAGGCTCCACAAAGGCTGGGGTTGGGCAAATATTTGCCGGATAGCCCTTTGTTAGACCAGGACGTGGGTACTCAAGGATAACTGCAGTACTCCTCCTCCTGTTCTAACACTGTGGCATCCCTGAGGCTTTCAACTCCGGGACCTGAGCAGACTCAGTGGCTCCAAGCTTGGTAGCCATCTGGTCTCTCTGAACCCCGGACTTGGAAATCCCACTGTTCATATACAGTGCTTCAAACATACCTGTATTAAATGTACACTTTAATAAAATATGCTTTCCCCCTGTATCTTGTGCTAAAAATGTCTAAGTCCCCTTTCTGGTGTCAGGGATGGAATAAGATGGCATACTTTCTAATCTAATTAGCCTCATCCCTGCCACACTATAGAAACCTAACTTTAGACTTTACACACACAAAGACCCCGCAGCTTTATCACATAGCTGGAGCACCCCCTGAACCCCTATACTAGTTTCAGAGTGACTGGGCATGAACTGGGCATCCCCCCTTATGCTAGGGACCCTGGTGCCGTTCTGGGGATACCATGATCCCCTATGCCCTGTTTTTACCTTTCAAGTCTGTGCTGAAGCAGGGAACCCTGGCAGTGGGTCGCAAGAACGTTTCCAGGGTAGGATTTTGCCCGGAGCACTTGCCTGATTCTTGGGTACATCTTTGGGATAACTCGGGGACCCCGCTACATAGCCACAACCTGACAAGACTTTCTCCGCAAAACCCACTCTGAAACTCCCAGCCCTGCAATCTGTTTGCTAGCACTCTTGGAAAGGCAAAAACACTAAAATACTGTATTGTCACATGATTGACACAGTCACAGTAATGCATATACGACAGTTGGGTTCTAGAGCTGACACTAGGACCTTAAAACATGGCTCAGGGGTAACCAAGTGGGCTTAACCTTTATTATTGAGCCTGGTTACCCCCTCACCCGTCACACCTTGTACTATAGGTATTTTCACATTTGCTTTTTGTTTTTTTAAATGAAGGATGGGAATATGAATACAGGTAATGGGGATCAAATAGATTTGAAATGTGACCAATGCCAATTAAATTTGGAATTTATTTTTAGTTACCTGGATTAAAACATAATACATTTCTGTTCTAAATAATTCTCTAGTTACTGTACCTCCTGAGCTTTCCATTACTTTTTTTCCTTCCGACACCACTGGTTTCTTGTACAGTGCCTTAACTGCCACCTTAGCTCCTGGTCAGCTATGTGATAATGTCATGGTATTGCATTTACATGAGTATATTGTAATTAGTATAATTTGGAATCATAGAATTGTCTGTTTTTGTTTAGTGTTCTTAAGTTTGCACAAATTATATTGTGTTACTAATATATATTGATATTGTAAAGCATTGTGTACATGTTTAGATGTGCTAGTCTATTAATATCTTAAGTTTTTATAAAGGCTAATGTGTCTAATAGTTTGTAAACAGATGCCTCCAATAACAAAGCTGAATACTTGTGTATAAGGCTGGGAGGAGAAACCAGGGAACACCTGCTTAGACCGAGAGTACTATAGGAGGAGATCTGGGAGAGCATTTCAGGCACAGAGAAATTTGGGTTACAAAGGACTCCACTCTCACCTGTCTCCACACCATGGATCCCGGTGTCTCTGATATGTTGGTGAGGTTGTCGCATGACTGAAACAAGAACTCCTGTTTGATGGTCCTGCCCCATATTCCATATTGTTAAGGAAAAGTTAGTCTTCCTGAACTACTGATTTGTCTGAGACCCAAACACTGCTAGACCTCTTTAATACACAATCCAATCCTTTGCATCGGCAAACCTCCCGAATTCCTTATACACTGTGGTAGCCTCACTAAATACACTATTACAAGAACTTGGTAAATGGTGTTTCTCCATTGTCTTCTCTCGGGTAATAAACAATACTATGGCCATATGCATCATGAAAAGGGATCGCCACTATTGAAATATTGTGATGTATGGTACCCCCACTTCTTTTGTATTTTGCAAACAGCAGATCTTTTTAGCGAGACCTCCTAATCGGGACTACTGTAGTTGCATGGTACTGGTGTGTTTTTCATAAGATTGTAGGAAACTTTATCTTGCGACTAGACATTAAGTATAAATATATTTTCTTCCACATTTAGAATCTTTTGGCTGGCAGTAGAACCTTCCTCCACCCGTAGTGCAGGGAAATGGAAGAGGACTCTTCTGTTTTTACGGGTTAAGGGATGCCACATTCACATGACCACTCGAATTGTTCACGTGATTGCCATTTGCTGGAGGGGCCGTTGCATTCTGGTGCCACGACCTCTTCGGCATGAAAAGGGATAAAGGAGGAAACGGCCAAAGTATTGAAAGGACTTATACAGGAGGTGGTTTTGAGACTTGGGTAAATAGCTCTAGAAGTGGTGTGTTCGGAAAGAGCCACCAGATTCTTTATTGAACTTTGGAACCATAAGCAAGTTTCTGGAGGCGGATATAATGCGGTACGGTAAGTGCTGTGTACAGAAAGTATTTTAAGGTAAGACCGGAACGATGTACATTGCTCATGCTTTTGAGTCCAGATACAGTCTAGTCCAATTAATATATTGCAATTGTGGGTGATGTAGTTGCATAATAAGAAAACACATTAAGTTGTAAAGAATGTTGGGTTTGAAGTGAATTTAGGGTGCTAGCCCCAGACCCCCATATTTAAAGCTAGTACCTGAGGCAAGATTTTGTGTGTAATATATCTATACAATTTTTTTTTTCTAGGGGCTTCCTGGCTCAGCTGGGGATTAGCAAAAGGAGCAGAGTATACAGAAAAAGCCATTCATAAAGGTGCTTTGAAATTAAGAGAGCACATTCAACCTGAAGACAGGCCCATGGAGGTCAGTCCCACAGTGGCCAGAGGACTTCAAGTAGCAAAGCAAGCGACTGGTGGAGCTGTTAAAGTTAGCCAGTTCTTAGGTAAAATAGTTGGAACTTGAGTCTGACTTCCTGGACATTTTTAATTCCTAATATTATACCTGCATTGTCAAATGTTTTGGTGATCATAATAATCATCTTTTCAAATAGCTTTTACTTTATGCATGTTGGTTTTATATTAATCGTCCTGCAGTGTTTAACTTTCGATACATGGAATACATTTCTACCTAAACACATTGTGTTCATTCCATTTAAAATTGGCCTAAGTGACTTAGTCATTTACAAAGTAACTACTTTTTAAGATTGAAATGGGTTACAAAAAAAATTATATAGCAAGACACAAAACAAGGATCAACACTTTGTCTTGGTACATAGTGTGGAATACCATCCTTTTGGGCCCGAGTCACATTTCAACAGGGCTGTTAATGGTATTTTACATGATCATCTAAATCATCAAGTATTTACAGTCCACCCAATGGTTTAGTCCAACATTGCTTAATATTAACATCTCTTAATATTGTTGCAATTCCTCTTTAGCACTAGAGATTTCGTTCCCTTCATCCATGCATTGGTTGCAACCAAACAAGTCCTTTTAGTGGGTTAGATCTTTGCAATGCATAACAAGGTTCTGGATATTTATTTGACCTACATGGATGTTTCACTTCAATGCCATACTACGCGCACTTTTTTACTTATAGGAGCAGTTATCCCAGCATATTTATTTATTTTTATTTATTTTTTTAAGGTACATCACACAATAGGATTTCCGTTATCACTTCTGAATTTTTTTGCTCACTTGTTTTAAAATATAAAGAAAAAATTAAACGTGTGTTATTCCTAAAGTACTAGCCAAAAACGTAATTTAATATGGCTACTAAACCCCTCTTTAGTATGATATTAGTAGACCATGCGATTCTTTGTAGTCTGCATGGAACAGCCTGTTGCAGTAGATAAAGTGAGAATAGGTGGCACAAGTTGCCATGTGAACACTACTGAAGGCATTGGGCCTTTTTAAAAGAAAATCAAACACTGCTTTGGGAAATCTCATTTAAATGGCATCGCAGTACTTTGGCAAAATACATCATATTGGGGAAACTGTACTTTTAGCAGATTTCAAATGTACATTAAAAAAAGTGATCTAGTTTGTCCCCTTCCACTTTCACCTAGTCGATGGTGTGTGTTCCATTGCAAGCTGTGTTGGAAAGGAGCTAGGACCACATGTCAAGACGTACGGGAGCAAACTTCTGCCAGAGTCTTTGAAAAAGGACAAGGAGGGTAAATCCCCTCTGGATGGAGCCATGGTGGTAGCAGCCAGTAGCATTCAAGGTAATCAAAGTATATTGACTTATTATGTCTCCTTTGTGCTGATTCCGTATCTTGGCATGAACAATGGGATGTGCTCCATCTTTCAGGATTTGCAACGGTCTGGCTGGGCTTGGAGTATGCCGCAAAGAACATCACTAAAAGTGTTGCATCAGAGACTGTGCACACCGTCAAGCACAAGTATGCTTTTTTTTTTTTTTATTTAATCTTACGGAGTGCTTTGAATTAAACAGTTCAAAATTCTAAATTGAATGAGAATACCCGTTTTCAAGATATGAGCTGCTGTTTTTTGCAAGACTTTACAAAAATGCTGGTTTCCTTCACAAGCAAAGCAATCATTGCTGCTCCGAAAGCCTTGAATATACAATATGCCTAGTATTTGTTAAAGGTTAGGTTAAAAAAAAGCGTGCAACGTTTGCCTAATAGTAATAATTATCGTTCAGAGCTCTGCAAGGCAGAGTTAGAGTTTTAAATTTGGTTCTAGAGGATATGGGAAACTAGTGTAGGAATTTGCATAGGGCAGCAGTGAGTAAGGTCATTTGAGTCTGACAGCAGGATTTTGGATGGTTTGAAGTTGGGACTGGCAAACGAGGGTGATGTCAACTAGTATGGTGAAGCAATGGCGCTCAACAGTGCTGTGGATATATGGAAAGGAAGGGAGTACACACTGGGTATTAATGCATTCAAATTGTGTCAGTACTCAGCCTAAAAGGGGGCTCTAAGGTTACCCTGAAGGTTGGGGTAGGTTGCCCAGAGACACCCTCCCCTACCTCATTGGGCTAGCCCTAGGTGGTCTCACGGTACTCAGAGCCTCCAGAGTCTCCCTTCCAACGCGTGCTGCTGTGTAGGATAAGAAGTCCTGCTCTTTGCCTTGATCGCTGTGCGCTGCACACTCTCTACTATTGATGTCAACTAGTAGAAGGTTGCAATAGTCAAGACGGGACAGGATAAGCAAGTGAATTTATATTTTACTTGCGACCTGAGAAATGGGCATATCCTAGCGATATTTAGGTGGCAACAGCAGGACTTGGTGAGAGGTTGAATGTGAGGAATGAAAGCGTATCGGAGTTTGATACTCCTGTAAATATTTGTATATATTTATATTAACTCAGAGGAAGGCAAGAAACAAACAATTCAACAAACATATAACCACATTTCCTTATACGTATCTACTGTATTTGCCATCGCAGTCTCAAAGAATAGTAAATTCTATTACTACTGCCATTCTCCTGCCCATGCCTCCAATGTATGCGGTATTTGATACAGTATTGTTTGCTAGACATAATATAACTAAGTGTTATATTTCTCATAACATGTAGATCTCACCTGTACTAGATATAGACTCTGAAATGTTGATTTGTCGCAAAATTGTTTTTGTTTCTAAAGTCTTGTCGAGCCAACGTTACTTTCTTTTTGAAGCATTTCGATACCATGTGCCATCTTCAAACTACCATAAAGTACAAATTTAAATTACTGCATTTTTGCACTTGGATTGCCCTCTGATATAAAACCTAATGTAATTAATACAGATTGTCTTATTGGCAAGGAAAACAGCAAACTAATGTGTAGACTCCCCAGCAATCTTGCAATGATGAAGAAGCCATAAAGCATTTCTAAAGACACCCAAGTTGTGGACATTTTAAGAAACCCCATATATCTTACAGCAAAATTTCACCACAACACAAAATATTCACAAAGTCAGTAATCAAAATGAAACCTATTCTTTCCAAGCGGAGGAGTTCATTTCTTGGTGTCAAGCCCAGTGTTGCATACTAGTTTACTGTTTGTTTTTTTTGGCAACGCCTACTGTACATGTTGTGCCACAGCAAACCAGGAAGACCCCAAGAGGCAGTTTTTTTAAAATCTGAAACCGGTCACTGTGTACTTTTATAATCCTTTATATCCCATGTGTTTAACAGGAAAATGGAGAGGACTGATGTAGGGTTCACCTTGGTGCTTTGTTTTTCTTCCAGATATAGGGGATCCCCAAAGGAAGAGCCTTCAGATGAGAAACATTAAGTGAATACCAGTTATGAATTAATGTTATGCAGTTAATTGTTGTCTTGATCATTCACTCCAGTCTTTGGAAAGGTGCAACGTAAGCACTTAATACACAATCTATCATATATACCTAATATCGTTGAGATTTGTGTAATGTAAAGAAGGCAAAAGGGTTTAAAACCTGGAGGTGGGCTATTCATTAAACTATGATGGTGCCAACTGGGACATGATCATTGGGATAGTCCAGTTGAAGCCATTGGGGTTTTGTGTGATTGCCCCAATTGACACTATTGCAGCTGAATGAGTAACCCTGCAAGAGCCATATTAAGTGGTGCTAAGCAAGCAAAACCATACAAGGAAATTGGACCAGAGGTCATCTTGTAGCGTAGTAAGCATGGTGGTGTTGAATGCATTGCAGACCTTTCCATGAACAAACATGTACAGTATTTCTGAACATTCACTAATCTTAATTTCACATTTACTGAAAATATCCATGGTGGAGTGAATTCATCTTCATTTTATCTATTTAAAAATTATTCAGAATGGGGAAAATTGGAAAAACAATTGAGTATCTGACAAACGAAACTGTTTGGAGTGATTCCTGTTAACAATAGTGAAATCGCAAGCTAAACATCATATTGTAGACTACATATTTAATAAACTAGGTTGAACTTGATGGATGTACAGTGTCTCTTTTCAATCTCTTACTACGTAACTAAATACATGTGATGCAAAAATAACAAAATAGGCTTTATTTATTAAATATGTTTGCAAAGATTTGCTTGTAATTTATGATTAAAAGAATAGAGGGCCTCTTGTACCCAAAATAAATTAAATTCTTCATGTATCTGCTTAGCTTTACATTTTCTATTGCCAAGTGGTTTTGAACCTGTAATATAATGAAGCATCAGTTAAGTAATAAACACCTCAGATTATATGAACTTTTTTTTTTGTATTATAAACTAAATTGGCTCAGTAATTTTCATTACTATTATATCCTTATATACATTGTACAAAGGCAAGTCAAAAACAGTGCATTGAGTGCAAATGGAACATACAATAGTGTACAATGAAAATACAAACAAAAACATATTACAGCACATGCCTAAGCTATGCCTGCATCAGCATTAGGCCTAAAGTAAGGGAAAGGCCAGTATAGTTAGCATGTGCTTGGCTTCTTCTACATACCTGTCATGAAGAATTGTAACAGATTAGACCTTTTTATGTCCCATATCCACACCTAGTTAAATTGCTGGCCCCCGTGTTGGGGAAAAGGTTTATATTTACTAAAGGAATGGGTAGTGATGGTTAAGATGCTGGTTAATACTGCCTTTCCTAAGCATCACAAATCAGATTTACAATTGTATTACAGTTTCAAAGTCTTAAATACAATTGATTTGAATATTACTTCGACTTATGTGTCCTTGAATTGTACCAATCCGCTTAGGGCAAACTGGCAATTTTAATTAGAATGGTGTGCTTAATTGCAGGCAACGATCTTGGCATATTTGATTGTGGGGAAGTTTCATTGAGATGGGATTTGTACTAATTTAAAACCACGGCCAAAATTCTGACATAACAAAAACTCAGTGGAAATTAAATTTGAAAAGGCTTACAACCGTAACATATATATTTTAATTTTTTCGTCTTGTAGGTATGGGAAAGATGCTGGCCATGCTACAGACAATGCAGTCAATTCTGCCATCAATGTTGGTGTAACAGCGTTTAACATTGACCACATTGGTATCAAGGCGATGGTAAAGAAAACGGCAAAGGAGGCTAGCAGTGCGATCCTGGATGAATACAAGCTAACAGAGAAGCAAGACAAAAAGGAGGAACCACGCTGAACTACCAACAGTTACTTTTTGATTGCCTTAAACTAAAGTGTGAATCTAAAACCTCTTCCTGGACAACACCAGGAATAATGCTCGCTTGCTAATACACGACAAGCTTGTGTTTGTCAGAGGAATGAAATTACTAGCGAGTGGAGTTGCATTCTGGTATCTCAACCCTGCGATTGAAACTGTAGTCAAGCTTTGTATATTTGACTATAGTTTCTTCTTTAGTGTGTGGTTTAAGAAAGGATTAGAGATGTCTGCAACATATTTAAGGGTATTCCACCATAAATAACAATGTGCATAACGGTTTTCTTTTTATTACTAGTGATAAAACCTTACCATACATTAAGTATACATGTGAAATTGCTTTTGACAAGAACTTTTCTGCCAAATGCAGTTCTGCTGTATCTCACTAACCACTTTAAATACTGTATGTAGTCCCTTGCCAACCAAAAATCACTTGTAATACTGTATGTAATGCACTATGGGTAGAATAATCTTTGAATTGGTTAAAAAAAAAAATATTCTCGTAGGGTTTCATTGGAAGCATAGCCACCTACAACATGGTTAGCCAACCATTGTTTCCAAGATCTAATAGAATGTTCTATGCTTTTAGTGATGTCAAAGTGGGTGCTGTATCTGGCAAGAGTAATGAAGCCTTGCTAAAAGCCCAACGAATAACAATCTGATACTTCCAAAATGCTACTGCAAAAGAAAGCTATTTAGAATATGAGGTACAAAGATCTGGTAACCGTTAAAGTATTGAAAAATCTGTTAGATTTTCTACTTAAAAGATCAATAATTGTACCTATCTATCCCATTTAATAATGCATCCTGATGGTGACCAATATTAAGCTTTATGTGCTTGGTTGAGTTATTATACCCTCACCTGAGCTAGTTTGTGAGCGGTACTCTGATTATATCAAATATTAACAGCACAGGTGTGGAAATTCCTATTTAACTATGATATTCAATGCTCTTGCCAGTTAGAAATGTAATTACAAAATATATTAACCAGGACGTACATATTGATATTTTATTACGCACTGAGGTGTCTAAAGGTAAAAAAAAATATTTTTGTATAAATTATTTTGATGGTTAGAATCCATTAAAACACTTGTCTACAGAAAATGAATATAGGATGGAGAATTATACTTTTATTTTTTATCTACATACTCTAGACAAGCTTTCAGGCTCCATATTTATTTATCCTTTATAGATCTCTAGACAAAGGCACCACACGGCTCTGAAAGTTTGCCACATACACACCACTTCAGAATCATCTCTATTTGTTAGAGGTAACTTACACAACCACCCAGTGCAACTTTGTGAAAATATTTATTCATACAGGGGGCAATTATTTATATTCATAACCTAAAGCAGCATTCTTTTTAATCTGAATTGGAGGTTCCTCCAGGGCAGAATTGTGCTGTTCTGAGATCCAGGAACCAGCATAATTTTCTTTTTGTCTTTGCATATACTGTAGACTGATAAAGTTGGCTGCCAGGGTCATACAATAGGAAGTCACAATGTAATGCCGATGACATTGCAGCTTCCTGCTGAGTGAGGCTGACCCAGTGGCCTTACTGAGTTTCCAAAACGGAAAAAAATAGAGGCTGCAGTTTTTTTTTTTTTTTTTTTATAACTTTGATTTAATTAGGTGATACATTACATACATAGTAACACAATCCATGGGCTACCGCGTATACACCAAATCCTGATTACAAATACAACAAACATGACAGACAGGACTAACAGGAGGATGTGACTTCAAGGTATCTGGGTGAGGGGGGGGGGGGGGCGGCGGCGACCGTGTCGATGGATGGAAGCAGCTCTCCTTTCCCGCTTTCCCGACAGCCTCTTATTTTTGGGGAACTGTAATTACATGTCTCAACTACTAAGGGTGTCCCTTTCTCTCTCAACTTCCGTGTACCTCTCGTTCCTACTGTCGCTATGTGGTGGTGGTTCCATTTGGTTACCGGAGAACGCATTTCTAGCTATCATTGCAAAATTGTGGTAGCGTCCACCCCCGGGATATCTGTCTGGGCCAGCCAAGGCGACCAGACTTTTAGAAAATTTGGAGTTAACCAAACTTGTCAACTGTTCAATCCGGCAAACAAGCCAAATTCTGTTCCTGATTTTGGGTATAATTGGTATTTCCGTTTGTTTCCACAGTGCTGCGATCTCGCATCTGGTGGCGATTGATAAATGTGTTATCAATTTATGAGTTGCGTTAGATAGCCCCCGGATCCGCTTGCCCAGCAGGAACAGCCATGGGTCCAGGGGGATCTCCACGCCGATCATCCGTTACAACCACTCTCTAATTTCCACCCAAATCGGGGCCACCTTCGTGCAAGACCACAGCATGTGACGCAAGTCAGCCCTTTCCCCGCACTGCTTGGGACAGAGCGGTGAATAGCTTCTGACAAATTTAGACAATTTGGTTGGGGTATAGTACCAGTGCATCAGGACTTTGTATGCGTTCTCCTTTAACGTGGTACTGATAGAGCTTTTGGCTGCTGCCTGCAGGATCCTGTCCCAGTCTTCATCTTCTAATGTCTCCCCTAAGTCCGCTTCACACTGTCTCATATAGCTAAGTCTGGGTTCGTCCCCTGTCTCGGGGCAGATCACTTCCCTGTACATTCTAGAAGTTATTCCCCTCGTGTCCGTTCCTCTAGAACACAGCTGCTCGAAATTTGTTCTGCTGGACTGAATTGGGGTTTTATTATAAAATGCCCTGATCTGGAGGTATCTAAAGAATTCTGCGTTAGGCATATTTTTTTCCTCTTTGATATGATCAAAAAGTTTTGACATAGTTTCTACCCTCCAGATCTTTTAGTCGTAAATAGCCTGACTGAATCCACTTTGAGAAATGAGAACTATTCAGGCCTGGAGCAAAGTTTGGGTTACCCCATATAGGAGTCATCAAGGAGTTTAGTGTTGTGAGAGAACATCTGAATTTGGTTGCCTCTCATACCCTCAAGGAGCTTGATATGGCCTGCAGCGGTGTCCTAATCCTAGACCAGCTTTTTTTGGGTAACCAAATTAGATTCTGCAGCTCTATTGGTGCGCAGCATTCTTTTTCCAATTCCACCCATCTCCGAAGGTCCGGATCTGCGTGCCACTGTATAATTTGGCTCAGTTGGGCTGCTTCGTAATAGGCGAACAAGCAAGGCACTCCCAACCCTCCTCTCGAGGTCGGCCTCCTCAAGATGTCTTTTTTTTATCCTTGGGCCCTTTTTATTCCAGATAAACTTCGTTATCCTAGACTGCAGCGAGAGGATATCCTCTTTCAGCAGGGGGACCGGGAGGGCCTGGAAAAGGTATAACACCTTTGGAAGGAGATTCATTTTCACACTGTGAATTCTTCCAATACAAGAGATGCCATACTCCGCCCATCTCCTGAGATCCTCTCTGTCTTTAACAACCTGGGATAATTTGCCTTATATAATGCTTTGTAATCCTTTGTTATATACACCCCTAGGTATTTGATCGTGGAGAGTTGCCACTTAAAGTTTAGTCCAATTAGTTTTTCTACTGGTTTTGGTAAATTTATGTTGAGGACTTGGCCTGATTAATTTTGAACCCCGAAATTTGATTAAATTTCCCCAGGATTGCAAAAACATTGGGCAGGGAGGTAAGAGGATTGGATAATGTCAGGATCACGTCATCCGCATACAGCGCCACTTTGTGTGTCTGCTCTTTTAATGATATTCCCGATACATCCGGGCATATTCTTACATGCGCCGACAAGGGTTCAATACCCATGGCTAACAGCAACGGGGACAGCGGGCAACCCTGTCTCGTGCTACTGCGGATTTGAAATTGTTCAGATGGGAAGCCCTGATGTCGCACCCTTGCCGTCGGCCCCCCGTACAGTGCCATAATGGCTCCCAAGAGGCGTCCTTCAAAGCCAAACGCTTTTAGCGTCTCAGATAGGGTCAATCGATCCTATCAAAGGCTTTTTCCGCATCCAGACTTAGTACCATCGACGGAATATTTTGTTTTTGGGCCAAATCAATCAGATCTATTATTCGTCTGGTATTGTCTGCTGCTTGCCTTCCTCCAATGAACCCAACCTGATCTGGATGAATAAATCTGGGGAGGACATTACCTACTCTGTTAGCTATAAGCTTGGAGAAATTTTTTATGTCGGTAATGTTCAGAGAGATGGGCCGGTAGCTCTTACAGTCTGCCGGGTCCTTTCCAGGTTTGTGGATCAGGGAGATAGACGCCTGAAGCATCTGTGCAGGGACGGAGGCCCCTAACAAGACCGAATTGAAAAGTTTTAACAGATACGGGGCCAGTATTTTCAGATATTTTTTGTAATATAGGTTCGAGAAGCCATCTGGGCCTGGTGCCTTGGCTGGCTTGAGGGACTTTACAACTTCCGTTAACTTTTCTAAAGAAAAGTCTTTTTGTAACGCCTCTCCTTCCGCCCTGCTCAATGTCGACAGTTTCGCCCCTTTTAAGAATTCCCACAGATTGTCCCTTGTTTTTTGATTTTGTATGACCTTACCTCCATCGTAGAGCGTTTCATAGTAGGACTTGAATTCCTCTACAATCTGCTTAGGATTCGAGGTAAGTTCACCCCCCCTGCATGCGAATAGATTGAATATGGTAGTTTGGTGCTTTGTTTCTAAGGTTGTTGGGTAGGAGGGTGTCCGGCTTGTTCGCCTTCTCGAAAAACCTGCGTTTAGTCCAGCTCAGCTCCTCTTCAGCTTGGGCGAATAATCGTATGTTTAGCTGATGTTTGGTATCTAATATTTCTTTCAGGGTAGTATCCTGTTTGAGGGTTTTATGGAGCGCAGTGAGGGATGCCAATTTCTCCTGCAGCTCCTTAATCTGGCGCTCTTGCTCTCTTTTGCGTCTAGCACCTAGACACATCAGAGTTCCCCTGAGGGTAGCCTTAGGGGCCTCCCACAACGTGGAGTGTGACGACACACTACCCTCGTTCTACGTGAAAAACTTGTCTAGTGAATTTAAAGTGCACCGCAGCTCTATTTGTGCGTGGTCTGACCATGAAATATCGTGTATCCCCGTATGGGAGACCACTGGGACCAGTCTATTGGATACAAGGAAGTAATCTATCCGTCTTTAACCTTTTGGTGTTGCTCTCTCCATATATCCACTAGCTGGCAGTCCCGTAGTCCTTGGGTAATGTTTAGTATGTCCTGTCTGAGGGGAAGGTTAGATACTGTACACCTGTCTAAGTCTGGGTTTAAAGTCCTGTTTAGGTCCCCGGCTACTATCGTGTTTCCCTTTGCTTCACTATGTAACTTAAGGGAAAAGAACTCTGATGCCAGTTCACACGGTGCGTATATTGATGCCAACGTGAGTGGCTGACCTTGTATGGACCCCACGAGGATAAGGAATCTTCCTTCTTTGTCTGACAGCTTCTTATCTACCTGGAACGCGATTCTATTATGTATTGCTATAGCTACCCCTCTCTTATTCTCTTTAGCTGATGCCAGGTATACTGTTTTAAAGTCCTTATCTAGAAATTTAGGGAAACTGACCGTGGAGAAGTGGGTCTCCTGGAGAAAAAAAATGTCTACATTATGTCGTTTGTAATCTTTAAGGGCCAACTTACATTTAGCTGGGCTATTGAAGCCTTTGACATTGTGTGATATGCAACTGATCTCTCTACTCATCTTGCTTTATTCGTGCACTCTCTCTACCGGTGTGTTCTAAGGTTGCGCTGCCCTTCCCAGGCGGTACTCTGTTCCCGACTCCATCTTCATCTTCTCCAACACCTTCCTCGATCTCCTGGGGTGGGGTGGGGTGTGACGGGGCGTGACATAAAAGGAAAGACCAAAAGGGAAAACAAAAGGGAAAACAAAAGATAAATACATATACATGCATAACCATAATAACTTGTCGTCGGCTACAGGGCCTCCCTGCCCTGCAGCCAAGTCCAGCGCCTTTGGGGTGAGGGCTCTCGTGGCGGTGGTTCCTCTCTGTTGCCTCCCTCCCTACCCACGACCCTCATTTATCCCCCAAAGGAATTTACCGGAGTCCAGGGGGTCCCTCCACCCAGGACCCCGTCGGAGACTCATGCCAACTATGTGTCTCCTCCACCTCGTTTCCGCGCTCTATCTGCACCCTTATAACTTCTTAGACTTAACTTTTTTGACGCCTCAACTTGCCTCTACTATATCTCGAGCAGCTTGCTGCCTCCTGCCACCTGCTACCATATTGAAGCCGTCCCTCAGAGCTTCTTCTGTTTCTTCTAGTGTGTTGCCTCCATTCCCTGCTTCCTTCCGCTCCCCTCCCCTCTCCTCTTGCCTCCCCGGTCATCCTTGACTTAATTTCAGCTCCACCTCTGCCCCTTAGGTTCTCCTCCGCTCTATTACAGCCGCTTCTTGCTGTGCGCAACTTACTATATTCCTGCTCTAAACCGTTGTCCTCTCCCGGATTCCTACCCCCCTGGACTTGCTCCTCTTTAGCCAGGACCCTCCATCTAGTACTCATCCCGACGCTTACCTCTAATCATTCTCGTCTCTTCTCTAGCACCTCTCCTCCTCCTTTCCTCCCCTTCCTCCCCTCCTGTCCTTCTTCCCTTCCTCCCCTCCTGTCCTTCCTCCTTTCCTCCCATCCTGCCCTTCCTCCCATCCTGCCCTTCCTCCCATCCTGCCCTTCCTCCCATAACCCCAGTTGGCTCCGTGTCCGGCAAATCTTTTGCCGCTTGCTGGGGTCCTTCTTTTCTCCTACGTCGCCCTCTGACGTAGCTCCGTGAGCCAGCGGCTGAGTCTGCCCCATCCAAGATGGCGCCCCTCTGCTCGTCGTCTGGTTATGACGACGTCCGGTCTCCGGCGGCCGCCATTTTGGATCTGCTTCTGCCGCGAGGAGGCTGGAGCACGCACTCTCCTCCCGCATTTTCTTCTCTTTCGAGTTCTGCGTCTCATGCTGGTTCCAGTGGGGCGCCATCTCGTCCTCCATTTTCCCTCAGCATTCAAAATGAAGAGCAAAGGTAAGTTCTTTCCTCTTTTCGCACAGGGACTTCAGCCGAACCCGCAGGTCTGTTAAAATTCTCCGAGGCTTTACTGAGGGCTGCACATCCACTTTTTCCACCTACAGGGGCTTTGCAGGTTACTTTGCTTACTGCTCCATCATGTCCATAGACACACCAGGCGAGGCAACTTTTTAAACGGAAAAACTTTTATTAACTGTATGAACCGCCACTACGGCTAGGTCAGTCTCTCACTTATTGCCTCCTTTAGCTTTGGCTGAGCCCGCGCCTCCACTCCACTCGGGCTTCAATGCCTCTTCAGCCTCTGGCTCCCTTCAGGCCCAGTTTGGCCAAAAACGCCGGCCCCTCTGCTGGGTCTCTCATTGTGATGGGCCTCCCGTTCCACGCTACCATCAGACCAAACGGGAAGGTCCACCTGTACCTTATGTTCTGGTCCCGTAGGAACTTTGTAACGGGGAGCAGGTTCCGGCGCCTGGCTAGAGTGGCGGGAGACAGATCTTGAAAAATCAGCATTTTGCTGCTTTCGAACTCCACCGCTGGTAGGGCCCTTGTTTGGCGTAATACTGCCTCCCTGGTGGATATAGTAGTGCAGCCGGATGATAATGTCCCGGGGCTGCTCGGTCTGCATCGGCCGGGAGCGGAGGGCTCTATGGCAACGGTCCATGGCCAGAGCCTCCTTATTACAGTCGGGGAGCAAGGACTCCAGCCATCTTGCCACGAACTCTTCACAGTCTCCCACCTCCTCAGAGACCCCCCCTTATCCGTATGTTGTTTCGTCTTTCGCGGTTCTCCGCGTCCTCCTGGCGTTCCTTTTATCTATCTGCCGCTGTAATTCCCCCGACCTCTTCTGTTTTCTTTACCACCTTTTATTGTTTGGTCTACTTTATGCTCCAGGTCGTCTGTTCGTGTCCCCAGCTTACTGACCTCCCTCTTTACTTCTTTTATTTCGGCCTGTAAGAGGGACTTCAAATCATTATAAAGTCTCTCAAAGTCGCATCTCCGCACAGGCAATAGGGCTTGATTCCTGGCCCCCTCCTCCTGCTCCGTGTCAGGATTTGAAGCCGGCGCCATTTCTTCAGCCGCGCTGCCTGATCCTGCACCGCCGAAGTAACTTCTGACATCCGCCAGTTTTTGTTTCTTTTGGCTAGCCGTTTTTTTCGGGGCCATCCCTGCGGGTTTGTCCAGTGCTTTCTAGCTGTTTTAGGCAACTTTGTTCTTTGTTTTTGGGTGCTTTTTACACTATATTCTGTGAGCGCGGCACGGAGCTATCTAATCAGACATCCATACCCGTGGCCGTCGCGCATGCGCCTCCTAGAGGCTGCAGTTTAATGAATACCACCACCAGTTTAGATTTTAAAATATTTCTATTGTTGGTAATTCCTCTGGGAATAGCATCCCGGGATGGGTGAACAATATAGAGGCTTAAATCTCCCATGGTACGGGAGCCAATGACGTTGCGGCTTCCTATTGGCCTGCGTGACGTGGGGAATTTAAACCTCCATTATGGACTGTCCGTACTTGCAGAGGTGGAATCGTGTTTTTTTTTAACATTGAATGCTGCTTAGAAATTGATACTTGTGGAGGCGTTTTTGATTCTGCATTAAGGTCGAAGGTATCAGTCTGTTTCTGTATGTCCCAATTGCCATTTTCTTAGCACCAAAAATCCAGGCGTGAAGTGGTAATCTGGTAATGTTCTGCATCAAATGCAGCAAACGTGCTCAATACTGTGTCAAGCAGAAGATTAATGCTGTATTTAAACCTTCGCCTCCCCTTGTTTCCCTTTACACAGGCCACATTGAGTATTTTTGCTATTCGAGTACAGTTTGAGCAAGTTTTCTTACTATTGTAACTTTTTAATAAGTCACTGAGTTACAAAACAGATGGATGGTATATAGCAGAGGTCTCAAAACTCAGTCCTCAAGAGCCGCCAACAGGCTGTTTTTTTTTTTATT
Organism: Ascaphus truei; assembly: GCA_036426205.1. Classification (NCBI taxonomy): domain Eukaryota; kingdom Metazoa; phylum Chordata; class Amphibia; order Anura; family Ascaphidae; genus Ascaphus; species Ascaphus truei. The sequence goes on from CM071569.1 coordinate 232,182,636, forward strand.
TTTTTATGGCTATTACTGTTTCAGCACAGGTGGCTTAGTCTTTGATTGAGCCTCCTGTGCTGAAACAGGGATATCCATAAAAGCCAGCCTGTTGGTGGCCCTTGAAGACTGAGTTTGGAGAACCCTGCTATATAGACTAAAATACACCCTGCAGGATGGTATATAGAGACGCCGATTTAATTATGAAGAACTTAAGCATTCCATAATTTTTCAAGAAGTGTAAAATTAAGACTACCAAATTCACAGGAACCAATTTGAATACTTAATGTAAAACCCACTAGATACACATGCCTCGTATTGAGCAATAGTTGCACAGCTGTGTGAATTATAATGTGACCCTTCATGAAAGTTGGAAACACCTCCTGCAATTTTTCTTGAACTATGTGAGAATTATATTCAATTACTTGTTCCTTTTTATTTAATGAGATTGACTGAAACATTTCTGGATAGCATCTACAGTACTTTAATTTGCGGTTGTAATAAAAATGTATTTGAAAGTGTGTGCCACTTTTTTTTGGTAGATAACACAATACTTTAAACAAAGCATTTTTATTAAAGAAAAAAAAAAATATTCTAGTTAAAATACACAAAATGTACACCTATATAAAACTTATCTTAAAAGCCTTAAACCAGTGAAGAGTTTACCTCTGCACAGGTAGACGCTTGGTCTGTTTGCTTTCTTTTGAAGATACTGTATCACAGTAAGTGAAATATGAGCAAGAGAAACATGGCTATTGTGACTCAAGACACGTATTGGGCAAACTAATCTAGTAAGAGAGCTATTTATGCACAATGCTCATATCCTAAAGTTATACCTGTGACCATTTTACTGCAGATGAAAGCCAAAATGCCTGATTTTAAACATTCTTTAGAAGTAGCAGGCAGCCTTTCAAGGATTTATATCCCATTCCCCAGTGTAGAGAACTAGTGTGAATTTGTTCAGGTACAATTTCAGTCTGGTAGTTTTTCAACAAAGTGTACAGTTTGAAATGCAATTACTCATACAGATTAGTGTTATTAGGAAGATTGATAATTTAACTGGAAAATCACACTTTGGAAGTTTGTTAGAAGAGACACTTGTATTCTGTCTTCAACAACTAGGTGGCAATAGATGAACTCATGTTAATCTTTTTGAATATCATCAATTAATGGCAACAGCTATTGAATACTAGTCCTCTTGTGAATGACTTGTTTCCTTCAGAAACAACTGAAGCTCTTATGATCAGTCTCATTTTAGATGTGCTAGTGTCTAAATGGTGTTAAAAGTCCCCCCCCCCCCCCCCCCCCCCCCATCCTTTAAATGTTTTTTTTTTTGCCTAGCCTTACAGAGCTCAATATGTGAGAATTCTATAACAATCCTAAGATGATGCAATGCTTAGCCCGGACTTACTGGTATACGTGGTACAGGCATACCCCGCATTAAGCAAAGTAATTCACTGAGAACAATTCCTTTTCGTCTCTCCTATGCCAGTACAAATGAGAGAACATACCCAAGCGGTCCCCTAATCTAGATGGGAGAAAGACTACCATCCTTGGAAAAAAAACAAAACAATAATCCATCTCAGAACCGGAGAGCTCTTGCCAGCGGCAGAGGCGCAAAGCTCAGCCAACATGCATAGCTCACTAGCAAGGTGAAGACCCAAAAGGTCACTGAAATAAGTAGCCTAAAAATGACTCCTGCAACAGAAGAATGCCACACCTAAGGTGAGAATAGTTTGAGCAAAGGCAAGATAAAGTACATAACATATTACCTGCAGAACCTAAAAGCGACCAAATATGTACTCTTCCATATGAATACGGTCCCCCAATGTGCTTGATTGATGGAAATGTGCCTACTCTGCCTCACGTGTGGTCCAAGTAACTGAAATAAATCCAATTTTCCAATTTGTGATCGTCCATTACACCCGGTGCTCAAGCTGAATACCTCAACTGCAAGGTGCATAACGTTACACAATGTCAGTTTGTCAAAAATTAGTACCACAGGTAAGCCTACCCCCGATTGCTTCCCAACGGTCAAATGTCTATCAGGGGACTCCAGGCAAATCTCCTTTGCCAGCCTGCCCCCTCCCCGCAGCAACTGCCAGGATAGTGAGGTAGCAGCTGGTGGTTGGAAAGCTGCAGAGAGCCGCAAGTAAGAGCGGAAAGAGCTGCATGCGGCTCCGAAGCTGCAGGTTGCCTACCCCTGGCCTATACCAACATTTACCAAAAAAATAACTAATCCTGTAGGACAGAAATAACTGCTGTGCAGAGGAGCACTGAGTTTTATAGGGCCTGATGGAACCTTAGTTAAATGTTTTGCCCTACCCCTAACTTGGTGGCACTTACAGCCTCCTTGGAACAAGATTAGGAGGCGACAAAGAAAGATTTACCTGGATGATGATCCTAGAAGCAAGCTTAATACCTTCAAGAAGAAACCTCACCAATGTATACCTAATTGTGATGCTTTTCTTACCTACATTTTGTATGGATATCAATTGTTGTATTTTCCTCTTAACAATGCATTGTTGTTTATATAATCTTCAGTAAGATTAATATTTTTTTTGGAATGGCGTAATTATAAGCATTACTGAGCATAGCGTTGTGCTTCTGTAATAATAAACACTTCAAACAGTTAGAAAAACTTGTATTGAGAAAAATAAATGTGGGGGGTGTCTCAATATGGATTTCAATTGAATGTTTAAGCTGATAATTATACAATCTGCTACTAAGGAGCATAAAGTGGAATCCAAGCAAAAAAAAAAACCATGACAGGTTGTGACTGCACTAGTTGTTTCCATAGGGAAAAAGAACATGGGATATTCATATTTATATATAAAAAAAAAAACTCATTGGGAGGACAGAATTATACCCCTTTCAACAAGCATTGACCATTCTATTAATACAGAACTAGCTTTATGAACTGTTTTAAATGTCTCCGAATATTCCCTATTACATTAACCATGGATATATTCCACTGCAATCAAGCGATGGATACATAAACCTTAGGCTGGACCAATACATTGCATTTTGCATTATTTCAATAGCTCTGTACATTAAGTGTGCAATTTCTACAAAAACAATGCAAACATTGAGTTGCATAAATGACAAAGAGTGAGAGGTGCTATTTGATTAGTGTGAAGCACTCTTCTACCGCACAACTGGCAAAGTGTTTTAGCAAAAATCTTTGAGTATTTGTTGTACTGTGATGATAAAAACAGCATTGTCACCAAAATAGTCACCTTTTCTTCCCACCATGCCACAGGGGGGCAGGGAGCGGGAAGGCAGTCCTGTCACAGGAAGGAAGTCCCGCCCACCCAACCCTTTGTGTGATAAACATGACAGTTTAATTATATTGTGTATGCTGTATTTTTTCCCCCCCTTTTCAAAATGTAGATAAAAGACTTTGATGTTGACATACCTGAGGTGGGCATTTTTAAGGCATGTGTTGCCTTCGTAACGGCGACTGTTGGGAGAAGGGGGGGGAGGGGTGAGTGCACAGTAACCTTGCCAGCGGGGGCTCAATGGTGCAGATAACCACTAAAGCCTTCGGGTGGGTAGCAAGTGGGCAGGGCTCATTTGTGCGTGATTCCGGGCCCAGCATCACTCAACGGGCGCCCAGCTTGGTGGGTCTTGCGGGTCATGGTTGGGGTGCCAATGGCCATTACCCGGGGGGAAAACACGATGGCAGGGGTAGCACTCACCAAGGTTTATTATTATTATTTGTGTAAATAAAGCCGTGGCCCCTTGAACCTTCAGACCTTTGTTGTGTGTTAGGGGGTGACGGGGCGGGATCAGAGGTGGAGCTTCCTCGCAGGCTCCGAGGTCATGCCATTTCCAAATCTGCCACCTGGTAAGTTAAGAGCCACTGGAGAACTGCAGGCCATTTTTATAGTGCTCCTACCTAGTGGTCCCAGAGTGAATAACTAGGAGTAGACATGCTACTTAAAGTGTTTTTCTTTCAGTAAGACAATTTACCTAAAAATATGTACAGTAGGTGGTACGGATATGTTCTCCTTCAAGCAGTAGAAAGATGAGTACTTTATTATATGCAACCTAAATTAATGCTTCCCCATACTATGCTCAGGAATCTTCTTCCACGTCATGTTGAGGATAATTTAAATGACACATGTCCAAGCGGCAGGAGTTTAACTAAGAAACTGGGAAATTCACTATCCTTTACATTTTGAATATTTCATTTACATGGGATATAGTACAAAAAGAACTTTAACAGGGTTCTTTTATTTGTTGGAATGTTGTTTCTTCACAGGTGCATTTTGCTGAAGCTGGGTTTCACAGCGGCAACACGCTCAAGTCTCGACTGAACCTGTAAAGACAATACCACCAAATAAGAGCAACACAAACCATGTGATCTTTTAAAGCTGGAAAACAAAGCTAATAACAGAATTATTCATAGTGTTCCAGGCTATTGTGCACAACACGGTTAAAAATTATGTTTTTGCATGCCAGGTTTAACTAACCACATAAGAACATTGTAGTACAAAGGCAGGCTACATCCCTTTCAAAATATAGCCTTAGATTAGTGAAATGTACCGGTACAATGTAGGAGTTACACAAAAAGACATAACATAATAATTTCATTGTTTTCTCCTGGTGTCAAAAATGTAGCTATTCTTCAACTTTATATTACCATATCTTACATTAAAAACCCTGCGGACCCTCCAGCACTAGCAATCATGTGACTGCTTTCCTGAGGCGCACTGAATGTAAACGCTGCCTACAAAATGAGCAAAAGGCCATGAAATACAGCGTATGCCGTAAAGGCACTGAAGGGGTTAATATTCTTGATATGCCTTAATAATAAATTAAAGCATCAACCCCCTCCCCCCCATCTCTACCCATTTTAATAACTTTTTTTTACAGTATTTAAACAGGAGTCCTCTAGAGCTGAACCGCATTATGTTTGGCTCCGGGGACCCTCCTAAGTTCCAGAGATCTTGATTGGCTGCTGGAGTTCTAGGTCCCTGTCAAAATAGGTCACTAAATCTTATCAGGCGACTTGGCTGCAACATACAGAAAGCCACAACAAATTGTGGGATGATGGTATGGATTTCTGTTCTATGACTGCAGGCACCATTTTTACATTTCCAGGTAGGAACACCAGCAACTACTGTAGATTTGTACGCAGGTTTCTCAAGAACAAGGGGCGTGGGCGTATATGTGCGCGCGTGTATACGTGTGCGTGTGCGCATGTATACGTGTGCGTGTGCGCATGTATGTGTGCGTGTGCGCATGTATGTGTGCGTGTGCGCATGTATGTGTGCGTGTGCACATGTATGTGTGCGTGTGTGCATGTATGTGTGCGTGTGCGCACGCTCGTGTGTGCGCATATGTGTGCGTGTGCGCATGTATACGTGTGCATATAAATCTATATCATACACACATACATACACACCTAAGCTCCACAGGGCCCTGTGCATGCAAAATGTCTCTGTAAAGTGCTATGTAAAAGCGCTATACAAGAACAAGCCATTATTAATTTTAATAACACACACATTGAATTGTACACATTCACACAAAATTAAATATACATATTGTTTACAGTATGATATATACAGATTTTATTTTAAATGAGTTGTTAATATTTAACATTAACTACACACGTGCAATGGAATAAGGTTTAATTCATTCATTCTGAGCTACTCTCCTTTTCTGCTGCTGCTCTGACAATTCTGTGGGGAAGATCATGTGACCAGGCAATGACAGATACATTTGTGCTCATGCTCCTGCACGGCTGTGGAGGGGGCAGGACTCACAAAGGGGTGTGCCAGAGCCTGTTACAGAAAAGGAAGGGGTTGTGCCTCTCTAAAGGGTTGCTATAGAAACAAAAATGCTCGTTACATTAGAATACATTAAAAATTGCCTTTCAAAGTTGTTTTTTAAAAAAAAGAAAATGCTACAAGTATTTTCTCACAGTACAGAACTGATTTATTAAAAAAAACACACATGCAGGATATTGACTGAACTGCAGCTTTAATGAGAATTTGATGAAAGGTTACGTTTTATATATCCACTGATTTACTCCACATAATGTAAGGTATAGAGTGCAGTCAATAAGGGATTCTTTCTTTCCTTAATTCACCTTCGTACTGACATCCAAAGAGCAATCGTCATTGACCCGACTGGCAGTTAACCCAAGATTGTGGTGCAATACCCCCTATTGGAACTTAGGGGGAATTCACGAAGATTTATAAATGTATATTTCAATATTTAAAATATTAATGCGAGCGGTGCAAAGAAAACACCTTGTTCCTGCAAGTCTATTCAGTGATTTTACATGGTAGCAGATGTCTGCAGTGACTTAACGGCTTTCCTTCCCGTGGGGCTAGCACAGCTTTGCAAATAAAGGTAGCACCAGTGTGGTTTAAACTGGAAAGTAGTTACACCAGCGCATCTTACCTGATTGAAATTTGTGTTTAACTTTTTCAGGACTAAATTGTGTTCTCTGATCCGCTTCTGATGTTCAGCCAAAATAGTTGCTTCATTGCTCAGTTTCTCTGTAGAGAGAATTATAGTATTGGTATTTTCTTAACTGGTATGTCTTGTGGTGTGAGGTTTACAGCTGTTTTGTCTTGTGAGGAAAAACACATTTATACTCAGCTGATGACAGAGGTGCCTGCATTGCATTGAAAGGTGCAATACGATATAGGGAGCAGTCAGAGAAAATCTACCCCTACCAAATCTCAGCTTACCATGTCTACATACCAACTCAAGAATAACCTAAAACTACTTTTAGGTATGACCCGCGAAGGTCTTCCTGCGGACTGAAACGACAGGCACGTGTGCTTTTTTTAACCTACTGTAAATTACTTTTTATTTGCCATCCTTGTGCTGCGCTGGTATTATAAATCATTTTGTGATCTAAATTGACTATTCCTGATTGCTTTTACCGTCCACCACGACTGCTTTCTATGAGGCACTCCACCCAGTGTGTGCGGCCAGCTTATTGAAACACACAGAGAACAAAACAGGAGCGCAGCTTTCGTGAGATATGTGCAAAGAGAAAGAAACACAAAATAGTTAAACACAGTATGACATATATTGAAGGATCAATTAACCAGCGTCAAATGAACTCATACACTCCAAATTCTTTTCAGCATTAGGAACCAATGATGGATGGTGATGAGGATGATCTGTGTAAAGGTAAATATTTTTATGGGCACATGGGAGTATTTCATTAGCACAACCATCCCTTTGGTGCGAACCTGCTCCTATGGCAGCGCTACATCGATTACATCTTTATTTGGGAGGGTGACGAGGCTACATTAAAAATAAATAAATCTTTTAATGTATTTGAAACGTAATGATTTGAATCTTGACTTTTTGGATTTAAAATAAATAAATAAATAAATATACATACATACACAGAAGACAATGCTGTAAAAAGGAAAACTTTCTTTAAGACTGCTGACAGCAATAACTTTATTTTAAATTCAAGCTGTCACCACAGGAAATGGATTGAGAATGTACCTTATGGTCAATTTAGTCATATAATGTATAAACTGTATGAATAGTATTGTATACAGGCATACCCCGCATTAACGTACGCAATGGGACCGGAGCATGTATGTAAAGCGAAAATGTACTTAAAGTGAAGCACTGCCTTTTCCCCACTTATCGATGCATGTACTGTACTGCAATCGTCATATACGTGCATAACTGAGGTAAATAACGCATGTGTAACGGGCTCTATAGTCTCCCCGCTTGCGCACAGCTTCGGTACAGGTAGGGAGCCGGTATTGCTGTTCAGGACGTGCTGACAGGCGCATGCGCGAGCTGCCGTTTGCCTATTGAGCGAGATGTACTTACTCGCGAGTGTACTTAAAGTGAGTGTCCTTAAACCGGGGTATGCCTGTATAATAGCCAGGCCACTATACTGGAAAGAAAGTTTACGGAAAGGAATTACTCTAATGAAAATATTCAAATGCCAAAAGAAAAGGAAGGCCTTTAAGATAAAAAAATGATCCTACAAGATTCACTAAATAGAACTAAGTATGAAATAAATGTTATGCCATTTATCACACAATTCTATAAAGCTAGCACACGGTGTTAAAATGGCAAATTTTAAACCAGAAAAGACTGGCGAGTTTTTTTTTATATTAAGGAATTTATCAATTGTAAAACAAATTTAACATTTATCTCATATGTTGCCCTTGTGATAAGGAATATATTGTGAGTATCACTAGGATGTTGCGTACTAGGATTTTTGTACACCTTCGCAACATCACTATAGGGTTAGTGTGTCAGTGTCTCACTTCACTATAAACAAGTACATAACTCGAATCTCACTGGAATTAAATTTATTGCATTAGAACATATTCCGTATAATTGGAGAGGTGGTGATAGAGTTAGAACTCTGTCCCAAAGGGAACCTTTTGGATATTTCCACTTGGAACTCTGCAACCTTTAGGTCTAAAATTGATAGTGATTTAAATTCTCTCATTGTTTAATCTGTAATCTCTCCCCAATCGTCTCTACGCCACTTTGTCATTCCATTTTTTTTTCTTCTCTCAATTTTTGGGGTTTTAGTTGGATTCATATCCACTATGTTTTTGATTACCTGGTTTTATACTATTGGATTCAGATTTTATAACTACCCTATTTCCTCGATTCTAAGACACACCCTTGATTTAATAAAAAAAAATTGGGGGGAAAAAAACTATATTAAATGTGCAGAATTTTTTTTTTGAGGGGAGAGAGGAGGGAGAGGGGAGAGAGAGGAGGGAGAGGGGAGAGAGAGAGGAGGGAGAGGGACGGAGAGAGAGGGGAGGGAGAGAGAGGAGGGAAAGGGGGGAGAGAGAGAGATCGGGAGGGGGAGAGGGATAGGGGGAGAGGGATTGGCGGGATGGGGGAGAGGGATAGGGGGAGAGGGATAGAGGGGAAGAGGGATAGGGGGGGGGAGGGAGAGATGGGGGGGGAAGAGAGATAGGGGGGGGAAGAGAGATAGGGGGGGGAAGAGAGATAGGGGGGGAAGAGAGATAGGGGGGGAAAGAAAGATAGGGGGGGGAAAGAGGGATAGGGGGAGATAGGAGGGAAGGGGAGAGGGAGAGAATGGAACGACAGACAGACAGAGACAGACAGAGACTTGCCAGGGGGGAGGAGGCGGGCTGCTGTGAAGACAGAGCCCTGTCCCCGGCATCTCCACTGAACTCTGCACCTCGTGGAGGGGAGGAGGGGGTCTGTGTGGTCACAGCTATGCTGTTTGCAGAACACAGAAGACTGGCCGCATCTCCAGCATATCTCTCTGCACGAGGGGGGCCTGTGATCGCAGACATTTTTGCTGCACACAGAAAACCGGCAGGCATCTCCAGCAGCGCCCCATGACTGTTTCTTTTCCCCCAGTACATCGATTGTTAGACGCAGACCTATTTCAGCCACGTGAAAAAGGGAAAAACAATCGAGGAAATACGGTAGTTTAGCTATTAAATCATGGTTTAGCCTAGGTCCTTTGTTTACGTCTCTACATAATTCTCCTCTTTGATTGAATCCTCACGTGTCCATTGTTCATCATCATCATCATCTTTGCTGATAAACAGGTGTATGGTGTTCACTGTTCACCTTGCAAAGTTGTGTTTGTCGTCAAGTCTAGTCTAATTCTCCGTCATGACGTCACATTTGGGCGAATCAAATGCTATTTAAAATTTACTTTGACATTGAGCCCCTGAGGAAGCTGGTTGCCTGGTGAAACACGTAGGGCGGTCATTTTGCACTGCGTTGCCTGAAATGATCCTGTCCAGCTTGCATCTATATCCTCTGAGAACTTTGCCAGTGCCTGCCAGTTTGATTCTGTGCTGGAGATTGCTGAATGGGGAGATCATCTGTGCATTTACTGCTGGTGGAGCGTGAGCTCAGAATGTGCTTTTTCAATGTAGTTTGTGACTACATTGATTTTATTCACACTGTCTATATAGTTGTGTTAAAGAATTATGCTATGTTGGCATTCTATCTTTTTCATATCTGAAAAATCCTGGAGTTACTCTCCGATTCTTGCCTATATACAGACCATCATCTTGTATTCCATCATTGGTTCCTAATGCTGAAAAGAATTGAGCATGAGTGCATCTGACGCTGGTTACTTGATCGTTAAATATATTTGTCATACTATGTTGCTTCCTCTTTTCACATCTCACGAGCAGCGCTCCTGTTTTGTTCTATATTCTGTGTTTTTGACCCTGAAAATGATTTTTTGGAGCAGCACCTCACATTTATCAAACGGGTTGCATTTTGTTCATATAAAGAAACAAAGTGCAACCAGTTTGATAAATGCTAGGTGCTGCTACAAAAAAATCATTTGCAGGGTCAAAAACATTATATATACACACAGTAATATTTCCATTTGCTATATGCTTAACTTTTTTTACCCAAAATAAATTAAATAAGGGGGGGGGGGGGGGGGGGGTTGTGTGGTATGTGTGTGTACGTGTGGTGTAGTTGTGTGTGTGTGTGTGTGTGGGTGTGGTTGGTGTGTGGGGTTGTGTGTGTGTGTGTGTGTGTGTGTGTGTGTGTGTGTGTGTGTGTGTGTGTATATATATATATATATCACAAAACAGGCCATTATCACTTGAATACATTTTTGCACTGCAACACTTTCTCACACGTGCATATACTATACTAGCACTCAGGCCTTATGCGGGGGTAAAAAACGAATAAACGTCATTTACATTCTAACTGTTTCGGTCCAAAAAGGGACCTTTATCAACGTAATCACTCGGACGTAACCAATCATTGCCACAAGTACACTATAATCAATTATAGGAGGAGCTACTCCTTAAAGAGACCCCCTCCTAACCATTCTGACCACGGTCACGATGTCCAGCACTCTGAGCATAGATATGTATCCGCATCACCCGCCACTGACCTACGTAGGGACCGAGAGGGCACTTCCTGAATAGACAAACGTACAACACAAACACATTTGGAGATGCGTATCATTGCTTCTCCCTGTTACCCAGACGTTGCGCCATGCTCCCACGTATGTGAGGAACCCCCCAACAAGGTGACAGTGTATGCATTACCCAGCGCCGCCGCCATCCCACCATACACCTGCAGGGAGACCCTGCACACCTCCGTGTCCATTTCATAAGTGCCCGCTCCACGGGCCAGTGACGCGCCTTCCGAGACGTCACGCGCCGTCAAGTGAAGCTCCCCCAACTGTTTGGCCGGAGGACGAAGCCCCTCCCCCTGTGGTGCGTGAGACGTCACGGCGCGCGCCGTTAGTGCAGCCTCGCGTATAGGTGGATCCCCGTCCGTAACCATGGTAACGAAAGTTAACAGCCAGTCCCAAGGGAGAGGTGACGGATTCCGTGGGAGAGGGGGATGGAGGTGGCAGCCGGACGGAACGGGGGTCCTGGCAGTCACCGGCCCACGGAGGAGCTGCAGCAGGAGAGGCAGAAGAAGTGAGCCCAGCGTATTAAGTCTTGCTTATTAAACCCCTGTCTTTGTGTTGCTAGAGCATAGGGACATGCATCCCTTTACCATGATTATATATATATATATACATGTAGAGGTATCAGTACCGTGTTAGCCGAGCTTCAATAATCAAAAAAATAAATAGATGATACCGTTCTGTGGCTAACGAAATGCTTTTATTTGTGCGAGCTTTCGAGATACACTGATCTCTTCTTCCGGCGATGTTACAATGAATGAAGCAAGGATTACTTAAAAACAGTGTCTCTTGGAATGTTATCTGTGCTTGTCCTTCCCCCGGTGTGGATGTGTTTTATGGCTAGAGGTGTTAAATGGTTACTGAAAGCAAGTGAAGAAAGAGTGTGTATGTGTATCAGTGTGAATAAAAATGAATGGAGAGCCCACAGTATATACAGTGCTTTACACAAGGTGTGTGTGGAGTGGGACTGGATATAAAAATTTTATTCACACTGATAGACATACACACTCTTTCTTCACTTGCTTTCAGTAACCATTTAACACCTCTAGCCATAAAACACATCCACACCGGGGGAAGGAACAGCACAGATAACATTCCAAGAGACACTGTTTTTAAGTTTACCTTTTGCTTCATTCATTGTAACATCGCCGGAAGAAGAGATCAGTGTATCTCGAAAGCTCGCACAAATAAAAGCATTTCGTTAGCCCACAAGAACGGGAATCATCTATTTATTTTTTTTTGTTGATATATAATAATTTATATAATTATATATATATAGATATATATATATAATAATAAGATATATATAAAAAAAAAAACTAAATGCTTTTATTTGTGGGAGGTTTCGAGATACACTGATCTCCTCTCTCTTCCGCGATGGTACATGAATAAAGCAGCAGGTTAAACTTAAAAACAGTGCATATACTGTAGGAATGTTATCTGTTACTGAAATCTAACACCCCACCCCTGTGTAGTATACACATTTATCACATAGTACTATTAGAATATTTATTAACTATATATATATATATATAATATATTATATCTATATATATCACAAACACGTCACAGTTCACTTTTAAGATTTTGTTCTTTAGGATTGTATTAGGTTTTAACAATATTGGCATATTAAATTTTTTAATAAATTATTTTTATATGTCAGTGTCCACAGGTTCTTGGTAATATTTTATAAATATATGCATTTTGTTTTATTTAATATATTATTAAGACTTTTTAAGTCTTAAGTTTCACCTAATCTATAATCAAACTTTATTGGTTTTTTATTGTATTTAACTCTATATTTTATGTGATAATTACATTCTTATGTTATTGTAGTATTATTCCCCTTCTCATTCTACTTTTATGTGCCAAGCTGTTTCTTTGTTTTGGGTGGTATGTAGTCCATTAATCTAAAGCCTATTCATTTTATCATGCTACTCCCATTCATTAATATGGGTGGGTAGATAGGATTCAATTAGTCATTTAAACTGGACTATATAAGTCATTTCTAACCTCTGATGCAGTCGCCATTACCCTAGCGACGAAACACATAGAGGTTAAAACGCTCTTTTGGCTGAGCCTGGAACCTGCCTCTACCCTCTGCCTGACTGTACTATGGAAGGGAGCTGCGGAATTGAAAGTAAAGTGCAGATACTGTTGTTCCGGGGAACGTTGTGTGGACGCACACTATTGAAGCTACCCGGGCGGTGTATGCGGAAAACCAGTGCGCGCTTCTAACCGCAAGATTTGAGCTCTGTTACCAGGCAGAAGATTATAAGGAACCAGAGCTTTTGTCCAAGGCGCTTATTCTACTGATTTGTTGTAGTGACCTGATTTTAGCATTGCGGTAATAACCTTTTACTATTTACACTATGGAGCCCGCGCTGGTCCCCTTTGAGATATATAATATTATAATGACAGTTGCACACTGTTACTAGAAAAAACTCGATGCTTTCCCATATCACATACAAGAAGGAATATTACCAGACGTTGATCCGGGAAACGAGACAGCACAAACAGCAAGTTTGTACAAAAAAACTATAGTCACATAAATAGTACAACATCGCTGCATGTGCCTTGCCCTATTTATGTGAATATAGTTTTTTGTACCAACCTTGCTGTGTGCTGTCTACGTTTCCCGGATCAACGTCTGGTAATATCCGTATATCTTTATCTTTTATACTAGATTAGTGAAAGCAACTGATAGCCTGTCTGGATGTTCTGTGTCCCTAGGGAAATCTCACATTGTCCCTTGGGCCACCCCCACGCCACCCGCACAAACCCCTCATCCCTTTATTCCTGATGCTGGTCCCCACAACACACCACACACCCAACACGGTTACATACATTAGCTTGGGTGGGGGGGGCGCACGATTATGTAGGGGGGGCGCGAGTCAGACGGCAGGGACACCTGGGGGCGCTCCGTGCTGCTGCTTCCTATGTCTGTGTCTTGCAGAGGGGGCGGGGGCCAGAAGATCCGTGCTGCTGCTGCTTCTATGTCTGTGTCTTGCAGAGGGGGTGGGGCTTCTCTTGCACACAGACAAGCCCTCCTTCTCTTTCCTTCCGTTGCTTTCCTCGTTTTCAGCAGCATGGGGGGTTGGGGGATCGGAGCATGTCGCCCCCCCAGGTGAAATTTGGGACTGATTAATGTGTGTGTGTGTTGTGTGTTGGTGTGTGGTGTGGCGAGGACCTGGTGGTGGATGGGTGTGTTTGGGTGGTTGTAGTGATTGTTGTGGGATTTTGTGTGTGTGTGTGGTTGTATGGTTGTGTTAGTGGTGGTGTTGTGTGTGTGTGCCGTGGGTGTTGTTGTGTTTGTGGGGGTTGTAAGTGTGTGGCTGTGTCGCGTGACTGTGTGGGGTGTTCGACGTGTGCAGCTCCTGGCGTTGTCTTTTTTTTTTCGTGTGTGTTGTGCTTGTGTGGTGTCGCTGTGTGATGGCGGGTGTGCTGCGTGTGGCGTTGGTGGGGGGGTGCGGGTTGCCGTGTGGGGGTTGTTGCGTGTGTGTGTTTGTTGTGTGGGGGGTCGGGTGGCTTTGTGTTGGCTGTTGAACCTTCTTGGGGGGGATTGTGTGTGTGTGTGGGGGGAGTTGAGTCGCGCCCCCCTCCCTCTCTGCCCTTTGCCCCCCGCCTCCCTGCCCTTTGTGCCCCCCCCTGCCTTTGCCCCCAGCCCTGCCCTTTTGCCCCCCCCTGCCCTTTGCCCCCCCCTCCCTGCCCTTTTGCCCCCCCCTTCACTCCAGCCCCCTGTCCTTCCACCCCGGCGAACGCGGTATATCAGCTAGTATATATTATATATGAGAAGGTCCCACTCTGAGGACCAAAAAGTTTGCTGCCCTGTGTTGTTAATACAACTTTATTATACTTCATTATATTGCGGTGTGCTAGTCTCTTTGTTACCACCTGGATTTCCCTGGTTACCCTATACATGTTTCTATATGGACGAGCATCTGCCTTTATTTTGAGAAACCGTGAGTGCAACTATTTTTTCATTGACTATATCTTTATATAAAATATATATATATATATTATATATATATACAAAAAGGAAAGATCCTTACAAAGTAGCCTAAGAACATAAGATTACCATGTGTGGATATCCCTACAGCACGGAACTAGTCAAAATAACTTTGTTGAAAGCTTTGCAGCTGTGGATATCAATAAACAACCCACTTAATATCATAACTGCATCTTCTTCTTTTTTTTAACACTATAAATACTATTATTAATCAACGACATTACCAAGATCTCACATCCTTACCATTCAAATTTGGTGATGTGAAGACCTTATTGGAAAACAAAATTTATTTTTGAACCAAGTAAACTTAAGCATTTGACTATTATTCTATATAATATCAGCTTGAAATCTTTATACTTCTCAAGCAAGCAGGTTAGTTTTTTTTCCAATTCAAAAACATAAACAGTTGGTATAGATGCAGCGGCCATTATTCGAACAAATCACGGCGCTGTTTTCGTGTGCGCTGCTGTACTTCACGCAGCATGAACGCGGCCAGTCGCCCCAGGCACACGTGTTTATCGCGATTGCTTTGTTTGAATTTCATGGATTGTGTGCAATTAAATGCAATGAAATGAATAAATTGTAATGTGTACAGTACTGGGCTACTGTGTCAATTTCAGGTGTTTAAAAGCCAGAAAACTAAAATTCAATTTCCTGCACTCGCGTCTTAAGGCGGTACGGTTGGAAGAAATCCCGCGCCATGACATTGGTATTCTGAGGTATACACCGTGTGAAGTGTTTCAATAACGGCCGCTGCATCTGTATAGTGGCTTCCGATACTGGTTTACGTTTGCTGCAGTAGAATTACATAGTAGATGAGGTTGAAAAAAGACATGTCCATCAAGTTCAACCTATGCTAAATTTAGACGACCTATTATCTTATATTTGTTGTTACAATATTTTGATCCAGAGGAAGGTAAACAAAAAAAAAAAAAAACACCCAGTGAAACATCATCCAATGCTGTCTATACGGTGGAAAAATAAATTTCTTTCTAACTCCAAATAATGGCAATCCCTGGATCAACATCCTCCCCATGTTTACTTAATAGGTAGATCCCTGTATACCTTTCCTTTCTAAAAAGATGTCCAACTTTTTTTTTTTAGATATCTATTGTATCTTCTAGCACAGTCTCGATGGGTAATGAATTCCACATGTTAACTGACCTGCTGCAAATAACCTTTTCCTTTGTTGCTGGTGAAATCTCCTTTCCTCCAACCTTAAGGAGATGATGCCGTGTTGTTAGTACTGCCCTCGGGATGAATAGTTCTTTTGAAAGCTCCTTGTATTGTCCCTGAATATATTTGTATATAGTTATCATATCCCCTCTTAGACAGACAGCTCCTTTCTAATTTAAACACATCTAATTTAGCTAGCCTCTCTTCATAAATCAGATTATCCATCCCCTTTTATTAATTTAGTGACTCTTCTCTGCACTTTTTCTAGTTCCATAATGTATTTTTTTATGAAGTGGTGCCCAAAACTGTACTTTATTTGGCGTTGCGCTCTTTTAGTACACATATTCAGTTAGCATAGCAGGTTACTTGCTGATCAGTTATAATACTTGCACACTGTAGGGAAAGGGCAGGTGTTCTTTTTGTCAACCACTATGGTCTAAATACTGTGATTTTTCCATGTGAACTTCACAGGGAAATGTTGGAAGTATCAACATTTGAGTTGAAGAACACAGTGGCAGAACTGGAAAGAAGACTCAATGGTGTTGATGATGAAGGTAAGCAAGAAAGACTCCTCCACTACCCCAACATGTGCTTTGGCAATAACTTGGTTTATTTCCATAATATCTATTTACAAAAAGAAAAGTGAGGATCCCTGAGTGAATACTTTAAATACTTCCCCCAAACCCCTACAATTCGCAGGCAAGGCATTAGGGAGAGACCATCCACTAAAAATCATGTGTCGAAAATAAGTAATCTCTTAAAAATATAGCTTCCCTGAATGTAATTAGAAATGTGTTGTTATTATTATAACATTTGTCATTTTCATGGCAACCCCCCTATGTGCATGTCCCTCTCAAATGCAATAAAATAATGTCAACGATCATGTATTCTTTATGGAGAAAGAGGTAACACAAGAGTAGTACCTACTTGACTGATTTTAAGTCTTAATTGCCATGTAGTAGAGGTGAAATAATGAGCAACAATGAAAATGTAATTAAAACCAAGTTGTCGAGAAGAACCCTATATTTCCTGCCTAGTTACTTCCTTCTAGTTAAAATAGAGTGTAATTTACGTTGGTTTCTATCTCATCTGTCCTAGGGTTTCTACACAACATCATTTTAAGTTGAATATGTTTGTATCCTGTGTTTTTATCTCCATTTTCAGAGGGCAGTTTCAGTACCATTGATGTCCCACTGCTCAAAGTGCTCTGTGAGGCTTTTATGATATGTTTAATACTAAACCAAAGGCACTTTTATGATTAACATAAACATATGTTAGTACCAGTAGAGGGGCCTTTCAAGTAATCATTCTCAATAAAAGAAAGGGAAAATATACAAAAGCCTTAAGACTTTAAGACTTATGTTCTTATAGTTTTTGGCTTCTGTACTCGGCTAAGGAATAATTTCTGAGTTGTGCTTTAGTATTGAGCTGTAAGAAACAGTATACTTTGTACAGTTTCACAATTGTAAATAATTATTATGCCTAGTGCAAACCATGCACAATTAAGCTATGCTGGGTAAAAAAAAGTGGCAACACCGTTCCGCTATAATGAATATGGCAACATAAAATACGTAAAAGTGTGCTTGCTTGTTTTCCACAGTTTCCGAGACCTGATTCATTCATCCCATTGTCATACAGTATGACAGTGGTTAAGCTGCAGGTAAGGATTCTGGGTATAGAGACCGAGTAGGCGTTTCTCTTTTAGTTTCCTACCTATTACCATGGATTCCCTAGAGCATGGTTGGCCAACTCCAGTTCTCAAGGACCACCAACAGGTCAGGTTTTAAGGATATCCCTGCATGAGCACAGGTGGCTCAGTCATTTTGTGCTGAAGCAGGGATATCCCTAATACCTGGCCTTTTGGTGGCACTTGAGTACTGGAGTTGGCCACTCCTGCCCTAGAGCTTTTGGCTGCTGCATTAGAGAATCAGTGACCAAGCTCAATCTGATGAGTCCAAAGGATTAAACAGCTGTGGTTGAATTGTTCCTCTGATTCTCTATCTTCCTTGTCCTATTCTTAGCTGCACAAAGTGTGTCATGCACCGGGCACAGGCTGCATTACACTGTATGTGATAATGGGGTGAAAGAAGCAAGTTTGGAAGACATGCAGATACACTCATTGGTATCCTGTCTTTGAGTAGTGCAGTTATTGTTTGTCAGATCAAAGACCTTTTTCACTGACTTGCATGTTTGAAGAAAAAGCTTATATTTGTTTGAAATGTGTTATTTTTATTGTCATTTTATAGTTTATCAAGCAGCCAGATTAATAGGTCTATGAAAAAAAATAATGGGCTATATTTGCTAAGTCCCAGTGCATCTCTCTGCCATTCACTTGAGAGTAAATGGGCTGTAATGTGTCTTAGGTCATAGCACTGCTTAGTAGATATGGCGTGTAAGAGACATGTGCAGAGGTACACGCAGGGAGACAATTTGGGGGAAATTAAATCATGGCTTTATTTAGCCTGTCACTTTAAACAATGTACAACATACAAAAATAAACAAATTAACAGCCTATCCCTATGTAAGGGCTAACCCACTTCCCCAGTCCCTATCTGCAAGGCTGGGAGGAAAAGCCCCTTACCAGCCTATCACCCCAAAGTCTCAAGAGTTACCTCAAAGCAGGTGGCCATTCAGGTCAGTCTCTGGGTCTGAATGGGTGTCTGCTTAGGGGCTAGTCTCTGGTAGGATCCTGGGTTTGCTCCACCCTGGAGGTCTGTTTCCTTGGTGTCTTGAAATCAGCACACAGTCATCCTGTGTGCTCAAGAGTCTCCTGGTTCACAGCAGGAGGCTTTTACACTGGTCTGATTAACCAGGTGGAGACTGGTTAAAATTTTTAGCTGCAATTAACCAGCTCCCTGCTGGATTCCTCATACCACTGAGGCTTTATAGTGAAGCCTCATTGAGACACGGTTAATTCCCTGTTACATGGCCCAACATGTCCTACTCCAGATAATGTCAGGTTGCGTACCCATCGACCCATTGAATTGTACTTCTGTCCCATAGAGCATTTCACAATTGATACTGGATATGTACTTATGAGGTTTATACTGTAGACACTTCTCTGTAGTAATCATGAATATGGTGATCAAATGGTTTTTCTTCATGTCCTCATTCACAAATTGAATGTAAATGCTATGTAGCAATGGCAAAGAGAGAGAGAGCGAGGGTTTATTATATTAAACTCTTGATGTACAGTATTATTTTCTTGTGTACACTTTTTTAATTTTAGAATATAGGTTTGAGTACTGGAATTTGGGTACGGAACCTTAGGATCTATGTAATACAATTCAAGATTGCAGGGTTCTAAAATATTGTAGTTTATAAGTGAACCAGGGATGATATTTAATGTTCCAAGAGAAAAGAGAAGGGAGCCTAATTTTGAATCTTACAGTTTTTGCAGGAGGAATAAATCTATTTCGGTCTAACTCTGTTGTGGTCAAGACCCCTTCTTTCATCATTTGCCTACCTAGCTCTATCTGCTTCTTTACTAGTAATCACATCAAATCACATAATATCTATACAACATCCTTAGCTTTGATCAATGTTGAGACCAGGGAGCATTTGATATTCCAATATCAGCTCTCAGACATGTTACTTGTTACAGCTTGTAGTTCTTTTGACGTTTCAAGCTCTAAAATGATCAAAAATGAAAATGTCCACACTTGTCCCAAACCAAGGAGATTAATCATTTTATGCACTATAGTTGGGCTGCTTGACTAAAGCTTCTTACTTTTCTAATCTTGCTAATATTAAAGATGTTGGCCTTTGCAAAGGAGCGTTCTCTCTACTGGTGTGTAGAATAGAGTGGAGCAGTAGATTGTAGAATGGTATGGATTGGATGATGTAAATGTATTATCCATCTCAATTCCAGAACAGGATATCCATCCTCAGTTAATAATTTAAGCATGTCAGGCTTTATAGAAAGAATACACAAATTATAACAATAAAGCTTCTCAGCGGAAGGCTGAGCTGGTGGCCATTTTTTTGTTTTTGAAAGGTGGCGATAACAGTAGAAGGTTAAAGTGGTGGTTGACAAAAACAGGCCTTTTTTATGCTATTGATTATATTGAAATTTCTGGTCCCACTCATCAAGCTTTTTATATAGTTTCTTTATGCCATTTAACATTCCTGATACATTTATCCTTGAATAACTAGGACTGCAGGGATGGACAAAAAAATGACTGCAGGAAACCACATACCATAAGTCAAACACAAATAGAAAATATTGATAACTCTGTCATCTTTAAGAACTTAAAAAAAGAAAACCATTGCAGTATTAATTTTGTTTAAAGAACAATTAAAACTGGAGATACATTTCCCCCCTCCCCCCCTAAAATACATAAGATCAAAGGATGAAACTCCAATTTGTTTAGGGAGCACCATAAACACATGATGCACTGTATAGAGATGACAAACATACAGTTTTCATTTTTGTCTGAGCCTGGTGCCTTTTTATGTCTGTCTCTGTCATTTGTTTCCCTTTTTTGGGTAGCAAAAAATGGTCACAGTAATTAGCAGGGAGATCACTGTGAAGCTGGTAATTGCATGTGCATATTGTGCCAGCACCAGACACAATTGCCTCACTATTTTTTGGGATTGGCTTACCCAAGGAAAAGATTAGTGGGAATGTGATATTGTTACAGTATTGCTATTACTATTTTCTGTATACCTTCACTCCAGGTAATGAATGGAAAACAAGGTATGAAACCCAAATTGAACTAAACAAACAATTAGAAAGACAAATTCATCTTCTTCAAGAAAAAGGAGAACATATTCGTGGCAATCCGACAGGTGAGAGAACGTGACATTTTATTGTGTTATTTTGTGACTGCCTTTATTATGGAAAGGAGATCCAACTACACCGAAAACCCTTGCTCAGCTGCAAGTATAGTATTTGATGGGAGGTGCTCAGAAAAGGGGCAGAATGTGGATAAGTAATCCCTAAATTTCGGCACTTAAACTCCCCAGACCGGGTGAGTAGTGAAGGGGTTAATACTTCGCTTTTAATAATACTACCAAGTAAAATGTATTGGAGTAATCTCTGATCGAGGGTATAACATAGAAAATGCTCAAACTAAAATGGCAAACTGTCAAATGTGATCACTGCATGATGCTTAGATACAGGGAGGCAAAATATAATGCCGTCTGTTGTAGTGCCCTTTAAATATGATATTAAAGGGTATTGTTGCTACTTTATGTAGGCGAAAGTGTATTCAAGATACTCAATGTACAGTATCTCTTTCGCCTCAGAGGATATTAAGTGGCACAGACTAGGGGGCCTTTGCAGAGAGCAGCGCTATTTCGAAATTCGCCATTTTTTGGAGAAAATCGCGCAGAAAGCAGCAGAAAATGGCGAGTTCCGAAAAACGCGCCAATTTTTCTTTTCTAGTTATAAAACTCGCCTCGCGGCTGGCGAGAACCTCAATCTCGCCAGTTTTAAAAATATCCGTATGCAGAGAGGCGCGAACGGCATCTAGCGGCTGTTCGCGCCAATAAAATGGCGCGATTGTCTCCGTTTTGCCTCGCCAGAAAAAACTGCCGCTCGCGGCCATTGCAAAGGGAAAAAAAAAGGCGCGAATTTGTTTTAACACATTTCTGAAGCGCGCATCTCGCCAATTTAAACTCGCCACACGCATCCATGTTAAACATAGCAGAATTCGCACTTTTCTGCATATGGAGATTAAAACTCTCCAAAAAAGCTACTTTTTAATAAATTCGCCAATTTTAAAATTCGCTGCTCTCTGCATAGGCCCCTAGGTCGTTAGAGAACTGATGTCGGGATAGTGTAATGACATTTTAGTTTTACACTATGGCAACAACGTGTCTGTTTCTCCTGGCTGCAGTTCTCCCTGGTAGGAGGGAGGTAACACACCAGAGCTGGCACATGGTAAAATAGGACTGCCGGTTGATTTCAGTGTGGGTTTACTGCAGGCTAATAGTGCTTCTTAGCCATTCGCAAGTAGTGTGGTGCATTCGTAAGTAGTGTCCGCGTTTGCTTTAGTCACGTATGGGTAAGCTTGTGCAATTGAGCAAATATGCAAATATCACTGCCATAGACTTTGTCCCTAATGCCACCATAACGCCTTCCTGTGGGAGGGATACGAAGTAGGTCAGTAATCACTATTTACTGTAAAGTTTAAAAGATAAGGTAGATTAATGCCATGATAGTATACATGGCTTGTGAGTTAGTGCGAGGTGTATTCAAACAGCATACCTATTCGCGCTCTCACATCTGACATCATCAATCGCCGACGTATGTTTTGCTTAGGTTTTACGCTTTATCAAGGCTATTGGTTGCCTCCCCTGGTGGAGGAGTCCTATATAGGGTGTCGGGTAATTCAGATTTGGATTATTATCCCTTTGCGCCCCTGAATGAAACATTCAGTTTGAAGCGTTCAATTTAGGCAGGATTGTATGCTGTTAGGTTCAGATTCTTAGGCTATGCTTATAGTGCCGGCGACGTTGATGTCAGGCTGCGGTCACTGGAAAAATCAAATTGAGGTGACTTCCAGTGATCGCGACCAAGCCGGCACTCCGTCGTGTCTCACTTAATATAAGCGCATGTGACGGCGGCAATGCATTTGTTTTGACGCAACGTCGCCATCACCAGAACTATAAGTGCAGCCTTAGGCCGTGCTTATAGTGTCGGCGACGCGACGTTGCCCAAAAACAAAAGCATAGTGCACGCGGCGGCGTCAATAAGCGAAAACTTGACGCCGGTAGAATTTGATTTTTCAAGGGCCGTCACGTCACGTGACGGCCCTTTAACAAATCAAATTGCGGGAATCCCACGATGCCGCCGACCGGCGAAACATAACTTTTCACCGGTGGCGACGGGTGACGTCACCCATCTTGTCGCCGTCGGCAGCACTATAGGCAAAGCCTTAATTGTCAGCAATCTTCCACTGTAGTTTTATAACTTAACCAAGGTAAGGGAACTTATGTTTTTCAGGGAATAGAAGAAAATCCTAGAGACAAAGGGTAAGGTGTAAAGGGAACCGTATGTCGGACAAACTAAAAGTATAAAACTAAAATATCGTTACACTATCTACTGATATCACTTCTGTAACGACCTGGACGACCTAGTCTGTGCCACTTAATATCATCTGAGCCGAAAGAGATACATTGAGTATCGAATACACTTTCGCCTACATAGCAACAATATCATATCATATTTAAAGGGCACTACAACAGACGGCATTATATTTTGCCTCCCTGTATCTAAGTATCATGCAGTGATCACATTTGACAGTTTGCCATTTTAGTTTGAGCATTTTCTATGTTATACTCTCAAAGAGCACTCGATCAGAGATTACTCCAATACATTTTACTTGGTACTGTATTATTATTAAAAGCTAAGTATTAACCCCTTCACTACTCACCCGGTCTGAGGAGTTAAAGGGTTGAAATGTAGGGATTACTTATCCTTTCTTGTTTATGGAAAGGAGGTACAGTAAGAAGCAGAATGCAGGGCAGGAAAGGTTAATATACTGAAAAAGTATTGAGCTTCCATCGACAACGGCATAGTCTTTGCGAATGGGATGATTGATGGTCACGTATACAATATCACTACCTATGTGCACTTGGCTGTGTATGTGATAGCGGTTAAAAACATCCAGCTGACTCAACTCCCCTACAGGGCACTAAAAATTTAGCAATTTCTCCTCAAAACCCATCATGTCATGTAAGGTCTTACCCTTCGGAGTTCATCGTCCCTCTGATATTAGAGAAATATGTAATTAACACAAAAACCCGAAGTAGTAAAATGTCTCAGAAAATGTAGTTAATCTATTCCAAAGTAGTAGGTTTAATTAGAGCCCAAAGCCGCCCTCTGCTCCACTGTTCTACTCGACCTGGCACAGTTCCATGAAAAAAAAAACTGGGGTTGTTGGAGAGCAAGAATTAAGAAACATATATAATATATTCCAATCGTGAATAATAGTGATGTTGGGACACTCATGAAGAAACAATGTCTCATTCCATGCACTCATGTAGGAAGTAAAATGTTAAGTGTTTCTGTCAGGTAACTTTCTTTCCTTCCCTGGGTCCTCACTGATATGGGGTCCCACTGCTCACTCAGAAAGAAACACCAGACATGATGCAGATCATACAAAAATATGTACATATTAAAAGCAAGAATCTCTTGGCAATCCCACTCACATTTGCTCAGAGTGAGTGGGATTGCCCTGAGATTCTTGCTTGTAATATATATATATATATTTTTGTATGATCTGTACCATGTCTGGTGTTTCAATATTATTATTATTCACGATTGGATTATATTATATGTTATATTTTTTCTTAATTCTTGCGCTCAAACAACCCCATTTTTTTCCCTCTAACAATTAGAAGACTGAAACACACAGTCTGTATAGCGGTTGGAACTGCAATTTTCACTATTAAGTCACTCGTTTTTATGTTTACTGTATATACTATAAAAGTTTGTTTAAATCACAAACACATAACTAAGACCAATAACTTTATCACGGGGAGTGCTTCCTTTCCTGTCTTTTCATCCTGGCACAATGGAGTATTCTGCATTGTATCATTCTCCAGCAAGGCTTGAAACAGCTCCCCCTTTAGTTTTCCCCAGTGTAGAGATATGCCTCTCCTCACACTGAGACATCAGGGCTTCTTTTGTCTGGTATTTGTATACAGCAGCCATGTTCACTCAACTTGCGCCAAATAGGATGGAGAAAGAAGAAAAAACAAGAGGGAAGGGAAAAAACAGTCTAATGTAGGTATATAAACATTTGGATTTAAAATACGGGTACTGTATACAGGAATAATAGCCCATAACTCACTCTCTCTTTCTCTCTCTTTCTCTCTCTCTCTCTCTGATTATTTTTATGCATGCTTTAACACAGCAGTGCGCAAAGTGGGGGGCGCTTGCCGAGGCCACGCGCTCTTCCCGAGGCATTTAAATTAAATGCTGGGGGATCGCGTGAGGCCTCTGTAACAATAAAACTTACTTTGATTCAGACGCTGTGAAGTCAAATGTTGCTGCGGTGTCAGGCGGCCTTCTCCATTGAAACGGGGTCACGTCATGTGACCTCGCGGCGTCATTTGACGCCGCAAACAATGTAAGGGGGAGCAGGCAAGGGGGCGCAGCTCCAAAAGTTTGCGCTCCCCTGCCTTAACATATTTTAACAATGCAACTTCTAAATTTGAGAGGGAAACAGCTCTGACATTTGTAATGCAGGTGCATATTTACTATCATTACAACCATTTATTTCTGCACGTCAAAAATCAATGTCTTATATTATTGTGGTTTGTGCCAGATATGACTTATCCTACAGTACAGGTGTCCTTTCTGTCACCTATGACTGCTGGCCAGAGAGGGTCCTAGGAATTTACGATGTCTCTTTGAAACCCGCACTGGCAGATCTATGGTAGATCTATAGACTGCCACAAGTCCGCTCAATGTTAACATGGTTCTCCTTTTTATTGTTTTAGTGGCCCATAAAGACCGACACCATGCAGATCCAGATTAGCCTCTCAGGAGACGGGGAAATTGTTCTTTTTAAATGAAAGTTAACCTCTTGGTTGCTATATTGTTCACACAACTAAACTTGGTCATGGCTCTATTGTGACATTGATCTTTAGAGATCTTCTTTAAAAAAAAAATCATGTTTTATTCAATTAGACCAGTAAGGGAATGTTTTTTATTAATACATGTTTTTCTTTCTTAAAATCTAGCGGTACTCAGTATTTCTTACTACAATCATAGTTTGGCTGCTGCAAGGATTTCAAGCTTGGAAATTCTGCTAGACAAATGCACAATGAGCAAACGCCTATAGCTCCCACCTACGAGGAGTATGCATGCTATTCTGTACCTGCTATGATAACACAGGTGTATCTGACTTATAAGGTTGTGAATCACACTTAATGACATGAATTTGGGACACTTTTGAAAAGAACAAAGCTGTAGAGGACACAAATATGGTATCAAAGAAAATAGAGTGAATGCAAAACCAAGCATCACAAATACACAAGTTATTCAAACAAAACACTAGAAGCCAGGTTTCATTTGAATGTCTGTTTGTTGTAACAATTTTTTTTGTTTGGTCCACTAAATAAACCATAATCCGCTTCCACGTTTGTTTTACTTTAGATCGACTGTCCTCAATTCGCTCATATGATCAGATGCCTATGGTGAGTACTTTTTTTCTGTAAACCATCAAATTATTAGTGCTCTATTATATATGGTAAAACAACAAAATAGACAGATGTCTTAACCCTCTGGGTGCCCAAGGACGTAGCTACTACCTCTTTGGGCTGGCTGTCCAGGGCCACTGTAAATTAGTAGCTAGCTCATTATCCAATTGCTCATTTTGTAGGGGAAATCACATTCTGCCCTCCATCCTAGAACAAGAGGAATTGAAGAGCAGAACTGCTCCTCTTCACTTCCATCATCAGTGGCGGATCGATCATGTGATCTTGAGTCCTGGAGGGGCCCCAGCCCACAGAGGGTTAATGTAGACAAAAATTACAGGTTACTCACTTATTTTGTCACTCTGAACTCTTTGTATAAATGTCCTCTGTGGGAACTATATTTTGGTAGGAACTTTTCTATACTGTACAACCCGCGATAATGTAATTTTACGGTTCAGATGTGTTGCTTTAGTGGAAATAGCCTCCGTATTTCCACTATGATGTATCCTTATTCTGGTGCTGTGAGGTTTTTAGCCAAGGCGTCCTCTAACTATCAGTCAGATTTATTTAGGGGAATTCTCTCCATGACCCTCTAGTAATACAGCGTTTATGTCCCGTTCCTTCAGTGGAAGCAAATTCTGCATTCTCATGGAGGTACTGTACTGTACGACTCACGCAAAAAATGGATATACGAACAAGAGAGAGAGCTCAACAGACTGTGGTACTAAAATATATACATAGTTACATTGTAGATCAGGTTGAAAAAAGACATATGTCCATCGAGTTCAACCTATGTTAAATTTAGACAACGGACATACTTATCCTATATTTGTATTTGCAGTTGATTGATCCATAAGACCGAGTTCCCGCTGGCGCTGAGCACGTTCATGTTTTGAGAGTGCTCCAAGCGTGAGCGCCGGGTGTCCTTGCATTTGCACGCGTGGGGGGGCATTGCTGGTAGTTGAGCGCGCTACAAAGTAAGATTTTTTTGTTTATCTAAGTGCCGATCGTGTGTGTGCACGAGCGCGCGCACCGCGTCAGCAGGGACTTACATATATCTATATATGTAAGTAACCGCGGAAAACGCTGCGCGCTCAACGCGAGCGGGGCCACAGCCTTAGAAGGCAAATAAAAAAAAACATCCAATGATGGGGCCTATTCGCTAAACTTTGATAAATTGATAGCATTACCGATCGTGTTAGCATGTTCCTACTGAACCCTATGAAATTTGTGTAAAAACGGTATTTACTAAGAAAAATTGCACTAATTTGTATTTGTTTAATGAGCAAAATGAACTTAACAATCCATTTTGCTCCGGCAGTCTGTAAGCGCTGCACAGAGAGAGAGATGCATCTCCCTGCACAGCTCTTACAGGCAATTGCGCAGTTTTAATTTTGATAACATAGTATTGAAGCAAGGGTCTCCGGAGCTGAAATGAATGCGGGTCAGCTCAGGAGACTCCCGGATTCAATCCTATTCAGTAAATGAAAATAAACTATCAGCTGCAAATCGCGATTTCAATCTCGCCATCCTTTAGGTAGTGAGAAAAAAAAACGAGTATTTAACCTGCGATTTGCATGTCAGAGCTTTGTGAATAGCACTTACTGGCAAAAAAAATGCACGTTTGGGCATTTTTTCAGTTACCGCACGGCTTGTTATAGCAAGAGTGATAACGCTTGTTAAAAAGCCATTTTCAAGCGATTTTGCAATGTTATCGAAGCTTTGGCAATAGCTACAATATGCAAATTGCTTGAAAAGTGCACTTAACCTGCGTTTAGTGAATTGTCCCTATGTGTCATAAGGGAAAAAAAGAATTACCTTCCTGACTTCAGTAATAACAATCAGATTTTTCCTTCCTATGGTTACTTTTTTGGTCCTATATATCCCTGTATACTTTTCCTTTCTAAAAAGATGTCCAGCCTTTTTTTTTTAAGATATTTTGTGTATCTGTCATCACAGTCTGCATGGGTAATGTATTCCACATTTTAACTGCATTTACTGTAACAAACCCTTTCCTTTATTGCTTGTGAAATCCTCTTTCCTCTAGTCTCATTGGATCACACCTCTGTTTGTACTGCTCTTGGGAAGAAAATAAAAATACTTTATTGTAAAAACATATTTTAAGTGTAGCGCACTTTCCCCCACCCCCTGGGAGATAGGGTGGCTATGGTGTGTTGTGCGTTACCTGTAGCTCACAGGAGGCCAGAACCTCTGCCGCTGGGAGCCTGGGGTGTACCTGATTCGATGGGTGACAGCGCCTCCATCTGCGCGGGATCCTAATTATGTGGGATAGCCCCGTGCAGGACCATATATGAGCAATACACACGGATGTAGTAAAACAACAGAAATTTACTGTATGCATAGAACAGTCATAAACAATAACCCCAGTACAACAACTCTAGGCCTCAGGGCTGCAACCCCTCACCGTGCATTCCCAACACCATGTCCACACCCCTGCGGGATTTACCCCAATGTACTGAGGTGCTCCGGGCACCGTACCGTCCCAATGTCCACAGAACCAACCACACACCCAAGTGTGTGAGACAGTGCTGCCCCACTAACCCGTGTATAGTTGGTGCACTTGGTGAGATGAGGGACCTGACAGGTGTTTCCATACCCGGGTGCGCAGATGATGCAGAATGGGATCCACGGATCCGATGATGAACCGCGGCGCTTTTGCCTCTACGGTGGGTGGGTCCCTCCTCGATGGTACCACCTTGGTGGTCTCTGTAGCACAAGTGGATGATCTGTTCCCAAATCACCCTGACCCAGGATGCCGCCAAATCCTGGCTTTGTCCCTATGCTCTGGTTCTACAGGGGCAGTGTCCCTATCAATGGGCCTGTCCCTGCAGCAACCACAAGCTACACAGGG
>CM071569.1:232216729-232232846 GCA_036426205.1 Ascaphus truei
CACACATTGACTTTACATTGACATTGTGTTTCAATGCAGCTATTTTACAAGATCCCACAGGTACATTTTTATTCAAACAAATATGATGTTACATTGGAGTGAAGTTGGTAGTGTTCTTATTTAATACAGTAAATCCCCATATTTGTAGGAATACAACTCTAAACTCTGCTTGGTGGGGGGGAGAGGAGGAGTGGCATCAAAGTGCACATTACTCTGGCACAGAAGATTGTAACAATTACAATATTTTATGTCATAGAAAGGGGTAATCTACATAGTCAACCTTTTTGTATGTCAGCTCCAAAGGACTCTTCACATTATATATTATATTATGTACTTTGAGAACATATAAGTCGAGTCTGGGTGTATCATTGTTTGGTGACTGTAATTACATGAGAAAATGATGCATCAAAAGCTATCTAATGGTACTTTGGTACCACCCACCATTTTCTGATATTAAAAACACTAACTAAATAAAAAGGAAATGCATTGGATGTTATATCTGCTTAAAGAAGACAAAATGTCACTTAATACAGATGTAGCCAGACCAACTTTCGCCACTGCCAGGGAAACCCATAACA
Source organism: Ascaphus truei (assembly GCA_036426205.1). Classification (NCBI taxonomy): domain Eukaryota; kingdom Metazoa; phylum Chordata; class Amphibia; order Anura; family Ascaphidae; genus Ascaphus; species Ascaphus truei. The sequence continues at coordinate 232,217,308 of CM071569.1, forward strand.
ATGTGACCGCAGCATCCCCCAGCAGCAGGGATTCCCGCTGATTTTGGTCAGATAAGGAAGAATGGAACCCTCACTAGCAGCCGCAGCTTTAACCTTCCTTGAGCCCCTGCATTTCACTTTTTATGTCGAGGCCCCAAGAAAAATAAGTCTGTCTACATCGGTATGGTGTGCAATATGGCCATTCCTACATTACGTGCTACTTTGCAAAGACGAAAAGTAATACCAATATGTTTGGCATATTAATGAGATTGCTAAAGTCACATGACCTAATTCATTTGGTACTAACACCTAATAAAATTGTAAATGGTTTATGTGTTCCTAGGATATACCACAAAACTGACACGAATCATTGTTTGAAAATATTATTGCAAAAATCTTAAAATTCCCTAGGGCCTAGGCCACACACAGGGAAACTGCCTTGGCAGTAAAGGGGCCAATGAATAGGCCTCAATGTCTCCTATGTTCACAGTTCTTTATAACTAAGAGACCAAATCAAAGTCGTGTGGTGAAAGGTTTTGAAAATGGGCATCAAGTTTATCTCCTGATCTTCCTCACTTTTGTCACTCAACCAGAACGAACAACTGATCGTAAACACAATATTGAAAGAATTTTTGGAATGAAACACAAAAAATACAATAAAAGAAGCATTTTAATGCTGTTGTTATGCATCTCACATGCATTTTTGGGGAATTGAAGGAGCAGTACATTTATTATCATTTAACACAGTGGGAGCTATATTTAACATATCTAGGGAGCTGACAGTCAAAAGTGATTTCCTGATTCAGTGATCCTATGCTAATAAAGATACTCTGGAAATTTCAAACTCTGACATAGCTGAGAAATTATAGCACCGGTAATGATTTTTTTAAATGGCGCACCAATGTGGAATAATTGTATTTTGTTACTTACATGCATACTTAAATCCTACACTTCCTATTTTTAATAGAAACACACACAGACATTAACACAGAACTTTTACCCTCTCCACACACGCCGTTATTAAGCTACGGTTATTCATACATTGACATGCGGTTTAGAACATTTGGTCGCAGCCCTTTTTCTGTGAACAAATCGCCGATAGCTTTTAGCCGCCACTCAACTCGCCGCCAGGATATCTCTCGGCTGGCCACTAGGTACTGTTAGGTAAGCCCCCAACCTTACCCTAATACTAACGCAGACGCTTACCCTAAACCCTTTACCTTAATCCACTACTCTAAAAACCTTAACCACTTACCCTAATCCCCTACCCTAAAACCCTAACCCATTACTCTAAAACCCCTATTCTTAACTCCCTACCCTAACTGCTAAAACCCTTTAAATTAACTTGCCTTATTGGCAAAACAGCCGGCGGTCAAGTGTCCAGTGGCAGAGCGGCTGCAGCAAAGGGTCCCTCAGAAGCCAAATGCCGGTGGAGACTTGGCTGCGGCGGGATGGCGCGCAACCAAATGTCCAATTCCGTTGACATGGACACTCATTCATACATTCGTTTACATTCACTCATTCACTCTTTTTAATATATACCCGTAATACCCACATTGAAAACATGCAATGTAATACTGTTCTTTGCTCCTCCTCCTCCTTTTAGCAGGAAGTACTTCCCCAGACTCATACATTCTGTAACTGTACATACATTGAGAGCAGTAAGGGATTTCTCTGAGGCCAGTGACGGACTTGCGTTTCTGCCGCCTGTAGGCTGGAGGGAGGCCCTCCTTCTCGGTGTATGAAGCCACATTGTCATAGCAGATGTCATGCGGCTTGTGATGCCGCGTTGTCATGATGACGCGACAGTACAGGAGAGGGCCTGCTATCGAAAAGGTAAAACACACACACTTGCACAAATTGCCGCCCCCACAAAAATTGTCACTCTAGGCTATAGCTTTCTCGGCTTAATGGGAAATTCAACACTGCCTGAGGCCTGCCTAAAGCAGCAAATGTACAGCTTTATATTACATGTTTTATTTTAGTGTTTAATCTAGTAATGCAGTAGTGTTGTTTGAACTAGGAAGAGAGCTTAGTAATACATCAATCCTCAAAATCCTCCTAAATTGTATTCAGAAGCTATTTTTCATACCAGAAACCTTTGGGATTGACAAAGATGGCCACTGCTACACTGTAGATGTTGGTGAGCCAGCAAATGCCAGAGCTTTCCATTTTTAAACTTATTTTGGGGAGGTAGTTTAGGGGCCAGTAATGAGGAGAATATTGGCAGAAATAAGCAGGGAGGAGGACCTGTAACCCGTGACTGAGAGTTAGCACAGGTGGGGGCTACAGCACTAGGGAGAAAATATGTTCAGCAGTCGTATCCAAACATTATTCTATGGCCAAGGGTATTCTGCAATAATTACTAACATGGCTGCAGCCTGCATAATCACAAACAAACTAATCACAGTTTACAAGGTAAAAGGTATAAAATATAGAGAGAATGTGGCACACCATTACTCACAAATGTCTTAATAGGGTATTCTCTCACTGGCGCTCACCCTCCGTTAATCACTGTGTCTCAAAGCTGGATCCAAAGGTATACAAGTTGTAGTAGTTGGGAAAGAAGCACTAAGGCATCAAAACGGTAAAAATCTTACTCTGTTTTAATCCATAAGCAAAGCAGGTGCAAAAATAATGTGATGCTTCAGGGCATAAGTGCCATTTCCTCAGACCCTACACCTGTATTAACAATGTGAAAATGTATGTTAGTACTGAAATTATATTTTTGATTATAACCTAAAGATATTTTCAGACTGCAACATAATCCTTAATGATAAATGTGCTAAGCCATAGCAGAATAGTGGAATCCCCTTTTATTAACATTTTATTATTACAGGTTGCTATCATTTATTTCACATGGAAAGAAAGCCAGCTTGATCATTTGTTTAAAATGGCTCCAAAGTATTTTAATTAAGTCTGCCTGGTCTCTCTACTTGCACACAAACACATCCGACTTGAGCTATCTTGGTACAATAGATTCACGGAAAATGCTTTATATTCCAGAATAAGCCACCAGGAGGCAACTGCGTCCATAGTCTGCAGTATTTGATCAAAAGTAACTTACAATAAGTTTGTCCAAAAAATGCTTAACATTGCACCTTGGGAGCTTTGTAGTAGTTCTATCATAATTATTGCCCCTTAATGTTTGTTTATGCTCAGAGGGCATTCCACGTACAGTATTCTCTGCTCCTTACGTGCCACCTTCAGCGCATTACTTCTTGGCCTCTTTTCAATATACTGTAAAAGTTGTTGTCATTTAATTATTGGGAGTACAATTGTCTCCAGTAAAGGAAGGTCTGCTTCTCAGTATATTGACTGTATTATTTTTTTCCTAGCTTATATTATCTTTCAAAAATTCATCCATCCTGTCGCTTTGAGTTATACAATAGTTTCTATAGTATTCATCTTGCACCTACCCAGTCACTGCCTTGCTAATAAAAGTTTTCATTTTGGCGAGTAAGGATTATTGCAAGAAACTTAAAAGTATTTCTATGTATTAAAGTGTTACTGTTGGGTAGTTCCCCATTGACATACTGTATATACTTTGCAATGGGTAAAGAGAAAAAATAAAAACCTGCATATTATCCTGAATAAGTAAACTGGAAGAAAAAAGAAGCGAGGCAGTCTCACAAAAATGAGTGATATTTGCTCGTGATACTTCCCATTTTGTGTAATATGCTGCTGCAGACCAGTTGCAATGTAACCCTGCAATGTTGCAATGTAACCCTGGCACCTTTTGTAGAGAAGGGTTATGTATATGTTGAGATCAACTACTTACTAGTTACAGTGAACATCAAAGCACGGTAATTCTTGCCTTGATGATCACCATGAATATAACAAGGGAATAAATCTAACATCCGTTACACTTACTGTATCTCTCTACCCAAACACTGTGACTACTAAAAGTTCAGTAAATAAATAATTTTAATTAAAATATATATATATATTTTATACATAGTCTCTGACTCTGGCCATAAGATGAACGATCTGACGGTTGCCATACTCAAAGGTAATCTTAAAACACCGAAAGAGAGACGGTTGCATGAATACACATTTATGCAACTTTTCGGGACACTTAGCAGTGGCCTAAACAGAGATCGAAATTTTATGAGTCATTACTGACACAAGTGAACTCTCTTCCCATGAGCGCTATAGGCCATGTCTGTACATACTGTGCTATGTCCCGCGATGTGGGGGACGGCGGTGGGGGGTTCCGGCGGACCCGGAGAGGAGAGGGGGAAGCCCCGATCGGAGGGCGCTCCTCCGAGGCTTCGGCGCGCGCCCGGGACACCCCGGCGCGCGCCCGGTTACTGTCGCGGCCGAGACCTGGCAAATGCTCGAATAAACTTGGCCGCGACAGTATGTATGCACACACAGCTGTCTCTCACACACACTTATACTCGTTGTTTTTCCATCCCTATACACCAATAGGGACCACATAGTATCCACACACACTTTTAGTTATGCTACTAACTCTCACATTTCCACACCCACCCACACCATTTATATCCGCTCCCACTCCACACACACCTTTTTTATAGCACTGTATATACTGTGGGCTCTCCATTCATGTTAATTCACACTGATACACATACACACTCTTTCATCACTTGCTTTCAGGAACCTTTTGACACCTCCAGCCATAAAACACATCCACACCGGGGGAAGGACCAGCACAGATAACATTCCAATAGACACTGTTTATAGTATAGCTTTTGCTTGCTTCATTCATTGTAACATCACCGGAAGAAGAGATCAGTGTATCTCGAAAGCTCGCACAAATAAAAGCATTTCGTTAGCCACAGAACGGTATCATCTATTTATTTGCTGTATTTAATATTTGCTGTATTTATTTATTTGCTGTATTTTTATGTGCTGTATTTAATACATTTATTTTCATTCACCTGAGTGCTGTCTCCCTTTTTGCTGCTATGCGGTAATGTATACTTTTATTATTTATATGGGACATGCACCTATTCATTATTGAATTTCTATTGGAGTGCCAGTGATTTTTTATCACATATATATATATTTTTATATATATATATATATATATATAATTTTTTTTTATTATTTTTTTTTACTAGTTTTAGCACCAAGTACACTGAGACCTTATGGGAAACTTTGTCTATATTGTGGCCATATTGCTAGCCTGGGCTAATTTGAAAGAAAAAAAACCTGCAATATTGTCCCATGCAATTCTATCATCGCTGGACTTTTGATTTTTTTTGACTAATATGGGAATAAGTACAGTAACCCCTTGACGTGCTGATTTATATCTCACTTAAATATTATTTCCGTCAAACGAGTCAATGCTGCTATGGTGCCATTTACCAGAATTTTTTTTGAAGTGAAACTTCCTTAGTGGCACCTTATTCGAACTAGGGCAAAAAAGAATTGTGGAGACAGAAATGAAACGGATGTGACGTCAGTGCTGGCAGTTGAGGCCGGGCTGTGTTCTGGCTCAGCCCGACCCCAACACTGACATCACACCCATTCCAAAAATCAATGCGCCGCCGTCGCCGCTCCTAATGGCCTGATGGCCGCCGCACTCCCCACACGGCCGCTGACATATGCGGCGCCGCCGGCGCCGCTACTAATGGCCGCCGTTCTCGCTGCCATGCCGCGCATGCGCTGTTGTGTTTTGATGGCTAACCCCTCCCCTTAGCCCCGGCCGCTCCAGCACATGCGCCATTCCCCCCAGATGCATTATTACATCGGCTCCCCGCGGGGCTGGAGGCCGCTGACCCGGCTGCCGGAGGAAGCCAACAATGGCTGCGGGGTCTGCGTGCTGCGCAACTGTGTATCGGGGGCGAGTGAACTTCCGCCATTGCCGCTCCTATGCCGCATGCGCAGCAGTGATGGCGGCAGAAGAGGCTGTTGTGCTATGAGTCCCCAAGCTACTTCAGAGGGAAGAGCGCCCCACGCACCTTACCGTGCCCTCGTAACCCCCTTGTGTGGACCTGGCTGCAGCAGGGACACGTAGCTCTACCAGGGGTAGAGAAGGGGGCGGGCCGCGTGGTGTACCTCCGGGGGGAGGGGGGGGGGGTGAGGGGAACACAGGACACAGGACACAGAAGGAGACATACACACCCACACAACATGACTGACACACATACACACACACACACTGACGACACACATAACTGACGACACCACACCATATATACAAACACACAGAACTAATGACACACACACACACAAGGAATTCCACTCTCAGTCACGCGCACACACACAGTCACGTGCACAGTCACACGACGCACACACAGTCACACGACGCACACTCAGTCACAGCACCACACAGTACACGCACAGTCACACGCACAGTAACAGTGCACACATCATGTCACACGCGACATGCAACGCACACGCACACTGCACAGTCAGTCACACTCACAGTCAAGTCACACTCACCAGATCACCACGCACACTCACAGTCACACGCCCACTTCTCATCACACGCACACTCTCAGTACACGCACCCTCTCGATCACACTGCACACACTCAGTCACACGCATTGTCGAACACTCTGTCAACGCACACACTTGTCACACGCACACATCTTGCACACGCACACTCTCTGTCACACGCACACTCTCTGTCACACGCACACTCTCTGTCACACGCACACACTGTCACACGCACACTCTCTGTCACATGCACACACGAGGAATTCACACTTAGTGCAAATAGCTAATACAGGGGATGTGTGCCGAGCACGCGCGTTATAAGTCAAATTTATTTGCGTTTTGTCAATGAAATTGTATTTTGATTTTTAATTAAAACATCACAAACACAAATACAATTTCTGTGACAAAAGTCAAAGAAGTTTCACTTCCTATGCGCGTGCACAGCACACACAGCTTTTTTTTTTTAATGAATAGGAAGCTTATTGAATACTGATCTTTGTAGAAGATTTGAGAGTACATGTAGGAAGAGGGGGCAGTAAGACAGAGGCCCACCAAAAGAATTGTGCCCATTTATTGGACACCTGAAAAGAAGGTTGACCACCCCTGCCCTATACAATAGCACAGTCAGTCCCTCCTCTACACACACACAGGGCAGAAAAGGACACAGATTAATTCAGTTAGTTAATTACATTATTATAGCATACGATATAAGAAAATTGTGTTCTGAGCTCCATTGTTGTGTGAACTTCAGTTACTTATGTAACTAAACCTATTACCATTCCCTTTAGTGATTTTAGCATGAGCAAATGTAGCTGTTTCTCTTATCCTGTTTGAAAAGTACATCGCACAAATGTTTCTTTGACCGGTTAATTGTACTTTTTAGTATTACAATGATTATTCCTCTAGCACAATTATAACTATTTATGCTCAGTATTAGTTACCTTCAAACTCATTTCCTTTTTTTATATGCTTACAGGGTGCCTTAAACCAATTCCTTAAACGTCTAGAGGAAGAAAAGACTATTTTAGAGAATCAACTAAAAGATTTTGAACTGCGAATAGAACAGGAAACAAAGGTGTTTTATTTTTTTAATGTTTTTGAAAGCATACACTATGTTGTCGTTGTAGAGGTAAAACTCATGAAGTGCATTTTTGGCAAAACTCACTAAATGCATTTCCTGACTTGGAATTTCTTGATATTTATATTGAAAAACTCATTAAGTGCCTAGTTAGTCATAGTTCAGAGTTACCAAAACTACACTAATTATGTATGATTTTGAAATAATGTAAAAAATAACAACATTTAATTGCCTTTTCATTAGTACTAAAAGAATGTAGTTAATTACTTTTACCTCTACAACAATTATATATATATATATATATATATATATATATATATATATGTATATGTATATATGTATGTGTATATATATGTATTCATATTGTTACTTATATTTTACTTATTAGTAAAAACAAAGAATGATAATCCACTGTAATCATACCTTCAGTTAGTCCGTATTTCCCATGCATACCTTCATAACCGCCATGGTTAGTAAGCCATTAATAGACTTGGCAGTAGTCTAACTACTGTAGTGACCCATGCATGCCAAAAATCTAGTAAGGCTTTGCAAGGCACTGAAGCAGGTACATTTTTCATTATAATTACAGTGTTATTTAATGTACTTTTTACATGTATTTTATTTTAATGGCTTCTGCATTAGCTGGGGTATTAGCTAAGCTTGGCCAACAGGCTTTGCAGTTGTAATTGGGTGTGAGGGGAAGAAGTAAAAGGGTTAATATCTATGGTTGAAAGGATATGTCCCTCAGGGTAAAGGGTTACTTTGTGGCCTCCCTTGGCTGTTAGTTAGGCAATGCCTTATAAGCCTCTTTTACATGTGAGGAGTGATAGGCTAATGATAGTGTGTTCGGACTATTCACCCCTTTGTAACCATGCTAGTTATGATGGCATGCATTGTTCATTTCAACATTAGTACTGTGGCTAACAATGGGTTAATTAAGTAATAATACCATCAGAACAGGGCATTACTGGCCAATAGTGTCCTGGCTGGAAGTGTTGAAGGCCCAAGGCGAAGCCGAGGGACTTTAACCCAGCTAGGGCATTATTGGGCAGTAATGCCCTGTTCTGAGGGGATTATTACTATTATAGGCTACTAGCTGAGAGACCCGGCGTTGCCCGTGAGTTAAATTTCCCGGAAAGGGTTTAACCCCCGGGCGAGTAAATATTGGCCCAAGCAGCACACGTTTGGTACTAGGTGGTGAGTAGATTTTTTGGTGATTTGTCAACCACTGTGTGTGTATATATGTATATATATATATATACACACACACACACACACACACACACACACACACACACAACACACACACACACAAAACCACACAAAACAAACACACATACACATACACATATATACAGGGTCGACAAATCACCAAAAAATCTACTCGCCGAACAAAAAAATCTACTCGCAAACCTAGTACCACACGTGTGCTGCTTGGGCCAATAGGAGCTCGCCACGATATTAAATCCACTCGCCCGGGGCGTGGAAATGTATAGGTTGTTCGAACACTGTATATGTGGATAATATATAATATATATATATATATATATATATATATATGTATATATTATATGTATATGTACAGTGTTTTCGACAAACCATTATTGAGCACGCCCGGGCGAGTGGATTTAACATCGGGCGAGCTCCTATTGGCCAAGCAGCACACGTTTGGTATAGGTGGCGAGTAGATTGTTTTGTTGGCGAAGTAGATTGTTGGAGGATTGGGCGACCCACGAGAGGATAGATGAAGAGAGCAGAGAGATATCTGATAAGGAGATATGTATAAGATAGTATCTGAGAGATTAGATATGAGTAATAGATAGATGATAGATGATATATTAGGTAATATAGATATATATATATATATACTCACACATTACCCCACACACACACTCTGCAGTACCCTCTACACACTGTGCAGTCCCCCTCCTCTACACCCACAAAACACACTGCAGCTCTCCTCCACCATCTACACTCACAAAACACAGAAACACACACACCAAAACACACTCTGCAGCCCTCCTCCACCATCTACACCCACTGACACACACTGCTGCCCCCCTCTACACCCACAGAACACACACAGGAACATAACAGACTGCTGCCCCCTCTAAATCCATAAAACACACAAAAGCCTTTCCCTACACCCACTGCAGCCCCCATGTAAACCCACACACTGCAGACACACAAAACACTCTGCACCCCTCCTCCACCCACAAAACACACACTGAAGACACACACACACTGCAGTTCCCCCTCTACACCAACAAAACACACACACCACAGAAACACACCAACAAGATTCTACTGCCCCCTCTAAACCCACATAACACACACCAGCAGAAGACACACACACACCAATAAAACACTCTGCTGGTCCCTTTACACACAACAGACACACAAACCTTTCCCATCACTCTCCTGTGCAGAGCTCTCTGCAGGCAGGGTGGGGGAGGAGTCAGTGTCTTGCTTGTGCCTTCTGTCCAATCACCTTCCCTGTCTATGAGCAAATTTCACTCTTTGTGAATGAGAACTGAAAGCTGATTGGCTGAAAAACTTGGCAAGCTGCCAAAAATTCTGGACCATTACTGATTGGTTAAAATTCCGGGCATTATCCAATCAGAGCAGGGATTTCAATAATGGCCGGAATTTACCAGCTTTAGCCTATAATACATAATATATTGAAAGTGACGTTTATATTTTGGTTACTTTTTTCACGTATTTCAGGCAGGCCTTATGGGCTACTTAGTTCTCCATGTACTGTAGCATCCGTTATAAAGATGACCAAATAGCCTTTTTCTCCAGCTTAGACTACGTGAAAAGATTGGCAAAGTTTTTAGAGTTGTTATTCGGTCATCACAGCTCTACTGCCTTTGAGTAGTATGTCAATGACTAAATGTGATGTATATTACTTATTCAAAGGTGAATTAGAATATTTGGGAAGATTTTTTCATAGATATTTGTAATGTAGCTTTGCACAGCTTTTCACCCTTATAAATAGGGCAGAGGATTTCCGTGCGTATTTTGACTACTTTACAGGTATATTGAAGACGGCCCAAAGAAAGCTGGGGAAAGATTTATTTAAATTCCTTCAGAGATTAAATTCTTGTTGTTCAGAATTAGGATTGATGGCACAATTTAGTCACATCTATGAGAATGAACGAGGTGCTGAAAGCTCACATACAGCAGCTTTATTGATCTTCTTAAAGGTATCACAATTTACACAGAAATTGTTCCTCTTTTTAATATGTCTAATGAAATTATATGTTGTTGTACAAATAATATAGTCTGTACCCTATTTTATCTTGAACATTTTGTTCTGATTTGCATTACAGGCATACTATAAGGTCAATGATGAGAGGAGACTTTATATATCTGAAATTTCACAGGTACAGTATGTTAAACTTGAACAAATAAATGAGAAGCAAATAAAATACCATGATTGTATGATGACGTACGTTCAATCCATGTATATCTCAACTGTACTTGCAGAAAAAAAGAAGATTGTTTGCTGAAGCATTTCTATGCAAGCTTTAAAAAAAAGTGATACGTCCATTTCACTTTCAGTATTCAATTTACCTTCTGTATCCACCATATTTTTTTATACTTAATTTATTTTTATGAAGCAATTTTAAATGGCCTATTATTTTGCTACTACATCCCAAATAGCATGTTCATGTTCTGTAAATTTAGTATTGATGTATAGGGGATCTAGAAAATGTATAAGCTGCTCAGAAACAAACAAGTGTAGGGTAGCATAAGTTACACAAGAAGTAACTGCCTTTTGTCGTCTGAAATACTTGATAAATACTAACTGAGCATCTGGTTGAATAAAGGGGTTTCATAATTGTATCCAGTATTTTTATTTTACTGATATGGGGAGGCAGCAATCTAAGGGATAGGTCCTAACATACATACATTCATTAGTCTGAAATCAAGCATAGCAGATGGGCGTCTTTATTGTTGCTGTCCAATTAACATCCCGTTTTCTTTATAATAAATGTGGATTTATAGGTTTGTAGAAATTCGTTGAAAAAAATATATATAAATATGTTTTCTCTTAGGCCCCTTTTAATAACAGCAGATGATAGAATTGTCCAGAGCAGGGTTTAGTTCTAATATGAAATACATCCTGCCTTGTATTGCTAACTGGAGAAAGACTTATGCAATCTGCAATTAGCCCAGCAGGTAAGAAAGTCAGGATCTGTACAACGTTCTGTATTTAAAATAGAGAAACTAATGAACAGAAGAGTCTGACAGTGCTATACCAGCTGGCAAACCCTTGTTAGAAATGGGTAGGTTTGCTAATTGGAAGCATAATGATGGGCAATAAAAGGAAAGCAATGGAAAATGAAAATGTGAGATATACAGTGAAATGTAAATACTTCAGCCCCTATTCCATATGCTGTAAAGCTGTCTTCTCCTTGTCCGTGAAGCTCTCAGTGGCATTGAAATTATTCAGAAGAATGTTGCAAACTTCCCTGATTAGGAGATGACAATGGGTGAGCAAGCAGTATGTTCTTTTAGTAGATGTACATTTGAAGTTGTCAAATGTACTAGATTGCTTAGGACAGGCCCTCTTAAATTTCTAAAAACAAAAGTCCTCTTTTGATGAGTTTACTTCAAGGCTTGACCCTAAATGTTTTGCTTCGGTCTTTCTTTACACCAATCTGCATACTAAATCTTTTTGTCATCTGAGGTTCATAACCACCATTTGATTTTTTTTTTCTTGAGTACTAGAGGTTTCTTTATATGTATATATTGTCAGTCTTCCTAGACATCCGGCTCCCAGCCACAGTTTCCTTGTCTGTCCACCGGGTGTGTTGCTGTTTCTGTCTGCTCTGGGGTTCCTTTGTCTGTCTCCTCTTGTTGGTCCTGTCGTCTGTCCTTATAGTTTTCTGTTTCCTGCTCCTCCCTTGCTTTTGTTTTGTCCTGACTACTTATGCCCATGCTTCTGCTTCTGTTCTGTATTGAGTCAGGGACTTATTAAAGGCCCTTGCCTATGATCTGGCTTGTCCCCGTTTGTTTCCTGCTCCCTGGTCTCAGTTCCTGCTCCCTGGTCTCAGTTCCTGCTCCCTGGTCTCAGTTCCTGCTCCCTGGTCTCAGTTCCTGCTCCCCTGCCCTCTTCCTGCTGCCGACCCCTGCCTGGACCCCGACGGGATACTATGGGGGCGACCGCTGCGGAAGTCTGCTCAGGTAGGGTGGGGGATCGCCGCGGAGAATGCGTCCACTGGTTCCTTACAGGTATACCACTTCTGGTTCTCAGGGTCCATTTCAATTATGATATTTCTATCACTTGTGCTAAGGTATCAAATCTAAAAGTCAGCTCTCCTATTTTTTTTGTCTCCCTGTTTTATGTCTATTTCTGTTGTTCATTCCTATGCTTCTGCTTTAAAAATACATTTCCTCTTTACTGGTTTTCTTGGGGAGTTGGTTTTCCCTATGTCTGGAATTATGGCTCCCAGTTTGAAAACAGTCTTGAGCAATAAATGTGAACACAGTACCACTGATTCTTCAGAGCTTCTCAAAGCAAAGAAAAAGAAGAAAGGGTCTCCCATTATAGTGGAAACTGCAGAAGGAATTAAGGATGATCCTTCAACCTCAGGAAAGCCTCCATTAGAAGGGAACAGAGATATGCTGCAGCCTAAGGCGACTCACAGAATCATTCATTCCAGGGGTAGTGGAAAAGAAAGAGGACGCCTTTAACCATGGTAAAGATGCCTTAACCCAAACACTTCAATCTGCATGGAATGAGATTGATTGCCTCTATGGACTACTTCATAAAGAGTAAGGCCTGGGACATGGTGCAGGGAGCGGCGCTGGGCAGCGCTGACGCTCATGCTCTCCTGCTCAAGCAGGAGATTTTTTCTGTCCCTGCATGAGCGTCAGCGAGCGCGCTTGTGTGCCGGGTGGGAGGCGGATCGGGAGGCGGGGCTAGCGCGCCATGTCACGGCGCCGACATCACGGACTGCCATTGGCTTCTGGCAGTCACGTGACCTGCCCTGCGCTTGCATGAGCGGCAAAATTTAAACTTGTCTGTCCTGCATTTCCGCACGCCTGCGGAAGCGTGCGGAAGCGCCATCTAAAGCCGCGCTGATAGGGGTAATGTTTCCCCTCAGCGCGCCTCAGCACGGTCTTTTTGACCATATCCGAGGCCTAAGAGGCCAAGGCTGCAGTACAAAAGTGTCTGTCTACAGCATTTTCTAAGTGCGTACTCCAGAAGAAAGAAAAGGATCAGTTGGAGAGTGTCAGGGTGATCTTGTCAAGAAAGCTGCAGAACTCATACGCTGATTCTGCCCAGGACCAGATTTTCATGGATGAAGTTGGTGCAGTGCTGGAAGCATCTCAGAAAGAAGTTCACAGGCTTAGTACCGAGCTGGAACACTCTCATCAGGAAGGCCATGGTCTAAACACAGAGCTTTGAATACAGCTAACAAAATTCATTATAAACCAGTGTGTGCTTCATAAATTTTTAACAACATAAAGTCAGTTATTTAAAGCCAATCACCATTACATGATCCATACTATCAAATACTTCTCTCCTCCCCCCCCCCCCCCCTGCCCCCTAAGCTACAAAGATGTAGTGGTTAAACTGAACATTGTTATATGTGAAGTAGGTTCAAGGTCAGCAAAGGAAATGTACAAAATGAAATGTACTTTTTGCATAAGTATTCAGCCCCTCAAATCAGTACTTGGTAGAAGCACCCTTTGCAGCAATTTATGCTATGAGTCTTTTTGGATCTGTCTCTACTAGCTTTGCACAGTAGAATGGTGCCATTTTGACAATTTTTCATGGGAAGTTTGTTGGGGATCGTTAATGGACTGAAATCTTTAAGTCTCGCCATAAATGTTCGATTGTTTTCAAGCGGGGGAATTTTAAATTCCCCCAAGACCTACGCTTCCGCGCGCTTGCGGCAGCGTAGGTGAGCCCCTACTAAAGCCGCTCTAATTGCGGCTGTAGGGGCTCAGTGCTGAGCGGGAGCGCGCGTCAGCGCGCTTCCGCCAGCAAGCAGGGAACATGGCCGAGGCCTAAGCCATGTGAATGTGCTCACAAGTGATCTTTTTATTTGCTATATGCAATACGGTGAAGGTTTCCTGTTGCCTTTTTCAACCACCATAACTTAAAACGTGTGTGTGTGTATATATGTATATGTATATACAGTGTTCGACAATCCTATACATCTGCACGCCCGGGGCGAGTGGATTTAACATCTGGGCGAGCTCCTATTGGCCCAAGCAGCACACGTGTTTGTTTTTTTACATTTTCCCTGCTCGCGCTGATAAAAAAAAAAACTCCCCCTACCTGACTGCTGATTGGCGCGCGCTCCCAGGCTTTGTGGGCGTGCGGCCATGCTCTATACGAGTCCGCGCATCACGCTCGATCATGGCGATCTTGCTGGAAGTATTCCTTTTGCTGCCTCCCGCGCTCCCTCTGCTGCCTCCCCATGCCTATCGCACTCCTGCACGCCTATCCCACTCCCTCTGCTGCCTGCCGCAATGTGCTCTTCCCCCCCGCTGCCCGCGCGGGACGGGAGGTGATAGCGGGGGTGTTTCTTCTCCGGTCCCCGTGGCTGGCTGCAGATTTTCCCCGTCCCCCCACCTCGCTGCCCCCCCTGGACGGCAGGTGGTAGCGGGGGTGTTCCTTCCCCCCCGGTCCCCGTGTCAGCCCGCGGGGCGGGAGATGGGAGCGAGGATGTCCCCTCAGGTCCCCGCTTCCCCCCCCCCCCCCGTGTCAGCACGCGGGAGATGGGAGTGGGGATGTCCCCTCAGGTCCCCACTTCCCCCCGGTCCCCGTGTCAGCCCGCGGGGCGGGAGATGGGAGCGGGGATGTCCCCGCTTCCCCCCCGGTCCCCGTGTCAGGGGGCGGGAGATGGGAGCAGGGATGTCCCCCCAGGTCCCCGCTTCCCCCCTCTCTCCCCCCTCCCCCCCTTGTGTGTAGAGAGAGAGAGTGTGTCTGTATGTGTATATATACAGGTAAACCCCGTTATAACGCGCCTCGTTATACCGCGATTCGGTTATAATGCGGTTTTCCCGTGGCTCCCGTTTAAAAAAAAAAAAAAAAAAAAAA
>CM071569.1:232233221-232356920 GCA_036426205.1 Ascaphus truei
CAGACACGACCCCCGCCCCCCACGTTACCTCTGTATGAGTGGCCGGAGCCGGACGCAAACCTTCACCGCGTCCTCGTCCGACATAGCTGCGCCTGCTCTCGTGTGACCGCGCGGATTCAAAGCCCAAACCGGTAACTACCGCCAGCTCCCCGCGTCACGCTAGAAACCCACTGACTGCTCTCGCGCCTGGACACCCACTGACTGTTCTCGCGCCGAATACCAGCTCAACTATTTAAAACTCCCTCCTGCCGCCCGCTAATTGGTCCACCGCCTTGCGATGTCACTAAACACAGTCCAAAGCCCGATCATACCATTCGGAGACGAGTGTAGGTGAAGCAAAGCTGAGTGGGGGGATGGAAGAGCGATTAATAATGCGTGGAAGGCAAAATATATATATATGTAAGAAAATGATATGTTATTGTCCGCAGTAAACGCTAAAAGTCAGCGTTCTGGATACAATTTCTCTGTACAAGAAACTGCTTCCCAAAAATAGTATCACCTCAATTCCAAGCTTCTTGTACGGGCACCAAGGAGGGACATAACTGTCCATAAATGTGAGCGCGCTGATCAAGCCTGTGCTGTACAATGACAGGCTCTGTGCCTGTTTACATGCACACACCATTCATGTCACTCTATACAGCTGTACACTATGCACAACCCGAGATTGCACCTGGCTGAGTTAGGGAAGGGGCTGGGAGGGAGAGGGAGGGGGCTGGGAGGGAGAGGGAGGAGGCATGTGGCCCGCATGTAGGGCTTCCGGACACCTCTTCCTTCCCTCCTCACTCCCTCCCGAACAGGCGCGCAGCGGCCATTTTTTTTTAATTAGCGCGACCCCGTTACTAACGCGGTGGTCTCTGGGTGGACCCCGCGTGACTTGCGTGTATCAACGCGGTTTTTACCTGTATATATATATATATATGTGTATATATTACATATATATATATAGATATATCTGTTATGTATGTATGTAGTCTCTCCTTATATCTATATATATCTCATCTCTCCTATATATTCATATATATATCTATGTGTGTATCTACTATGTCAATAATCTCTCCTATCTCACTTCTCTCCTTCTATATCCCTACCTCTCATCTCCTCTACAATCTATCTCGAATGTTGTCCTCTCCTGTCTCTCTCTCTCCTTCCTCTCCTCTCCTCTCTCTCTCTCCTCTCTCTCTCTTTCTGTCTCTCCTGGGCAGTCGCCTCTGTATGTGTGTGTCTATCTGGGCGAGTGTCTGTGTGTCTGGGCATTCTGTGTGTGACACCGACGGCGGTCCCCACACAATCCGTCCCCGCCCCTCCCCCCCCCTTGGCCCAGCTCAGTCCCCCCCCCAGTCCGACTCTTCCCACCCCGCCCCCGTTCGTCCCCGACCCCCCCCCCTTCCGGTCCCGCCCTCCAGCCCCTCTCTCTTTTCTCCCCCGTCTCCCCTCTCTCGTTTTCCTCCCCCTTCTCCCCCTCTCTCTTTTACCTCCACCAACCTCCCCCTTCTCCCCTCACTCATTTTCTGGTCCCCCGATCTCCCTCTCTCTTTATCCTCCGCACCTCTTCTCTGGATCCCCGTCCCCCGTCTCCTCCCCTCTCTCTGTTCTCCCCCGTCTCCCACTCTCTCTGTACCCTCTCTTGTCTCTCCTCTCGTCCCCTCTCTGGTCTACCCCGTCTCCCTCCTGGTCTCCCCCTCTCCTCTCTCTGTCCTCTCTCTCTCTTCTCCTCTCCCTTCTCTCTCCCCTCTCTGTCTCTCTCCCCCCCCCTCTCTGTCTCTGTCCCCTCTCTCTCCTGACTCCCCCTCCGCTTGAACTCCCTCTCTGTACTTTTTTGGGTGGGACTAACGGTGGCAGTAGATTTTTTTGTTCGGCGAGTAGATTTTTGGGTGTATTTGCCGACCACTGTGTGGTGTGTGGTGTGGTTGTGTGTGTGTGTGTGTGTTTGGTGTTGTGTGTGTGTGTGTGTGTGTGTGTATGTATATAAATATTTCTATATATATTATATAATATACTGTGTATAATGCCGGTATATATACCTGTATATATGTAGTGGTATCAGTACCGTGTTAGCCGAGGTTCAATAATCAAAAATAGAGATCAGTGTATCTCGAAAGCTCGCACAAATAAAAGAATTTCGTTAGCCACAGAATCGGTATCATCTATTATTTTTTGATTATATTATATATATATATATTATATTATATACTGTATGTATATTATATATATATATACTGTATGTATATATTATACTGTATATATATTATTATTAAAAAAAAAAAGCGATCGATCCCATTGTAGCTGTTAAAAATATATGGGGAAAATTTAATAAAGACAATAAAGCGTTGGTTACTAGTGGTACATGACTCAAATACAGAAATACATAACAATAGAACAATATGTATATGGATAAAGATTAAAGCACCAATGAATGTCCAACTGCTGTGATCCCAGAAAAATGCTCCAAATACTAATGTGAGGGAGTGGTATCATTGATTAAAACACTTATTTGCCATCATGCGGTGATGATTGTAGCAACAGTGGGGGTAGAGTGATGGGCACCATCGCTGTTTACACTTTATTGGTGAGACCGTTCCCCTACCCCCCTCTGCTCCTTTCCCCTGGATCCTCACATATAGAGAACACCTTCAGTTCAGCCTATTAACGCTATCTTCATCTTCACAATTATTTGCACCAGAGTCACTCTACTCCCCACTGTTGCTACAATCATCACCCATGATGGGCAAATAAGTGCTTTACTCAATCGAATACCACTCCCTCACATTAGTATTTGGGCATTTTTGAAGTGAAACTTCTTTAGTGGCACCTCTGATGGGATGAAAACTGTTGATGTGGGGGCAAAAGTGAAACGGAAGTGACGCACGTAATGGACGCACACTCCGCTACACCCCGCCCCTGTACGAGTTGTGGCGTGGCGGCGATAGACCCCGGCGCCGCTCCTAATCGCCAGAGCCGCCCCACCCCCCCCACCCCCCCACCCCGCCCCCCCCGTCCCCCCCCCCCCCACCCCCCCACACATCCGTGACAATGTGGCGATAGCCGCGGACTCACTAACGGGCCGCGCCATACCGCGCATCGCGCAGTTGTTGTGATGCGCCGCGCTGACGGACCCACGCACATGCGCAGAAGCGGCTGGCAGCGCGTCGTCTCCCGGCCCACAACACACCTTTCCGTCGCCCCTCTGTACACTTCCCAACACACCGCGTCTGTTCGACAGGGGCTGGGCGCCGCGGCTTGCCTGAAGAAGGGTGACCCGGCCCAGCGCGCATGACCACCCCGGGGTGGAGGGTGGTGTGCCTCATCTTTGTGCGTTGGTGGTGCGCAGGATTTTGAAGGGGGGAGTGCCAGGTTTGGTGACAGGGGGGTGCGCAGGATTTGTGAGGGGGGGCGCAGAAGTGAGGGGGAGAAGATGGTTGCACAATTTTACACCCCCCGCCCCTGGCTGCCAGCAGGACACACACACACACACTGACTGCTGACTGCCCCCCCCCTCAAAACACACACACACTGAGCTGCCCCCCCCACACACACACACACACACACACCACACACTGACTGACCCACCCACACCCTCCCACACACTGACTGACCCACCCACACACCCCACACTGACTGAACTCCACCCACACCCCCACCACACTACCACCCACACCCACCTTCCCCCCCACAACCACACCCACCCACACCTCCCCACACACTGTACCCACCCACCCACCTCCCCACAACATGACTACCCACCACACCTCCCCACACACTGACTGACCACCCACTGACCCACCCCCACACCATCCCCACACCTGACACACCACCACCCACCCCCCCACCCCACACACTGACCCCCCACCACACCTCCCCACACACCTCCCCACACACCCCCCACACCCCCCCACCCCCACTCCACACCCCCCCCACACCTCCCCACACCACTCCTCACCCACCCTTCCTCACCCCACCCACCACCCACACTCCCCACACACTGACCCACCCACCCACACTGACCCACACTGACCCACCCACCCACACTGACCCACACACTGACCCACCCACCCACACCTCCTCACACACTGACCCACCCACACACCTCCCCACACACTGACCCACCCACCCACACCTCCCACAACTGACCCCCCACCCCACCTCCACACACGACCCCCCACCACTCCCCCACACACCCTGACACTCGACCCCCCACCAACACACCCCCACACATGCCTGCCCACCCACACCTCCCCCACACACTGACCCATCCCCCACACCTCCCCACACACTGACCCACCACCCACCCCCACCCACCCACACCTCCCCACACCTCACCCACCAACACCTCCCACACCTCCCCACACACTGACCCACCTCCCCACACACTGACCCACCCACCCACACCTCCCACACACTGACCCACCCACCCACACCTCCCCCACACACTGACCCCCCCACCCACCTCACACCTCCCCACACACTGACCCACCCACACCTCCCCACACACTGACCCACCCACACACTGACCCACCCACCCACACCTCCCCACACACGAACACCCCCACTACACCTCCCCACACTGACTGACCCACCCACCACTCCCCACACACTGACTGACCCACCCACCCACACCTCCCCACACACCCACACCTCCCCGCACACACTGACTGACACACACACTGACTTACACATACACACTGACTGACACACACACTGACTTACACATACACACTGACTGACACAGATACACATACACACTGACTGACTGACACACATACACACACACACACACACACACACACTGACTGACA
Source organism: Ascaphus truei (assembly GCA_036426205.1). Lineage (NCBI taxonomy): Eukaryota > Metazoa > Chordata > Amphibia > Anura > Ascaphidae > Ascaphus > Ascaphus truei. Next base: position 232,238,015 of record CM071569.1, read on the forward strand.
TATACACACACACACACTGACTGACATATACACACACACACTGACTGACACACATACACACTGACACACATACACACAAGGAATTCACCCCTGTGCCCTGGCTGGGAGTGAGGGGGGCAGGTCTCTATGGGGGATCCCCCTCCCTGTGAGGGGCAATGCGGCTGGACAGAGGCAGCCCCGTCCACATCCAGAATGCTTTGCTTCTACCAGCATCTGGCTCCGGTCCCGAGCTTTCCTTCCTGGGGGCTCCGTCTCCATTTTGCAGCCTCTGCAGCGTTGTACTTGTGACCGTGGTACAACGTGCGGCTGACATGTAACCCCACCCCTCCTGCACCCAGAGAGGGCACTGCCCTGCGGGGGGCATACCTCGGGGGTGGGTGGGGGGGAGGGGGTGGGGGGGAGTTGAGAGGGAGGAAGGAGGGAGAAGGAGGATGATGAATCGCCGCCATTTTTTAAAACTTTTTTTTATTTTATTTTATTAATTCTCCCTCCCTCGATCAGCGCGCGGCGGCCATTTTTTTTAAAAAAAATTAGCGCGACCCCGTTACTAACCGCGGTGGTCTCGGGGTGGACCCGAGGACCGTTATAACGGGTTTAGCTGTTATAGTGTAATCATTGTACATCGCCGGAAGAAAAGATCAGTGTATCTCGAAAGCTCGCACAAATAAAACATTTCGTTAGCCACAGAACGGTAATCATCTATTTATTTTTTGATATATATATTATATATATATATATATATATATTATATTGTTTTCTTGTCATGTTTTTCGTATTTGTGTCATTTGTACCACTATAACCCCTTTATTGTCTTTATTACAATTTTCCCCAATATTTTTAAACAGCTACTGGGATTGCGCTTTTTTTCTTTTTTTCAATTCTTTAGGATAGGCATATCTTTTAGAGCTGCATCCCATGATTGATTCTCCTGACCAGTGCTTGATATACTTCTTACACTATATTATTAATTTACTATATTCTATTAACTCACCTAGTGCCCATTTCCAGTGCTGATTTGTTTTTATATATATATATATATATATAATCTCTATTATATATCTAATTAATTATAGTATATAGATATATATATATATATATATATCTATAGGGTTGCCATACTAAGGTAATCTTAAACCCCCGAAAGAGACGGTTGCTGAATACAAATTTTGCAACGTTTCGGGACACCTTAGCATGGGCCTAAACAGAGATCGAAATTTTATGAGTCATTACTGACACTAGTGAACTCTCGTCCATGAGCGCTAAAGACCATGTCTGTACACACTGTTGTATGTATGCACCACCAGCTGTCTCTCCACACATACTAATACTCCTTGTTTTTCCATCCCTATACCCCAATAGACCACTATAGTATCACACACACTTTAGTTTGTGCTCACACTCTCACATTCCACACCCACCCACACCATTTATTCCCTCCCACTCCACACACACCTTGTGTAAAGCACTGTATATAACTGTCCCCCTTTTCTTTTTATTCACACTGATACACATACACACACTCTTTCCTCACTTGCTTTCATACCTTTTGACACCTCTAGCCATAATCTCATCCACACCGGGGGAAGGAACAGCACAGATAACATTCCAAGAGACACTGTTTTTTAAGTAACCTTTTGCTTCATTCATTGTAACATCGCCGGAAGAAAAGATCAGTGTATCTCGAAAGCTCGCACATAAAAATTTCGTTCACCACAGAACGGTATCATCTTTTATTTTTTTGATTATTGAAGCTCGGCTTAACACGGTACTGATACCCTCTACAATAGATATATATATATATATATCTATATACTACTATCTCTCTCTATCTCTCTCGCTCTCCTTCTTACTCTTCTCTCATCTCATCATCTCTCCTCTCTCTCTCTCTCTACCTTTCCCCTCCACCGGTCCTGCTCCTCTGCCTGTCCTTCGGCCGGTCTGCACCCTCCCTTTCCCTTCCCCCCCTTCTCACTCCCTCCCCCGCCCCCGCCGCCTCCCTTGCCGACCCAGACTCTGGGACATTAATGCCATATGAGCACACAGTACCACTTTTTGCTTCAAAAACCATTTTTAACATGGTTCCCTATAGGCTTAAGCTTGCAGCATGGTCACAGCTTTGAGCACAGCCAAGGTTAAGGTGCATAGCCAGAAAACCAAGGCGGGGTTGCAGACCAGCCTAAGACATGCAGATGAGCATACAGTTGTATTTACATTTGCATATTTGCTTTGCTGTGGAGGGTTTTTGTCACTTTTTTTACTCACCATAACTTAACTCAATATGGTTACCCCCATCCTTTAGCTTCTTTGCATAGCCAGTTAATCAACCCCACACTGATGAGACCCATTAAGGTCGAAACAGCTGTCTGTGGGTGCCTTGGCCCTTTGGCTTAGATCAAGGCGATATGAATGCTCCTCTTGGCCTGCACAGCTATGACCAAATCCAGTACCATCCTATCTGGGGCTTCAGTAGGAAAGATCTGTGGCAAGCATTTGGCCCTCTAGCTCGTTGAGAGGTGGTGTCCAGGCCCCGGACCACAGAACCCCTGAGCCTTCGGGCTAAGGGGGGATGGCATTCGAACAACCAGCCCTTCGGGGCTGGGGTGCACCCGCACAACCCTCGAAAGAGGGGAGATGATGCGAACTCCCTTGCGGGCCTCGGGCCAGAGGGAGGAAGAGACAGATGTCCTGAATCCTAACGGAGGAAGGCATCAATGTCCCTGGAGACCTAGGCTTTCGGGCTGAAACCTTCAGGGAAACTGTGTTCTGAGGGCGGGTCTGACTTGGTTGGACAGTCCAAAGGCATACTCCCGAACCACTGAAGTGGTTTGGGACCCGATGAGCGAGAGGGGCAACCCTCTCGGGAGGAAAAAAAAAAAAAAGCTGTATGTGGGTGGTTTTTCTGGCTATGCACCTTAACCAGTTTTATTTACATCACTCTCTATTTTGTACACAGTATTTTATTCTTTCATTTGCAATTTACTGATCCCAGCCGGTCATTTGTTGCATTCATGGGGACTGTCTCCGGTTGTATCCTCTGACGTCATTGGGTTCTCGCGGTACTTGGAGCTGAGAACTCACTGCTGTGACGTTGGTTTTAGAGGAAGGCGGCGTCCCTCGTGTTCCCCGGGATCCGGAGGCTTTTACTGAGGTTGCTGCAGTTCATCTACACCGGACACTATACCGAAGTCATCCGCTACCTGGTTCCTGCGTCTGGCTGGTTGAGTTATACTCAAAATTGCGTTTTATTCTGCTATGTTTGTGAGTGTGTATTTCTAAATCCTTGACTCCATAAAATTATTGTTATACCTTTTTACGCTATGAGTGCGCCTGTTTTCTTTCTGTTTTTGTAGATAAATAAATATATATATATATATATATATATTTATTTATTGAAAAGCGGTTATACAATTTTTAAAGGTGCCAATCAGCTACAGTACATTTAACCTATTAAACATGTCACTGTTCTTAGTTCACTTTTGATCTAGAAGGGACTATCCCATTAAATTTACTTGGAAAGATACACTGAAATATACTTTAAAGAGGTTGCTGAAACAGGAGATGGAGATTTGCCCAAAATCAAGGGGAGGGTAATTAAAAGGCTGTTTTTGTATTTTGTACACAGCTTTCCTCTTGTGAGTATCAACATCGAAGAGCAGATTTTTCTATGTATCATTTTCAAAGGCACTCTGAGATTTTGTTTCTATCTCGGGTTGAATGTCTATTAATATTTTCAAGCCAAACTCCAGTGAGTAAAAAAATAAATAAAAATAAAATTTTATACTACAGTACAGTATATGCTTACCCATTCAGTACGTCTCCTCAGCTTTCCACTAATGTTCACTCCTTTCTTCTTTTTAAAAATGGGTGTCTTGCTAAGAGGGGAGTACCATGATGCAGGATTTTCTCAAAAATCACATGCTTCCTGCTGATGCTAATTGCCTATTACTATGTGAGCGACCAATTTAACTGTTAACGACTACCTTGTAAGAGTTATTTTTGTTCATCAGCAGAGCTGTGCTACAGTATGTACAGGAGAAAGGCTCTCAGCCCAAAAATAAGAGCTAAGAACAAATTACTGTAACTTGGCTGTGAAAGAAACCCATTAATTTTTTTCTCTTCTTAGATGCAAGATCCAGAATTAAACAATTCAGTCATTCTTATTCTGAAATATCATTGTATTTTGAGCTGTGTGTTTTCCCATTAAATACAAAAATATACAACTATTAAGTTGTGTAACATGTTGAACAAAAGGTTCAACAGATTTACAGTACTGTATGTGTGCACAGCAAAACTGTTATTTAATCTGCCAGGGAGATGCTGCAGTGCTTTGCCCTGTCTTTCACCAACGTTTAATGGTAAAGCAGTTAATAAGGATTCAGTAGCTAAGCATTCTTATTAAGGTGAGAAGCACAAATAAAAAGACACATTGCAGGTTGTTCATTATACGATTGGGGCACTATTGTCATTGGGAAGCTCCAATTGGCAGTTTCTATTCAATAGTGAACCAATCGGCACTGTCGCAGTTTACTGGATAAATTACAATGATATAGTACAAATAACTAACAATGTAGTTAAAGGAAAATCGTTTTTAATGTGATTTACGTACTGTGCATTTTACTCGATGTCCAGTCGTTTGTTAAAAGTGCTTTGGCTTGCTGGAAGTTAAATATATGGTACACATTTTTAATATACTACTGTACAACATCCATGAAAAACAATATTTTCAACAATATATCACGGTGAAGAACCGTTACCCACTTCCTCTCATTTCTGAATTATTCGATAGACTTCAAGGTGCTAACGTGTTCTCCAAGCTTGACCTTCGCGGGGCATATAATCTTATTCGCATCCGGGCGGGCGACGAATGGAAGACCGCCTTCAACACCCGTAGCGGCCACTACGAGTATCTCGTGATGCCTTTCGGATTATGCAACGCTCCGGCTGTTTTTCAGGACTTTATCAACGACATCTTTCGGGATGTCCTTAATCGTTTTGTAATTGTTTATCTGGATGACATCCTTATCTTTTCCAAGAATCTACAGGACCATATCATCCATACCAAGTTTGTACTCTCCCGCCTCCGAGAGAACCGTCTGTTTGCCAAGATGGAGAAATGTCTTTCACCAGTCTACCACCTCTTTTCTCGGATATATTATTTCCAACACGGGTTTGGCCATGGATCCTGAGAAACTTAAAGCCGTAATAGATTGGCCGCAACCAAACTCCCTCAAGTCTATTCAGCGGTTCCTATGCTTTTCCAATTATTACCGGAAGTTTATTCATAACTTCTCCATCATCGCCCCGATCACAGCACTGACCCAAAAAGAAGCTGATCCTTCGTCTTGGTCTCCTGAAGCAGTCACAGCTTTTGAAACACTGAAATAAGCATTTGTCTCAGCTCCCATCCTTCGACACCCGGACACCAATTTTTCTTTCACCCTAGAGGTAGACGCTTCGGACTGCGGGGCCGGCGCTGTCCTATCCCAAAGGTTTTCTCCCCAGGATAAACTTCCCCCTTGCGTTTTTTTCTCAAAAAAGTTTTCCCCAGCTGAGAGAAACTAGGATGTGGGCAATAGAGAACTTTTGGCCGTCAAGTTGGCCCTTCATGAATGGAGGCATCTGTTGGAGGGGTCAAAAAAGCCGTTCACTATTCTCACGGACCACAAAAATCTTTTATACGTCGAGAATGCCCGTTGCTTAGGCCCCCGCCAAGCCCGCTGGTCGTTATTTTTCTACAGGTTTAATTTTATTTTGTTCTACATTCCAGGCACTAAGAACGTCAAGGCGGATGCTCTCTCTAGACAATATTCTTCTGATGAGAGACCAGAGAAAACTTCAGAGTCTATCCTTCCCAAACAAAAAATCCTCGCGGTCGCTACATTCAAGAATCTTGAGAGGATCATCAAGTCTCAAAACCACCTTCCTAGCGATCTTGAAATCCCGAAGGACACCTTATACGTGGAGGCCAAGTTTATTCCGGAGATTCTGGAATGGGGACATGCTTCCCGTTCGGCAGGACACCCAGGCTACAAAAAGACTTTGGATCTCATCCGTCGTACCTTTTGGTGGCCCAATATAAGCAAAACCATTTCTGAATTCACCCGGGCCTGTCCGGTATGTGCAAGCAACAAGATTCCTCGCCAGAGTCCCCATGGTCTTCTTTTGCCCTTATCCATCCCGGAACGCCCCTGGTCCCACATATCCATGGACTTTATTGTCGAATTGCCTAGGTCGAATGGCATGAACACCATTCTGGTGGTGGTGGATCGTTTTTCCAAGATGGCACATTTTATTCCTCTCAAAGGATTACCCTCCTCACCCGCCCTAGCCGATATTTTCTCCAAAGAAATTTTCCGGATCCATGGCATACCCATGTCCATCGTGTAGGATCGTGGCTCTCAGTTTGTTTCCAGATTCTGGAGATTCTTCACCAGAAGACTGGGCATTGCTTCCTTCTCTTCAGGCTATCATCCTCAGTCTAATGGACAGACCGAGAGGGTCAATCAATCTCTCGAGAAATATTTAAGGTGCTTCGTCTCTGACTCCCAGGATGACTGGACATAATTGCTTTCCTGGGCTGAGTATGCCTTTAATTCCACCAGGAATGAATTCACTGGTGAGACACCTTTCTTTATTAATTACGACTATCACCCTGCTTGCCTACCTATTTCCAATATCTCCTCTGGAGTTCTTGCTGTGGATGAACACATCTCCCTCCTGCAGGACTCTTGGGCTAGAATCCAATCTGCACTTCAAAGGGCCTCCCTGTCTTCTCAAATCCAGGCTGACCGCCGTCGCCAACCTGCACCCAACTACAAACCAGGGGACAAGGTTTGGTTATCTACTAGAAATATCCACCTCAAAACCCTTCCCCCAAATTGGCTCCTAAATTCCTGGGGCATTCCCTATCCTGGAGCAGGTTAACCCGATGGCCTTCCGCCTTCAACAACCCTCAAGCATGAGAATTCCTAATATGTTTCATACATCTCTTCTCAAACCGTTCATCTCTAGTCCTCTATTTCCGGACCACACTCTTAAACCTGATCCTGTGATCATACAGGGCAACGAAGAGTACGAGGTCCAAACCATACTAGACTCCCGTCTCTCCAGAGGTAAAGTCCATTTCTTGGTTCATTGGAAGGGCTTCGGACCTGAGAAAAGGTTTGGGTACCCCTTAACGATATTCATGCACCAGGACTTCTTAAACGCTTCCGGAAAAAGTTTCCATCCAAGCCATGGAAGGATCGTCCTGAGGCCGACCCTGAAGGGGGGGTACTGTGAGGACTCGGGGGTCACGTCGGTCGCAGCGTGACCTCCCCTCACCTCTATCCGCGGCTGTGGGGCTCCGTCCTCGCCGTCCCCACCCGGCCTCCGTGCTGGGGGGGCTTCCCCATCCTCCCCGTGGGGCTTCCGCTGCCCCGCGCGGGCTTGGTGCTCGGGTGCCTTCCGTTGCTCCTGCGCACGCATTCCCTGCTGTTACGGAGCGCATACCAGCACCAGCTAATTTATTCACTGCTCTCGCAGTGAAGCCACGCCCCCCGCCCAGACGCTGGTTACTAGTTAACCCTAAACCTTACCACCTGGCAGTTTATTATGGAGACCAATCCTGGACTGTTCCTAGGGCTCCTCCAGGCCTGCCTCCGTTACCCATTGGTCAGCCACAGTACTTAATGCCTGTTCTGCCTCTCTCACACCGCTCGACATAGTCTCTGCTTCAGACGTCTATTCTGGCTCTCCCTTTGTCTTCGTGCATTCAGGTTGCGTCCCGTCTCGGCGGACGCGTTTACGTGGCTCTGGATCCCGGCTCCCTCTTGACCCTGCAGCTTCTTCCATCCCTCGACCTCAGCTTGGACCTCGACCTTCCGGATCTCTCTCTCCCTGACCTTGGCAAACGGCAACGACTTCGCCTCTTCAGTACCGGTACCGGCAAGTATTGCTACACCTGTTTACACCTGGCTTGGCAACGCCAAAACACCACACTCCGGACACGCTCCTTCTGCTGCGGGTGCGTTCACATATACGTCCCCACCTCAGTGTCAGATACGAGTCTGGTCTGCGGGCAGCACCGGCGTAACACCCACACCTCTGGAATGTCTTTCCTCTCAATATTTGACAAGCACCCTCTCTCCACCTTTAAGGTCTATCTTAAAACACACCTCTTTAATGAAGCATCTGAGTAGCTCAAAACAACAGGTTTCGTAGTACTATACATCTCATATGCACTTAACATGGCCCCTTGCATAGACACTTACCATAAAATCCTCCTGACAATGTACATTCTCTCTACTTACTACTTAGATTGTAAGCTCTTTGGGGCAGGGGCACCGTTTCCTAATTTTTACTTTCATGTCTCAAAGAAAAACGGAGAGGGCGCACTAAGAATAGGCAATATAAATGTATATCTTTAAAAATATTCAACTAAATGTGGATAACTGTTACAATAATCAAACAATATAACAAAAAAATTACTTACAATCTAGCTAAAAGGCTGCTGAGGTATAACCGGGAGATCCGGAGGTGGGATCCAAAGGAGAAGATGTAAGGTGGGTCCGGACCGATACCCCGTTGGTCGCGTTCTTCTGTCTCCACCGGTACACCTCTCAGCTCGTGGACACTCCACAGCAGCTCCTCGTGATCTCTACGCATTTCGTACAACGTACTTCATCAGGAGGTCATGTATTGGGGCTGCCAGGGAGCTTACAAAGACTAGCACATCCAATGGGATTTCTCCCATTGAATCAACTCACCAGATGCAGGACGCTGGCAGCTGGGGTTAATGTGAGGGCGTGGCAGACAAGTTAATACATGCTGCAACTCACTTTGTGAAACTTAGTGTGCACGTGAGTAAGTGACCAAAAACCAATATAATATTAAGACCAATATAAATAGTGCATATATGAATATTGATTTATTCCATAATATGTGAAAGGTGAAAATGTGTATATGTGAGTTCTGTTTTTATATAACAAATACATTTATAAATATAACAGAATATATATGGTGTTAAGTGTATGTATTTAATTCCCCCCAGAGTTCTGCATGTGCTGAGAAAAGCAAACAATAATAAACAGACAATAATAAACACAAATGATTACATTCATAATTAAGACATAGTTAATATAATAAATACTAACATTGGTAGGAATAACACAGTATCTGAGAATATAAATGTTGCTCATTAACCACTCGTAAGTAGCAACTGTCAGATAACATCCCAGATAAAAATGTTAACATCAATTCAAACAAATACTGTAGTTGTAAACAGTAAAGAAAAGGAACTTGTTAACACAAGATTCAGCAAAAAAAAAAAGTTTGACAAAAGTGAAAGCGATTTCTTACAAAAAACATTTTTTTGGTGGCAAATTAAACTTTTACGGGAAACTGGGAAATAGGCTTCAAAACTACTCTCAAACATAAATATACGAAAAATATATAATCAGAGCCAATTCAAAAATCAAATAATAAAAAATAAAAAAATGCAGAGCACCAGTGACAGACTCTCCAGTGACTGCTAAATGTTTCAGGGAGCAACCCCTTTGTCAACGTATTTTGTTATTTGATTTTTGCATTGGCTTTGGTTATATTATATTTTCTTATATTTATCATTTTTGAGTGTGCAGTGTCTTTTGTGCAATCTTTTTGTAGGTTGTTGTTGCTTTATAAAACTAGGAGATATATAAATTGACTATCCGTATACAGTGAAGGAAATTGAATAGTTCCCCTTTATGTGTACTGTTGCATTAAGAAAGTATTTGAAGTAAGCCGTGCATATTGTGCCATTATGGAGCTTTAAGTAATCTTGTCTGTTAATGTATAATTGCAGACCTCAGTCGCACAAGAAGCTGCTAAGAAACAGCAAATTGATCCAGCACACACCACAAGGGAAAAGCAAATGCTTAAGTAAGGTTATTTTTTTTTTTTTTTGATACTCTACTTTTTTTTTTACTTAACGCTTTTCAATTAATGCACAAGTACGGGAGAACAGGTGAAACGTTTTGTAATTTATTTTGTAGCCATATGTTACAAGTTTCATTATGTACTATGCACATTTGTTTAAGATTATTTTGCATTGGTTTTTATGTTCATTCATTTATAGATTCATGTGACGTCTTATTTCATAAGGCAAGGAAGAGACTGTAGAGATATATGGTAACCTGTTTTTCCTTGTTATCAACGTGGCATATGTCCACATAAGTTTTTCATCTCCTCTTAGGAGCCATTTTATCAATGTCTGCTGCAGTTTAATCAAATCTTAAGAATCTTGGGTGCAGGACAGCACAGAAATCTCAGTAAGGATTGAAAAGGAACAGTGAATCGCAGAAGTGAGCAATATGTGAAGGGACTTAGATTAAGGAAGAGGCATTACAAAGTGTGAAAGCTAGACAGAAATTAATTTAATTGGACAGATGTAGATATTTATTGCCAGGCAAATGAACTTAAGTTGTAGGTAACTTGTCATCTTGAAAAACATTTAGGTCCACATTAATTAAATGGTGATAAGTAGGACTACCATATGTCCGATTTTCCCTTTTTGTAAAAGTCTGTAAGATTGTTCGACCGGATTGTGGATACATGTTTGTCCCTTCCCCCTCCCTGCTGCAGCTAGGGATATTCTGATTCTGCCCCAATCGGTTATTCCTAAGGAATCCTGAGGAGCAATAATAACTCGGATCACTAATACTGATCTGAGTAATTATTTATATAAAAAAAAAAGTTAATAATAATTTAAAAATATTTATAAAAAGCAGGAGAGTCAAGCTCCTCTCCCTCTAAACCCTCTCTGACTGGAGGGGGTAAAAATTGACCTTGTTATTGGTTGGGGTCTCAACGTAACTGTCTGCCACTGATTACCACTCACATCAATCTTTAACTGCTCCTGTCATCTGTGGAGTCGGACAGGAGAGGAGAATTCACTTCTCAGACTCCTGCTGTGCTCCTGTACTTGGAGCCTTTTCTGTCATCACTCAAACACAGAGAGGCACACCAATTCCTTTAGCCACACATAGGGAAACTGCATTGTCAGTAAAGGGGTTAAGAGTGTGGGTCTGACTGTCACTTAGTGTGAGAGCCCATGTGAGTACCAGGTTGAGCGCACAAGAATTAATTTACCACTTCACTGCCGAAGGGGCCTGCAACGCCTTGCTAATGCAATGCTTTGCATGCTCCACTGGCAGCAGAGGAGGTGTTAACAACCTTGGTGCGTTTTGTGTGTCATGGTCACAGTGCCTCATTTACAATTCTGTAATGATCAATGGCGAAAGCTGTGTCAATAACTGAAAACAAAAGTGGACAGGTAGACAAGTCTAAAAAAATAATTTAGCTTGATTCTAAGCATTTTTTTTAGATGTAGTTTATGTCTTGGGTTTGGGGATAGGTAGGGTAGTCTTTCACATGCTTTTGTTGATATATATATTATCATTTTTCCTACTGTTACTCTTGCCCGTTCTCCCTCTTTCTGACCAATGGGCCGTATTCTTTAGAGTGCATTGGTGCCAGATATGGCACTACCGCACAGAAAGTTTTATAGACTTCACCTCAAGACTATTATGCAATAAGACCCATGGAGCAAATTTATCAAGTGTCGGTATGGGTTACTACACATGTTCTGGTGTTAACTACAATAACACTTTAATGGGAGTTCACGCCAGAACATGTGCAATAACCTGTACTGGCACTTGATAAATATTCCCCTATGCTCTTTCTATCACACTCCTGTTTGTTTTAATCTGTTCTACAGCACCCCATATTTTGGGTCCAGTCGACGACTGTACTAATTTGGCACAATATGCGACAATGATGTCTGCATGGACTATGTACTGTAAGAAATATGTGCATAGAATATCATCATATAAACATTGAGATCATGTCTCATTATTTGCAGGGGAATGTATAATATTTCTGCAAACCAGAGGATACTGGATAACAAGAAAAAAAACATTAAGAAGACAGAAAAAGTGAATCAACTTCCAAAAATAAAACGCTAACTTGGGCAACCATAACGGAACCATGAACTCGCATGTTTGTTCTGCTTTGCAAACAAGAATATTTGTAATTTTATGGAATTTTAAAAATATGGAAATTTATCATTTATTAGGAATTACATGGGTAGCATAATCTTTACTGTTTCAGTATGTCTAGAAATATTTACAGTATTTAATATAACAGTTACAGTACAAGTACTTTTTTTTTCAATAAAACCCATCAACAGATCTGTATAGAGTTAGTACATATGGTGTACATGAGATGTCTGCACTATAAATATCACTTCGCTAAGTATTTATCATGTTATTGATTTATGTTGCTAATTCTATGAATAATAGAATTATTAGCTCATGCCCAATTATTTGCATATTCAGAAGTAATGTTGATCAATCAAGCTCTGTAAAATGTAAAATGTAAAATATATACAGTACTTATATCTGATTATTTTTGATATGCGTAAAATAAAGTTTGGTACTTTTATTTAACTTGCTATTTTACGGATTTACTATTGTTGACTTCCAACAACATACGGTTACACTATAACACTGTATTAAAGTGGTTCAAACAGATGTACAAAAGTTACCATATTATAAGGCATGAACATGAAATGGAGATTATTTTTTATGTAATAATAAAAATATTTCTTCTTAGTTCCTCATGGCAGCCATAAAAGATTAGGGAAAAAGCTCCTCATCCAGGTATGGGGTAGGACATAATTAATTGATCTGGCTATAAAAGGGGCATGCCTCCTCACAAGGCCAGTTTTTCACATACCAGTACTTCTTGTAACGAGTGCTCACCACAAACTAGACAGGGCCGCGGGGCTGAGGTGGGGATGTTGATAGCCACCGATCTACAACCGCGCAAGCTCGTCCGGAGTGCAGAGTGGTAGTCTTATAGCTGGGTCAGGGTAGGAGAGGACAGATTGGACGCAATACTCGCTGTGATCTAGGATAGGAGAACTGGGATAGTAGTTGCGCGGTGCCGGGGTCCAGGAATATAGACGTAGAATCGTCATTATCTGTAGATGTGCTCAAGGGGTCAGAGAAGGCAGGAGTCCGGGTACAAGCTGAGGTCAAAAATACAAGAAGCAAGACATGGCAAAGGCAGGGCAGCAGGATACTGGAGGCAAGCACAAGTACATAAACAGAGTTTATGCTCAGCCACTTTGTAGCAGGGCTGGCTGAGTATTTAAAGGACAGGCAGCCAATGGTAGGAGAGCACACAGCTGCAAAGTAATGAACGAGAACCGCCCCTAGACATTCAGTTCACTGGTCGGCAGAGGCGGGGAGGAGTGCAGGTGTGGAATAATTGCTGATTGAGTTAACCCCTCGTGTGCCCATGGTAGTGCGGTGCTTGCGTGCAGTGCACCTCACCGTGACGTCACAGGGCGGAGCCTGTGCGAGATCCGTGCGGTGTCCCCCACCCTGGTAGAGTGGAACGTGTCAGTCGCTTCGTCACTGGACGCATCACGGGGGTGGGGCTGACGGGCAATCTTCACACTACTCAATGTGGTGATAGGAGTTTTTTCTCTTTCCATCCTCTATCCAAATCGGTGCTACAGAGGGCCTGGGGCAATATTTGGCTGGTCCTTCTAACCCTCTCATGGTTCCAACTAGTTTCCTGTTCTGAGGCGACTGCTCCAGCCCAGAAATATCTCCCAGATTACACTTGCATTGTGTGATAGTCAATGCAGGGTGCTGTGGCAAGCTTCCCTGAACTGGACAGGTTATGGCATCACAAAGGAGCCATAAAATGTAAAAGCATGTAGCTTTCTAAATAGTAGACACAATCTGTACGGTTGAAGGGCTCTTCTGTGTCTAAGGAGAGGAGAATAGGAGACAGTGGAGTTAGGAAAGCTATTTCTTATTAATCTTTGCTAATATCTTAAGGTTGTCTATTTTTGATAAAGCCTGTTTGATCAGGATTGATTAGTTTAGGTAAAACCTTGTTGCGTCTCGGGGTAGAATTTAACTAAAAATGTTAATGTCTGAATTAGTGAGGGCGATTGGGCGATAGTTGCTACTGTATAATACAATGGATCTTGCCCTGGTTTGTGGATGACGGAGATCTGAGCTTGTAACATAAATTCTGGGATGGACGCCCCTTTCCATAAAGAATGGAGTAATTTTCTTAGGAATGGAACAAGGAGTCCCCTGAATTGCTTCTGATATACATTAGACAGGCCATCTGGACCTGGTGCATTATAAATGTTAAATTGTTTTTTATAAATGTTACATTGTTTACTCACCAAAGCCATCTCATCTTCCTGCCAGATCTCCTTATTCACAATATTCCTGTCCCTCCTGTAAAGTGTATTTAACCTATACTAACCTACAGTATTATTGGCTCATCTTTATACAAAGCCTGAGTATTGTTTGGCCTCAGATTATATAAATTGGAGTAGAATTGGAAAAAATCTATTACTGAAGGGTTAAATTAAATTCCACAGATCTTAATTTTAACACTTGAACTCTTCATGCCATCTACATTTTCCTAAGTTTATGAGCTAAGAGTCTATCTGTCTTCTTGCCTTTTTGAGAGAACTGTTTGTTCCATTTTGGATCTTTTACCACTCTTTGCATGTAACGGATGTGCTCACCACAAACCATGACCACACCAAAGGGCTGAGGTGGGGATAGAGAAATACCGACCTGAGACCGCAAAGCCGGGTGCAGATTCTGTCGCCGTGGGTAGCCGGGTTGGGGTTGGAGAGATCAGAGTAAATGAAGTCCAGGCCCGGATCAAGGCAGGCGGCACAGGTGCAATGGTCGAGGTCACAGGCTGGGGTCAGCATTAGGGAAGGCTTCAGTGAAGTAGCTTCAGCACAAGGGATGGCCTCCAGAACCAAGCAGCTACAGCGCGGGGATCCAGCGCACGCGCTTCAGCACAAGAAGGCATCTGGAACAGGGAACTGGGCAGCTTCAGCACAGGTACTTCAGCACAAAAAGGCCAAGCAGAGGTGCTTGTGACAAGCACAGGATACAGGAATGAAAATATTATGGTCAGCCACTTCCTGGGGGAAGGGCTGTCCCTAAATAGCATAGAGAGCAAAAAGGGGAAGAGCTGCACAGCAAGTAGCATCAAGAAAAACTGGAGTCTGAGTTCAGAAACAGGTGATTTCAATTGCTGTTCAGGGAGAGGTTTGCCTGGAACTTCTATAACCATGTAAGGGTGATTTCCAGCCAAACCCAGGACCGGAATCCTTACAGTATCCCCCCCCCCCTTCAGGAGAGACCTCCAGGCGATCAGAAGCAGGCTCATTCTGATGTAGGTGACATGAAATTATTTCTGAACTGTCTTGGACAGGTAGTAGACCTGCGTCAAGGCCGTTTGTTAGCGAGTACCATCTTTAAAAAAGAGAAAGCAGTGGTACTGCAAATCTTGACACGCAGAATGCATCGTAGACAGACTTTGACATCCAGAGCTGTAGCAAAACTGGAGAGTCTGGAAGAGGCTGAATAAGACTGTCAGAAGGCCGCAAAACAGATGCAAGGTTTTCAGCAGTAGTCCCATAGTACAAGGCAAGGAGCACTGACTATTGATCGGATGCAGAAGAGAGACGTTCTAGAAGAGTAATTGTATTACTCAGATAGACGCACGTAGATGTTTATGATAATTCTTTGCTCCAGATGAAATTCGATCAAAGAGCAGCAAGGATAGAGGCCAGGGGAACTCACAGAACGGCAGTGATACCGTTCTCTTGTCAGAGTCCCGACCCGTTACACCTAGCAAGTTATCTGTGAAAGTTGGGGTGAATAAGTAGCTTTCTGCCGTGGTACCGGCAATTAATAGGTCAGCACCCCTGGGCAGATGGGCTTTGGAAAGCATCAGTTCAGATGTCAGTGAATCCGCAGAGGAAGCAGTAGACATCGAAGAGCAAGTGGAGAGAAGCATGCCCGTGCCCACAGTGGGCACACAAGAAGCAGGGACGGGCATTTCAGGTAAGGCAGTCCAAGAAGAGTGCTTCAGACTTTGAAGATGGCACCACGAAATCAGGAGAGGGCACATCAGGCACTGCACAGGGACCAGTGAGTAATGAATCTGTCCTTAAAGTGGGAGATCTTGGATCAGTACTGATTATATCAGGTACAGCAGGAACCTGGGTGAGCAGTAAACCTGACAGAAACAGAAGTTTTGGAGTTAGAACTGTGTACTTCAAACACTGAAGAATCAGGAAAACACGAATATGACTTAGGAATGGAAGTCCCAGAATCAATGGCTTCAGGAGATACTGTAGCAGAATCAGAGAAGTATAAATCTGTTTTGAACACAGGTGCCTTTGAATCAGTAGGTATATTAGGTACTACAGAAACATCCATGAGAGGTAACCCTGAGTTTGCTGCAGAAGTTGTGAAGTCAGTAGTGGGAACCTCAAATACTGTGGAAGAATCAGCGAGACACAGTGTTGTTTTTGGAGTGGGAATCCTAGACTCAAAGGTAACATGAGGTACTGTAGGGGGAATAGCAAGAGGAAACTATTCTTTGCTGTGGGAATTTTAGCGTCATCCACGGTTAGAACAGTCAGTGAATGTAACGGTGCTCACCACAAACAGGACTTTCACGCGGGGCTGAGGTGGGGCTACAGATAACCGCCGACCTACAACCACGAGACCAGGTTCGGATTGCAGAGTCAGGGTCGAGTTGCCGGGTCAGGGTAGGAGAGTTTGGGTAGGTCAAGGGACTTGTCGTGGTCAGGGGTTGGAGAGAGAAGAGTAGTCATAATCCGTAGCCGTGGTCGAGGAGAGGAGAGAGCGGGAGTCCACTAACGAGCGACGAGGTCCAGGGGTACGAGAAGACAGAGTTCCGGGCACGAGCTGCGGTCACAATGAAGAGAACAAGGCAATGGCACAGCACAGCACAGCAATGATCAGCTTGTACCAAGCACGGTACATAAACAGTAGTTTATGTTCAGCTAGTTTGTGGGAGGACTGGCTCAGTACTTAAAGGGCAGGCAGCCAATGGTAATGGCTGCACACAGCTGCAGGGTAATGAGAAATCAGACATAGGCTATCCACTGATAGGCAGGGGCGGAGTGCATCGAATGTGAGGAGTAATTGACTGAATGAACCCCTCGTGTGCTTCTGGAAATGCGGCGTCGCCGTGTATTGGAGACAGGAGCGTCCTCCGTTGCGTGACGAGATGTGGTGTGGGCGCACAGCCTAGGTTCGGTGCGAGGGGCATCACCCAATGCGTCACAGGGATCGGACGGAGGTCCAATCCTGAAAGTACCCCCCCCCTTCAGAGGCGAACTCCTGGTAACCTAAGGATGGTCTAGAAGGATATTTGCGGTGAAAAGATTGGATAAGCCTTGAGGCGTGTACTTGTTCCCAGGAAATCCACTCTTGTTCCTCAGGACTGAAACTCTTCCAATGTACAAGGTATTGAAGTCTTCCCCTTGAGATTCGGGACTCGAGAATAGCCTGGACTTCGAACTCTTGTTGGCCCTCCACTAGGGTAGGTTGAAGGGGCAAGTCCAGGACAGGAGAGTGGGGATCCTGAATGAAGGGTTTCAAGAGGGACACGATGAACACAAATGGAATTTTCATAGAAACCAGTAGTTTCAACCGATAGGCAACTGGATCGACCTTTTCCATGATGACGAAAGGTCCAATAAACCTCGGTGCTAATTTTGGAGAGGATACCTTCAAGCAGATGTTCTTTGTCGAAAGCCAAACCTTTTGCCCTGGTGTGTAAGTGGGAGTCTCCCGACGATGACAGTCTGCTTACTTTTTTTGTGCAGAGATGGCGTTTTTAAGGTTTTCCTGAATTTTATCAGAACTGAGAACAGTGGTCGGAAGCTCAGAAGGATGAAGCCCATAGTTGGTGAAGAAGGTGGATTGTTGAATGGATTAAATTCTTTATTTGTTATGGGAGAATTCCGCCCATGGCAGAAGATCTGTCCAATTGTCCTGAGCATCTGAAATGAAACGGCGAATGAACTGCTCGAGGGATTGATTGGTTCGTTTCGTTTGGCCATTGGTTTGCGGATTATATCCAGAGGAAAAGTGAAGGGCGATGCCTAGTTTTGGCAGAAGGCCCTCCAAAATTTAGAAATAAACTGAGAACCTCGGACAGAGACGATAACTTGAGGTGTTCCGTGAAGATCTTCCTGATGATCACTTCAGACAGTCTGGGAGCGCTGGGTAGGCATTTGACCGGGACAAAGTGTGCCTGTTTGGAGAAGCAGTCGACCACCACCAAAATAATATCCATCTCCTTAGAGCTAGGCAGCTCCAAAAGGTCGATCGTCCTCCTAGTACCTGGATGACCGGCAGTTTTAGATGCATGACCACATTCCATTATGTTTCTGTGAAAAGGAGGTGGCGTGAATAAGCGTCTCTCTGGAACCTTGAGACCCTCTGGGACAAGAACTTGAGCCTTTGTGATGTCACGTAAGGCGCCAAAGGTGTTGACTGAAAATATACTGGCCGAGTTAAGTATAGTCTCCTAGCGATCCTCCGTCTTATCCTCCACCAGGAATTGTTGGGAGAGAGCGTCTGCCTTTATATTCTTAGAGCCAGGAATGTAGGAAATGACGAAGTTGAATCGAGAGAAAAATAAAGACCAACGTGCCTGACTTGACCCCAAGCAACGCGCACACTCAATATATAATAGATTATTATGGTCGGTCAGGATGGTGACGGGACTTTCCGTACCCTCAAGTAAGGGTCTCCACTCCTCTAAAGCCATTTTAATTGCCAGAAGTTCACGATTTCCCATGTCGTTATTCTGTTCAGCGGGGGGAAATGTCTTTGAAAAGAAGGAGAAAGGTTGAAGACTGGCTTGAGGGTTCTTCCTCTGGGACAGCACCGCTCCGGCTCCAACATCAGAGGCGTCCACCTCGAGCGTGAAGGGCAGTCCTGGATCTGGGTGCACCAGGATCGGCGCTGAGACCAAGGCTTTCTTCAGCCTTTCAAATGCACTAGTAGCTTCCGGAGGCCAGAGCGCTGGGTCGGCTCCTTTTTGGGTTAAGGACGTAATCAGTGCTACTACTGAGGAGAAGTTCTGAATAAATCTCCGATAATAGTTTGCGAACCCCAGCAACCTTTGTACGGCTTTGAGAGACATGGGGCAAGGCCAATATACCACCACTTCCACCTTGGCAGGATCCATGGCGAGTCCAGTATTGGAAATGATGTATCCCAAGAAAGGAAGTCGTTGTCTAGTGAAATTGGCATTTTTCAAATTTCGCGAATAGATGATTGTCTCGTAATTTTTGGAGGACCTACTTAATGTGCCCCGGATGCTCATGTACTGTTTTAGAAAAGATCAGGATGTCATCCAAGTAAACAATTATGTACTGATCGAGAAGGTCCCGAAAGATCTCATTGACAAAGTCCTGAAACGCTGCGGGAGCGTTGCAGAGTCCGAAGGGCTTTACCATGTACTCGTAGAGTCCATCACGAGTGTTAAAGGCGGTCTTCCATTCATCTCCTTGGTGAATTCTCACCAAGTTGTACGCTCCTCTGAGATCCAACTTGGTAAAGATGGTGGCGCCCTGTAGTCTGTCGAAGAGCTCCGAGATCAGCGGCAGTGGGTAGCGATTCTTAATCGTTATCTTGTTGAGTCTGCGGTAGTCTATGCAGGGCCTGAGTAAACCATCTTTTTTTATTTACGAAAAAAAACCTGCGCCTGCGGGTGACAAGGATTTACGGATGAAAACCCTCTGAAAGTTTTCTTGGATATACTCCTTCATGGCCTTAGTCTAGGGAGGAGACAGCGGATAGGAGCAACCTCTCAAAGGGATGGCGTCTGGTAAGAGATCGATGGGGCAGTCTTAGGCCCGATGAGGTGGAAGATCCTCAGTTTGGACCTCATTGAAGATGTCCCGAAATTCCTTGTAGGTCTCCGGTAGTTGCGGTTTACCCTGTTCTGGTAGAGATACCCTCCCTAGACCTTTGAAGTGGATCAAATACATCTTGACACTCGGGACTCCAGTAAAGAGGTAGGTACTCCGTCCAATCGATATGAGGGTTGTGTAATTGGAGCCAAGGTAGACCCAGAATGACATCTACTTACTGTGTATGGATGGCGTCCAGATGAAACTTTTCAGAATGATCCTCGCCGACTTGTAAGGAGATGAGTGTGGTTTGCAAGGATATAAAGGCAGGCTATAGAAAATGACCGTCTATAGCTTCTAGCCCTATGGGGCAATCCTTGTATATTAGGGGTATCTTGTTCATTTCGGCGAACCCATGGTCAATGAAGTTCCCTCCTGACCCAGAATCCACGAAGGCCAGTATAGTGGTCCTGAAGGTGTCTCCGAATAGTATGATGGGGACAAAAATTCTAGTTGAGGGTTTGGGAGTAGATGAAGACAAGGTTCACAGCGTGACCCTCCCGGCTCTCACTGGGCTTTGGCGTTTTCTGCCTTAAGTGGGCAGGTGGTTACCAAGTGTCCGGTATTACCACAATAAAGGCATAGACCTGCGCGACGTCTGCACTGTTTCTCACCAGCTAATAAGCAGGTACCTCCCAACTGCATTGGTTCTTCTACGGCCGGAGAAGAAGAATCCATGGTGCGAAATTCGACCGCGTAGCGGGCCACAGAATGGTTACCCTGCAAAATATTTAGGAGAGATGAGGCAGCGGTTACCTTGCGTCCCGGGGTATCGAATACTTTCCGGAATTCCGTGGTGAAGCGGTTAATGTTGCAAATAAGATCTGGTCTCTGTTCCCAGATGGGAGAAGCCAAAGCCAGAGCGTCGTCTGTCAATAGTAATACGATGTATGCCACCTTAGAGCGTGGAGAAAGAAAGCAAGAAGGGAGCAGTTCAAAGTGGATGGAACACTGATTCAAAAATCCCCGACAGCCCAAGAGGTCACCTCTATAATGATTGGGGGTAAGTAGGTAGTCGTGTCTCCGAAGTCAGGGACAAAGGAATGGGAGCGGGAGTAGCAGATGCTTGAGGAGCAGTGGGGAGAGAGATACCTTTGATCTGGTCACTAATGGTTTGTACTGAGCATTGGATCAGTTCCATTCGCTGGTTGTTTTGTGCCAAGTATTTTTCCACATGGTTGAACATACTGTCGTGTTTGTACAGTCGTCGACCCACCTCAGCAGTGTCCATGTTTGTTGGGCTGAGCATACTGTAACAGTGTTCACCACAAACAGGACTTAGACCGCAGGCCTGAGGTGGGGATACAGATAACCGCGACCTACAACCACGAGACCAGGTCCGGATTGCAGAGCCATTGTCGTGTAGCCGGGTCAAGGTAGGAGAATTTGTGTAGATCGAGGTACTTGCCATAGTCGGGGGTTGGAGAGAGAAGAGTAATCGTAATCCATAGCTGTGGTCGGGGAGAGAGCGGGAGTCCAGTAACGAGCCGAGGTCTAAGGGTATGAGAACACAGAGGTCCGGGCACGAGCTGCGGTCACAACGAAGAGAACAAGACAAGGCAAAGGCACAGCACAGCAACGAGCAGCTTGTAGCAAGCATGGTACATAAACAGTAGTTTATTCTCAGCCAGTTTGTGGGAGGACTGGCTCAGTACTTAAAGGGCAGGCAGCCAATTTTAATGGCAGCACACAGCTGCAGGGTAATGAGAAATCAGACATAGGCTGTCCACTGATAGGTAGGGGTGGAGTGCATTGCAGGTGCGTAATTGACTGAATTAACCCCTCGTGTGCTTCTGAAAATGCAGCGCTGCCGTGTATTGGAGACAGGAGGGTCCTCCATTGCGTCACGAGAGGCGGTGCAGGGGCGGAGCTTAGGTCCGGTGCCGGCAGGAGTATTGCGGCGCTCGCACGAGGGGCGTCACCCAGTGCGTCACGGGGCGGAACTGAAGTCCAATCCTGACAGTGAATTATATGTTTGTCCCTGAAATAAATGTCTGAGAATCAGCAGTGGTCACACTAGGTACTGCACAGGAATCAGAGAAAGATACGCTGGTCTCTGAAGTGGCTGTCTGAGAATCCGCATTGATTACCCTGGGTGCTGCACAGAAATGAAAGAAAGATACGCTAGGCTCTGAAGTGGGGTTCTGGGTAACCACAGTAGCAATCACTGTGGAGACGTTTAAGGAACAAGGCTTAGGCCCGGGCCATAGAGGGGTGAGGAGAGCGGATGCGCGCGAACGCTGAGGCTCGCCTGCTTAAGTCAGCGCGATTCCACGGACTTGCAGGCGAGCCAGCGAGCCAGCGTGCGCGAAGGGAGCCGGGGGGGGGGGGGGGATTGGAGGCGGGGCCGTGACGTCGCTGGGCCAAAGTGGTAGATTGAGAATTAGCAAAAGGGAACCAATTACTGTGGGGGCTCTAAGGTAAAAGGCTTAGAGTCAAGGACCGGAATATCAAATGTCTGTGGAAACCCAGCGATCGGAACCTTAGACAGGGCAGTGGGGTGAAAGAAAGGAACCCCAACAGTAGGAGAAGTGATCTTAGACACAGCACAATGGCCTCGGGGGGCATAATGTGCTAAGTATGCCTTTAAATCTAGGGGTTTAGAACTAACAAATTAGAAAGGCGAAGGCACAAGGAAGTCAGAAAAAGGGAAACTTGACTTGAAAAGAGAGGGCGTGAAAAGTTCCTATTTGGGCTCCAGGAATGCAACATTAGCTTGGGGATTGTAGGGGCAAAAGGGTGCCCTAAGGGTTTTATTAGCAGGACTCGTGCGCAGAGGGGTTGCAAATAGCAGAGATAGTAGGCTGGCGGTGATCCGTCATTTTCGTGTTCCTGTTCGTGGATAGGGACAGTTCATGGAACAGTCTTTCAAGCGGGGCCAGGTCCAGACCCACCTCAGCGGGCTGTTTTCTTTGTGGGGCTTAGATACTGTAATGGGTGTGATCGCCACAAACCAGGACCAGACCACTGGGCTTTGGTGGTGATAGAGAAACACCGACCAGAGACCGCGAAGCGTGGTCCGGATTTTGCATTTCGTTTTTGTGGGTAGCCGGGTCGGAGAGATCAGAGTAAACGAAGTCCAGGCTGGGGTCAAGGCAGGCGGCACAGGATCGATGGTCGAAGTCAGAGGCTGGAGTCAGCATCAGGGAACGCTTCAGTGAAGTAGCTTCAGCACAAGGAATGGCCTCCGGAACCAAGCAGCTACAGCGTGGGGGATCCAGCGCAGGCGCTTCAGCACGGGAAGGTCTCTGGAACAGGGAACTGGGCAGCTCCAGCACAGGTGCTTCAGCACAAGAAGGCCAAGACAGGCCAAGCAAAGGTACTTGTGACAAGTACAGGAATGAAAATATTATGCTCAGCCACTTCCTGGGGGAAGGGCTGACCCTAAATAGCATAAACAACTAATAGGAGAAGAGCTGCACAGCAAGTAGCATCAAGACAAACTGGAATCTGAGTTCATAAACAGGTGATTCAAAATGCTGTTCAGGGAGAGGTTTGCCTGGAACCTCTATAGCCATGTAAGGGTGAGTTCCAGTCAAACCCAGGACCGGAATCCTTACGTTGCGTTTGCAATATGTTAAAGTAATTTCTTATTTTAAAAAATACTTTTGTGCATTTCTTGGGAGGGATTGTTTGTGTGGAGTTTCCAACTCCCTTAATTTAGTCCTAGCCTTCCTGCCGCTCTAGATTTTAGGTGCTGATAAAAGGGAGATCATACACCCCCTATTATAGGCCTTATGGGCCTCCAAAAGGAGTCCCAAATCGTGTGGAGGGGAATGTCTGGTGAGTCATTCAATAGGAAATATTATTTTAATTAATACTTGGAGTGATGATCTGTCTCGGAATTTCCCAATAGAGACTCTTTCAGTCTACAGGTGGATCTAATTTTGCTATGTGAGAGACCGCTAAGAATCAATTCTATGTCTGTATGGTCAAACCATGTTATTCATGTCATTTTAGCAGACTCTACATTAGGGATCAGAGAAGGATCTACTGTATATTTAAAAAAATCAAATCTGAAATAGAATGAGGGATTGAAAATAAAGTATAATCCCTCTGTGAAGAGAGCAATAATCTGCAAATATCTACAGTACCAATGTAAAATCATTATTGTGATTGTTGAGATAAGCACTAGAAAGATTAAGACAATTGTGTCTGATGTGAAATGGGCATAGATCTATCTACCTATTTTTCTATAACAAAACTCACTCATTTACGTCTGTTGTTTCCAAAGAGACTTTCAAAATTTCACATTTTATTAAGAGAAAACGTGAAAATGTAGTATATTTGCTTACTTGCCCATTCTGATTATATTATGTGGGCTGCACCATTCACCCACCATGTGTGAGAATTTTGGAACATATGTAACACCCCTATTCCCCCCGCCCACCCCCTCTGACATGAGGGATAGGTTGTACATGGAAAAAGTGAGGGATGAACAGTCTCTAGGGTCTTTAACAAGTTATGTGCCTGAACAAAGGATATAGGTGCTAAGCGGTTTAACTTCTGCATCTCAGGGTAGATGGTGGATCCGTGCCAGCTTGTGTAAGGGATTTGGTGAACAGAAGAGGGCGCCAGGAACTTTTTAACTTGCCTTTATTTAGAACCATCAGCATAGTCCAGACAACAGGACTGGGTTTCTTCATACAAAATACAGCATCCACAATCTCTTACATTGGGAGTTAGTCCATCCTAGATCCCTACTTAAATCTTGGGAATGGAACCCAGCATAGATCCACCCCAGGTCTCTACTTAAACCTGGAAATGGGAATAGGTCAATCCACACCAGGTCCCTACTTAACCCTGCAAATGGACTGCTTCCTACAGCAATGTAGACTCATAGCAGCAGCTAGCAGCCATGCTTTTAAGCATAAATGTTTCAAGTATTTATGAAGTTTAAAAAGGAAGTTCAAAAAGAAGTGGAAAAGTGGACATCACCTACTGCTTCTGATTCCTGCTTTTGATCTACGTTGGAAAAGAGGATATCATCTATCTAAGACTGCACATCTCAACACTTAACTATTGCTGTGATGCCGCCTTTATTTTTTATATTTGCTGCAACCTCACTTATTTTCAAATTATGCACTTCCTTCCACCAGTCTCCTTATGTCTCTAACTCTATTCATATATCTCCATCTCTCCTTTCTTCCCCACTTCTCAGTTCACATGAACTCCTTTCTTACCTGCGTCCTCTGTCACCACACAGCTATACCTCCTGCACTAAAACACACCCCTACAAATCATCCTCACACATCCTCTTTCTATCCATGCTTCTCCTCCTTGCTTCTGGGGATATCTCTCCCAATCCTGGTCCCTGCCTTATTTCTACTTGCTCTCGTCCTCGCCTCCCACATACAACTTCTACTCCTTCTGGTGTTAACCCCTCCAACCTCATACCCATCCCCTGCCACCCCCCTCCTCTCTCCCTTTCTCCTGTGCCCTTTGGAATGCTCGCTCCCTCTCTAACAAGTTCCTCTCTGTGCATGACTTCTTTCTCTCTCACTCCCTGCTTCTCTTTGCTATAACTGAGACCTGGCTCACTCAGTCTGACTCTGCTCTGGAAGCTGCCCTCTCTTATGGTGGCCTTTCCTTCTCCCACACTCCGCGCCTTGATGGCAGGGGTGGAGGTGTGGGGCTCCTGCTCTCATCTCTCTGCCGTTACCGAACTATTCCTATTCCCCCCTCTCTTGCCTTTCCCTCCTTTGAGGTTCACACTGTCCAGATCTTCTCTCCTCTCCCTGTTCATGTGGCGGTCATGTATCGCCCACCTACCTCTACTCATCCCCCTTCTGCCTTTCTCTCTCACTTTGAATCCTGGCTCTCTTTCTTCCTCTCTTCAGACTCCCCTGTTCTTCTCCTTGGGGACTTCAATTGCCACATTGATGACCCCTCTCTCCCTTGGGCTTCCCGCTTTCTTTCTCTAACCTCTTCTTTTGGCCTTCAACAGTGGACTGCAGCCAGCACCCACAAGGATGGCCACTACTTAGACCTGGTTTTCACTAAAAATTTCTCTCTCTCTGATTTCTCCATTTCCCCTTTTCCTCTCTCTGACCATCACCTCATCTCATTCTCTCTATCTCGCTTCTCAACTTCTCCACCTCCATCTACACCCCGGTTCTGCAGAAACCTGCGCTCTATTCACTTACCTGACTTTGAGTCCACGTTACACTCCTCCCTCTCCTCTCTCAGATCTGCTACAGACCCTGACAAACTGGTCAGGAACTACAACTCTGCCTTGTCCTCCTCTCTTGATCTACATGCCCCGCTTTCTCTCTGCCGCACTCGCCCTTTTAACCCTAGACCCTGGCTAAATTCCCACACGCGCATGCTGCGTTCCTCCACTCGTTCCTCTGAACGCCTCTGGAGGAAATCTCATACTCTCGCAGACTTCCTTCACTACAAATTTATGCTATCCTGTTTCAACTCTGCCCTCTCGCAAGCTAAACAAGCCTACTTTTCTTCACTAATCAACATGCACAAGTCTAACCCACGCCGACTGTTCTCTGTCTTTGATACTCTACTCAAACCACCCTCCGCTGCCTCTCCTTCCTCCATCTCCGCTCAGGACTTTGCTGACTATTTTAAGGAAAAGGTGGAATCCATACGTCAGAACATCCCCTCTGTTTCTTCCTCCCATCCTACACCTCTTCCTAACTCTCCTCCTGCCTTCCTTGACTCTTTTCCCACTGTCTCAGAGGAGGATGTGTCGCTGTTGATCGCCTGTTCTCCCTCTACCACTTGCCCTCTTGACCCCATTCCCTCCCATCTCCTAAAACCTCTTGCTCCTACTATAGTCCCTACGCTCACGCACATTTTTAACTCCTCCCTCTGCTCTGGAACCTTTCCATCCTCCTTCAAACATGCAACAGTCATACCATTACTCAAAAACAGCAAGCTTGACCCTACCTGTCTTTCTAACTATCGGCCTGTCTCCCTCCTGCCTTTTGCCTCTAAACTCCTTGAACGTCTTGTATTCGCTCGCTTGCTCCATTTTCTCAACACCTATTCTCTCCTAGACCCTCTACAATCTGGCTTCCGTACTGCTCACTCCACGGAAACAGCCCTCACTAAAATAACTGACGACCTCCATGCTGCCAAAGACAGAGGTCATTACACTCTGCTCATATTACTCGACCTCTCTGCAGCATTTGACACCGTGGACCACCCTCTTCTCCTTCACATTCTCCATACTCTTGGCATTCGGAACAAAGCTCTATCCTGGATCTCATCCTACCTCTCCCATCGTACTTTCAGTGTCTCTTCTGCTAATACCTCCTCCTCCTCTATTGATCTCTCTGTGGGGGTACCCCAGGGCTCTGTCCTGGGACCTCTTCTCTTTTCTCTGTATACACTCTCTCTAGGTGACCTAATAACATCTTGTGGGTTTAATTATCACCTCTATGCTGACGACACACAAATATATTTCTCAACACCCGACCTTACACCTACTGTACAAACCAAAGTTTCTGAATGTCTCTCTGCTATATCATCCTGGATGGCCCTCCGCCGCCTTAAACTCAACATGGCTAAAACAGAGCTCCTCTTACTTCCTCCCAAACCTGGCCCTACTACCTCCTTCCACATTACTGTTGGAACTACGATCATTCACCCAGTAGCCCAAGCACGCTGCCTTGGGGTCACACTCGACTCCTCTCTCACATTTGCCCCTCACATTCAAAACATTTCTAAAACCTGTCGCTTTTTCCTCCGCAATATAACAAAGATACGCCCTTTCCTCTGTTGCTCGACTGCTAAAACTCTGACTCAGGCCCTCATTCTCTCCCGTCTTGATTACTGTAACCTCCTGCTGTCCGGCCTTCCTGCCTCTCACCTGTCTCCCCTACAATCTATCCTAAACGCTGCTGCCAGAATCACTCTACTCTTTCCTAGATCTGTCTCAGCATCTCCCCTCATGAAATCCCTCTCCTGGCTTCCGATCAAATCCCGCATCTCACACTCCATTCTTCTCCTCACTTTTAAAGCTTTACACTCTTCTGCCCCTCCTTACATCTCAGCCCTAATTTCTCGTTATGCACCATCCAGACTCTTGCGTTCTTCTCAAGGATGTCTTCTTTCTACCCCCTTTGTATCTAAAGCCCTCTCCCGCCTTAAACCTTTTTCACTGACTGCCCCACACCTCTGGAATGCCCTTCCCCTCAGTACCCGACTAGCACCCTCTCTATCCACCTTTAAGACCCACCTTAAGACACACTTGCTTAAAGAAGCATATGAATAGGACTGTGGCTATTCTGAACACATGGCACATAAAGCTTGGCCCCCTGCAGATGCACTTACCAGAACTCCCTCCTACTGTCTCTGTACGTTCTCCCTACCTACCAATTAGACTGTAAGCTCCTCGGAGCAGGGACTCCTCTTCCTTAATGTCTAAAGCACTTATTCCCATGATCTGTTATTTATATTATCTGTTATTTATTGGATTACCACATGTATTACTGCTGTGAAGCGCTATGTACATTAATGGCGCTATATAAATAAAGACATACAATACAATACAATACAATAGCACTTCTCTATGGGGGCCCTTAAACTGGAACACTGTCTCTATATAGAAATAAATAAAAGCTTGCTGCTTTACAGGCTAGAAGAGCCTGGAGACCTCACTGATGTTACTTGGAGTCTGGGGTCAGGTCTGCCCTGGTGTTGTTGGGTTCCTCCCTCCACTTTCTCTAACACCTCCCTGCCAGCTCTTTCCCTGCTAATGTTGTTAACCCATCTAATTTAATACCGACCAACCTTAAAACGCATCTCTCAAAAGAAGCATCCCAATATCCTGCACTCATGACTACTGTCCCACACTCACAATCACTCCTACCAACCATTGTGGCCAAGCACTGCCAGCTACTGCACTTACCCACCATCAAGACCAGACACTGCCATCTACTACATGTACCCACCGTCAGGGCCAAGTACTGCCATATGCTGTACTTATTACCTCACCTGCTTTCTCTGTAAGTCTCCCAACATTCCACTTTGATTGTAAGCTCTCCGGGGCAGGGATTTTCTTTCCCACTGACTTTGCTGCGCTTATTGTATTATTTGTAATTCCCTATACTATATTGTCTTTGTAAAGCGCTGAGTACACTGTCAGTGCTATATTAATTAAGATGTATACATACATACATCCCCCTCAGTGATAGACTGAGCGGCCTCTCACTCACCCAGGAAACACTGGGGGAGGTAATTTTAATGGTAGTGGAGACATCAAGGAGAGGAGGAGACAGATGAGATGAGTAGAAGAGGAGGGAGTGTAGTGTACACAGAGAGGAGCAGACACAGTAAGTCAGGGAGTACAAAGGGAAAGGGGGAAAGAGTGCAACTAGTAGCAGGCCATGATGGAGGAGAGAGTAAGGTGGGGAATGGGGGAGAGGAGACAGCAAGGCATTACAGGGAGGGGTGAAAACAAAGAGTAATGTTTAATTAATAATCTTTCAGATCTCCTCGATTGGCGTATCTTACGCCGGGTACAGCTATTACACTATAACACCCTTACCACATCACTATCACCTCATCCACACCAACTGTTCTCCACCCTTAACAATCTTCGAGAACTCTCTTCATCTCTTTCGCCTAAGCCGCCCTTTCAGCTATGTACTTTGTCTCCTGCTTCTCATCCAATATTAACAACATCCATGCTTCCTTCCCCGCTGTGGCCCCCCTTCAATCCACCACTCCTACTTACTCCTTCCATTCCTCTTCTATCTCTCCTCCTTCAACCTCTACCTATCCAGCGGACAATACCCAGACTTCTTCAAAACTGCTGTGGACATCTGTAGGAGACAAGTGCAGAGGTATAACCAGGGAGACATACAGTAATTAAGGGAAAATAAACGTTGACTTTTATTTAGCCCACGGCTTTAAACTGTATAGCTTTATATCAGCATGCAAAACAAACAAACAGCCTACCCCTTTGCAAGGGCTAACTCATACTTCCCAGTCCCATTCTGCAGAACTGTCCTTTTGTAGGCTAGGCCTCTTACAAACCTCTGACCCATAGTCCAAAGACATACCTGTTATCAGGGACTCTTTCCTTCAGATCGAGTCTGGATTGGTGTCCTGGATTGGTGTCCTGTGGCGGGTTCCAGGGTCCACTGAATCCTGGAATAGAGGGTCTGGTTCCCTGGGATCCCTCTCTGACCAGCACACCTCCTTAGTGCTAGAGAGATCCCCTGAAGTTTATGCAATTAACCAGCTCCTTGCTGGACTCATCAGTCATATCCAGACTTTCTATTTGGAGCCCTTTAAGACAGCGTTTACGGCCCTGTCACATTATCCATCGCCTCATAATTCAACACTACTCTCCCCTCCAACTTTTGCCCTCTCTCACTCCTCCCATACTTCTCCGAACAACTCTGAATTCCATTTTTTATGTATTATAATGTAACACCCATTTTTTGCTTTGATAGCAAACATTTACGAAGTTACATCCCCTTCCTCTTCTGAAACAGCCTCTGGCACACTCCTTTTTGAGCTCTACCCTCTCTAGCGGTGCACCAATTGTATCTAGTGACTGCCTATTCACATGAACTTCCCCACAGAACGTTGCATCTTTGGTCCTCTTCTGCTGCACTGACAGCAATTTAGTGAATCTTTGCCGATCGATCACAGGAGAACGTATTGTTTGGCAACTTAGCTAATTGTTTATCATTGTGTGGATTGCATTGATGCACATATTAAAGGGACCAAAAAACAGCTTGAACTGCTGCTTTAAGGGATGACCCTGTGTCGTTTGTACTAACCTTGGGATGAATAGTACTTTTGAAAGCTCCTTGTATTGTCTCCGAATATATTTGTATATAGTTATCATATCCCCTCTTAGACAGCAAGCCTCCCTTTATTACTTTGGTGGTTCTTTTCATCACTTTTTCTAGTTCTATAATGTCTTTTCTATGGAGTGGTGGCCAAAATTGTACTCCATATTTAAGGTGTGGTTTTACTAATGCTTTATACACAGGCGGCACACTTTATTCGAGTGCGGCTCATTCCGCAAGCCGGGAAATGTCCCGGCTTGCGAGCCGCACTCCCTCAGCGTGCCGCGCATCACCGATGCGCGGTCACGCATCATCGGGTGCCTGTGCCGCCTGTACGTGTGCCCAGGGCTCCCCGAGGGAGCCCTGGTGTCGCGTGGATGTACTGACGGCGGCGGGACGTTCCGGGGGACCCGGCGGACCCGGTAAGGAGAGGGGGAAGCCCCGATCGGCGGGCCTCTCCTCCGAGGCTTCGGCGCGCGCCCGGCACCCTCCGGCGCGTGCCAGGTTACTGCTGCGGCCGAGAACGGGCAAATGCTCAAATAAACTCGGCCGCAGCAGTACAGTGGCATAATTATGTTTACTTCCCTTCCACCCAATGCCCGTTTAATGCAAAATAAGACCTTCTTTGCCTTTGCAGATACTGCATGACTTTGGCCGTTATTGGCTGAGTCTCCGGTGGTCACGGCGGTGCACGCAACGAAGTGCACGCCACACAGCACTGCCCTCTATGGGGCAGACCCCAGTGGCTGTGTGTGTGGGTGCACAATGCGCTGTGACGTGTACGCTAGCAGAGAAGACAAGAATCTTGTCTTCCCATGCCGCAACGCAGTCACGTGTTGGCACGCAGCCAGTGGCAGGGCAGATATGCCCCGTCATGGCAGCGCCCCACCCGCGCTCCCCTAGAGCTCCCCTACAAACCGCCGATCGCGGCTGGAGTTTCTGGACGCTCCGTCATGCCGCCAGGCGCGCGTGCCGCAGGGAGGACTGGGGCCGTAGCCTAAGCCTGCTGTCAACAAACACTCCTAAATCCTTCTCCATCAAGGACTATCCTAATTTATCCCCATTTACTTTGTAAATTGCCTGTTTATTCTTGTTTTCCAAATGCATAACCTTACACTTATCTCTATTAAACCTTATTTGCCATTTACCTGCCCAACTTTCCAGTCTATCTAAGCACTTCTGGAGAGAAGGACTCGTTTTAAAACTACCCATGGCATCAATTTTACGAATTAGTTTTTCTGTCCTCCTAGCGACCATCCCTTAATCAGGAAACATTTTATGTAAGCATTTTGGACCATAATTCTTTCTCTGTCTCAAGCACTTTATAACGTGCTTATCTTCTTCGCTAAACACCATTTTATAACTAAGCACTTGATCATGTCATCATTCCGTCACCAATTCCAAAGAATATATATATATATATATATATAAAATAGAAGAAAAAAGCGCCCAATCCTAGTGCATTACTGTGCAAAAAATGGTTTAATTCCCAATAAAAGGCTCATAAAATGAACTCACAAACATAAAAGATAAAAAAAGCATTGTATGAGTAATACTCATGCTCCATAGGATCTGTAAGCGCTGCTGCTCTGCTACTCTGCTCCGTGACACCATGCATCCAGTACAGCCCTCGTGTATCTCTGCCAGCAGGAACTCACGTCATCAGGCTCCTCACAGTATTCTTTCCCCGGGAACACACCTCCAGATAGTTTAGGTTCCCACCGGGGACAATGTTTGCGGCGGAACGAACAGATGACGTCACGCTGTGCACGGAGATGGCAAGCAGGAGAATGTCAGGCAAAACTCATAAATCAACGCTGCAGGAATCCACAGCACACCTGGCCCTACGCGTTTCAACAGCTAAACTGTTTTCATCAGGGGATGGACTATGGGTGTGCTAGACACATATATATATACACCCACACATCCAATTAGCTATGCAAAGATAGATTAAAAAATCAGGTGTAAACAATTAGCATAATGAGAATGAATCTTATACCCCCACATAAGAAAAACATATGCAGCTGTAGATTTAAACCATAACAATCTTAATCTTACACAGAATAAACTTGTAAATAATGTATAATACATAAAATTACTACGCTTGCAATTGTCAAAATATTTCTGAGGTAAACAGACCATAAAATATCTATATATAATAAATATCTGAAATCAACTGAGTGAACAGTGAAAAAAAACATTGTAATGTTATCAATAATTAGCTTAAGGAGAATGGACTTGATAATAATACTAGATCTATAATCTATATAAAAATAAAATGAAAATTATAAAAAAAATTATAAAATAAAAGGAAAAATGAATATAAATATAACCTAAAATAGACAAAATCAACAATTAATCCAAATAAAATAAAAAGTTAAAAAGAAGAAAATATATAGGTATACCAATATGAATCATAGAAATGTTAATACAATATAGAATAAACACAACATGTATTAGATATATCTATTAGTTCATGAAAAATAATATATTCAATCAAATATGAAATGAACACAGAGAGAGGGGGAAACCTTAATTGTGCATGTATGTACTCCATGTGAGTGTAAGAATACACTCAGAGAACCAATATATGTGTATATAAA
This sequence comes from Ascaphus truei, assembly GCA_036426205.1. Taxonomy (NCBI): domain Eukaryota; kingdom Metazoa; phylum Chordata; class Amphibia; order Anura; family Ascaphidae; genus Ascaphus; species Ascaphus truei. Next base: position 232,271,212 of record CM071569.1, read on the forward strand.
GAGACTGATTGTCTCATAAAATACCCCAAAGAAAGATAGATGAGCAGATAACACATGTATCCAAGATCAACAAGAATCTCTGACCTGACCAGACCGTGCAATACAGTCACTGACACATCACTTCTCATAATGTGAATTGAAATAGTGATATAAATAACCTAAATCTGAATGTATAGTATTTATAATAAAATACGTGATATATACTAATTTATAATAATTTGTCATTACCACCCTGTGTAGGTATCAGAAAAGTGACCTATACTTTATACTATGTGAACAGTATATGTGAAGTGACATGAATAGAGACTACATAATATATTGTGTCTAGTGTTAATAAATAAAAAATCACATCCCCATATGGAATGACACGAAGGGAACATGTCTAGCATGTTCAACCCAGACCTCCGTGCCCATCCCACATGGGGAACAAAGACCACTAGGCAAAGGGAAGAAGAAAGAGGAAAAATCAAATAATCCCAGGATTCAAACAAAAGTGCTGATGTCAATGCAATCATTCAATCCTTCTGGACTGAGTGTATTTAATACATAGATCCAGTATGTCTCTCTTAAATTAAGAAATGTATGCCTGTCTCCACTTAGAAGTGTTGAACTAATAGCTTCAATACCCATAACTTTCAAAGAAGAAGGATCTTTATTGTGTTTGAGATTGTAATGTCAAGAAAGACTGTGTGATTGTAATCCATGAATTATATTTCGACGATGCTCTAAAAATCGTGTTGCCAGGGACCGTTTGGTCCTGCCAATATATTGAATCCCGCAGGGACACATAATGGCATAGATGATGAAAGTAGACAAGCAGTTGATGTGACCCTTAACTTGATGTATGGATCCATTTGAATGAGACCTGATGGTATTGGACTTGTACAGATGTTTGCACGTCAGGCATCTCGGACGGTTACAACAAAAATTCCCATCTTTTATACTTATACTGGGAATAACGTCAGTATTGTTCTTGAGTTTTTTTAGTCTACTAGGTGCTACCATAGATTTTATATTTCTTGCTTTCTGAAAGACGATTGGTATTTTAGAGGGTAATTTCTTTCCTATAATGGGATCACAAAGTAAGATCTCCCAGTGTTTATTAAGAATGTTTCTTATTTTTTGAGAGGCACAATTGAATTGAGTAATAAAGAGGGGTGAACCAATCTGATCCTGATTTTGTACAGTTGTTTTCTTTTTCCTAGAAAGTATGTTAGTTTTTGATTTTTCCAACAGCATATGTCTATCAAGTCTACCCACTTGTTTAAATGTCTCCTGGACTGTGCGTCTATTATATCCTTTAGCTGTAAATTTGTTTACCAGAACGTCCCCCTGGGCCAGATAATCAGAGTCAAGAGAACAATTTCTCCTGACTCTAAGAAACTGGCCCCTGGGGACGTTCTCCAACCACTTGTGATAGTGGTTGCTGGTATGATGCAAATATGCATTGGTGGATACCTTCTTGAAGAATGCTTTCGTAACAATCTGATTTTCATTGTTAACCATCAGTTCTAAATCTAGAAAATTGATTTTACACTTGTCTATTTCAAAAGTAAACCGTAAATCCATTTGATTATCATTAAATGATGTAAGAATATTAGTGAAAGTGTCCTGATCCCCATCCCAGATAAAAATAAGATCGTCTATGAAACGGCCATAGAACACCAAGCTCTCCCCCAGCCTAGCATCACCCCACACATGCCTATCCTCCCATAGGCCCATGTATAGGTTTGCATAGCTGGGGGCAAAGCGGGTGCCCATGGCCGTTCCACAGACCTGCAAATAATATTCACCCTCAAAAAAAAAATAATTGTGTTCTAAAATAAACAATATGGACTTTCGAATAAAATCCCTCTGTGTGTTGTTGAATAGAATTTCTTTCTCCAAGAAATGTGCCACTGCTGCTATTCCTTTATTATGATTGATACAAGTATATAAAGAGGCCACATCACATGTGGCCTATATATATGTGGATTTCCAGGGGATCCCCGAAATGGAATCGATGACATGCAAAGTGTCCCTAATATATGATCTTAAATTGGCCACCAAGGGCTGTAGAAAATAATCTACATACTGGGACACATTGGACGTCATCGACTCCACCCCAGAGACTATAGGTCTCCCCGGTGGATGTTCTAAATCTTTATGTACCTTTGGTATATGATAGAACACTGGGGTCCTAGGAAATTTTTTGAAAAGGAATTCAAAGTCTGATTTTGTAATAATCTCTTTATGTTGTGCCTCCAAAAGAAATGCTTTTAAATCTTTCTGGTATTCATCCATAGGATCTTGATCCAACAATATATGTGAGATACCATCCCTCAATAAGCGGTTAGCTTCAGCCACATATACATCTCTATCCTGGAGGACTATGCCTCCTCCCTTGTCTGCTTGTCTTATCACAATCCCATTAAGATCACTTAATTCCTTTAGGGCCTGTATTTCATTCTTATGTAAATTCCTCTTTTGTAGTGACGGCATACCCTGACACAATGACTCAAAGTCTTTCAATACTAGTGTATAAAAGGTATCTATAAATCCTCCTTTCGCTTGGTATGGGAAGAAAGTTGATTTAGGAACAAAAGGTGAGTGTTTAATATCAATTATATCTTGTTCCAACACCTTAGAACCATCATGTGTGGATACTTGAGAATCTCTTAAATCGCACATATAAACTGAATTATCCATAATATTTTGAGAATGAGAAGATTGAGAATGTCTTAAATCGCACATGTGAACAGGATCATCTACAGGATCAGAATTGACCATTAAAGAGAGAGACAACTGGATACTGGATCCTTCATAATTCCCAGACCGCCAGACATAACACCACTCCCCTGTGTAAGATGCTGTGTCAGACAGTCCAAGTTGACATCAGCACCACCAATGATCTCTCTAGGTGTACCATCACCCCCATCTGATAGGAGGGAAGTCATAGCTTTAATACAATCCCTCTCCTGGGTATTGAAAATGTCCTCCTTCTCCCTCACACCCATAGTCCATCCCCTGATGAAAACAGTTTAGCTGTTGAAACGCGTAGGGCCAGGTGTGCTGTGGATTCCTGCAGCGTTGATTTATTAGTTCTGCCTGACATTCTCCTGCTTGCCATCTCCGTGCACGGCGTGATATCATCTGTTCGTTCCGCCGCAAACATTGTCCCCGGTGGGAACCTAAACTATCTGGAGGTGTGTTCCCGGGGAAAGAATACTGTGAGGAGCCTGATGACGTGAGTTCCTGCTGGCAGAGATACACGAGGGCTGTACTGGATGCAGTGGTGTCACGGAGCAGAGTAGCAGAGCAGCAGCGCTTACAGATCCTTTGGAGCATGAGTATTACTCATACAATGCTTTTTTATCTTTTATGTTTGTGAGTTCATTTTATGAGCCTTTTATTGGGAATGAAACCATTTTTTGCACAGTAATGCACTAGGATTGGGCACTTTTTTCTTCTATTTTCTATGCAGGTGGAGAGGGAGGTCGTTGTGCCCTTTAAAGAAGCAGCCTTTTTCCTGTCAGTGCTTTTCTGTTTCTTGCATTTTTTGTACTTCATTTGGACTTCAAAGGATTTGTGACAAAAGTTTGTTATTGGGTCCACAGCACATCTTTTTATAACTATATATGCATTTGGTGAACGTATTGATTGCACAGTTAAATATTATTATTGTCATTTAGGTTTTTTATATATTTATACATTTTCTGATCATTTATTATTATACTATTGCTTGTCACAACACACACAAAAGCAGGTCCCCCTCCCCCCTCTCCTTTCCTTATCTTTTTTCTTTTCTCTCTCTGCTCTCTCTCTCTCTCTCACTCATCCTCTTCGCTCTCTCTATCGTCACCCCTTTTTTTTTCCCCCTCCCTTCCCGGCTCCGCCCTCTTTGAATTCTATGGTTTTACATATCAGGAAATAATAACAATCATCTGTTCCTTAGCAGGTCTTAAAATTAGGTAAATACAACCTCAGATTAACAACAACACATGACATATTACACAGTGTCATGATTTATTTAACAAAAACATAGTGTATTTAATTGAGGAATACTAAACATGGTTTTACTGGTTTATTTTTGTTATTTTTGCAGCACTTAAGAAAATTATTTTTAAACCTTTCTGAAATCTAGAATATTTGTAACCAACTCCAATGTAACATATCAGCTTGATTAAAAATGACAGTCATAAATGACTGATACTGTACATCCTGAAAAATCAAACTTAAAATCATTGTCAGATTATGAATTCCTTTTTTTTGGACACAGTATAATAAATGTAATATGTAATGTAATAAATGTAAGTAATGTTATAAATGTAAGTAATGTAATAAAAATGTATTGTATTTATATAAATGAGCACATATTTTAGCTATGAAGGGCTGAGGTTAATGATTTTTCTTTGGAAAGAACAGTGGTAAGCTATGCTGCATAATTTCTTAAAATACACTATTTGACAATTGTGAAGTCATCGCATTATTCCTATGGCCTGTTAACTCCTTATGTGGCTTAAAAGTGCTACAAGGAAGTTATTATTTTCTGCCTGTCACGTAAGGAGAGAGAGAGAGAGAGAGAGAGAGAGAGAGAGAGAGAGAGAGAGAAAGCGCAGAGAGAGAGGAACAAAGAGCGCAGAGAGAGAGAGAGAAAGAGTGCAGAGAGAGAAAGAAGGAAAGAGCGCAGAGAGAGAGAAAGAAAGAGCGCAGAGAGAGATCCACCATCTCCCAAAGATCCATAAGTCACTGGTCGACCCTCCTGGTCGTCCTATAGTGGCAGGTATTGGATCTTTGGGAGATGGGTTATCGCGGTATGTGGACTCTTATCTCAAACCATTGGTACTGGCATTACCGTCATTCATTAAGGATTCCACGGACCTCATGGTAGATGTAAAGGATCTGGTCTGGAAAAAGGAATACAGATGGGTCACCCTTGACGTGATCTCTCTGTATTCCATCATTAATCACGATCACGGGTTATTAGCTATCACGCACTTTTTACAATTATCACATCTGTCCACTTCACTTTGCACTTTTCTATTAGAATCTATTAAATTTTTATTAACTCACAATTATTTCTTATTTGATTCACGTTTTTATTTACAATTATTAGGCACTGCAATGGGCACAAGTTTTGCACCATCATATGCAAACTTATTCATGGGGTTATGGGAAGCACAATACATATATCACAGTAATAATTCTTATCGCTCACAAATTATTTACTATAAAAGATTCATCGACGATCTCATTATTATATGGGACGGCGATGAATCATCACTTGTAGCATTTATAAATACACTTAATATCAATAATGTTAATATTAAATTCACTTATGAACAAAATATAAATTGCATTAACTATCTGGACCTGCTCCTTTACATAGACCATGACATGCTAATCCAAACTGACATATTTCGCAAGCCAAACTCCCGGAACACACTACTGTCAGCCAAAAGTTGTCATCCACAATCTTTAATCAAAAGTATTCCGAGAGCCCAATTTGTAAGGTTGAGACGGATATGTTCTGATGATGAGAATTTCTCTTTGCAGTCACAAGCATTATTTGAGAGATTCCAAGCCAGGGGTTACAAATATACAGATATCCAGACAGCATACGAGTACGCTATGACTTTGGATCGCCCTGGAATCCTTGATCAAAAGAAAAAAGACAAACATCATAAAGGGTACATACAATGTAAGAGCAAGTATAGTGATATGAGTCCATTATTCATCACCACTTATAGTCGCCAATCCAAGCTTATATGCGACATTGTGCATAAACATTGGCACACCCTGTCCCTTGATAAGGATATTGCTGAGTTTACCTTGAAGGGACCAAAATTTTCATTCCGTAGGGCTAAGACACTAGCATCGCACCTCTCGCCAAGTCACTTTCAAACTAAAACTGATCTTAAAAGAATTGGTAGTATTCCTAAAGGCTTTTTTGCATGTGGAAATTGTTCCATGTGTAAATATGTTCATAGTACAAAATTTGTCCAAACTGACATCAATGGAAAAAAATATTTTATTAAAGAATTTTTGAATTGTAATACATCCTATACCATTTATCTTTTGAGATGTGGTTGCAAAAAATTGTATGTGGGACGAACCATTCGGCCAGTTAAGACCCGCATTGCCGAGCATGTCAGGCTTATTAAAAAGAATGATGTATCTCATCCAGTCCCCAGACACTTCTCCAGATGCCCTAAAGGGGGAATAGCTAACTTTTCCTATATGGCAATTGAACATATCCCTTGTAACGCTAGAGGAGGCCATAGAGAGGGGGTATTAAATAAACAGGAAATGTATTGGGTGTACACTCTGAACACACTCCATCCGGCCGGCATCAATCAGGAGTGGGAACTGAAACACTTCCTGATGGGGTAATGGCTAAGTTTTGGGGGGTGTTCACAGTGTTCACCCAATTACATTGTGATCTGGGAGGTGACATATGATGTTACCGTCTGTCATGCGGTTGCCACTGTATTCATGGATATGAATTATGTGGATAAATTGATAACATGTTTATATCCCTTTAAGGTGAATCTTGATACTGAAAATGCTTTATAAGTACTGAAAAGATTTTATAAGTACTAGATATATGAAATCCTTTGTTATACATCTGTATACTTCCATTAATTGATATAGCTTTATATAATAATAATGATGCTGGTAACTTAAAACATCAGTAGTTGTGTTTTTAAATGTATCCATTATATGTTCTGTTTTGTTTTTAAGATTTCTTATGTGTATGTTGTAAATACCTTGTTGTGCAGCCATTGCTATGGGGATTGTTGTGGAGATAGTTATCCACTTTAATGATTAATTTACCACAGGTGAGGTTTAAATACGTTCCCTGTTCCTATTGGTGGCATACACTCACCACTCCCTATATCTATTTGGCTGCCATACACTATCAGCACTCTTTGAAAAAGTCCATAGCCTGGACGAAACATGTTAGAGTGGTTGCCTGATGTTTGCTGTTAGCGATCAATAAAGTTTTTTTAGACATCCATGCGTTGGCTGCTGAAGTTGCTGTGAACCACGGACCATCCTACCCCCTTCTTCCTAAATCTATTTCTGGTTTACTATTATTCAGATTTCTTAGGAGAGGCATACATGTCCTCCTTTTTCAACATACATGTCCTCCTTTTTCAAGAGCCTTCGTCTAATTTCTAATTTTGGAAGGTAATGGTGCTTTGGATATCTATTAGTATGCTTCATGCATAATCTTTTTCTTTGTACATAAAAGGTTTACTAGAGAATGTATGCCATCTAAATACTGGGTTTCTTTATTGCTTAAAGTATCAATGGTACCTAATTGGCCACTTTGAGCATATTGTTTGAGAAAGTACTGGTAAAATAAAGAATGATGTCAGTACATCAGAAACATACAGTACAGTAAATGACCTGAAAACTTTAAAGGTCTCACTGTACTTGCATCTAACTTTGTTTGGGCTTTGTCTTCTGTAGAATGATTACATTTAAATTGCTTGAAGAATGCCAAAGACAAAAAACAATGAACAGAACATATCATAGAGTGTAACCTCTAACCCTTTGTAAAATAACACTGCTAGATATTTTTTCTTATTAAAAACTGCCTACTTACTTTACCTGCCATTGCTGCAGTTCGTCATTGCATGATCTGTTATTTGTATTATTTGTTATTTATATGATTGTCACGTGTATTACTACTGTGAAGCGCTATGTATATTAATGGCACTATATACAGTTAGGTCCGGAAATAATTGGACACTGATACAAGTTTGTTATTTCAGCTGTGTACCAAAATAAATTCAATTTACAGTTAAATAATGAGTATGGGCTTAAAGTGCAGTCTATTAGCTTTAATTTGAGGGTATTCACATCCAAATTGGAGGAAGGGTTTAGGAATTACATCTCTTTAATATGTAGCCCCCTCTTTTTCAAGGAACCAAAAGTAATTGGACAATTGATTCAAAAGCTGTTTCATTGACAGGTGTGGGCTATTTCTTCGTTATTTCATCATCAATTAAGCAGGTAAAAGGTCTGGAGTTGGTTCCAGGTGTGGCATTCGCATTTGGAAGCTGTTGCTGTGAACCCACAACATGCGGTCAAAGGAGCTCTCGATGCAAGTGAAACGGCATCCTTAAGCTGCAAAAAAAAAAGAAAATTCATCAGAGAGATAGCAGGAACATTAGGAGTGGCCAAATGAACAGTTTGGTACATTCTGAGAAAAAAAGAACGCACTGGTGAGCTCTGCAACACAAAAAGGCCTGGACGTCCACAGAAGACAACAGTGGTGGATAATCGTGGATCCTTTCCATGGTAAAGAAAACCCCCTTCACAACATCCACCCAAGTGAAGAACACTCTCCAAGAGGTAAGCGTATCATTATCCAACCTAAACCAAAAAGTGCTCGTGGCACAAAGTGTACAGTTAAATGTGCAAATAAACCCAGTGATAAATAGCACTGAAATACACAAAATACTGTTGCTCCATATAGTGAAATCCTCAGGTCTGCGGACTCCTAGTTGACCTCCTATTAAGACAAGAACACAAATGTAGAGGGTATAGTGAAATAACATTTACTCCTGAGGATTTCACTATATGGAGCAATAGTATTTTGTGTATTTCAGTGCTATTTATCACTGGGTTTATTTGCACATTGAACTGTACACTTTTTGTCACTTCGCGCCACGAGCACTTTTTGGTTTAGGTTGTTGAGCTGCGGTTTGGGGAAACTGGTGAACTGGTGAACTGAAGCTGGTGTTCAGGCAGCAGCTTGACTTTATCACTATATTTGTTGCACTTTAAATTGTTTGTTTCACTGATATCATTATCCAAGTCTACCATAAAGAGAAGACTTCACGAGAGCAAATACAGAGGGTTCACACAAGGTGCAAACCATTCATAAACCTCAAGAATAGAAAGGCCAGATTAGACTTTGCCAAACAATATCTATAAAAGCCAGCCCAATTCTGGAACAGCATTCTTTGGACAGATGAAGCTTAGATCAACCTGTACCAGAATGATGGGAAGAAAAAAGTATGGAGAAGGCTTGGAACGGCTCATGATCCGAAGCATACCACATAATCTGTAAAACACGGTTGAGGCAATGTGATGCCATGGGCATGCATGGCTTACAATGGCACTGGGTCACTAGTGTTTATTGATGATGTGACAGAAGACAGAAGCAGCCTGATGAATTCTGAAGTATATAGGGATATATTGTCTGCTCACATTCAGCCAAATTCAGCGAAGTTGATTGGACGGCTCTTCACTTTACAGATGGACAATGACCCAAAACATACTGCGAAAGCAACCCAGAGTTTTTTAGGGCAAAGAAGTAGAATATTCTGCAATGGCCGAGTCAATCACCTGATATCAACCCGATCGAGCATGCATTTCACTTGCTGAAGACAAAACTTAAGGCAGAAAGACCCACGAACAAACAACAACTGAAGACAGCTGCAGTAAAGGCCTGGCAAAGCATCACAAAGGAGGAAATCCAGCGTTTGGTGATGACCATGCGTTCCAGACTTCAAGCAGTCATTGCCTGCAAAGGATTCTCGACAAAGTATTAAAAATGAACATTTTATTTATGATTGTGTTAATTTGTCCAATTACTTTGAGCCCCTGAAATAAGGGGACTGTGTATGAAAATGGTTGCAATTCCTAAACGTTTCATACGATATTTTTGTTCAACCCCTTGAATTAAAGCTGAAAGTCTGCACTTCTATTGCATCTCGGTTGTTTCATTTCAAATCCATTGTGGTGGCGAACAGAGCCAAAATTATGAAAATGGTGTCAGTGTCCAATTATTTCCAGACCTAACTGTAAATAAAGACATTTATACATGTTGATATATTTTATATGGTTTTTCTCTCTTGCGTACCACTGCAGTGTACACAGTGTACACAGTGTACACACTGAGTACCTTCCTTTGAGTATTTTAACTTCTTTTTTATTGGAAACAGGGCACTTTTTATCTTAAATAATTTCCCATGGCACTCTCACTATATTTGGGTTTACACTAGATGTATCCTCTTTATACACTATGATTGAGTATGGTGTTATTGCAATAGTGTAGAATATTTTCTTAATACATCACGTCTATCAACTGCACATCTAGTATCTATTTTAGATTCTATTCACTTTTTACTCACAATTCATTTCTGTGTGACACTTTCTATAGCCAAAAACACCTGGGACAGCAATGGACACATGTTTTACCAACCTCATTATGTGGTGGTGGGAGGATGCTCACGTGTCTGGGGATAACCCCAATTTTGGCACAATACAGTATTTTATAAGAGTTACATTGATGTGTTGTTTATTTGGGACAGAACAGTGGAAGTCCTGAGGAAGTTTACTTCATTTTTAAATGAAACATTTATCCTGTGGTTAACTCAGGATTATAACTTCAGTACCACCATATACATTTGGACTTATACCTGTATGTGGACTTGTCCCCACATGTTCAAACTGAAGCCTATCGAAAATCTAAGTCACTAAATTCCCAGTGGAGAGAGGATAGTTGTCATCCGAGGGCTCTTATCAAAGGGATACCAAAAAGGCAATTTTTGAGACTTTGTCAAAACTGCTCTAATATTACTGATTTCAATTTGAGATCAGCGGATCTCTATCAACGATATTTAACCAGAGGATTTAAAGCCAAAGATCTATCTCAGGCTTTTGGCTATGTCTCACGTCATAATAGAAATACTTTGTTTAATAAGGACACTATGCATATACACAGTATGAGTAATAACAAAAAGAAACATTATAGTTAATCCTTCACAGAGATTCCCATGTTTATTACATGATATAGTAGATAAGGTAGATTGTTTCAATCATAAAAAAAACATTGGAATATACTCGAATTAGACTCCACATTGAGAAATATTACTTGTCAAGAATCTAGATTGTTTTCAGAAGAACTCCAACCTTGGGCAATATCATATCACCTAATTATTTTAAATCTCAAAGGCGTATATCTAACCCATCTACATGTGGATCTTATATATGTGGCAGATTTTAAATATGCTACATGTAATATATATGACACTGTATATGTTACAGGTCAAATCATTTTATGTTGCTTTATATAATCAATATAGAATATATGAAAATATGAAATTCGATAATTTATTAACTGTAATGCAGATCATGGCATATCTTTTGAAATGTGTGTTCTGCAGATCCCATGCTGGTTTGACTACTAGATAATTGAAAGTTCACATTATGGAACATGTAAGACTAAATCCTTCGTGCTGGTTCTCCTCTGGCTGCAACTTTTCTCCTTGACTTCCTGGTTGTTCCTCCGATCTCGCGAGACTGGCCCGCTGACGTCACTCAGCCGAGATTTCGGCCGTAATTCGAGTGCACAGGAATAATCATGGTATACTGCTGGAATGTGGATACTGAATAGGGGAGCTAAGAGTTTGTCTTAGAGTCTCCTCCCTACGCGTTTAGTCCTAATGACAAGCAGATGACTAGTTATCACTCCAGGATGAAGCCCCCCGCTGGGCGAAACTAGTAGAGTGTGTCTCTTGGTTACCCCCATATCACTATTTCTTGCAAGATGAACTTTTTTTGGTGCACCCCCTGTGAATTTTATTTACCATCCTGACATATGGACATTTGGAGGAAATCTCTACCATCAGGATTCCTATGGACTCATCATCTCCATTAGGAGCTGAGTATTTCCCTGCTTGTCATTAGGGGTTTTATCTTTATGGGACTGGTTTTTCCACATTCAATTTAGCACTTGTTGCCATCAGTATTTTTTGTGGATCCTCTCATGCACCTTCATTTGTTCATGGATATGTTTACTATTTTTCTCATGCTATGTTTGTCCAGGGTATGAGGTTTTTTCCATCTTTTTTCTCCCCTGTGTTACATATATTTTTTTCTGTGTACTATATTTTTAGTAAATTAATTTATTGTAATTTATATTTTTCTTCTGTTTCTACCAGTTTTTCTTGATTTGAATATTAGTTTAGTATTTAGCTTTTCTTTTTTCTTATTTTCTGGTAGTTAGGATTATTAAGGGGTGTCTGTTCTTTTTTGGCTGATTTGTATCTTTCCATTTATTTATTGGATATTTACTGAGATATGTTTTTTGGCTCATTAGTTCAGTTTTTTTACTTAGCATGTGTTGATATGCCAGATGGCAGATATTCATGAATTGTAATGCGCATGCGCTTCAGTAATGTGTCGGCTTGCAGGTGTTTCGTTTAAAAAAGATACTGTACCACAGTGTGCTATTGTAACTTGGCCTTGAGACTGAAGGAAGAGGTTGCAAAAATGTATCAATTTAGGCTTTTCATATTAAAGAAAGACAAAGACCAGTTTCGGTTGCAGTATTCTCCAGAGACCCGCCCGCCATGAGTGTTCAAGTGCAGCCCGCTTTCCAAAAACCCGACAGAAGTTATGCATATTTGATATGTGCCGCGATTAATGCAACAGAGGATAGATGGGCAAAACACATTTTGTTCCAATTTAATCAGGTATTTTAGAATTCAATTAAATTTTATTTTAACATCGAAAAAACTATGACTTTTAACAAATGTTCGCAACTCCTCTACGTCGGTAGCGTGCGAAGGAAAAGCTTGTAGCGATCCCCTTTCCTCTGCAATCGTAAGTGCAGCCACAATTTGTTGGAGAGGTATTGGTGTGTTTTTTCCACCCTTCCCGGAGTTTTTTTTTCCCTCGCGTATCTATTACCATGAAGCGGCAAAAGGCAAAGGGTCGTGTTTAAAAAACCAACTACAAACGACAGTCGCGCGCCAAGGCAATGGGCAACCACCCGCTAACCAGCACACGGCTTCCAATGACGGTCCTGCCCGCCGTCCGTTAGGATTCCAACCACATGAGCTGAGTTTTCGCCGTAGGTTCGTCTTGCAGTTTTGATGAAGCTTGACATGTCCCTAAGAATAAAATAATGATTTCCAGATTTTCCACCCCATAAGCGATTATTTTTTCCTCCATCCCTCGAGCACCAGCACCAGCTCGAGGCCATGCTTGTACCCAGTCTTTCCCCCTTCCCCCTTCCTTTCCCTCCCTCCTCCCCGCCATCCGTCCCCGCGGCCCTCGTTACTTTCATTTATATATTTTTTGCCCTCCTTCCCGCCCCTCTTGCCCTTCACCCTCCAAAGTTCTCCTAAACCTGGGTCGTCCCCCTGAGGGGAGTAGGCACATTTTGCATTCTCCCATACCCTCTCTTTCCTTGGATCGCAGTAGTAGTGAGTAGCTGGTAGGCGCTCCAGGTACTAGCAGCGGTACTATGGAAGTGAAATTCTTTCATCCCCTCCCCCCCATGGCTCGTTTTTTTACCGTTTATGGTAGCTGTGTACCTTTGTTCCTTGTTGGGTTTAGCCATCCTCGTCTGAGGGCCTTACGCTTCCATGGTCTCGTATCTGGGCGTCTTTAGCCAGGGGACGCGCGAGCTAGCGGGTCTGGTCAATGGGAGCGCATATTCTAATAAGTATCTACTAATACCAGTATGCCGGATTTAAGCCTGAGGGTAGAGACAGGAGCGGTTGTTAGTGATCCGGAGGGGTGGGGGGCTTCTATGCGGCACTATAGTCGACCGAAACATGAGTGAAGCGCCTGTTGCAGTGGGCCTCTTGTGAGCTGAGATAGCTTATACCTTAGGAGAATACAATCGGTCCCCTTGTCGACGAGCTCTCTATCGCTTTAACTAGGCATCCAACTATTGTGACAGGGACTGGCGATTTAAAGTCCGGGGTGTTGGCAGGAGACTGTCATAGATGTAGACTCCACCTGGGGAGGGCTGCGTCCAACGTGAGGAACGGCGGCCATCAGGGAGCATGGGCGTGTGGAGGCGTCCACATTAGGAATGTCGTCTAAGATGTCGGAGGATCTGGATTCGTGGCAGGGCCGGCCTATGTTCCGAACTTTGGTTGGGTCAGGGCGTAGAAGAAATCCGATGTAGAGACTTTTGCTATGGGGGTTGTGGTCCATCCCGAAACGGTTCGGTTCTAAGGACTTGGGGGTAACGTGCGGCCCAGCTACATCTGGTGTAGGGTGATTGGTGTTAAGTACCTTCTCGTCTTGGATGCTGGGAAATGGTGTACGAAGTCTTGTTACGAGCATATGCGAAGGAGGGGTCTAATTCGTCATCGAGAGTCACGTGTAGCAGTGTCGGGCGGTGAGCAGACGGCGTGTCGTGCTAAACGCGTGAAGATCAGGAGGGCCGGGGGGATAGGGGCAGTTCTTGAAGATGGGTTCGTCGATGTATGCCCGCGTTCGAACGTTAGAGTTTTCGCTCGTTGCGGGACATGTTCCGGCGTTGTGGTGTAGGGTCACATAATGGAGGTGGTGGGCTCGCGAGGTGCGATCGTGGGTTGGTGGCACGGCGTGTCCGGGCTCCGTTGTCGGAAGGGTTGTAGGTCAAACGGACAGATATGGTATAACGGGACTTCTTCAACTGGGAACTACTCTGGTTATAATGTTTCCGGTATTATTTTCTGTGTTTTTTTTTATTTGACAATACGTAAATAAGTAATCGTTCGATTCCAAATCAAGCGCGTTCTCCCGTAGCCAAATATCATTGCTGGCGGGCTTTCTACATTCTTACTGCAGATACTGAACATTTGGTGGAATGCTATGGCATGCATGGACTTTGTGAACTATTGTGTGGTGACTGGGCTGGGAACTTCTTTAGGGGGTTACCATTACATTAAAACTTTCTTTTTTTTTTTTCCTCAGAAAGAAAACACGGCTAATGGGGGGATTTCAATGGATAATATCGCGTTGTGTGGCAATGCCTGCACATTGCTGAATCGGATTTAAACCCCCCGTCTACAATTTTTTTGCCCTTGTTCCGGGCGTACAGTATACTGTGTAATAAACCCAAAAAATAAAACTATTCTTATTCTACACTGTACAGTATCATTTTACATTATGTGTGTTCTACAGTAATCAGTGCCAGGTTCCTCTAACATCTATGGCACAAAATGAATTTTATTTCTAGGTGCCCTAGAACAGAAGTTCCCACGCCAATTGGGCGTGAACTTGACCGAGGCCCTAGTTCCCCCCAAATTTGCCGCGATTACACCTGACTCCGCCTTCGTTGCCACGAGAGGATCGCATTTTGCCATGCAATCCTGCCTACTAGGACTACATGGTGACCGAATCTGAGCCCTCTAGGTTGAACAGAACCGGAGTTATAGGTTCCAGTTTCTGCTCATTCTGACTTAGCCGTTTCAAAGCACGCGAGGCTTTCTCCTCGCCATTACAGTCAATGATAGGACCCCTCCTCGCCGGCGTACCCTTTCTCGCTCGCCGCCTTACTACTGTCGGACCCTGTTGGGGTCAAGTGAGGGGGGTTCCTAATATCTA
Source organism: Ascaphus truei (assembly GCA_036426205.1). Lineage (NCBI taxonomy): Eukaryota > Metazoa > Chordata > Amphibia > Anura > Ascaphidae > Ascaphus > Ascaphus truei. The sequence goes on from CM071569.1 coordinate 232,286,548, forward strand.
TAGGCAAATAATTTTATTTCTAGGTGCCCTAGAACAAGAAGTTCCACGCCAATTGCCCTAGTTCCCACGCCAATTGCGGCGATCATTGCTCTTTTTTGACAATGTTCCGATCTTGCGGCTTTACGGTACTCGGCAGTAAAAAACAGTGCAGTATGCCTCGACATTTGTTACACCTGTCAAAGGAGCAATGGAAACAATGTAAGACAAATCAACATGTCTTTTATTGTGTGGAGTCAGTACAAAACATATATTTACAAATACTGTACAATGTTGAAACATTTTAAGTGCACAGCAATTCAAAACAACAACAGTACATTCCTAGGGCAGCAAACAGGGCAGGTTTTCTGGGCAACCTTGAAAACCGTGCCTGTTTTCGGCCCCCAGGACTGGAGTCGTGCATGTCCTGTGTAAAAAAACACAACAACATCTCTCCTTTTTTTTAAGTACAGCAGGTACTGTAGGGCAAAACATGTACAGTACAATACAGTTCAGCACAACAGTATGGTCTCACAGAAAGTCCTCCTCATTGTCCATCCATGGCCGATTCCTTGCATGGCGCAAAACGCCATTAATGCAGTCTCGAACGCCTTTCATTACAGGATCTGTAATTGGATAAAAGCGCCGCATTTCATCCACAATGTTTTTCCTTAGATTGACAGGAAGCGCCTTTTTTATACGCGATTCCCATCGTAGTTTCACACTTTGAAGGCCGTCGCATTACAACGAGTAGGGAACATGGGTGCTTAAAAATGAACAGGCATACTTGTGGGGAACACCAGCACTCTTCCACCCTATACTTCTCCCTGAGCTTCGGTGGCAGAATCGCACAGGTGATGTCGGCACTGTATCGATGATGCGGCGGGTGTTGTCTTTTGGAGCGGGTGTGCTTGAGGCGACGGGCGATGGTAGGTTGTTGTCTGGAGGAAGCTTTTCCTCCGGGTCGTGGTCGCCGCCGTGTTGCTCCTTCCCGTCCCTCCCCCCCCCTGGCGTGGGTCTCCGTGTTGTCTCCTGGCGTGGTCTTGACGGGGTTGTCATGTCCTCCTCAACGGTATACATGTACACTACATCTTCTGGTGGAGGGGGTGCGTTTGGTGATGGAAGGGGGTCGAAGGTCCCATTCATCACATCCATGTCACCCCCCTGCTCCGGCGTCGGGGAAACAGGGGCATTAGCACCGAGCAAATAATGTATGCCCGCTATGTCAGCCTCTATCTTCTCCATCCGTCGATCCATCCGTTGATCCATTTGTAGCATCCGTTGCTCCACATTTAACATGGTCTCCAGAAGCAGATCTATCTTTGCTAGCACAATAGAATTGCCGAGGAGATCCACACTTATCCCATTCAACATCCGGTCTAACAAGCTGCTTCTTGTGCATGGTGTCTGGCATCTGTGGGGATGGGTGCAACTGAGAATGAGATGGGGGTTCCATGGACAGAAGCGGCATCGACATCGAGGAAGAGTGGAGGAGGTGACCTGTGGATACCCGGTGGAGGAGAAGCGGCAGCGTCGTCGGAGAGGGATGGAGAAAGTGACCTTTGGATTTCTGGGCGAGAAGCAGAGTCGTCTAAGCGCAAAGGAGACAGTGACCTGTGGATTTCAGAGGCGGCAGCGTCGTCGGATGGAACCGGAGAAGATGGGGGTGGAGAAGACGGGCTGAAGATTTCCGGGACAGCTACAGCAGAATCGTCTAAGCATATGTGAGGAAGTGGTCTGCGGGTTCGATGGGTTGGCTCCCATTCGTTTTGCGTCGAGAGTACATCACCGTATATCTTCTTCACATAATCAGGCTTACGTCTAAGAAAACCCTTAGCCTTTGGGGTCAGCACAAGGTTTTCTTTATTGGCCTTAGCCTGTCGCTTTGGCGTGGAAACGGCAACCGCCTTTCGCTTTTTCAGCTTGACAGGCACGGCAGAGGCGAGTGGGTTCCTGTGTCCATAGAATCAGGGCTGATCCATGGAAGCAGGTGGCACAATGCAGTATCTGGACAAGGGCAAGTTCAGATAAAGATCATCGAGTGGTGGGCTATGCAAAGTGTGTAACATTTTATGCATGGCGACCAGGTACAGGTGTTGAAAGTGGGCGTACTCTAATGTGAGTCATTACCGTATAAATACACCATCCATTTTGTGTATTGACTGCACATAGAATACACATCGACTAAACATCGAATATACATTCTTGTGTTTGTATTTCTACTCGCAGCAATGCCTGTTAAAAAGATTTCAAAGGAGCTCAGCATGCGAATTAAGGAGATGTACACGAGCGGACACCGAATTGCTGCTATCCAGCGCTGGTTAGCTACTTCTGACCTCGTTGTGCCATCAACCACCGTGTGCTATCATGCATACGGAAAAAACAGAGACCGCAAAAGGGCACCAAGGGTAACTAACGCGTAAGTATATTTATAAAACTTAACAAAAAAAAAATATATAAAACTGTACGTACTGTACTGTTCATACAGTACAGTACATCTACAGTACAGTTCTGTATCTACTGTAATACTGTTGTTATTTCTGTTGATTTATATTACAACATAGTTTGTATATTTATATTTATAGTACAACAGTTTACATTTTTTGTATATTTCTATTTATCGTACAAAGGTATATACAGTATAGGGTGTATATTTATATTTATATTACAACAGTATATATATTTTGTATATTTATATTTGTAGTACAACAGTATATATATTTTGTATATTTATATTTATAGTACAACAGTATACATTTTTTGTATATTTATATTTATCGTACAACGGTATATATAGGGTGTATATTTATATTTATATTACAACAGTATATATTTTTGGTATATTTATATTTATATTACAACATTATATTTGTATACAGTACATTTTATATTGCTGCATATTAATAAAACAATATATTTTCTTTACATTGTAGGGAGACAACTCTTCTGGTGGACAAAATAAGTGAGGAGAATGATGAGAGGAGTGCATTAAGGGTTAAAAACACTCTGCAGGAAAAGCACAATCTGACTGTATCCGAGAGCAGAATAAAGAAGATGAGACGCAGCATTGGATGGAAATATGGACGTGTGAGGTTAGTACTGGACAGTACAGGAGGTAAAAGTGTTGTTTAGCAAACTGTACTGTACTGTACCGTGCCGCTAATTTTTTTTATTCCTTGTCATTACAGAGCGTACCCCATGATACGGGACGCAAACAAAATCAAAAGAGTGGTCCAGGCCCAGGCATGGATCGACAGTGGGAGACTTTCCAGGATTGCATCTTCACTGATGAGTCTACTGTGTCGCTGGAGAGATTTGCAAGCTTTGCATTCCACAAAAAAAGCCGCATATCTTTGAAGCCGCGGCCAAAACACCCTGTGAAGCTGCATGTGTGGGGTGCCATCTCTGTGCGTGGACCGGGTTGCATTGTCATCTTTGAAGGTAAAATTTATCAAATATAATGTCGCCTAATGCACTGTACTTTACTAGTGTTGCCTTACTGTATGCACTGTACTGTACTATTGCGCAGTTTTTTGAGCAATTTTCTTTTCTTGTTATAGGAATCATGAATAAAGCTTTCTTCCAAGACAACATTGTGCCCGAGATTGTGCAATACATCACACGCGAGTTCCCCAATGGTCACCGCTTCTACCAGGACAACGATCCGAAGCACACCGCGTCAACGGCGCATATCCTTGAGCGCGGCATCAACTGGGTGAAGACGCCAGCGTAGTAAGTGCAGTAGACCGTGTCCCATTTTTGTTCCCCACTGTTTTTAGCTCTTAAACCAATTGTCTTTTTTTTCCAATGACAGATCGCCAGACTTCAATCCGATCGAAATGGTCTGGCATCAGCTGAAGGACCATATCCGGAAAGTGGCGAACCCATCCAAAAAGGACGAGTTGTTGAAAGGCATAATGAGTTTTTGGAACGATGTACTCACCGTGGAACGCTGCAATAAATATATAGACCATATTGCCACTGTGTTGCCCATTGTCATTGCGCGTAATGGGCAAGCATCAGGAAAGTAGTACTGTGCTGTAGTATTGTAAGTACAGTATGATACAGGTAAGTATGGCACAGATTTTTTCTTTCCAAATAGTCAGAGTATACAGTAGTTAGTTTTTTCCGTTCTGAAAGAGCAGCACCAGCCATCAGGTTACAGTACATAGAATTTAACAGTAGTCAGAGTATACAGTAGTTCAAGTATACAGTAGACTAGTTTGACAGTACTACAGTAACTGCCTACTAACTGCTCATTTTTTTTCTTTCCAGAGAAAGCAGCACCAGCCACCTACAGTAGTTCTACACATCACACAATGCCATAATACAGTACGCACATACAGTACAGTACAGTAACTGCACTAATTTTTTGTTTTCTTGTCGTTTCAGGAAAAAAGGGTGGCCTGTGGGGAGGTGGGTTTTTGTGTCCAGTCTAATCTGTTTGTACAGTAAAATGTACAGTATATAAACAGCAGAAATGATGTACACAAAACCTCTCCTCTCTCTATGAACTACTGAACTGTAGACAGAAGAGGAAAAGATAAAGACGTAAAAAATAATATTACTATACAGTATACAGTATATACAGTATACAGTATATATATTATACAGTACATTACAGTATATATTATTAAATAATATTCTTATAAATGTGCATTATTCATGTTTCCCCACGTTTTACAAATGTTTTCTAAATGGTTATCCAATTTCCATCTGCCAAAAGAACTTAATAAAGACTGCATTATGTATTATTCATGATTATTTTTATATTTGTATTTTTTGGGTCCTGACAAAATAAAATACATATTTATTCACTTTCCTGCTAATCGTAATCATCACCACTCTTTGACAAAGGCCCCCTGGCTGAAACGCGTCAGAGGATCCGCCAGACTCTTTTATCCTGATGTGTAAATAAACGTTTTTTCTACACCACCACGACCTGCTGTGGGTTTTTATTCGGCTGTGCGCCATTCCTGCCTCCTACGGGGGGAGTGTTCCTTTGCTGCTCAACTCTACTGGCTGCACGCCGGACAGCTGCCTTGCCTGTGTTCCAGGACTACGGAGGATTCACCCGACAGAAGCAGAGAGAAGCCGGCTGATGGTCTGTGGATCACCGGCGTCATCATTATCTTCACTGCTGGCTTGTCATCACTCCTACAACCGTGAGTCTACTCATGCAATTTACTGGTGCTCTGCGGAGAGCTATTTGCTTATTTTGAAAGACTTTGATCTATCTGTTTGTTCTTGGAGTTTAGCCTGCTCCTTTCAGTTCATTATTCTCAGGATGCAGCTGTCTTTTGACTCTAAGAAGCGCCTGTTTAGTTAACCCTTTGGTTACCTGGTATTCATGCATAATCATAATCATTGACAACAACCACACCCCCCCACCCCCCGACAGTATAAGAATGAATGACAAAACAACATGAATCAGTTAATGTTTTTTTTACTCTAAATTCTCACAATGCTGTGCACATCAGATTTACATTTCAAATTCGAGAGGGGATTTTCCAAAGCGTTACCGTAAACAAAGCCTCTAAGGGTTGGGGGGGGGGGGTATGATTACACGCAGGCGCACTGAGGCTTAGTAGCTCGGCTATGGACGGATTAAGAACACAATGGCAATATTCAGAAGATTAACGACCCTGTGGAGTGAGGGGGTTGGTAGGGTAGGGTGACTCGTGCGCTGTAAGCAGCAAGCTCCCATCTCTAAAAGGATTAGAGTACACGCAGGCGCAGTCAGCCGATTGACGCTTGGCTAGGGACGGATTAAAAACACAATGACTAAAGTAACTGCAGAAAATGAATGAATCTGGAGGTGTGTGGCTAAAATAGTTAACAGTACTGTAATTTCAAAAGGCAGTTCATCATAATAATTTGATCAATAAACCCCCAAATACAACCCCCAAATACAGTACATAAAAAGCAAGTCACTTTAACTCCCTGTGCCTCAGGCACCAAAAACAAACAGTAGATTTTCTATATATATATATTATTAATTAATATTCATATAAATGTCCATTTTTCATGTATCTCCATGTTTTACAAATGTTTGTAAATGTTTCTCCGATTTCAATCTGCCAGAAGAATTTAATAAAGGCTGCAGTATGTATTATTCATGATTATTTTTATCTTTGTATTTATTTTTTCCCTGATGAAATATAATAAATATTTATTCACATTCCTGGTTATCGTAATCATGACAACAACCACCCCCCTCCCCGACAGTATAGTGTAAGAATGAATGAAAAAACAACATGAATCAGTTAATGGTTTTTTTTACTCTCAATTCTCACAATGATGTGCACATCAGATTTACATTTCAAATTCGAGAGGGGATTTTCCAAAGCGTTACCGTAAACAAAGCCTCTAAGAGTTGGGGGGAGGGTGGTGTGATTACACGCAGGCGCACTGAGGCTTTGTAGCTCGGCTATAGACGGATTAAAAACACAATGGCAATATTCAGAAGATTAATGACTCTGTGGAGAGAGGGGGTTGGTAGGGTAGGGTGACTCATGCGCTGTAAGCAGCAAGCTCCCATCTCTAAAAGGATTAGAGTACACGCAGGCGCAGTCAGCCGATTGACGCTTGGCTAGGGACGGATTAAAAACACAATGACTACAGTAACTGCAGAAAATGAGCAAAGCGTTGTTGTGTGTTTTTTTACACAGGACATGCACGACTCCAGTCCCTGAGGGCCGCAAACAGGCATGGTTTTCAAGGTTGCCCTGAAAACCTGCTCTGTTTGCTGCCCTCTAGGACTGTACTGGTGCAATTTCAACCCGCTCAGACCCACAGAACGGATTATTTTAAATTATATTTATATATTTATATTTTAAAGATACTATATTAAAGAATGTACTGTATTGTATTTAAAACATGTGACTGTAAACCATACTGACTGACAAATGTTTTCACACATGTACTGTAGCAGTAAACCATACACCTGTTGATGTTTTGAATTGCTGTGCACTTAAAATGTTTCAACAATGTACAGTATTTGTAAATAAATGTTTTTGTACTGACTCCACCAATAAAAGAACATGTTGATTTGTCTTACATTGTTTCCATTTGCTCCTTTGACAGTGTAACAAATGTCGAGGCTTACTGCACTGTTTTTTTACTACCAGACCGCAAAGCCGCAAGATCAGCAACATTGTCAAAAAAGAGCAATGATCGCGCAATTGACGTGGGAACTAGGGCAATTGGCGTGGGAACTTCTGTTCTAGGGCACGTAGAAATAAAATTCATTTTGCCTATAGATGTTAGGAACCTCCTCACTTGAACCCAACAGGGTCCGACCAGTAATGGCGGCGAGAAAAGGTCACGCCGGCGAGGAGGGTCCTATCATTGACTGTAATGGCGGAGAAAGCCGCGCTGCTTTGAAACGGATAAGTCAGAATGAGCAGAAACCTGAAACCCATAACTCCGGTTCTGTTTAACCTAGAGGGCTCAGATTCGGTCACCATGTAGTCCTAGTTCAGGCAAGATTGCATGGCAAATAGCGACCCTCTCGTGGCAACAGAACTGAGTCAGGGTAATCGCGCAATTGGCGTGGGAACTAGGGCCTCGGTCAAGTTCACGGCCAATTGGCGTGGGAATTTCTGTTCTAGGGCACCTAGAAATAAAATTCATTTTGCCCATAGATGTTAGGAACCCTCTCACTTGACCCCAACAGGGTCCGACCAGTAATGGCGACGAGAAAGGGTCACGCCGGCGAGGAGAGTCCTATCATTGACCGTAATGGCGGAGAAAGCCATTTCAAACCAGCGCGGCTAAGTCAGAATGAGCAGAAGGTATTAAACTTCAAAGACAACAGCTCGCAAACGCCCCCATGAGTTTTTACACGGCATTGCAGTATTGCAGACATCGAGAATAAAATGCTTAAATCACGGGCGCGAAAATAACGCAATTCACTGCGGGCGAAAACGACACAAAACCGCACATAACCGGGATAATCTGAAATTTGCGGAGCTAGCCGAGTTAGAATAAAGGGTGTCGCCACTGTACTATATATTCCCGAGTATAATGATGCTTGTCTCAGATCAGGAAGCGGACCCGTGGGGCTAAGGTAGGGGTATGTATTCACTGACAAGAGCCACGGGACAGAATCATGTTAGAGTAAATGTAGCCAGGTAGCAGGTAGAGGAGTAAGGTGTAAGGTGCAGAGTCGCGGCTAAGGTCACAGGCTAAGGTCAGTGTAAAATATGTGTGCAGAGGTAGATTAAATGGAGACCAATTAAGGTGAAATTAAATCCTGGCTTTATTGAGCCCATTCATTTATCCAGGCAAAACATACCAAAATAACAAACCTCTATCCCTTTGCAAGGGCTCACTTACTTCCCCGGACCCTATCTCCAGGACTGGAGGGATATTCCCATTACCAGCCTATCACCCCAAAGTCTCAGGAAGTAGCTTAAGCAGGTGGCCCTCCATGTCAGTCTCTGGCAGGTTCCTGGGTCCTCTTTTTCTGGGGCCACATAGGCATCATCCTTATCATCGAAATAAGGCCTAAAGGGACACTGCTCAATGTGGCTGGGCTCTTTACACCACAAACACATTTTGTTCCCTATTCTTGCAGAGTCTGTATTTGACTTCACCTGGGTGGCCATTTTAAATTCCAAGGTGTTTTATTACCTTTATTAATATGAGTTGCATTGCCAATACCTTTCACATATACCTTGTTGGGTGTGTGTGTAGCTGTCTGGCATGTTGTGTCTAGCTGTCTGCCCAATTGTGTGTGTATGTGTGTGTAGCTGTCTGTTACTGTTCTCGCTTGTGCCCTAGATCAGCGGTGCGCAAACTGTGGGGCGCGACCCCCAGGGGGGGCGCGACACTGCCGACGGGGGGCGCGGGGTTTACAGAGGCCCCGCGCGCTTCCCGAAGGCACTTAAATTAAGTGCCGGGGGAGCTGCAGGGCCTCTGTAAACCTAACTTACTGTGGCTCCGGCGGCTTCCTCCCTGTGTCGCCATGGCAACACGGCGTCAAAATGACGCTGCGAGGTCATGTGACGTCACGTTGCTATGGCAACGTGACGTCATTACGCCGGAGCGCGGGTAAGTTGGGGTTGGGAGGGGGGCGCGGGAGTGAGGGGACAGCCAGCAGGGGGGCGCAGGGAAAAAAGTTTGCGCCCCCCTGCCCTAGATCTTTGAATACCTTGATGTGGAAAATGTAGCCTTTCTACTATACAGTATGTGCTCTGGAGTCCTTGGGTATGATGAATTTATTACCTGTTATTAATAAACCACCCTCAATATGGATCTCATATTTCATTGGCCAGTAAGATTGTATGAGTTTGTGAACTGGTTTTTTTTTCATGTTTTGCCTGCCATGAAAATGCATTGCTTTTAGTGCACTGAGCTAAGTGTCTGTTTCAGTTGCTGTTTTTAGTTCCTGCAGCAAATGTTCGGGAAGGGTTTCTGCAAATCTTAAGGAGTATATCACTTTCTCATCTTCAAGGTCAATGCCACTTTCTGATGGCTGTTCTGGGACTGCTCTGGATAACGCATTTGGTATCAGCATATCCTTTCCATGGCTATAGACCACTTTGTTGTATTTTTGCAGTTGCTGCAACATGCGCTGTAATCTTGCAGATGCTTTACCTGTAGGCTTAGTGACAATGGTTTCCAGAGGTTTATGATCTGACTTCAGATAAACTGACATCCCATACACATACTGTTGACATTATTTTAATTCAAAGACAATTGGTAATAACAATTTCAATTTGTGCATTGTTTTGCACTGCACTTATCAGGGTTCTCAAGGCAAATTAAATTGGTTTTACCTTTTGCATAAGACATGCCACATGGTCACCTTTAGATGCATCACCATGAACTTCCACTGTTTCTTATTGGTCAAAGAAAATTAGAACTGGGGCATTTGATATGGCATCCTTTAACTGCTCCGATTCCCATTGCCATTCCATATCTTTGCAAAACAACTGTCTAAGAGGTGCAGTTATATGTACTTGCTTCATCCCGAATGTACGTAGCTAGATATCTTGTCATACTGTACCTTACACTACTTTGCCTACTTATCAGTAGGAGGTGGCATGTCAGTGATCGCTTTCACCTTGGCATTCTCCAGCATTACACCATCTGCGGAAATGATGTGCCCCATGTAGAGAATAATACGGATTTGGTATGGAAGTCTCTCCTTGTTTTATTTCACATGCAGCTTACTGTACGTGTCCTGTCCATTACTGTTTTAAGTATAACAACAGGCTCCTCTTATGTGTTGTTTGCAATAATCATGCATAGCATCAGCTATTATATGAACACCTTTGATGTCTCCAAAAGATTAAAAGATTTTCTGCTTTAAACCTTCACTGGGCGATTTTATTCCAAACGGAAACCAAAGAAATTTGTATCTGCCCTAGGGTGTGTTAAAAGTACATAGGTCAGCAGATACACTGTCAAGCTTTATTTTCTAATAATTATATTTCTCATTTAGACTTGTTTACAGGGTTTTTCTTGCTAGGTTGCTTAGTACATTTTCGGATGTTGAAATGGAAAAGTGCTGTCTTAATATAGCTTTATTGAGATCTCTATAGTCCAAGCACACCTGTAGATCTCCATTTTTCTTCTGTGTGATACAGTAACTACAGCGTTTATCCATGCCATAGGATTAATGACCTTGCTGAATATGCCCTGTTGCAGAAGATCATCAACAGTCTGTTTTAATTAACAGTAATACCATAAGGTATCTTGCGAGAGACATATATTACTGTGCTGTCTGTAAAATTGTGACGTGTACCTGGAAATTCTCCCAAACACATACTTGTATAGTACAAGTAGCAGATATTTAGCTGTGGATGTCCCTTTGTGAGTTTATAGACTTTTCTTACTATTGTAAATCTAGCTGCACACAGGCTTGATTCCCTAACAGAGGAACTTCTGAAACATTTGTAACAATTTTATTTTTGGTAGCTCTTCTTCCTGTCAAATATATATAAGGCCGGTGATGTCACATGGTACAAGGCACAAATTCTATTGGTGGATGTACCATGTGAACATCAAACAAACTTTGTTGAGAATAACCTCTCAACCAAGTTTGATGGAATCACATGCTACCCTTTTTTGGGTGATGTGATGTTACCATAAAGGGAAGGAATCAAACGGCACATGATTGGTTGGTGGGATTCACATGGTACCCACCAACCAATCATTTACCATTTCATAATTTAGGGTGTCCATTGATTGACAATGTGGCTATCTATGCCTCAATTGAGGGCTTAGGTAAGCACAGTGACAATCGATGTCTAGTGTTTGTGTTTTTATTTTTTTGTAACATATATTTTGCTTGCTTTGGAATGGGCAAAAGCGCTACTAGCCAAATTTGGCCCATTACAATGTGTGGTGATGGGTGGGGTTGTGTAATTTTGTTGGGGGTAGAGGGGGTGGGTAAAGGGGGTACTTGCCCTGGGGTGGGTGGTAAGGCCTCCCTTGGGGGGGGGGGCGACAGGGTGGGGTTAACCCCTTAATGACATTAACATTTACTGCCCAATAAGGTAATGAAGGGGTTTTAATGGTTGGGTATTGGCCCTTTATTGGATATTAGCAAAAATAAATTTGGACTTACTAGGTCAAAGGTCTGCAGTAAAGAACACAATAGGGGTAAGAAACCAGATAGTATCAACACACAGATTTATAATATATTGTGTGCATAAAATGAATATTGAGTTCAAATAAATATAAAATGTTCTCAGTTAAATTGGATGTGTGGACTTGTTTTCTTTATGTTTCAGATACTGGAACACTGCATCTTAATTAAAAAGAAAACAAAGAATAGCATAGCTTAATACTCTTTTTAATAAGCAATAAAAAGGGAATTTACAAATTTCTTCTTGTTGAATGCGCAGTTGAATACTAGTTTTCCAGCTTTGTTTTTGAAGGAACTCCTTGGTCCAGGCACTGCTCTTGCAGTTCTTACAGGTCTACCAGGATCCTCTCTAAGGGGCCATCCGCTCCCCTCAGTGTAGGTCCCAGACCTTTTAGTTGTTCAGCTGTTGCAGTCCAGGCTCTCATCCTGGGCAGTGCTCTGGATTTGGGTACGTTTTTCTCCTTCCACGCCGAGAACGATCTCCGTCACCCAGTCTTACTTCCGGGTATAATGCGTACCGTGATGTCAGTGGTCTGCTACGATGGCTCACACAGGATATCCTACGCGTTTCGCGAAGTTCATTTGCTTCATCAGGCTCCATCATGCGAACCTTTAAGGCTCGAGTGGTTCATCCCACATATTGTTTACCACATCCACAGATCAACAAGTAAACTACGAATGTGGTATTGCAATGGATGAAGGATTTGTTTTGGAATTCAGATCCAGTGACCGTGCAGGCAAAAAATCAATTTGATATGTGCTTGCAGGATATGCAGTTGATACATTTAAAGCTGCCTTTTGGTAAATCACTGCATTTTGAATGATATGTTTAAAACGAACTTGCAGAAACAATTTGCAATCGTTTTAGCTTTTTTTAAAACAAAGGTTGGACCCTTCTTATATACATTATTTAATAGAGGGTCGGCTGAAAGAACATTCCAATGTTTTCTAAAAATGTTATTTACTTGATGAACTTGTGTGTTAAACTGAGTGATACATTTTGGGATTTCTGAGTTCAAATCTCTTCGTGACTGATTTTTTCCATATTGACACCCTGCTCATGTTGTCTACTTCTTCAAAGGATCTCTTGAGATCAAGAGGTGAGGATTGGAGATTGCAGCGAGCAAAATCAGTATTTATACACCCCGGTGAGTACATTTATCTTTACCTTGATAAAGAGATTTTTTTCTCGAAACGCGTAGGTGTGGGCTGTGTCCCAATATGCTGCTTTTATAATGATCCATTAAATGTGATGCTTTTTTTCTCCATGTGTGTGCTTTTTGCCTGACTTACTTAAGCCTTTGGAAGTAGTGCTCAGTTTTCGCTTTCCATTACTCTATGCTTTCTATGAAAACGGAGGCCCCCCTAACGCAGGACGAGAGGCTACAATCAAAACGTGAGTTATTGATTTCTACTTCTATTTCTCTACACCATTTATTATTCTACCACATTGATGTGTATATGTCTGGACACTAGAGTGTGCAGATTCCCTACTACAGTGCCAGTGGGATCTCTGCCAGCTAAATTGAATTTTTGTGGGTCATGATGTTAATATGGAGGTGTATTGAATACAATCTGATACCATAAGAGTATTCCATCAGAGGCATTCCTTATATATACTAAGAGCCAATACAGCAATTGGACCGGAGGTTTTGGAGCACCATGCAGCTTTTTTCGACATTGAGTGGTAGGTATACAGATGGACCATAGCGGGAAAATATGTGGTCCCTGCTGACCCCGTTCAGAGGTGGCAGTATTGGTGGTCAGGCGCGTGGAGGGATTAACACACCCAGCCCAACAAGTGTAAATGTGTTGTATGCCTACACAACAAGCTAAGGGACACAATTTCAACTTACACAAACCCATGGCACTGACACTAACCTGCCAACGGTTGCAATAGTAGTAACCCATCCATGATTCGTACACACACCTGTCAGTATCATCAGGGTATGGGTGGTGAAGCACCAGTACATGTGGTACATGTAAGGGTTTTGTGAGTGTACGTACTGTGTGTGTTGCCTGTACAGCAGGTAATTATGGCAGTGCTGGGCGTACTGTGGAGCTTGCTCGGGATGTGGGCACTGTATTAACAGCGGGGTCTGTGGGATCAGCAGGTTCTGTGCTGTCTACTGGGGATGAAGATAAAGGTACTGTTGGTGCAGCGAGGTTTGTTGGTGCTGGGCATGGGGTATTGCAGACATTGCTTCGACCACAACCATGATGCCAGCATTGTGTGACATCCCGGGTTTCTGACATTTCTAGAAATTCCATGTGACATTGTTATATTGTAGAGCAGCGGTGCGCAAACTGGGGGGCGCGCCCCCCTGGGGGGGCGCAAGATTGTTTAGGGGGGGCGCAGGAAGCAGCGGCGATTATTGCCAGTAGCAGAGGGAAAAAAGCCGTCTGCAGCTGCAATTTTTATTTTGGCCATTAGGTGGCGCTGTGCTGTGCTACACAGTAGCATCTCCCTGCTTCCTGCATCAGCTTTGTGACATGGGGAGAGGGGGTGAGTGAGACTGGGACATGGGTGAGTGAAACTGAGACATGGGGAGTGGTGGGGTGTGAAACTGGGACAAGTGGAAGGGGGAGTGAAACTGGACAGATGGGGAGGGGGGGGGTGTGAAACTGGGACATGGGGAGGGGGGGGGGGGAGTGAAACTGGGAGGGGGGGGGAGACTGGCACATGGGGAGTTAACTGGGACATGGGGGAGTGAGACTGGCCTGGGGAGTGAGACTGGGACATGGGGGGAGTGAGACTGGGACATGGGGGGGTTGAGACTGGCACATGGGGGGGGGAGAGAGTGAGACATGGGGGGGTGAGACTGGGGCATGGGGGAGTGACTGGGTCATGGGGAGGGGTGTGAGTGACATGAGGGGGGTGAGAGTGTGAGATGGGGAGGGGGGTGAGAGTGAGTGTGACATGGGGAGGGGGGGTGAAAGAGCTACATGGGGATGGGGATGAGAGAGACACTGGTGGGAGGGAGACACTGGCAGGAGGGAGAAAGACACACAATGGCTGGAGGGAGAGTGTGAGAGAGACACCGGGTGGAGGGAGAAACAATAGCTGGTTGGAGAGTGCAAGAGAGATACTGGGGGGAGGGAGAGACACACAGGGGGAGGGAAAGAGAGTGGGGGGAGACACTGAGGGGAGGGATAGAGAGGGACTGGAGGGGGAGTGAGAAATACAGGGAGAGGGAGAGACTGGAAGAGGAGTGTGAAACTGGAAGAGGGGAGAGAGAGAGAATGGGGGGAGGGAGAAAGAGACACACTGGGGGGAGGGAAAGAGAGAGTGGGGGGAGAGAGGGGGCGACACTGAGGGGAGGAATAGAGAGGGACTGGAGGGGGAGTGAGAAATACAAGGAGAGGGAGAGACTGGGAGAGGAGTGAGAGACTGGCAGAGGGGAGAGAGTGAGAGACAATGGGGGGAGACACTGAGGGGAGGGATAGAGAGGGACTGGAGGGGGAGGGAGAGACTGGCAGAGGGGAGAGAGGTCCTGAGAGATTCTAATGTGGCGGGAAGAGAGAGATTAATAATACTGCAGAAATGGGGACGCTATTAGACAAATACCATAATATTTATTTTTAAGTGATGTAATTTGTGTTATAAATACTTTTTTTGTAGACGCGTGGTGGGGGCGTTACAAAGCTGGTTCGCCCTCAATGGCTGAACCAGCTCACGTGCGCTGACGTCATGTGATTTTTATTACATCAGGCAGGGGGGGCCCGAGAAATTTCATGGATGAAAAGGGGGGCTCGGCATAAAAAGTTTGCTCACCCCTGTTGTAGAGGACCACGGGCATTGCGGGCATGTACAAAGATATTCAGTGCGCCATCTGCGGGACACATACTGAATTGCAATTACATAAATAAACCCCACAAATAATTCTGCTGGCTGACAGTTGTCAGCCCGCGAGCGAGCGCAATGAACGAAGTGTTGCCGCAGCTGGAATCTCGTGCCATGTCACCGAACTGAAACCAGTAAGCCTGGCTTCATCTGTGTAAGGAATTGGGGAACACGCCCCTTGCGGCATGTTCCCTCTTTACCTGGCAATAGTACCGCAGCTGCAGAAGCCTCCGCTCCCCTCTCTGCCCGTGCACGCACCCCCGCTCCAGTTACAGAGCGCGTGCGCACTCGGTCCTCTTCTGCTGCTGCCACGGAGCTTGGTCCTGCCTCCTCTGATCACAAGCGGCCTGTCAAGCTCTAATTTGCCCCTTATCTCCTGTGTCCTATCCCGGCCTCCGCTGGGGCAGCGCCTCCGGTCCGCCCCCGCTCCTATTGGTTTCCTGTTACTACTTAGTTCCTGTTCACTGTTGCTTTCCACAGTTGTGCCTTGTTCCAGTCTTGTCTTGCAGATTTAACCTCTTGTGTACCGACACGGCTTGTAAGTGAACCGCTTCTGTATAGTGACTTCGCCTTACCCTTGACTACGGCGGTTTCTCCAATCCCTGATCAAGGCTAATGGACTTCTACGATTCTACTATCTCCAGCCCCAGGATCCGGCGAGTATATAGATTAACCCTCTCTCTCCAACCCAGACCCGGCAATGCCAGACACTCCACCTTCCAGGCACGCTTCCGCTGCTGTGGATGCGTGGCTTTGTACCGTTCCACCTCAGTGCCGCGGTCTTGCGTTGTTTGTGGGTAGTGTGAGCGTTACAATCTGGAACTTTGATGTTTAGTTTCTATACAGAGATAGACAGTGGAAACCTGCACTGCACTTGTGTTCTGTCCCTGCAAAGCTTCGACTCCAGCAACAGTCAGCCAGGAAATGTTTGTTACATTAACGAGAATGACATTGTGTTCAACATTGTGTTCAATATACTCATCTTATAGTAGCCAAGTATGTGACAACCCTGTTTTAATGGATTAAGTGGTTCACCTTACCGTATCATCTTTTATATCATGCATAATCTTTTATGTCCTAACAAACTGTCCAACCTCAATTAAAAGGCTGATTCAAGCCAAAATTGTCTTTTTCATTTTGGCAAGAGCACTGTACTTCCTGAGAATCCTAATACTAAGATATTTAAGTATTTGATCGTTTGTAAATATTTAGTCATCATATTATTTTCATTAAATTGCACTCCAAATTCAAAGCACTCGCTGTTTACTCTCAAACTACACCATGGAATTATTCTTTAGGATGATGTTTACTTTTAAAGTATCTTCTACAACTATCCACTGACTTCATTGACGAGTTTTGAAGTTTCTCTAAGTGTATTATTTATTACTCTACTGGAAGCCATAATTTATGATCCAATTTATGAGATTGAATCCATTAGTATGAACATTGGGGAAATAGTAACTTCTTACATTGTTTTACTTCCATCTACATATCTAAAAGAATATCAGAGGCCTTTACAGGAGTAAGATCAAAGGTGGCCTATATAAAGAAAAAAAGGAAATTAAACATAAATATTCTGTTTGTGGCATACTCTTAAAGGGCAGCAGAACATAATAAAAGGTGCATTACTTGTTACTTTAGTGTTTTCTGTTCCTCAATCCGCCTGTAAAATCATAAAGAAATGTTTCAATTATTAGCAGGGTACCCCACTCATTTCCAAACTAGGTGATGAATCACTGCAGTAAAGTGCTGTGATAAAAAGTATTACGTGTCCTCATGGTGCACAAGTCTGGATGAAGATGTGTATTATATATAAACCTTATATTTCACAACACAGTACAGTGACAGGTAATTTATTGTTATTATTATTATTTATTGTGATTATTATTATTTTGTGATAACTTATTCTGTGTCCTTTAATCCACAAATTTTCTTTTCTGATATTGTTTACAATATTTTTGCCTTTGAAGGGGGATTTTTTTTAGTACAGATTTAGGATTTACAAGACTGTAATTGTTTTTGGCATAATTCCATTGTGTCATCATGAGCTTCCGAAATGTCTTTTAATTGTGTAATAATCTAAGTGTATAAATGTTTTGATACCTAGTTTTCCTGCAGCTGGCTGCACAGTTACAACATCAGCAGCATAAATATCAGCAGCACCAGCAGGAACAAGATATAATACAGCAGATGGGAGCTGTGCTAGTAGTGAGTGTCCAAGTTTCAGCAGGCCACAATCTTAATGTCAGTGACCCGGAGTTTGGAGTCAGGCTAAGATTGAAACTCCTGATGAAGCCCATGAGCGAAACGCATAGGGTTTAACGGGATCCTCTACTACACATTTCCCTGGTACCAGAGCCTTAGATACCGGAAGTGACAACTCTAATTGATACCAGTCAAGAATAATGCAATAGTGGGATAGTCAAGCTACAGTGAGACCATTGACACTCTGTATAGAGTATAAACTTCAAAACCAATACATTTTCATAACAGTTTCATTGGGAGTGTGCACTTTAATATGTTTTATTTTCTTATATAAAATTGTCAAAAACTATCTGCACTATCTTTTGTTATATGTTTTATCTGAGATCCACGTCTTCCCCAGTGTGCTGTGTGCGAGTATTCTGAGGTGGTGGGAACAATGCATACCTATACAGTAAAACCACTTAATTTGCTCAAGATTTGTTTAATATGATATTTTACACTCCCCGTTCCTTTTTTCCTTTGACTAAGATGGGACCAGATGATGATACGCAGGCATTCCTGATCACCTTCAAAAGTGTGGCTACAGTCTCCCAGTGGCTTCAGGAGGAATGGGTAACTCGTATAGCCCCACAGCTAGTGGGTAAAGCACATGTAGCTTACTACGCCCTTCACAATGCTGCAGCTCTGAGCTACTCCATGGTCAAGGCTGCCTTTCTAGATCAGTTGGGGGTGATGAAAGAAAACTACCAATGGCAGTTTCGAGGTGAGGGTTTTTATCCTGGTATGCAACCCCATGCCTTGGCGCAGCGTTTACGAGACCTCTGTTGACGGTGGTTACAACATGAGGCATGTAGTTCCAGTGAAGTAGCAGAACTGATTGCTTAGAAAAATGTATCCAAGTTTGCCTTCAGGAGAAAAGCAATGGGTCTGTCACCAATCGGCTATTCCTAGAAGTCACCAAGCTAATGGAGAACTTTGTGGCAGCAAAACTTTATTGCATGGGTGGGTCTGATGTAGGGAAATATCAGCCTTTAAACCCCAAATCCTCCTACTAGAAGTGGTCTGAACCTCCCCAAAGGTACTAGGAAAAGGTGTTGTTTCTGTATCTTTTAAAGCTTCTAGGAACAAATTTAAGCCCTCTGAGGCAGTATGGAGGACCTAATAGACATCAGCAAGGGGTCTCTGGGATGGCGTCCCAAGGAGTCCCAGCTGAAATTCCAAAAGGCGGGAAGGATCCCAGAACCACCACAGATCCCAGAAAATGTTTTTCATGTAATGAGCCCTGTAACATGTCTCAGTACTGCAGGCTATAAATACATACTCGTTATAGTAGATCATTACCAGGTACCCGGAAGCTGTTCCTTTGAGAACAACATCTGCTAAAGTTGTACAACAAATAAAAATATTACTTGTGAGCACATTCACATGTCTTAGACAGGTCTGCAACCCTGCTTTTCATCATTATTTTCTAGCATACAGTGCTTCCACTGCAGCAAAAGTTGCAGCAATAGAGCTAATTAAGTTCTTCTCTTGGGTGGGATTTTCTACTGAAATGTTCTATCCAGGCTAATGAAAGAGGTCTATGAGCTGTTAAGATTGAAGTCGATACAAACCTCTGTTAATCATCTCCAAACAAATAGGCTTGTCGAGCGCTTGTTAAGGAAGTTTATCTCCACTGATACACGGCATTGGGATAAGCTGCTCCTCCCACTTCTCGTTGCTAGCTGGGATGTTTCCTCGGTCTTCAACAGGATTTTCATCTTTTTAATTGCTTTATGGAAGACAACCAAGAACAAATCCCAATATGTGTTATACATAAGAGAAAGGCTATATATACTAAGGCTAGGTCCCCAGTGGACATGGCGTGGGTGACGGCATGCGCGGCGCACACCAGATACAGACCTCTATCAGGTATGCCCCAGTAGCTTCGTGTGTGGGCACTCATATATCGTGATGGCAAGTCTGATGGCCGGGAAGACAAGAATGTTGCCTTCCCATGCGGTGACGCGATCACGTGTTGTGCGGACAGCCAATGGCAGGGCAGATCGTGTGGACCAATAGGAGTGCAGGTATTGTTGACCATCATGGCTGCCCTCCCCCACCATCATTGTCGCGCTCCCATGCATCCTATCGCTCCACAATAGACCGCAGATCACGGCTTTCACCCGTGCACACCCCGCTAGGCTGCCAGGTGCACATGCAGCAGTGACCACTGGGGCCGTAGCCTAAGGGTGTTTGCACAGGAGAACCTACGAGAAGCACAAAAGGCACAGGAGATGCGTTATAATAATGGAGTCCTGGTACGAGAGTTTCACCCAGGAGATAAGGTACTTCTCCTTCTTCCTAGTACACAGTCGAGGTTGTTGGTAATATGGCAATATCCCTTTGACATAAACCAGAAATTAGGGCCTGTAGTGAAATATTACAGCCAGGAAAAAAAAAAAAAGATTTATCATACACGTCTTTTGAAGCCCTGGAAGGATCAAGAAATCTTGTTTATTTCAGTAGGAGATTAGGAGTTAGATGTGGGGCCACAGGCAGACACAGTTCAAAAACGGGATAGTGTTCAATTAGAGGAGAATCTCTCCTTAGACCAGAAAATACAGGCACAAGATACCGTTAAACGATTCTCAGATGTATTCTCTCTGTTAACAGGGAAAACACATCTGATTGCACAACACATTGAAAGTGAACCAGGTAAGAAATTGAAACAAAAACCTTATCGCATGCCTGAAAAATGAAGGGAAGTAGTAAAATTGTAAATGGAAAACATGCTTAAATTGGGGTTTGTAGAAAGGTCACAGAGGGAATGGTGTAGCCCCATTGTGTTAGTTCCTAAGCCTGATCAGTCTACAAGATTCTGTATTTATTTTAGAAAAGTGAATACAATTTCTAAATGCAACACGTACCCCATGACGATGGTTGATTAATTATTGGAGAGGTTAGGCCAAATAAATCACAACATTGGATTTGACCAAGAATATTGCTTGATTCATTTAACAGAAAAGTCACAAGAAAAAAATGCTTTTGCCACTCCCTTAGGTTTGTTTCATTTTTGGACCATGCCTTTTAGGCTACACGGTGCCACTACTACCTTCCAGTGGCTTAGGGATCAGGTGTTATTACCCCATAACAGCCATGCGGTGGCCTACCTTGATGATGTAATTATCTATTCTACAGACTGGGAATCACATTTAGCCAAAGGTTCCTTAGTCAAGTCTAACTGCCAATCCGTAAAAAAAAAGTTCAAAATTTGGGAGAAAATTAGACCAGGAATTTAGGCTATAGACTTGGCAATGGGAAAATAAAACCTGTATGTAGTAAGGTACAGTAGAAGCAATGATGGATTCTCCGGTGCCAACAACAAACACGTAAGACCTTCTTTGGGCTTGGCAGGATATTATAGAAAATTTGTACCCTCTTTTTCCTCTGTCTTTGTCCCACTTACTGACCTAACTAAAAATATAGCACTTAATTAGGCTCAATGGACAATACAGTATGAGGAAGCATTTCAGGGAGTGCAGAAAATACTCTGTTCAGAACAAGTGCTGCAGAGCTCAGACTTTAGGAAACCTTTTGTTTTACAAACAGAGGCCTCAGAAGTAGGTTTCGGGGCCATATTGTAACAAGAGACAAGTGGGGATGAATTTTCTATTCGATACCTGAGTAGGAAACTGTTAAGAAGAGAACAGGCCTACTCAGTGATAGAAAAAGAATGCTTGGCGGTAAAGTGGGCAGTGTTTGGTGCTCGGGTATTACCTCATGAGCACCAAATTTACCCTGGTCACAGATCATGCTCCCCTTGAATGGCTTCAAACTATGAAGGACGCAAACCCCATAGTCACACGGTGGTACCTCGCCCTTCAACCCTTCTCTTTTTTTGGCTCTAGCATAGGGCCAATGGACTACACCTGAATGGGGATTTTTGGACCCGGGAAGAGAGAGATATTTCAGATGGTGTGTGTGCGGTGAGGGGCGAGGGATGTGAAGGAGTAATCTACATACCAAATCCTCATATAATATTGCACATATATTAGCAACATATATCAAGGGTTGTGATGTTTTTTATAACTAAAATAGACATATATATTTAATAAGGAAAAGACGTGTGTGTGAATATTATCATATTCAGACATGAGCCTACAATATACTCACAATCAGATTATATTATCCACTGATTAACTGTGGATCAGATGATCACATAATCCACATTCAACCTCTCCACAATCTGTCCATATATATATCAGTGGACCGAACGTTAAATGCACAAATGGACCAACTGCCAGATTATGAATCTTAAGGGTTATATAAATTAATCCAATTTATCTCGATATTTCTAAATATGTATAGGCAAAGGGTCCAAATCGCAACATATAACAATCAATTCCATATCCCCCATTTTATGTAGTAATTAAAATGAAAATTAATACACATAACTACACTATCAGGAGCATCTTCTATAATATATATATATATAATATATAGTGCGGTGCTGTATATATACTATATATATATATAAAATCTCAAGAAATGACTTAGGTTCCACTCTGTGTTCAAGCCCTCCGGGATTCTTGTTCTTAATAAAAAAATCCATTGTGCCTCTCTACGATCTAATATTTTCTCTGTATCTCCTCCACGTTCATTACGTATAATCCTGTCAATTCCCCAAAATGCAAAGTTTCCAATCCCTCCATTCCTACACTCACAAAAATGCTTGGAAACCGGATGCAACAAATCCCCTTTCTTGATCAATCTGATATGTTCTTGCATCCTTGTTTTCAAGTTTCTTTTTGTCCTACCGACATATCTCTTGTTACAACCACATATAATCACATATATTACGAATAAAGAATTACAATTAATAAAGCTCTTAAACTTATATTTTTTCTGTGGTGTATAACTAGAAAATGAATAGGAGGGCTTCATATATCTGCACATATTGCAGGTTCAACAATGAAAGGAACCCTTAGTAATGAATGAATTAGTCTGCTGACTCATAGAAGTGACCTCGCTAGGCGAGACATATGAAGCTATAGTTTTCGCCCCATGAAATACACACCTAGGGCCCAATTTCACATATTCAGTTAACCAATTGTTCGTTAATATAGAAATTGATTCTTCCCTGATAAACACAGAGGCAAAGGATTTGTTTAATACCTCTACTTTTTCTTTATCTCCAATAATCTGCCTGCCCATCTCACACTGAAAAGGTCCTATATTTTCTTTTCTCATTTTTTTTGTTCTTAAGGTACTTAAATAACTTTTTAGGGTTGATCTTAGTTTCTATTGCAATCCTTTTTCATTATTCATTTTTGTATGTATGTCTTTATTTATATAGCGCCATTAATGTACTGTACATAGCGCTTCACATCAGTAATACATATTACAATCATTTAAATAACAAATAATATAAATAACACATAAAGGGGAGAAGTGCTTCAGACATACAAGTAACATTTAGCTAAAGGAGTCCATGCTCTGAAGAGGTTACAAACTAATTGGTTGGTAGGAAAAAAAGTACAGAGACAGTAGGAGGGTGTTCTGATAAGTGCATCTGCAAGGGGCCAAGGTTTATGTATGAGGTATAGATTATCAGCCATGGAGCTACTCATATGCTTTCTTAAGCAGGTGTGTTTTGAGATGGGTCTTAAAGGTTGATAGAGGGGGTGCTAGTCGGATATTGAGAGGAAGGGCATTCCAGAGATGTGGGGCAGTCAGTGAAAAAGGTTTAAGGCGGGAGAGGGTTTTAGATACAAAAGGGGTAGAGAGATGAAGCAGAACTCATGTGTCGGGATGGTGTATAGCTAGAAAGTAGGGCTGAGATGTAAGGGAGCAGAAGAGTGTAAAGCTTTAAAAGTGAGGAGGAGAATGGAGTATGTGATACGGGATTTGATAGGAAGCAAGGAGAGGGATTTCAGCAGGGGAGACGCAGAGACAAATTTCGGAAATAGTATTTAGGATAGATTGTAGGGGAGACAGGTGAGAGACAGGAAGGCCGGACAGCAGGCGGTTACAGTAGTCGAGACAGGAAAGAATGAGGGTCTGTGTGAGTTTTTGCACTCGAGCAACAGATTAATTTGATTGCCCTTTTGCAACTTTGTTACATTCCTTATAATTCTGGTATGATGCCTTTGTCCCTTCTGACTTCAAGAATCTAAACGCCTGCCTCTTGTTTTCCATTTCCTCGCCTACCTGTTCATTTTGCCACATTAGTTTTGACTTATTTCTTTTATATTTATTACCCAAGGGTATACAATGATGAGTGTGCTTTTCTAACAATGTTTTAAAGACTGGCCATTTATCTTCTACATTTTTCCTGCAAAAACATCATCCCAATGTATCACTTGTAGATTAGTCCTCAGTTTATTAAAATCTGCCTTTCTAAAGTTTAAGGTTTTTCTTGAACCCAAGTAATCTGTTTTTTGACCATTTATTTCAAATGAGACCATGTTATGATCACTGTTATACACACAAGAAAAACCCGCACAGCTTATGCTAACCACAATGAGGTGCTGACTGGATGGAGACTGATTATATCATATAGGAGAAAAAAGAACCCAGTCTACCAGCACTCTATCACAACAAATGTAGAATTATAATTTTAAAATACTTTATTAATAACCAAGAATAAAAAATAGGGTGTTAAAACGTAATTAAATGATGTATTACAACAGCACTTGACTGTATCCTTCATAACCTACCCGAGGTTAGGTGGGTAGATATAGTAATGAGATCCCTAATAGATATTCGGGATCTGGGCGCTATATGTAATAGCTTCCTAAAAGGTATAGGTAATGGGTCTATTGAGGCTCACTAAGAGGTTTGTCTCAGTATCTGTGTATCAGTGCATGTGTTCCGCACTCAGTTGATAAACTGATAATGTAAGTGTTCTATGGCATAATAAGCGACAGGTTTGACCATATCTGCCCCTGCTTAAAATAGCGTTGCTTGCTTGATAGTCTCTCTAGCGTTAATGGTGCTAGGTCTATGGTGGAATCATATTGTGCCCACAAATGAAATAAAGCGCAGGCTAATAAGCAAATAACGGATAAGGTATAATATAGTTGGCATTAATCATGTGTGTGATTAGTTTACCAAGGACACCTATACTGCAGAAAAATGATTGATGTAAACCACCATATATACTGACGATATCGTTGGATTTATGGGTGTGCTCTTAGTCCATAGAGCTAACCTATGTTGTTAGTAAAGTATGGGTATATCAATATTGAGCTATTTGGTGCAGTGTGATTACCAGTCATATATTAACCATTCTGTTAGAATCCACAGTAAAGCACCTAGCACACACTCATGGTCCCTGTTCCCAAGGCTGAGTGATGCGGTGCATTTAGGAGGCGGCTAATATTAAAGCAACCTTCAGTGTGTGGTGGCTAGAGCTGGTGTCAACACAAGTTGAAGACGCTGTTAAATACACACAGCAGCTGTTAACTGCTCAAAAAGTAGTCTGCCAGTGTTCGGTGAGTACACTGACAACATGCCAACAATGTCAGCTGATAGGTGTATGGGGGGTTGCTGATGGAAGGGAGACCACTAAAAGATCACCCCAACCCCTCTAACCTTAATACCAATTGTATAACTAATACCTGTTTGTAGAACGGGGGGGGGGTGGTCTACCTGTGAGTCGCAAGGTCCCCTATATCAGCGCTGATCTTGGTTATATCAGCGCTGATATGCTCGAGGGCCTGCCTATCTAGGAGTGAGTGAATAGACCCCTTGAAGTAGTAGGATCCCGCTGTGCAAAGCCAATGGCATTTTCTCTCCTGCACACGCGGGAAACCTGTTGATTCAAACACAACAGCTGTTGGATATTGATCCGCGTTGCCAGACTTGCGGTTTCCCCCGGCGTGTATGTGTACTTAGGATCGCTGTGTCTTTGCACAGCGGGATCCTACTACTTCAAGGGGTCTATTCACTCACTCCTAGATAGGCAGGCCCTCGAGCATATCAGCGCTGATATAACCAAGATCAACGCTGATATAGGGGACCTTGCGACTCACAGGTAGACCGCCCCCCCCCCTTCTACAAACAGGTATTAGTTAAGTGCTGTTGTAATACATCCTTTAATTACGTTTTAACACCCTATTTTTTATTCTTGGTTATTAATAAAGTATTTTAAAATTATAATTCTACATTTGTTGTGATAGAGTGCTGGAAGACTGGGTCCTTTTTTCTCCTATATGATATATGATCACTGTTACCCAAATGTTCCCGGACTTGTATATTTGTTATTACTTCTACATTGTTTGATATTACCAAATACAGTATTGCCCCTCTCCTGGTTGGTTGCTCATGTAATTGTCTTTAAGCACCCCCCAAAAACCTCTTTCCTTTTGTTGTAATGCTAATCTCATTGCCCCAGTCTATGTCTGGATAATGAAAATCACCAGTTACAAGCCTCTGTTTTAAATAGGGACACACAGGTGTGTTGGGTTAGCAATCAACTAACCACACCCACTGCAGGCGCATTCAGGCAGGAGAGAGAAAAAAAAGTTAGTTACTGGCTTTCAATTACCACACACTATGAAAGAAATGAACCCATTGTACACTCCCCTTTGCATTTGCAATGTTTTGCATTGTATTAAAGTATAATAACGTATACAGTGTATCTCTAACGTGTCTAAATAATGTATATATCTCTAATAATGTATACAGTATATCTCAACAGTATAAGAAGGGTTCAAAATTATAATGGTTTTAGAATTCTGGACAGTACTTTCAATATACTGTCGTTTAGGTACAATTTTTATGGGCTACCATTTGCAATAAAATCATCAAGTGACATTTTTCAAAGAAAAAAACATGAAAGCTTTGGAAATATTGAGGGTGTTGACATCATTAGTAATGACATGATCATTGCATCTAGCGCTTAAAGTGATCATCATGATGCCATATTAAAAAAAGAATTGGGGCAGAGCATGAGAACTGAATGTCAAGCTCAACAAAGATTAGCCACAATACCAAGAGAAAAAAAATAAACAACATGAGATGTGTGTGTGAAAATGACAGGCCATACGAAGGTAAAATCAATCACAGAGATACCATCAGAACAGACAGGAAAGGGCTGCAAGAAATGATCACATATCTGGCTCGATACATTCCAGAATAAGCAGATATTACCACACCACTCAGGATACTACTTTGCAAGGACGTAGACTGGCAGTGGCATCCTGAATAACAATACATTTTACAGGACCTAAAGAGTACAATTTCTACAGCCTCGGTTTCATGTTTCTTTGATCCAAAATGTCTTGTAGAAGTCATGCAAACACTTTCAAAGATTAACTTAGGAGCATGTCTGATGAGTCTTCAAAAATAAATGCTCCAAAAGATCAATGAGAGTAATATAAGTGTAGATAAGTGCAAAAAAAAAAAAAGATCACAAGCAGGTGGCAAACTTAGTCAAGGCATTGCTAATGTCATAGAAAACTGTTTTTCAACAGGCAGAGCCCATGAAGCCTCATTATGTTTTGCACAGAGCTTATGGTAAGGTGCTGTATGAGCTGATTCATTTACTTCAAAGTAGCCAAACCCATTTCGATGTGAATATAAATGGGGTACATCTCTGTTATGAACTCACTCCACAGTCAGCTTCAGTACTGCATTGTCCTTCCGATTCCTGCAGAAGCAACATGTCTCACCAATCTCATCAATCCACACATGGCAGCTCCGGCTCTGGGCACAAGAATTTCAGCTCCTCCTCAGCTTGTTTTTCATCTTTCAGCAAACACAGTGGGAGCTCATTCACTTCAAAGAAAGTATCCATGGGTCACAAAGCGCTACCTGGTTTTGGAAGTAAAAGTGTCTATGGTCATGGATCCGGGGGACATAAGATCTCAGTTGGAAGTTGCCGACCAGTGGGAAGTGGACATGGATATGGAGGATATGGTGGTGGATATGGTTTAGGTGGATCTGGCTATGGATTTGGGGGATCATCTTGCTCTTCGGGCATCACCAATGTTACTGTGAACCAAAGTCTCCTGGCCCCACTCAATTTGGAGATTGATCCAAACATCCAGAGAATGAGGACTGATGAGAAGGACCAAATCAAGGGTCTCAACAATCAGTTTGCCTCCTTCATTGACAAGGTAAGGTAAACATGCTGAACATCCTATATCCAGTACTGGAAAAGTGGCTATGCCATGTCCTAGCTTGAATAACCTGCATCAAGCAAGATATGTAAAACAATCACCAAATAAACATGGCATAGAAAATATTTTTTTGTTCTAACTGCTTTACATTTGTTAACACTATCTAAAATGTTAAAATATTAGATTGTAAGCTCCATATAACAGAGATTCCCTTTCCTGTTTTATACGTTTACGTTTTTTGAACTTATTGTGTTATAATAATGTACTTTATATTCTACTGTTTCTTTTATATAGCACTGTGTACATTTTTGTGCCACATACAATTTTTCATAAAATTGAAAACAATTTAAACAGTCTCGGCATCAACATTTCAACATACAGAAATAACTCCATATTTCTTTAAGATGCAACTATAGTTACAGATCTCTTTGCTGTGAAGTGAAAAGTACAATATGACAAAATCAGGAAGAACATTTTAATTTGTCATACTTTATAAATGATTTTCATTTATATTTCAATGTTTTTATTTAAATCTATTTCTTTTATGAACAAGTCATCATTGGCAAGAATGGACAACTTCAAAATTCTCATTATTTTATTCAAGGAAACTTAGGTGTTCCAAACATTTAAAATGATTATTCACAATGGTTTATTTATACTGTATAAATATTTTATGTGTCCTAGGTGCGATTCTTAGAGCAACAGAATAAAATGCTTGAGACCAAGTGGTCCCTTTTACAAGACCAAAGAACTGCTAGATCTCAAATTGAACCTCTCTTTGAGGCCTACATTAGCAGTCTCAGGAGACAGCTGGAGAATCTGGGATGTGAAAGAGCGCGCCTGGATGCAGAAAGGAGGAATATGGAGGAAGCAGTAGAAGAATTCAGAAGAAAGTATGTATATTAGGAGACATGTTTGTTCTCTAAACACTGCGAAATACCAGCAAAACCATATACTAAACTACAAACACACCACGTAATAAAACGTTCTTACCCAACAGATATGAAGAGGAAATCAACCGACGCACAGCTGCAGAGAATGAATTTGTTGGGCTTAAGAGGGTAAGTGTCACGTGATGAACTGTACAAATGTTAGTTTTTTTCATAAAGGTCCAAATATAACTTTGGATCAGTAAAATAATTATTTCAGAACATTAAAGCAGCATTTCCTCTTGACAGTTTTTGTTTGTTTAGTTCCTTACATTGCAATGATCTAATCTGCCGATTGATCAATTCTCCCATGATCGATCAGTGAAGGGCCGGCTTCCCAGGACACGCAATATGGCTGCCAATTTCAAAAGAGGAAGTTATGTGGCTTCCTAAATGGTTGCTATGGCAACCAAAGGCATTTTAGTACATTAAAATGCATTTATAAGGGCATAAATAGAGGGGAAATAATGCACTATTATCTAATACTACAGAACTAATTTGTTTAAAAAAAACCACATATAGGATTTTGAAGGAAATGCTGCTTTAATTTCAGAAGCATTGTATTATAAGACCTAACATTGAATGAATATACTTATCTATTTGTACCTTCCCTGTAGGAAGTTGATGCTGCTTTCATGGGCAAAGCTGAATTACAAGCAAGGGCGGACTCCCTGACTGATGAGATCAACTTCCTGCGCACTCTGTTTGATGCGGTATAAATATGGAGCTTCTTAATCTTCTTATACTTTAATTTGTTGAACAACAGATTTGGTACCATTTTCCTAAAATAAGAAATAATGATTTTACACCACATACTTTGAAATGGATACTCACCTTTCTGTATAAGAATTAGAACTTAATTTCTAGCAGCTACAACATGTAGACATCTTTTTTGTAATTTTATCTATGACATTTCTTAGGGGGGGGGGTGGTGGAAATGACAGTAGAACAATATATGGTTGAGAAATTATCTTTCATAATGAAGGGACCTTTTCCATATGGTACCTGTACTTCATCAACACATATATCACTGTTTTCTCTACTTTCCAGGAAATATCTCAGCTTCAGGCTCAGATCTCAGATACATCAGTCGTTGTTTCCATGGATAACAGCCGAGACTTGGATCTGGACGGCATCATTGCTGAGGTCAGATCTCAATATGAGGACGTTGCTAACAGGAGCAGAGCTGAAGCAGAGGCCACGTACCAATCAAGAGTGAGTCTATTGAAAGCAGATTCAAAGAGTCCCGATCTAAAGTTTCATGTACATATAGCATACACATGCTATATAGTACTCTACTAAAATATAATCTCTACACTATACTAATTGTAATACTATACTGTATATGGTCATAAATTTTTCAATCCTCCATAATAGCGTAAATATAAGATCATCAAGCTATTTGGTTTTAGATATAGTTAGATGCTTCACACCAAAGCTTCAATCTTCTCTCACATGGTTTTTTCTCTTCAGTACGAGGAGCTGCGCTCCACTGCAGGCAGTTATGGGGATAATCTGCGCAACACTAAGCAGGAGATTTCTGAGCTCAACCGTCTGATTCAGAGACTGAAGGGAGAAATAGAGAGTGTGAAAGATCAGGTAAAATTTATACATGTATAATATGTATTCTTACGTGATTAACAAACAATGATATCTTCCTTAATATACAAGATAACATTAACTGTATAGTATATATTAAAGTACATATTTACTCTGTCTGAAATTAAGAATGGAAGTATTATAAGAAGACTTGGTTGTTTTGTTCATTAAACTATATGAAATAGTGAAAATCCTAGCACAATGTTACATTTATTCATGTATAGTGTAAGAAAGAATCTTTAATTTACTTTGTGTTTTACCAGCGCGCTAGACTGGAAGGTGCCGTAACTGAGGCTGAGGAACGTGGGGAGATGGCCGTCAGAGATGCCAAGTGTAAACTGACTGAGCTGGAGGATGCCCTGCAGAAAGCTAAGCAGGACATGGCTCGCCAGCTCCGTGAGTACCAGGAGCTGATGAATGTGAAGCTGGCTCTGGATATTGAGATCTCCACCTACAGGAAACTGCTGGAGGGAGAAGAGTCCAGGTGAGTGAAGATTATGCAGCATGTAGACAGACTGTCAATGTAGAAAAGTCTTTCTAACCGAATTATTATAGAAACAATATGTTAAATTAGCACAGTGAGCTGCCAGTTCTACAGTGACATAAATGTCATGCATTGAAGGATATGTACATACATGTTATAAATACAGTAATAGTTATACAGTATATGTAGAAATGTGACTTTGAACTTGGAAACTAACTAACAAATGTATCTTTATTTCAGGCTGGGTGGAGAAGGTTCTGTTAGCATCTGTAAGTAAAGAAGTGATTCATGTTTATGTTTGTATACTATTCCAGCTATTTAAAACTGAAACTAAGAATGAACTAAAGTTTCACAGGCATTAAAAGAATAGAGGTACTAGCTGCTAGTTGAACCACTTTGCGGGAAGGTGCCTATTGTACAGAAGATATCTAAAATCAGTTTTTTTTTTCCATCTCAAGATTTAAACTTCTTTGTCTTTTATTATACTCCTGTCCTGGAACAAATGTTAAGTTGGACATTAAGATTTTATTTCCACTAACATTTCCAGTCATTGACTCTTTCTTTCAAGCTCTTTGGAAGTGCAAATATGAGAGTATACTATTGAGTATGAAACTAGTTAATCCAGTTTTTTTTTTTACATCTGACACAGATCTGCATGCCAGGCAAGATTACACCAACTCAGACTTGATTGAGTAAAAAGAAATACAAAAGAAACACCTTACACTCAAAAGTTAATACTGTACATCACATCTTCCTTCCTATTTCTTTATATAAATGCCTAACAATTGCTTATTGAGAAGAAAAAGACGGGCAGAACACTTCAATCTGTTGATATTAAAATACATGTAAAATATTAGCTCAGATTTTAGGGCTAAATCCCACTTAGTTAATACTTCCTTTAAAATGTTTCATCCCTAACACGTTGCTTCTTTCTTTACAGCTGTGCTTCACTCTAGTACTGGATCATCACACTATGGTGGAAGTGGACACCACCACAAGAGCAGATGTGGCAGTGTCTCCCAAGGAAAACATGGCTCAGGACATGGCCAGTCCTGCTAAAATGGAATTAGCTAATTAATAGATTACCTTCATGTTGATGGCTTCTATAGGTTCCAGTTCGCTACAAAAACCCCACTATCACATTAAACCACTAATTGCACATCTAGGGTAAAAGCAAAAAGTACTGTGCTTACTATTAGACAAATGTATATTTTGAGCATTACATTTTGAACATGAATCTAGTACAGCTATAGAAACCTGGTTACTCTGTTTGGTACCATTGATGTTATTATAACAGGCGGTGTAACAAACAGAACTGATAGTCAGTACATTTTGTTATTGAAGCTCTCAATGTGAAGTAATTAATATACAAAATCTTGTATCAGGGAATTCCTGCATTCTTCTGATATAATCACTGAATGATTTTCAAACCTTGGTATTCTTCACTTTTCTTTACTGTTTTAAATGATAAATTTATCAATTGGTTTCGCTTGAATTTGTAATACTCGAGTAAGTGGAAAATGTAAAATTAAGTTCCTCTATCAAAGTCTAATCGCAATAGTAAAATGCAATGTCTATTGTTTAACTGAAACAATCTGTTTTTCTGTCTGTTCAATAAACTGCTATTTTCATGCTAAGGATTGGCACAAATGTTTTCTATTTAATTGCACATTCATTAGAAACTCTAAACATAATAGTTCTATATAATCCTACCACATAAGAAAACTTGTTTTTATTTGAATGTATTGTAAATGGGTTTGCTAAAAAACGAATCAAACAAGACTGAGACACACAAAAAGATATTACGTGTTACTGTGATCAGTGGAATACATCGGGAAAACAAATGATTACTTATCCCAGTGGTTTTCAACCTTTATTTGGTTTCAACCCTTGCACCCCCTCCCCCATCGCTCGCCCCCCTATCGCTCTACTACCTCTGCGTCTCTCTTCCCCCCCATCTCTCTCCCCCCATCTCTCTCCCCCCATCTCTCTCCCCCCATCTCTCTCCCCCCATCTCTCTCCCCCCATCTCTCTCCCCCGTCTCTCTCGCCCCTCACACTCCCTCTGACTTACACACACACACACACACACACACACACACACACAACACACACAACACACACACCCACACACCCACCACACCCCACCACCCCACACACACACACCCACACACCACACACATCCCCCCGCGACACACACTACCCCCTCTACTACCACTAACCACACACACTCCCCCAACTCCTTACACACAACACAAAGCACAACACACACACCACACACACACACCCCACCATCACACACACCCACACACACACACACACACACACACACACACACACACACACAGACACTCCCCCTCTGACTTACACACACACACTTACTCTGAAACACACAAACTCTTACTCTGACACACACACTATTACTCTGACACACACACACTCTTATTCGGACACACACTCTCTTATTCGGACACACACACTCTTATTCGGACACAAACCCACTCTTATTCTGGCACAATCCTACTCTTATTCTGACACAAACCCACTCTTATTCTGACACAAACCCACTCTTATTCTGACACACACACTCTTACTCTGACAGACACACTCTTACTCTGACAGACACTCTTTCGCAGACACTGACACTCTCATGCAAACACTGAGGGGCTTATTCTAGTAGCTTCAATAACCAACTTTTAAGGTTTTGAGCTGTTCTCGTAAGGTAGCTATTCGGAAAGCCTCCATAAATTGGTTAAATCGTGCGGTGAAAGCATTTTATCGCGATTTCTGTCTCCTGGACAAACAAGCCGTGTGGTAGCCGTCGAGAAGCCCCAAATCGGAATTTTGATAAAATAGTGCAATTATAGTAACCTTGATTGTCTTATCGGGGGGTCTGGAATTGCAATTTTATCGCCAGAGAGAAGCTGGTGAGAAGGGTTGTGAGAGAGTGTCTTAGAAAAAAAAATACATTTTTTCTCCATCGCATTGATGCCAGGGGTCTACGGAGCTGATACACATTAATACCAGCACTGGGGCCCCCGGCATGAATCCGATGCATGAAAAATGCATTTACAGGCAGCTTCATTACCGTAGCAACTAACCGCTAAGACAATGAAGGGGTTAACTACCAGTGCCCGGCTTATTGTGGGTAACGGGTGGGTGAAGGGGTGTAAGTCCCATGGTGGGTGTTTAGGCCTTGCGGGGGGGGTTACGGGAGGAGTTAACCCTTCATTACCTTAGCTGTTAATACCACTAAGGTAATAAAGGGGTAAACCTTACTGCTACCCTCCCGGTAGGTAAACTAATACCCACCTCCTCTACCCCCAATAATCCACCCAACACATACCGTACAGTAATGGGCAAAATTACTATTATCCAGATATTTAGAATAGTGCATTTGCCCATTCAAAATAAAACAATATACAGCAGCATAAAGTAACTAAAACGTCTACTTACCTCTGCCAGGATGAAGGGCGTCCTCGTCACCATCCTCCACGTCCATGTCCTCCGTTGGCAGGAACACAAGAAGAAAAAATACAATCTAATGTCCCCTAACCCTTAATCACCTTAGCGATTAGTAATCACTATAGTAATTAAGGGGTTAAACCACCTCCCCCACTACCCATCGGAGGACTAACCACCCAACCCGGGGCCACTATCCCCACCTACCCATTGATTGGCACAGTAGCACAGCATGCCCATAAAGTATGGGCATGATAAGCTACTATAGTAGTCAATTGACACCATTAAAAAATGAACAGGCCCAAAAATACAGAACAATAAAAGAAATGTAACCCCTAACAAACATAACAATTAGATTAAACGCCTAAACAATCCTAAAATGTAATTTAAAAAAGCCCTACAAATACATAACAATTAACTCAAAACAATAAACAGAAATAGAAAACACAGCAAATAATTCAAAACAAGCATTTGCAAAAAATTGCATTGGCCATCACTGTATTTATCTGTACCCTAAAGGGGTATAGATAAATACATTAGCAGTCAATGGGCAAAAAAAACATTAAAAAAAATTACAATAAAAAAACCTGTAAAATAAAAGTTACATACATTCAATATTTTTCTTACCTTTTGAAGTTTTCACCTTCCAAATCCCGGCTTATCAGGAAACTTTCGACCAAAGACGTCATCCTCTGACATCCCGACAAGCTTGGCGATGCTCCGTGAACAGGTAAAAAAAATCTTCTTTCTTCTATCTTTTCTTCCATCTTGAATCTTCTTTCTTTGTAATCCATTGAAACCCCATGTTAAATCCAAAATGGATGTTGACTCGACGGCTTCTTTAGCTAAAATGAGACGGAACAGGCCGACATCACATTTTAGGTTTAGATGGTCCAGGTCGAATCTAATTGACATGCTTTCCCCCCCCCCCCTTTTTTTTTTTTAAAGAATGTGACGTCATCTGAAAGGGAGGTACATCACATCCTTAAAACCACATGGATGCCATCCCATGGTACTACAGCCAATGGGATTGAAGACAATCCCATTGGCTCCTGTACCATGTGACATGTTACATGTTTTACAAAGTATATGACATCACTTTAAGGGATGAAAAAAGTCAAAAGGAGAGAGGGGTCATCAATATGGTAGTTTAAGTCCCCAAGGAGAAGAACAGGGGAGTCTGAGGAGAAAAAGAAGGAGAACCAGGATTCAAAGTGAGAGAGAAAGACCAAAGGGGGGCGAGTAGAGGTAGGTGGGTGATAAATGACAACCACATGGAAAGGAAAATGAGCAAATAAAACCAGACTGCGTGAGCCTTAAAACAAAGAAAAGAAAGAGAGGAAGGAGTAGGACAGTCAGACTGAGTGAACAAGGTCTATGTTTTGGCAAACAGGAGCAGAGCGTGAGAGAACAATAAGTAATGTACAGAAATACATTTGGTAGAAAGGGAGCATACATTCCAAAGGGCACAGGAGAAAGAGAGAGAGGAGGAAGGTTGAGACGGGATGGGGACCAGGATTGGGAGAGATATCTCCAGAAGCAAGGAGGAGAAGTAAGGCAAGAAAGAGGATGTATGAGGAGGATTTGTAGGGGTGAGTTTTAGAGCAGGGGTCCTAGCTGAGTGGAATAAAAGGGTGCAGATAAGAAAGCAGTTCCTGTGAACTGAGAAGTGGAGAAGGAAGGAGAAATAGGGAAATATGAATGGAGTTAGCGACATAAGGCTTTTAAAAAGAAAAGGGTAGTTTGAAAAGACGGTTAGAGCAAAAATAAATAGCAGAGGAGACATAACAGTATTGCAAGGTCAGTGTTGAGTAGCTAGAGTACAGGGCACTGAAAATAGAGTTAGGATAAGGACAATGTGCAAAATGTCAGAAATTCAATATATGAATGCTGTTGCTGAAGAGTTAATGGGGCTGTGTCTTGAATCTGATAGAAAATGTCCTTCTTTCCAGCGCCAATAAATTCAAGAATCCATGGTCAATAGGTGTAAAGTTGTCCACTTCTTGTTCCACCCTTGTTGAACTCCCTGTTAAACTCTACTTAAAATATGGTCCACTTTAAAGATGGCATGTACTGTATAAGAGCTAGAGACAGTTTAGCATTGTTCCCCACATGTGTTGCTGAGGAATACAGATGCAGTCAGATAGTGGATTACATACTCGGTCAGGAAACCATAGATGGCACGTGCCTGAACCAATGGCAGACCATGGAATCCCCACCACTAAACTAATTGAACATCAGGATTAACACAGCGGGGGTCCCTGTTTCCGAATAGGACTCCGGCTGTGTGAATCCTACCAGGCTGCATCAGTTTGAAAGAGATGCGCAGACTAGACAGAACCAGTCACTCTCTCTGCACACCACTAACAGGCGATTGCACAATTATTAAAACACCAGTAACCCCTTTATTACCTTAGAAATTACTATCAATAAGGTAATTAAGGGGTTACTGGTGTTTTAATAGGGTGGGTGAAGGATGTACTGTAGTTGCCCTGGGGATGACTTTTAGGCCACTTGAGAGGGTTGTGGGAGGGGTTAACCCCTTCCTTACCTTAGCTGCTGTAACCGCTAAGGTAATGAAAGGGTTAACCCCTCCCACAACTATCCCGGAAGGTCTAATAACCCTCCCCGGTGCAAATACCCCCATCCCTCACATCCTCTACACCAGGCCTGCACAACTCGTAAAGGGCCGAACTGCTCCAAGGAAAAAAAATTTGGGCCACACGGGTAAAATCATCATCATCTCTCCTCCAGCACCTCTCATCATCATCACCCTCAGATATCTACCCCAGCACCCCTCATCATCATCCTCATATCTCCCCCAGAACCCCTCACTATCAACCTTTGCGATACTCCCCATCTATCTCTCATACCCCCATCTCTCCCCCTCACCCACACACATAATACTTCCCCTCCACATCAAACACACAATAACCCCCTGCACACCACACACATCCCACCCCCCTGCACCTCACATCATTCTCCCCCCTGCACCTCACATCACTCTCCCCCCTGCACCTCACATCACTCCCCCCCTGCACCTCACACAAACTCTCCCCCCACTCACCTAACACCTCACTCTCCCCCCCTGCACCTCACATCACTCTCCCCCCCCTGCACCTCACATCACTCTCCCCCCTGCACCTCACATATCACTCCCCCCCTGCACCCTCACCTAACTTCCCCCCCCCTGCACCTCACATAATTCTCCCCCCCTGCAACTCACCTCACTCTCCCCTGCACCTCCCACCACTCTCCACCTTGACAACTCACATCACTCTCCCCCCTGAAACTCACATCACTCCTCCTCCCCCCTGCAACCACATCACTCCCCCCTGCAACTCACACCACTCTCCCTCCTCACAAGAAAAACAGAGTCGGGCCCCAAAGCCCATTTCAGCAGCCCCCCACAGCAGCCCCTCACAGCCCATATCAGAAGCCCCCCACAGCCCATATCAGACTCCCCCTACAGCCC
This sequence comes from Ascaphus truei, assembly GCA_036426205.1. Lineage (NCBI taxonomy): Eukaryota > Metazoa > Chordata > Amphibia > Anura > Ascaphidae > Ascaphus > Ascaphus truei. Next base: position 232,324,232 of record CM071569.1, read on the forward strand.
ATATCACAGCCCCCCAGCCCTTCCATTTCACAGCCCCCCTGTCAGCAGCCCCCCCATTTCACAGCACCCCACATGTTCAACAGCAGCCCCCCACAGCCATTCCTTCAGCAGCCCCCCATTTCACAACCCCACCCAACCCCCGCCCCTCCCATGTCAGCGTCCCCCCACCCCCCTCCCATGTCAGCAGCCCCCCAATCCCCCCCACCACCTCCATTCAGCCATCCCCCCCCCCCCCTCCCATGTCAGCACCCCCCCCAATGCAGCACCCCATCCCCTCCCATGTCAACAGCCACCCCCCTCCCTTGTCCAGCACCCCCTTCCCATGTAGACAGCCCCCCAACCCCCCTCCCATGTCAGCAGCCCCCCACCCTGTTCAGTCAGCCCCCCCCCCATGTCATCAGCCCCCCCCACCCCCCTCACATTTCAGCAGCCCCCAATCCCCCTCCCATTACGCCCCACCTATGTCAAGCCCCCACCCCATCCCATGTCAGCAAGCCCCCCACCCCTTCCCATTTTGCAGCCCACCACCCATGTCAGCAGCCACCCCCCCCCCTCCATTAGCAAGCGCCCCCGACCCATTCTTTCAGCGCCCCGATGATGAATGAATGAATGAAACTACTCCCCCCCCCCCATGCTTACCTGGTGTGTGTGGCTGGCGGCGACGCAGGGAATATGAGGGAAGCGCGAGGGATGCGCGCTCTAGCAGCAGACCCGGGAAGTTCCGTCGCGCTACACTGCATAGGCGCATCCCCGTGCTGAGGTGAGAGGTTAGGGGAAAGCGCGCACAGACCCTACTGAGCGCGTCCTCTTTCCCTACCAGGGAAGGGGGGTGAAGAAAGGAGGGGTTGAAGGGGGTCCGTTGCGGGCCGCACGGGGTGCCCCGGTGTGTCGCATGCGGCCCGCGGCAGTAGTGTTGTGCAGCCTGCTCTACCATACACCCCACTGCACACAATTGGGCAACAGCACTAGTAGCCACATGGTTAATAGGGCTTTTGCCCATTGAGATACAAAAAAAACTCCAATTAAATTAAATCAATAACATTCAAATACAATCCAAAAATACTAGCCAATGCACCATGATTGCCACTGTGGTTACCTATGCCTCAATGGATCACGATAACCCCAAGGCAATGATGGGCACCATACATATTGAGCTTTATGTATGTTATCTTTATTTTTATAGCACCAAAAGTGTACTCAGTGCTTCACAAAGAATACAGTAAGGGAATTATAATAATACAATAAGCGCAACAAAATCAGACAATATGAAAGGAATCGCCTGCCCCAAAGCTTACCAATATAATTGGTATGCATTGGAGCCTTACAGAGACACCAGGTGAGGAAAAGTGTTGTAGATGGCAGTGCTTGGCCACAATGGTGTTAGCATTGACCTGTGGGTGTGGGACAATCACCATGAGTGCAGTGCTATTTGGGATGCTAGATTTGTGAGCCTCGAGTTTTAAGGTTGGTCGGTATTAAATCAGATAGGTTAAACAATTAGCATGGGAAAGGTGGCAGGGAGGGTGGTCGTTGAGGATTAGGATAGAGACATGCAGTGGCCGTTTATTCGAAACACTTCACCGTTATACCTTGGAATACCTATACATGGCTGTGGGATTTCTTCCACCGTACCGCCTTAAGACGACGAGTGCAGGCGAGTGCAGAAATTGCACTTAGTGTTCTAAAACAGAAAGACGGGCAAAACAGCGCTATATGGTCATAAAATACCCCTAATGGGAACCGTGAAAGATAAAATATAACAACCTGGCACCAGACAAATACTGACAGTACAGTCAGTCAAAAGGCATAAGAAAAGAAAAAAGAAAAATGTCGGCGCCAAAATATTCTCAATAGTAGGAGAGTCCAAACCATGTGATGAGAAGTCCCATTGTAGTCCTTAGATGAAAAATGGTGTGCAAACGGACTGTTGATTCTCACCCAAGAGACAGTGCAATATGTGAAGAAAGAAAAGAAAACAAATTATGGTGCAGTATGCCAGTCAATGCAGACTTAAACATATAAAACTAACACACAGAACAAATATGACAGACTAACACAACACAAGCCAGGACGCTACAAAAATAAAATAAAAGCTATTTATTAACAACTAATCGGGTACTGGAGGATAGCTAGCAAACACAATCTGGGGGGTTAAAATCGTAACTCTACTCACAAGATGCAAGATGTTTGATAGTATGGACGAGCCACTTGGTAGTTTGAAGATGACGACCGGAAGCTCTCTCACTGGCGTCCCCACGTGATGATGTTGGATTAGAGCCACACGAGTTACAGGAACTGCAGGACTTCCGGGCGAATGACGTCACGGCCTGCGTTCCTCCCAATCCAGTGTCCTCACACTTTTCGTCGTCCCCCACGGCTCAAACGGCTATTATGCACCTCCCTCCACGAACCAAAACTTCACTTCTAAAAATGAAGTCTTACCACGCGTTTCGTGCACATAGCGCAGCACTTCTCAAGGGTTTTGGTTTTTAAAACACCTGAAATTGACACAGTAGCACAGTAGCACAGTACTTCCACTTGCAATTCATACAATTTCATTGCATTTATGCACACAATCCATAAAATTCATACAAGCAACCGCGATAAACACGTGTGCCTGTGGCGAATTGCAGTTAATGCCGCGTGGAGTACAGCAGCGCACACGTAAACGGCATTGTGATTTGTTCGAATAGCGGCCACTGAATCTGTATCTCCAGCAGCAGAAGGAGTAGATAGAAAAAGGCTCTGAATAGAGGATTTGTGGAGGTGTTTTTATTGAGGGGTAAATAAGTTTTGGGAGAGGGTGTAAACATAAACGGTGCAGTGTATGGGCACAGACATATGGTGGAGAGAGAGAGATGAAGAAATGTGGATAGGAGGGAGTGGGGAAGTTGAAGAGACAAATGTTTACAAAGGAGTGAGGAAACAGTAAACAGAAAAAGCAATAGGGAGGGCAAGTTGAAATCAGGAGGAGAGACTTCTAGGTATTGGAGGACAGGAAGGGTACAAATTATCAGAGCATTAGAAAGTCGAGTTCTCACAGTTGCAGAGGTGTTGTTGTTGTAGAAGTGCAAGTCCAGTTCTTGTGTTTTTTCCTCCAATTATAACTGCAAAATTAACCCACAGAACATTATATGCGATACTTAAGATGTTACAACAGCCAGACACAACAACAATTGCATTAATATGTGCTCCCTATTCTGGAAGATCTGTCTGTCAGCTATTTGGCATGAGACTAAGCAGACCGTTCATTTGTATCACAGGCATGTATATTTGACCTGTCTTAGTAAGTGTCCTCTGATATTCAAGTGTTCATACCCTTTTATGTCCCTGCAGCATTTTTTTCTGTGCGTATTGCCTAGCGGTCTTTATAATCATTTCCATTGTCACAGTCCATCTACATGTGACTCTGCTGTTGGTACTGTCCGTGCTTTACCTCTGTGACTTAAGGCACCATGTACTTCTTTCCCCATTTGAACATTTATGATTTTTAGTCTGGGTATACCTCTTGAACTTGTGTGAGTCTGAATTAGATGCTCTTTTTGGCACTTTATCCTGCTTTTTACATTTAATATGTTGTCCTTTTATTTATATGTAAGGTGGTCACCCCGGTTCCCTGATCTCCTTCCTGCCCCCTGCCTTACCCTGTGGCAGTGGGGGAAGGACGGCAACTTCTCCGGTGGGCACCGCCCTCTTGGTTGTGGCGCGAGCTTCGGCCATGCACATAGATCGCGCACGGCTTTCCCCATAGAAAAGAGCTGTACCCAAGAATCGGGTGACCAGATTTTTAACATGAAAAACGGGACACTTAAAAAATTATTAATAAAACAATAACGTCACGCCCCTCGTTGCCATGAATGAGACACCAAATAGGCGTGTGACATGTTGCCATGACAATGGGCATCAAGTGATGCCTCGCCATAATGCATCCGTTGTCATGTCAACTTGGAAATCGCTGGAAGTCACTTCAGTTGATTTTTCCAGTGACCACAGCATGACTCAGCACTATAAGCCGCGGCCTAGGCTGTGCTTATAGTGCCGCGACGCGACGTCCACAAACAAATGTATTGCCGCAATCGCTGCTTATAGTTAGCGCGACGCAACGCTGGTGGCACAAATTTCGGAAGCCAGCCAAATTTATTTTTCAGAGCTGTCGCCACATGTAACAGCCTCTAAACCAATCAAAGACCTGTCCGAAACGAATTACAACTTTCGCTTGCGCGGACGGGTGAATCATCTTCGCGCGACACTATAGCGCGGCATAGGTTAATTTCGCACTCATGTGCCACTCCATTTCCCACCGTACCCATGAATTTCTTCTCCCTCCGACCCATCTCAGCTCCTCTCCCCCCTCTCTCGTCCCCCCTTCCCCTCTTGCTTCTTATTATCTCCCTCGTCTCACTCACTCTCCCCCCTCCCGCCTCGCATGTATTATCTCCCCGTCTCACTCCCCCTCCCCCCCTCACCGCCTGCATGTATTTATCTCCGTCTCACTCACTTTCCCCCCTCCCGCCTCGCATGTACTTTTCTCCCCGCGTCTCAACTCATCCCCCCCCTCCCTCTCACATGTATTTATCTCCCCTCCGTCTCACTCACTTTCCCCCTCTCCCACCTCGCATGTATTTACTCGTCCTGTGTCTTACTCCCATCTCACTTGCCCTACCTTACTCAATTACCACACTGCTCACACAATCCCCCACAAATACATACCAAAACTCCGCAATACATAATAAAAATACCTGCCGCCCCCAATACATATTAAAAAGACCCTCGCCGCCCCAATACATTTTAAAGACCCCACCCCCCCCATACATATTTTAAAAAATTGGGCCGCACAGGTAAATCACATCGTCATCCCCATATACCACCCGCAGCATCTCCCATCTCTCTCTCTCCGCCCACATCTCACCATCTTCTCCCCCACTTGTATCTCCCATCTCTTCGCCCCCCCACGCTCTGCATCTCCATGTGTCCCCTCCCCTTCATCTCCATGTTCCTCTCAGCTCCTGTCCCCCCCGCATCTCCAATTGTCCCCCGCCCCTGGCATCTCCCATGTGTCCCCCCCCTGCATCGCCCTGTGTCTCCCCCTATGCTATCCCATGTGTCCCTCCACCCCCTGCATGTCCCATGTGTCTCCCTGCACCCTTACTCCTCCCTCCTTCATCTCCCACCTTCTGTCTTGTCTTCCCCCCTCTAGGCTACCTCCTTTCCTCTACTTGTGTACTACACCTTTGGCATGTCCCCATGTCTACCCATGCTGTACCTCCCCTCCCCCTGCCATTCCCCCATATGCCTACACTAAGGCGTGCTGGGGTTCGGCGGAGGGTGGCTGGCTGAGGCGGGTTCAGGTAGAAGGCAGGCAAGCTTCTGGCACGCGCTCACTAAACAGTAGGCACGGAGGTGGGCCACACTGCTTAGCGGGGATGGCGGGTGCCGTTCCGGAGGGAGGGACAGCAGGGACTGGGGTGAGTGCCGGGACCAAGAGGAGAGCCAGGACCCGGGGGGGGGGGGGGGGGAGAGGGCCGGTAGTGCTGTACCGGAAGGAGGACCGAGGGGGAGGGGCCGGAGGGCGGGGACAAGGTGGGAGTGACGGGGGACCGAAGGGAGAAACCGTGACCGAGGGCCAGAGTGCTGGGGGGAGGGAGAGCCGGGGAAGGGCCGAAGGGGCTGGAGTGCCGGGGGGGGGGAAGGGAGAGCCGGGGAGAGCGGGCAGACAGACGGTCGCCCCGGCGACTGCTTTTTTTGGCAAAGTCCTGCCCCCGCATCCTCTTACCTTAAGCCAATCCCCTGCGGCCCGGTATTCAAAGCCCCGCCCCTGCATCCTCCATCCAATCCCCTGCTGCCCGGCGGCATTCTAAGTCCCGCCCCCGGCATTCTCCTTCATTCAGTCCCCCCGGCAGCATTCACACACACATTGTACATACAAAATACTTACCGCCGCCGTATTCTCCTCACTGCCGCTGCCCCGCAATACTGGGACCAGGGACAAAAACCGGGACACCTTAAAACCGGGACAGGACACAAAAAAACCGGACTGTCCCGGTAAAACCGGTACGAATGGTCACCCTAACCAAGAACTACAATTCCCAGCAGCCTCTGGGGACTGCACTTTCACCCTTGTCACAGGAAGCATTGAAGCCAATAGAGCTGGCAGGTTCTCATGCTGCAGAGTTGCAACAATGTTGTGTGCAGACAGGATTTTTGTCAGTCAGAGCCAGGAGCAGCCAAGGGAAGGAGGTAGGGTACAGGAGTAACCCGCCATCGGCGTGCTCCCCACTCACCTGCAGCTCCGCCGGGTCCTCCCGCGGCACGCAGGCAGCCTCCCTCCAGAACGCCGATTGCAGCTCCACGTGGGCGCGCGCGCGCACGCCGATGCTCTTCTTCTACTGTTGGGCCGGCGGGTATGCCCGGTCACACGCCCGCAAGCGCAGCTACATGGAGGCGCGGCCACACGGAGCCGCACCAACCCCATAAAGGCACAGCACCTCAAACTATTGCTGCAATCAAATGCAGTCTTACTACTGGGCTTTATGGCTCCTCCCCTGGGACTCATGCTGGACCTATCCCTGCCGTAGCCTGGCCCTTCGACACACAGCCCCACCTTGCTGCGCTGCTATTGGACCCTCTCTCCTATATATACCCTACAGTGTCACTGACTCGTTGGCTGAGCATAGAACCAGTTGTTCTCATCACTCTCTTTCTCCCTAGTACTGTCTTGTCCTGTCTTGTTTTGCAGTCTTCCTCGTATACCGATCTGGCTTCCGCTACGACTACCCGCACCTCTGGCATCCCGAACTCGGCATACGGCAACACGACTCTCCGCACCTCTGGCATCCCGAACCCGGCAAACGGTAAACGATTACGTCCTTCTCTCTAACCCCGGACTTGGCAAACAGCACCCTCTACCATCCGTACCTCTCCTGCCCCGATCCGGACTCCCAGACCACTCTACTCTCAAGACGTGCCCTCGTGGCTGTGGGTGGCGTTATATCCTATCCCACCTCAGCACCGCGGTCCCGTCTCGTTTGTGGTGAGCACGTCCTGACAAGGAGTCAGTGACTCCCTGTACTAGGCCAGCAACCCCCAAGGCCCGAGAATTTCCTGACTCACCCAGTAGAGTGAGTGTTGCCAGGGACAGCTCTCAGGTTAGGGACCCTGTCACTTGCATAAGTTGGAGCAGCGGAGCAGAAGGGGAAGGAAGGGTGCAGGGAGCGAGTGAAGCTCCTGCATCGTGTAAGGTCCCCCTCTCCCAGGTAGGCCCCATCTCCCCACCAGGTTAGTGGGTAGTTGATAAGGGACGGCCCCAGTTAGGGACTCTGCCCTTAGTGGGAGTGCTGTCTTGTCAGAGTCACGGCTGTCAGTGCTGTGAGGTCTGACAGGCAGGCACAGTGTTGTGCAGCATGTTTGCTGTACGTACCAAGTAGGTGGCAGTGCGTTACTGCAAGTACTAGGTACTAAGTAGTTAGAGTTAGAACCGGGAAGAGCTAGGGGGACGGGATAGGCCAGTTAACCCCTTAGGTCCCAGGTAGGTCCTCACTCCCCAGCTTGTGGTGCTACAGGGACAGGCCATAGGTTAAGGACTGTGTCATGTAGTGCCAGTGATAGATAGGGACACAGCAGACGCTGCGCTTCCTGAAAGGAGACTTGGGCTCAAGTCTGTGCCCAGAGAGAGAGAGACTATCTTCAGGGTGGGATCGCCCCTGGCGGACCCCAAGCAAGGATTCACCAGACCGGATCAGACGGGATCCCAGAACGACAGATCCTTTGTGAAGTTCCTTGCAGGCCCGAGTGCAGGAGCACTCAGCAGATACTCTATAAGTGCACCCAACAGATCATAACATTCTCTCTCACATCACATAGTGGCAGCGCTGAACACGGGACAAAGGGGTTGTTGGGCTGTGGGCACCATGTGGGGATGTTATACCGTGGTGATGTTATAAAGTATGATGTTATAGTATTCTTTGTTCATTCAATAAACCTGTTATACATAATACTGGTGTATGTGGTTTCTGGGTGGGTTCCTATGTTAGGGTCATTCTACATTCCCATAGAATCCTACATAGGTGGAGGCGCTGAAACCAAGAAACGTTCCAGAGGATTCACCCCAGGCTCTCACTAGCGGAGGCTCAGCCCTCCTGTGAGCCTGCAGGTATATGCACCACACCTGGTAACACCGTATGTTCTCCGCACCCACACTATAATCTGTGATTAGGGGGGGGGGAGGGGAATACCCGTTACAAATATAATGTTTATTTCGATTTGTATCTTATCATATGTCTTTCTTAATCCTATTTTAATACATGTACACTCCAGCAGAATCATATTCTGCAACATATTTACCGGCATTTAAGGTACATATTTGTATAGTATATATATATATATATATATATATCTATATATATATATATATATATATTGTTTTATCTATTAGTATCTTATACCTTATGGAGTTAGATCTCGTTGCTGCACTCCTCTGCAGTTCTATGTATGTTTTGTTTATGTCTAGTAGCTATGGCTACCATTTTTTTTTACTACCATTACTCACTTTATGGCAACTTGTACACTTTATGACCCTTTTGCTGCATTTTGCAGCATGGGTCTCAATGGAGGGTTTTGGCGCCATTTTGCATATAGTATGCCGTGCCCATATAGGGTATATAAGATATGCACAGTCACTTACACTTTATCTTGACAAAGGTTAGTAAGCGGACCAAAACATTGATGCTTGTGCAATACATGTTATAATCTTTGGAAGACCAGTGGAGTGCCTCTTTTCCTTTTTTTGAACCACCTATCTATAAACACAAACATTGTTGAGGTGTCCCAGAAAGGGCATGTAACATAGAAAACATCACTACAGTATTCATAATTAAGCCAAAACAAAAATGTTCTTTGAGAAAAAGGGGGAACTGTGTCTTTCGCTCAAAAAATCTTCCATTACCATTGATGAGAAACAATCCAGGACACTGCAAAATATATCCAAGGTAAGTGTATAGACGCTTGATCAGATAACATAAAGGGTTGAGACTGGGTAGCGGTGAGAAGAGAACACATTGGACAAAGACACAGATCACATGCTATGGGAGTGAGAGTGATGGTACATGAAGGAGGCAATGGCATACCCATTGAAAAGTAAGTAAAGTAAGGACTACAGCCACAGTGAACCCAGATAAAGATCTGCAAAGGGATAGAGAATTAATCTATGAGTGAAGTGGTAGCAAATGGGTGGGCAATGGTAACAAATTGGTAGCACCCTCTGGGGGACAGCAGACTCCTAAAGTTTTCTCCCTGAGGTAACCCAGATGACCACACCCCACATGGCACCAGCCCTCTGACTGATGTCATGTGTGAGGGATATAAATCCTATTGTGACATTGAGGCTCAATTGAAATTAAAGCAGCCATCAAACGACTGGAAAAAATGCCCTAAAAGAAAGCAACTAAGGCCCAATTCTTTATTGATACAATTTTGGATCATGCTACCCAACTTCCTAATCCAATTTGCTTCTTTCTGTAGCAGTAACCTGACATGTTACCTACCCTTCGAGTTTTAATGAATGTCAATAAACTGAAATCTGAGTTAGCTTACATTGTGCCCTGTGTGTGTTAAGTGGTGTGCCACCGGTGCCTCCATGTCCTTCCTATGGATTTCAGCTTTATACTGTCAAATCCAGTCTTTGACATGCTGAGTGGTCTCTCCCACATACCCCAGTCATATGGGCACTTTATGAGATACTCTACGAATTTTGAGTCAAGTGTAGTGTTGCCTAATCACAAACTACTTTCCCTTAGAGGGATGCGTAAAGTGATTGCCTTCTTTGACATTGCCACATTGAGAGCAGCTGCAACATCTATACATACCCATTTTAGGCCTACTCAAATAGGATTGTTGAGTAAATTTACCTCATAGATCTGCTCTCACAAAGGTATCCCTGAAATTTCTATCTCTTTTGTAAGAAAAGAGGGGACGAGAATCAAGGGCACCACCCAATGACTTGTCCTTTGAAAAGAGAAAACAATGTCTGTTTATAATATTCGTGATCTTACTACTCATTGTACTAAATGTTGTAATAAAAAGGGACAGAAAAGTCTCTTAGTCTGTATGTTTTTGTCAAGATAAAGGAGGGTAGTTCTCGATATGAGTTCCACCTTACTGCACTGGGCTACTGGTAAAGATTGAGCGTAATCTCTCTCAGTCAATCATTTCTTCATCATATCCATTTCAACGGTCACCCAGTCAGACTAACTGATGACACTTTTTGCCTGAAGGAACTGACAAAGATAAACCTGGTGGACGATGGCTCTCAAAATGTAAGAGATTGTCCCTGTTGGTTTCTTTGCTAAACAGAGCAGGTTCCAACCTTCTATCCTGAAATTTGATTGTTGTGTCCAAGAAATTAAACTTGGTATCGCTAAAAACCATACTAAACCCAATTGTCACATGGGTACTATCAAGTAACCTGTAGGGAGACTGAGTTACCTGCCCATAGGATAAAATTCATTGTATCGTGCCCATATATGCCAATCAATATTCCATATATCCTGGTAGGTGTTTATATACATAGCTCAAGAAAATATTGGCATATGTAGCATTGACATTGGAACTGATAGCAATACAGTGAATGAAGAATTGATCCTCAAACAGAAAATAATTGTCTCTTAGAATGATACTAAGTAAATACAAGATGACTAGATGCTCCAACTGTGTAAACAGTTCATGGTCGTTTAGAGATTGTTTAACAGCCTCATTGCCATCTGTATGAGGAGTCAACATATAGATACTGTTCACATCGACGGTAGCTAGTAGTACATTGTCACCTAAATTGGGTAAAGATTCAATCCTGCATAAAAAATCCAAAGTATCCTGTATATAGGATGTCCTCCAACCACAAATGGTCTTAATACCTAGTAACTTGTCATTGAGGACCGTCACTGACTGGAAGATGGAGTCCAAACCTCTCACAATAGGATGGCCTGGAGGATGTGTAAGAGTTCTGTGAATTTTGGGAAGGGTCTGTGAGGATCGGGTGCAGGCTCCTACCCCTTCAAGCTCCAGTCACGATTGGCTTCAGCTTCTCTCCTGCCTGTGGAGCAATCCTGCATCTGATTAGTTGACCCTAATATTTAGGCTCAGCCTCTTCCATCAGGAAGTTGGCTGAGCATAAACTTCTTGTGACGTTGTGCTGGTCGCAAGCACTCTGCCTTTCTTTTTTCTGGTTTTGACTCCGCTGACTTCTCCTACCCTCGACCTGGCTACTGACCCCTACACTCCATACCTCTCCATTCCTCAATCACGGCTAAGTGACACATACAACCTGCACTTCTCCAATCCTGACACGGCTACCCATGACTACGATACCCGCAATCTGGACATGGCTTCACGGCTCCAGGTCGATGTATCCTATCCCCACCTTGGCCTCATGGTACCATCCTATTTGCGGTGAGCACTCATTACAGGGTGTAAATCACAGGGATTACCAGTTCTTTTTTAAGTAAAAAAAACACTGTTTTTTAAAATCACACAACCTTCCACAGTCTCCCTCACTACTCTATCTATTTTATTTGCTATTTCTGTGGTTGAATTAATGGATTGTGGCCCATAGTTTCAGTAGAAAGATCAGAAAGTTGATTTAAAATTTATTTTCTATAGTCCTCACTATTCATGACGACATTGGCACCACATTTATCGCCTGGGTTGATCATTAGATATTTGTTTTGTTCAATCTCCCATATACGATTTCTCTCTGTCTTGGGGAGATTAATCTTCTTATTAGGGTAGTCAAGGCAGCTGGGACTTGGTTAATTAACCCAGACTTTTCTCAAACTGAGATTAACCAGGTCACTGCTGAAAACTCCAGAGCTAAACATAAGACAATCTAATGAGCCAGATGAGCAGACTAATTAAGTCAGCCTGTTCTTAGACTGAGATTTAACTTACTCAGTGCTGGGCTCAACCTTTAGACATTGGTCTCCCATGCGTAACAATCAGACAGGGAGTCCACCCAGTCACATGCAGACTCACGCCCTTTCTTCTGTTGCTCGACTGCTAAAACTCTGACACAGGCCCTCATTCTCTCCGTTCTCGATTACCGTAATCGCCTACAATTTATCCTAAATGCTGCTGCCAGAATCACTCTACTCTTTCCTAACTCTCCTGGCTTCCTATCAAATCCCACATCTTGCACTCAATTCTCCTTCTCACTTTTAAAGCTTTACACTCTTCTGCTCCTACTTCCATCTCAGCCCTAATTTCTCGCTATGTACCATCCCAACTCTTGCGTTCTGCTCAAGGATGTCTTCTCTCTACCCCCTTAGTATTTAAAGCCCTCTCCTGCCTTAAACTTTTCTCACTGACTGCTCTGCATCTCTGGAAATCCCTTCCACTCAATACCCAACTAGCACCCTCTCTATCCACCTTTAAGACCAACCTTAAGACACACTTGTTTAAAGAAGCACATGAGTGGCACCGTGGATAATACTAGACACATGATACATAAAGCTTGTCCCCTGCAGATGCACTTACCAGAACACCTTCCTACTATCTCTGTACATTCTTCCTACCTACCAATTAGATTGTAAGCTCCTCAAAGCAGGGACTCCTCTTCCTAAATGTTACTTTTATGTCTGTAGCACTTATTCCCATGACCTGTTATTTGTATTATTTGTTATTTATACGATTGTCATGTGCATTACTGCTGTGAAGCGCTATGTACATTAATGGCGCTATTTAAATAAAGACATACATACATACAATTACAATTTCTCAATCTGACTATATTGTTCCTATGTACTATCCACAGTAATTGTTATGCCTATATAATTAAAATTATTATTTTTTTAATGACTCTCAAACTCTAATTTGGGTTCTATTGTAGTGCCATAAAATTATCTTTTCTTTATTCGAGTACGAGCTTGTTGAAATCCAAATTCAATGCACAGCTTTCCTTTCTAATCGTAAAAAAATGTCATATGCATGTTAAATATTCCAGCGCAGCCCGGCTCTTAAATTTCTCTGCTTTATCACACAGGTCTATCATGGGACAAAAAAAGGTATTTCTTAATGAATTGAAGTTAAATTGAAAAGGTACGTTTTGTCTGTTCTTCTGTTTGCATTAGAGTGAGTAAACATGATTCCAGCGCTAATTTCGAAAACTTGCAAGTGTCCTGATTATACTGTATGTGTTCACAGTCTTTGACTGAATTTCCAGTTCTGGACGATTGACCCATAAGATTTTCAGTGTATTGCAGTCCCCTCTAACAATAACGCTATTCATATTTATAGTGTGTTATATTTCATTAGCTTCACCTGATTAATTTGAGGCATTCACTTATTTCTATACCTATGCTGCTTAATGGGCATACCCAGTCGAGGGCTGTGTATGTTTGAAAGAATAAAACCATCCCTATGCTGTAATTGTCACTTTTACTATGACCCACAGAAAGTGTTTTTTTTTTTTCTTAAAGCAACAATCTTATTAATAATTAGGATTTCGAGAAAAGCACCTAGTTCAAAGTCAAAATGCTCTCAAGTAACCAGTTTGTGATATTTAATTTAAATATAGCCTTTAGTATATACGGGTATTATATATTTCAAATAATATTATATGAGTAGAAGAAAATAAGAAAAGGCAGAGCCGTTGAATCTTATTAAAAGTAAAGCGTTGTGAATGTCGGTGAATGGGAAATAATTGGTATAAATGGTAAAAAATTAGCTTGGTAGTTATTGCCAATTGTTACTCAGTATAATTGTTCACTTAGTTGCAATCCAATTATTTATGCAATTAACTTCACACTGTATGTTCAACGTTTCTAGACTATATTAATATATTGCCAGTGATTGTCCAATTGTATTACTCTGTATACTTTGTAACCACTGAGTTAGTGCTGAATTATTTGAAACCAAAAACACTACTTAGTTGGTTTAAATAAAATTACTGCAGGTGCACTACTGTATGTAACCATGTGGTAAATCTGTAGTATGCTGTCTACTGACTTTATTATAATTGCTGTACTTTAATAAATTAACTATGTCAGGGTTGTTGGTCTAAAGGACCCGAGCGCAGTCCTGCCAAAAGACATAGGCACTGGGTGCCTTGGAAAAATTAGATCCCACAAGGTACTGTACTCACGAAACACAGCGTGCTCAGAAGGACAGTGCCGCCCACGCACAGATGCCACCAAACTGGAGCTTGCACTGCAGTATCACGGGACGCTCAGCATCATCCAATTATCCACAATTCACTGGCTCACCCACAGCCCACCTGCCCGACATATGTTTCTTGCCAGCGAAGACCTTTTTCAAGAGCTATTAGCTGTCCTATACACATAGTAGGTTATTTAAAGCATTTTGGTTTTCATGGCAACCTAATGGAGTTTAATCGATTAACTATTTCTTGTGAATTGCTAACATTGACAAGAAAGCATTCATTGGTTATTTGTCTACTCCTAAATCCTTCTCCAACAAGGATTCTCCTAATTTATCCCCATTTTATTTGTAAGTCGCCTATTTATTCTTGTTTCCCAAATGCATAACCTTACATTTATCTGTATTAAACCTCATCTGAAAGATACCTGCCCAAGTTTCCAGTCTCTCCAAATCCTTCTGGAGAGAAATTGTAACCTGCTCCAATTCTATTACCTCACACAATTTAGTATCATCAGCAAAGATGGGGACTTTGCTCTCTATGCCAACATCATGGTCTTTAATAAGCAACTTAAATAGCAGGGGTCCCAGTACTGGAATAGGACATTTGGTCGCAGCCATTTTGCCAAAACCAAATCACCACCGGCGTTCATCTGCATGTGGCCCCTCCTCTGCTGCCAATCTGCAGCTGGAATCCAAGCCGCCGGACACTTTTAAAGTAAGTTTTATTACTGGCAGAAAGGGGGGTGATAGACAGCACTCTGACCGGGAAACTAAGCAGGTTTGCAGGGTGCATGGAACAGGAGGGGACCCTTATTCCCCTCACAAGTACTAACAAACAAAAATAGTACCAGCACTCTCTGTCTCTTAGCTAATGATACTGAAAAAAACCAATGGAGTGAATATGAATAATTTTAATAAACTGAAATTGTAACAACAGTAGCCAATGTGTCAATGAAAAAATCAATATCACCATGGGAAAAGTCAATATGTAGGGGGTAAAGGGGAAAGAAGGAGAAGGGGAAAAAAACACATGAAACAAAAAGAAAAAACCACACAATGGAAAAAGGAAAGCAAACTAGGGGGGCGACGTTTCGAGGGGTGATCTCTTCATCTGGCCCATTCCCCCTGGTCCCAAAGGGTCCCAGAGGTACTTCCCTAAGCCTTCCCTCCCCTCTGTCAAAAATCTCACACTCACTAAGCACACAATATATGTCATGAATCGTAGAGCGGACCGAGTGAAAAGGTAAACAACAGATATCAATCAATAAAAAAAAAGATCATGAATTATGCAAAAGCAAAGTGTATATGCAGATATCCGTTGTCAAACAGTAAATGAATTAAAGCAAACCCTCTGTCCTCTGCTCCTCGTGCCCTGTGGAGTGGTTGGGACTGCTCTTGCTGAATTCACTGCTATAAATAGTAAGTGGAATAGCCATCCTCATGTTCCTGTGGGTGACGTCACTACCAGGGTCCTTATCCGTGTGATGTCGACGTGGCATGTCCAAAGCGCGCCTGCGCCGACTCCTCTCCTTCCCGGCTCGTGAGGAGTATTGCTGCACATGCGTTGGATCCCGTTTAGACTGTCCTGCATGAGGTAGTGTATAGCAGCGTCTCTGGAGCCTGCGAAGACGTGATCCTGTTGCTGGTCGCACACTGCGCATGTGCGGGCTCCCGATACCACAATACATGCTTGTGACACTTTTATGCAGACTGTCAGAATGCAATAATCGTATTCAAGTTGGTGGTACCTAAAGTACTGCATAGACACACTGGATGCTCCTGTAGAGACTGCCAAACTCAAGAGAGAAGACACATGTAAATATCAAAGCAGTTACAGGCAACCAGGTTATATACCTAGGTTGCTACAAATGAACAGACATCCCCCTACTATAAAAAGGCTAAATACCAGGGATAAAAATAAGGCTAAAAAACGACACCTATACCCAAATACCACAGACGAGTCCCCACACCTCCAAGGTGTGGTGATATGCAGGAATCCCCAGCTCACCCACTGACAAGGGTCTGGTTAGAGGTAGGTAGAGACTCATAAGATGACAGGATGGATCACATATATACCATTGACCCTAACAGCACCTGCCCCATACTACAAGAACTATGAGCAACGCTAGCATATCGACTATTGGTGCAGGTCTGGTAGGGAGGGTGTTGCAGAGTACATGCAACTAAACACACGGGTTCTTTGAATAAGGCTTATTTATTTTAGCCTTAAAACATACAGCACACCAAAAACAAATAACTTCTCATCAGCAAACAAAAGAAAAAAAACTTTTTTTTAGCAGGCAGAGCAAAATAGTTTATCTTTAGCAGACAGAGCAAAAATAAGGTTCTCTTTAGTAGACAGAGCAAAAAAAGGCAGCTACTCTTTTGCATGCAGGAGCCAGACAGTTCATAAACCATGTACTTTGCAAACAGACCTTGTATCAGTAATCTCTTCAGTAACGCACTCCTGTCTCCTGACCAGCTAGCTGCATGTGCGCACATCCTGGGGTTTTTAACACACCTTGATTAGGCAGCTGGGATTCAACTAATTGCCATGAGCTTCCCAGCTGAAGTTAACCTCATCACTGCTGCACTGCAGACTAAACATATGTCTGCCGGGCATATAGCTGGTGGCTTTAATTCACCCTGTCACAGAGGGTATACAGCGGGACCTGCATGGGTTAATAGGAGGGACAAACGGCACCTCATGGGGTGAAGCATATATACAATAAAATAAAAAATAGCAACTCAGGTCAAATTCTTTATTGATGCCTCTGGGGCTAACAGTGTCCATGCGCCTTATCCATTGTGTTTCTTTCTGTAATAAGCACCTCTGAAGGTCTCCACCATGCCTCTTTCTCCCCACACTATCTATGACCTGATACCTCAATTGGCTCACATTGTGCCCAGCTTGTGTGAAGTGATGGGCTACCGGTGCGTTAGGGTCACCCCTGCGGATGGCCGCTTTATGCTGTCGAATCTGGTCCTTCACCTGTTGTGTGGTCTCCGCAATATAACCGAGACCACAAGGGCATTTAATGAGGTATACTACGTTTTTGGACATACATGTATAAAAGTTCTTGATATTATATATCTGTCCGGTGCGGGGATGTCAAAACGTGGGACCTTCCTGTAAACTGTTACATTGACTACAGTTTAGACACCTGTAACATCCCAATTTTAGGAGTCCCTTAAAAAATCTGAGCAGGCCCCTTCCCCCCTATGTCAGCCTTAACATGCCTATCCCTTATATTGCGACCCCTTTTATATGAAAATAAGGGGTTGAAGGTGAATATAGGGGATAAAAGGGAATCATTCTGTAATAAGGGCCAATGCCGTAGTACAATATTTTTTATTCTACCCGATTGGGTATTGAATGTAGTAACAAACGGTATGGAGAATTGTTTTTTAGGGGGGCTACCATGTACTGGACCCTGTAGGAGTATTTCTCTGGGAATAGCCTCTGCTTTATCCCGTTGAATTTTAAGTAATGAATTAGGATATCCTCTTTTCCTAAATTTATCCTGCATCCTATCCAGGCTAATCCCAACGTCCTCTGTGGTACTGATGATTCTCTTGCTCCTCAAAAATTGGCGAAAGGGAAGCCCTCGTACGGTACCAGGGGGGTGAAAGCTACTATAATGCATTAGATTATTTCGGTCTGTAGGTTTTGTGAATAGATTTGATTCCAATTTATTATTCACTACGGAAATGGTTGTATCTAGAAAATCATCAGAGATCTCACTGAACTGACAAGTGAACCCGATAGTGGCCCTAGCTATGCTGATGTCTGAGACAAATGTCAACAAGGATCCAGCATACCCCAACCAAATGAGAAACACATCGTCGATGTAACGCACCCACATATGCCCATGGATGATGAATTCAGGATGAGGGTATACATATTCCTCCTCAAACCCAGCCATAAAAATATTAGCATATGTGGGTGCGACGTTAGACCCCATGGCCGTATCTTGTGCCTGGATATAGAAGGTATCCTCAAAGAGAAAGTAATTCTCCTTGAGGATAATCTGTAGAAGATCCAGTATGAACATATGTTCCTTCGGTGTGTATAGACCTCCTGTAGTTAAGGTCTCCTTAACGGCTGCGATCCCATCAAGATGAGGAATAGAGGTATATAAGCTAATGACGTCAAGGGTAGCCAGCAATACCTTGGTGGTAAATGGTGGAATAGAAGATATTTTATCCAGAAAATGTGTGGTATCCTGAATAAAAGATTTGGAACTGTCTACAAGGTCTCAGCAATTTATCTAAAAAGATCGCACAGGGCTGAAAAATTGAGTCTGTGCCTGCCACTATTGGTCTACCCGGGGGGGGATATAAGACTCTTTTGTATTTTAGGTAGCATATAGAAGACCGGTGTGACGGGATCTTTCTTGAAAAGAAAGTTCTTCTGTTTTTTGGTAATGACACAGCTTTCATGAGCCATGTCCACTACCTCAGATATCCTCCTGGTAATCTAAAAAATAGGGTTGTGATCAATTACCCTATAGTTATTGGCATCCTCTAATTGTCTTAATATTTCCTGCCAATAGTCGGAACGATCTATTATCACAATCGCCCCACCTTTATCTGCTGGTTTTATTATAATGTCACGGTCTGGCTCAATCTCCTTAATCAAATCCTTCTACTTTCTGGAGAAATTGTTATTTTTAAGGCGTGGTATGCTCCATTTGAGTGCCTCAATATCCCTCTGTACTAGCGAGATATATGTTTCTATTGTATGGTTACTGGGAGGAGGGTTAAATTTGCCCTTGTTCTTGCACTCTTCCGTGAGAATATGAAACGGTGAGTCAACCATAACATCATTGTCTGTGGCTAGTGATGTGCTTGAGTGCTTTAGAAAGAACCCCTTAAGGCGTAGATTCCTAAAGAAGCGGGCCAAATCCACATCAAGTTCTAAGATATCCAGGGGGTTGGTGGGTACAAATGAGAGGCCCTTGTCTAATACTTCCAATTATTCTTTGGTAAAGGTCTTACCAGAGATATTCACTACCAGTGGCTCTGCGACCGTGTCTGCATCCCTCTCCTTAATGTCCTGTGTGCCTCGGTGCTTCCTCCCTGCCCTCCGCGGCCTCCGTGTCGACCCCGCAGAGGTCTTTGTTCTAAAAATTGAGGGACCCCGGTCGACGAGTCACTTCCTGTTGAGTCCATGTAATCGGGTAAGCAGAATGTCATCTATAAACCTAATCCATAGTTCTATTTGGTCCATATAATTAGTGATGCTGCTTTCAAATATAACTTTGTTCTCCCATTATACTAAATATAGATTAGCATAGGTCGAGGTGCATGATGTCCCCCATGCTGTTCCTTGTTTCTGGTGGTAATATTTGTTGTTAAATTAGAAATAATTATGTTTTAAAACATAATAAAGGACTTCAATAACGAAGACATTGTGTTTATTGAAGCTCCTGCTCCTAGTCACAGGTTTTGAAACCATTCTTATGCATAATGTTCGTGACAATGATTTAACATTTTAACTCACCAGAAGTGTACAGTATCTGTGTTGAGGGTAATACTGTTAAGGCTTTTCAACGTGTCTGTGGATTCCTTCCCATAGGAGTTTAGAGTGGTGACAAATTGCCTCATTACTTTGTCAAGGTAGATACTTGATTGCTCAGTTCGGCTTCCATTGCCTAATGTGTTTTTATTTTTTAGATTAGTAAATGGACCCCATTTTCATGACTCTGGGTCTCTTTTGATTTCCTCAAAGAGGGAAGCTAGATCATTTATACAGCTCTGATCCCTGATATCAGAGCCATCAGGTCTGGTATTCCGTTTGTCTTTTCTCGTATAAAATATATCTTTGGGTGAATTTATTAAGATTCTAAATACCAATGATCTTAAATCTAAAGCTAACCCATGAGTCAAGCAGTGATTGAATAACCTTCCTAGAATTAATAATAACAATAGATCCTGATGGCACGCCCCTGGATGTGGGTGGACACTGACATATTTCCCAGGATTCTCAACTGCCTATAAAAGGCGCCAGATCCAAGCCTTCTGTGCTTCGCAGCTTACTTTATGAGTAAGAAGTAGGCTGCGTTTCTCCTATCTCCTGTGTTGTAGGGTTGTTCTTTTCCTGCTTCCTGGTTCAGTTACTCTGTAATCCTGATCCCTTGTTCTGACTCTGGCTAGTATTTTGTTTACTCTGCTATCCTGATACTTGTGTCTGCATCCCAAAGGAAGCAGAACCTTTACCCCCTCATCGGGAATAGGATTGTTCCATTGACCTGCTGCTACTATTCCCTTCATCTGGATATATCCTCTTTCCTGTCCGGAGACCAAGGTGTTACGCCAGTATATTAAATAAACCTTAAAAGGGGCTGCATTACCCCATCTAAGTAATTTGCTGGAGCCCCTCTGTTTTTATCCCTAAAAAAGAAGGAACCTTGAGAATTCGCATAGATTATCGGGTTTGGAACGAGGTCACAATAATTCCTGACATATTAGAACAAGTAAGAAATGCAATGGTCTTTATGAAATTGAATCTCCATATGGCTTGTCATTTGGTATCTATATTGGGTGGTGACCAGTGAAAGACAGCTTTCCAAACACAATTTTGGCCACTTCGAATATAGGGTGATGCTCTTTGGTCTGTGTAATGCAACTGCCAATTTCCAGCATTTCGTTTACTGTATGATCTATTTCAGCACATTTTAGACCATTTCCCTGGTGTATATATAGATGACATACTGTACTCATCTTCACAAGTTACCTTCAGCAAACACGAATGCCAGGTCAAGGAGCTATTGGATCATCTTCAACAATATCAATTGTACGCCAAGTTACAAAAATGTATTTTTGATCAGTCACAAATCAATTTTCTTGGGTATGTGATCTTGGCCTCCAGAATAGGTATGGATGAACCAAAGATCCAGGCTATATGGGAATTGCAATCCCCCACTGATGTGAAATCTCTGCAAAGGTTTTTGGAATTTGCCAATTTTTATCGCTGCTTTATTCAAGACTTCTCTCTTTGGAAACATGTTTCCTTTTCTTAGGGAATGTGACAGGGTAGAGTCCCTGTATAGGTTCAAAACCTATGTTTAAGCTTCTGAACACAGCAGTGAGCGGGTTAAAGTCTCAGCATGAGAGCAGGTTGAGTTAATTTGCCTGTTCGCAGCTGGCTCCTTAGGGGGGTATAAAAAACTAACTCCCCTCTTAGTCTGGGTTCCTGGGTAGTCAGAACACACACTCCCTGAGCTCTGAGGAGGAGAGGAGGAAACACTGGAAGAAGATCAGTTTTCATATGGGTCTTAGTGTCCAGCACTCTCACAGAGAGTACACTCAAACCCCCCCTTTTTCCAACAAGACTGCTTACCCTATGGAGAGCAGAGCCCCAGTGGGATCAAAGACTGAGCCCTGCTGAAAAGTGCAGAGCCCTGTTCGGGACTGTTTGAATGGACTGTTTTAATCTGCTGAATGTAAGATCTATTATGTTTATTATCATATGCTGAATGAAAGCCCTTTTGTTGTCCAAGTTTGGAGGCTGAATAAAAACCTATAGTATGTTCAGATGACCCATGTGCCTTTGCAGCCTTACTTTAACATGGAACCAAAGTCAAGACAGCCTTTCTGGACTTAAAGAGAAAATGTACTAATGCACTTGTATTGATGCATCCCAATCCTCACCAACCCTAAGGTATACTGTTGAGGCAGTCGCCTCGGATTCAGCCATTGGAACAATTTTACACCAATGATTTCCTATGGATTCCTTCATCCATCCAGTCACCTTTCTGTCTTAAAAAATTATACCATTATGGCGAAAGAACTGCTAGCTACCCGAGCAGCATTCCTAGAATAAAGACACTTATTGGAGGGTGCTAAACATGAGACTGAACTATGAACAGATGAATAAAACATAACACATTCATGAACAGCCCGTTGAACCAACCAGCGTTTAGCCGTTGGGCCTTATACTTTACCGTCTCCGTTTTAACATAACTTAGAAATCAGGAAAAAGTAATGGTAAAGCAGATGCTATCTCAAGTAAAGATCATCCTCTGTTTTAATGACCTGCTGCATAGATAATACATCCCATATTCCATACTTTTTAACTTAACCCTGGTCATGCTAACCCATATCCCCACAAAGTTTTGACACCCCCGGCCTTCTGAGGAATCATCATAGGAATGAGCTACTTAAGTTCATGCTCCTTGTCTAATTCATAAATTCCATTTTCAGTATCCATGGAAAGAAGCAAGCATCCTCTCCTTGGAGGGGTGCTAAATGTAAAGACTCATGGGTGGCATTTGTGCGCTTCATATGGACTCCACGGGCAGGAACCACTGTTGCTTGCAGTTTTGGGGGTCTGCTGGGTGGTGCACATCTCTGCAAGCAGAGGAGTCGTGTTGGGCTTTATGAGGCATGCCCCTGTATGTGAGCAGGCACTGACATCTTTCCCAGGCATCCCAACTGCAAATAAAAGGCACCATATCCAAGCATACTGTACTTCACAACTCACTTTCTGTGTAAGTGGTAGGCGGTAATTATCCTGCCTCCTGTGCTGCAGGGCTCCGCTGTTCCTGCTTCCTAGTTCAGTTACTCTGCAGTCCTGATTCCTGGTTATGATTCCGGTTCTCATCCTGACTCCTCTACAATCCTGATCCCTGGTTCTGACTCCAGCTCGCATTCTGATTACTCTGCTATCCTCATCCCTGGTTCTGCATATGACTCTCCCTATAGATATTCTCAGTGGTGCCTGACAAACACATACAATTACTATCAGATGATCACGCAATATCAGAGATATCGTAGTAGTTCCACAGTTATTTCCAACATAAAACACAAGATAACTGGTTGACATCACTTACAGTAGGGTGCTATAGATTCAATGCATGCGAGGCATGTTCATTGACAGGACCATGTAAAACCTTCTATGTGAGTGATAAGGATCAATATGAAATCACTGATTTCATTAACTGTAAAACTACAGGTGTGATTTATCTTATACAATGTCAATGTAATAAGAGATATGTGGGGAAGACCTTCAGACAAATCCATATAAGGGTCAGAGAACACCTCAATTCCATAACGAAAGAGATAGACGCACCCGTAGTGCGCTACATTGATCACTATCACAATGATGACGCTAAATATCGTAAGTTCATTGGAATTGAACATGTGAAAAAGACTATAAGAAATATAGTGCTTCTACAAAAAGAAGCCAAACATATATACCAATTAAAGATACCAAGTCAATCAAGGTTAAATGAAAGCTTTACTTTTATTTAGCTCCTTTATTTAACTTTTGTACAAACCAGCGATAAAAATATATGTAAATAAAACATTTTGTAAATAAAAGTGTAACCCT
Source organism: Ascaphus truei (assembly GCA_036426205.1). NCBI lineage: Eukaryota > Metazoa > Chordata > Amphibia > Anura > Ascaphidae > Ascaphus > Ascaphus truei. Next base: position 232,347,714 of record CM071569.1, read on the forward strand.
TTCCCCTCCCCTTACGGGAAATCTTCATGCTATGTGTATACTGGTGCTGGTTAGCTCACCTGCTGTAGGCCAGGAAGCCTGAGTCTCTGCGGTGGTAGTGGGAATAGCAATGGGACATATAGCTAGTGTGCCAATGGACTCACATCCTGGCCATATGAATGATTTAACCCTGACACTGCCTGCACTTACCAGGACTTATATGTCAGAGCTGGGAAACACATACTGTAGGCAGGGGCACTAGGCTACAAAAGTAATATGAGACATTAATAGGGTGACCAGATTTTGAAAATGAAAAACCGGGACATTTTTTTTTTTTACATAACAGTTTATTTATTGTAGTACACTTATACTTTACTACCATTAGTCCTTGTTACATAGTTGTGTGTGTGTGTGTGTGTGTGTTAACCTCACTAATCGAACAAAAAAAACCCAGATGTGAATGATTCTGAACCCCTTAACCAGTGTCAGGATGCCCCCTCTTCACAATTTCTAAAGCAGCAATCCCACCTGGATCTTACCTGATCCCCAGTCCCTCAAGGTACTACACTGGAGGGGAGGTGTTCCCTACCTGTCTTCCGAGGTCTCCCATGTGAAACTTGAGTTAGATCTGGAAGAAAGAAGGGTAGGTTACTTCGGTGTAGGTATACGGCAGTTAAGATAAGACAGGGAGGGTGAGAGGGACAGAGAGAGAGAGGATGAGAGAGACAGAGAGAGGGTGAGAGAGACAGAGAGAGAGAGAGAGAGAGGGTGAGAGAGACACAGAGAGAGAGAGGGTGAGAGAGACAGAGAGAGAGAGAGGGTGAGAGAGACAGAGAGAGAGGGTGAGAGAGACAGAGAGAGAGGGGGTGAGAGAGACAGAGAGAGAGAGAGAGAGAGAGAGAGAGAGAGGGTGAGAGGCACAGAGAGAGAGAGGGTGAGAGAGACAGAGAGAGAGAGAGAGGGTGAGAAAGACAGAGAGGGTGAGAGAGAGAGACAGAGAGAGAGAGAAGGTAAGAGAGAGGGTGAGAGAGACAGAGAGAGAGAGGGTGAGAGAGACAGAGAGAGAGAGGGTGAGATAGACAGAGAGAGAGAGGGTGAGAGAGACAGGGAGAGAAAGGGTGAGAGAGACAGGGTGAGAGAGACAGGGTGAGAGAGACAGGGTCAGAGAGACAGGGTGAGAGAGACAGGGTGAGAGATAGAGGGTGAGAGAGAGGGTGAGAGAGAGAGGGTGAGAGAGAGACAGACAGAGAGAGGGTGAGAGAGAGGGTGAGAGAGATACAGACAGAGAGAGGGTGAAAGAGAGACAGACAGAGAGAGGGTGAGAGGGCGAGAGAGAGGGGAGACTGAGAGAGGGGGAGACAGACAGAGAGAGGGTGAGAGAGAGACAGACAGAGAGAGGGTGAGAGGGGGAGACGGAGAGAGGGACAGACGGAGAGAGGGAGAGAGGGGGAACACACACCACACCACACACACACACCACACAAACCACACACACACACACAACACAACACACACACACACACACACACAACACACACACACACACACACACAACACACACCACACACACACACAACGTCAAACACACTCACACACACCACTACAGACACACACACACACACTGGTACACACACACAAAAAACAACACCAAACACCATAGTGGGAGTACAGACAGAGGCACCAGCCACGAGCGGTGCCCCGGCCTCCCCTGCCACCAAACCCCCGCGCCCATTCCCTTCGTCACCCCACAAGGGCGGGTGGTGATAGAAGCGCCGGATGCAAATGTAAACGCAATTGAACTTAACTGCCGCTCAATATCCGCCCCTCCTCCCCCGGTGGGCAGCCCGGATGTTTGCGGGGCAGAAATGGGGGGACACCGCGCATGCCTAGCACTGTGCCCTGCCCCCCCAACGGCCACCCACTCTCTCCCGCACCAAGGGGGACCGTAGGGGAAGATACATGCAGTGACTAGGAGGCAACGGATCAAAAACCCACCTCATATAACCCCGGGCGGGTAGAGGGGGGAGGGAAAAACTGCGCAGAGGAGCCAATGAGCAGGCAGAGACCACACCACGTGTGGCCTGCCGTCAGGAAGCGGAAGCCCCGCCCACAGGACACCCTGATCCTACCACAGCCAGGCACACTTGTGTCATGCATCCCCCCGCACTGCCCGACACGCCTTAGTGCGGCTATTAGCCCCACGTGGCCCCCCAGAGGGTTTCCCTGGTCCTCCCCCCCCCCCGCAGCCCCAGGGCCAGTGCTGGCTACGCGTCCTACCCCGACCCCCACGGCACCTGCCTCACCGGGCCTACGCCGCCCCATGCTCCGGACCCACCCCACGGCCCTATCCTTGGGGGCCTCCCCACCTCCAATTGCCCGTGGCCTGCGCCTGAACCCCACGGACTGGTCAATCCGACACGACCGCCGGCCCCTTCATCATCCGGGCCGTGGGGTTAATGCCGGGTGGTTTAGGACTAGGGGATTGGCCAAACAGGTAGGAAAGTGCGCGGGGTAGGGCGGGGGACTTATGTACATACCGGCCGCAATCCAAATCAGCAAAGACCCATTTCCACCGTAACCAAGCCCACCCGTTGGCATTAAAAAAAAAATATTTGACTACCGTGGGTCTGGCTGGCAGTCTCCTCCCTCGCTCTGCGCCGCCGCAGACCGTCGACGCGCCCCGGCGACCAAAAAAAAAAAAGCGGACACATTGAGGAAACAGGACATGTCTCGAAATCCGGGTTCGGTCCCGGCAAAAAGGGGAGCCGGTGTCACCCTAGACATAACAAGACTGACAGATACAATTAGGCTACCAAATATGTTCTTTTCTCTTCATAATGTTATAATGACATATTATATAAAAGTTTCATACGTAAATATTATCTGATTTTAATGTTATGTACCCAGCACAGCACTTTACAAGACAAAAAATACTTTCTGCCAATGATGTCAGCATGAACAAAAAAACAGTATTATTAATGAAATCCCATTAGGTTGCCACGAGACGAACCAAAATGCTTTAAACAGGCGCTATTCTGGGTATGGAGACACTCAAACGCACTGAAAAGTACCTGCGGAACGAAATGTTCGTGGCAGGCTGGCGGGGGCCAGTGATTTGTCGGTACTTGGATGATGCGCACGTACACATGATACTGTAAGTTACAGAGCGGCGCAGCTCCCTCTTGTGGCTTCTGAGCTCTGCATGTCCTGTCTCCACCACTTGTGGTGTGTTGGGGTTAACCATTCGTGTGATCTCATCTCCCCAGGAGCAACCCTGTCTATCTGTCTAGTGGCAAGCACTGCGCTATGTCTTTTAAACCCCCAAAATGATTCCTTGCCGACATAATTTATCGCATATGTCTCAATTGCAAGCCAAGACCAAACAAAACAGATACTACAGATTTACCCACTCGTTACATAGCGCATACGTAGTCATTTTATTTAAACCAACTTGGTAGTGATTTTATGTAAAATAATTGCAGTATTCCTCAGTGGTTCCAAGTATGACAGAGTTGCTACAATTGCGACAATCCACTGTCCAATATATTACTACATTCATCTATTAAAGGTGAACACACACTGTGAGGTTATTGTATCAAAAATAGGATTTGCAAACTACTGAAAATGAAACAACTTAGGACTGAGTAACAATTAGCCATAACTATCCGCAATGTTATCATAGTCTATTCCAATTATTCCCCATTCCTCTTCTCCCTTTCTCCTCACTCCACGATTCACAAACCCTTTACTTTAATAGATTCAAAGGTATTGCCTTTTTTCATTTGTTCTACTAGAAGTGTATATTATTATTTTTAAATTGTAATATAAAGGCTATATTTTTAATAGAACTAATTATCGTCAAAACTGGTTCACGAAGGCATTTGACTTGTTGGAAGTAGGTGCGTTTCTCTCATCACTCCTAATACTGATCTATTGTATTCTGTAATCTACAGTACAGTCCTATACCTACTAATCTGCCACCTTTCGTTTGCTTACAGGGATTTAAAAAGTGACGCAATAAACAATACCAGGTCATCAGTATAGTAGATAGTGTGGATATTAGGATATGAACCCAATAGTATAAGTCCTACAACGCTGGCGCATACATAGATTACAAATTAAGCTTCAAAATAATTATACAAGAATAGGGTCAATATTAGGAATAATGGAACCGCTGGCTGGCGGTAAATTGGAGTAGTAATAGGGACACCACGGTCATAGCATAAGGTTTGGACAAAAGGAGATTTCACCAGCAACAAAGGAAAGAGTTTTAACAGTAAGGGTACAGTAGTTAAAATGTGAAACTCATTACCCATGGGATGTATTACAGATCCAATAGATATCTTAAACAAAGTTGGAGATCTTTTTAGAAAGGAAAGATACCAAATAAGTTAATATGGGAATAAGTTGTATCTAGGGAGAAATCTAATTGCCTTATTAGGAGTCAGGGTAGGAATAATTTTTTCCACTTTTGGGACCCCTCATTGGATAATAATATTTCCCTGGTTTTTTTTGTTTGATTTTCTCTGGATCCAATGCTGTAAATACAAACACAGGTTAAGTATTTGTCAAATTGAACATACTGTAGGTTGAACTTGATGGACATATGTCTTTTTTCAACCTCATCTACTATGTGACTATTTATGGAACAAACACAGAATTTACAATATATATTTATGTTATACCACTGTATTGAAAAGAAAAACCCATTGAAACTAAGTTTAATTACCAGAAATTATGGAATACCAGATGATTGTTTCTTGAGCAGTTTAGTCGCAAACGTGAACGAATTACATCATCGCTATTATTAAGGCATTGAATAACTTATGCTATCTCAGCATTTGACTTGACGGCCTGGGAAGCTAAAGCTTTTAATCAACCCTAGAAATCAATTCTCCTAATCCAGGTGAGTAAATGTTTTCCTCTGTGACTATTATTTAGTTTACAGTTCATGTAACCGGTACATGCAATGTGGGAGGCAAGGGAATTCGTAGGGAAATTTCTAGGATGAAGCGTTGCTAAAATACATTCTGTATTTTACTGGCAAACCTGTTACCTATACAGTAAATCAGGTTTTTCCACAAACTGTTTAAATTTTTTTTATATATAAGTTATGGTGGTGAAAAGGCAACAAGAAACCTCCAAGTATTGCATATAGTAATAGAAAGATCATTTGCGAGCAACATTCACATGTCCTTATTTGTATGTGAACTGTTTCCCTTAATGCATTTTTGCTCTTTGCACTCCCTTGAGAAAGGTCCTGTTCTTTGGACCAAAAGTCGGGTGATTGTGCCATGTTCCTTAATACAGGATTTCTTGAGTGCTGTCTCTTTTGTGTGGTTGTCCTGGATTCGAGGTTGCCTGTAAGGAACTATTTATCTACACATTACCTATGGGACAAGAACCTGTATTTTAATATTAAGTGTGAGGCCATCTGACCATTTGCCTATATATATATATATATAATATCTTATATATATATATAATATATATATATATACACAGCCGGCAATCCAATATAGCATTTAGGTAGGTGCATGTCCCTAATAAGTGATAAACATACATACCATTGCGCATGGGAATCAGCAGACAGCACGCAGGTTTTGTGAAAGACAACATATATGTAGAAAAAATGACACAATCACCAACATTTCGGACCCACAACGGGCCCTTCTTCGAAATAATGCTACTACTATACTATGTGTAATATATATATATATAATATATACAGGTATTATAAAACAGAAAATAGGCGTGTTAGTCCAGTTGGATAGTGCAGAATAAATAGTTCTTCAGTATGAGGTGTAACCTTTTTTATTGGACTACACATTTATGTCATAGGCAAGCTTTCGAGAGTTATCTTCTCTCTTCAGGTCAGCAATACTGATCATCAAAGGATTCAATGGTTTTAAATAGTAAAAGAGAGGGGGAAAAAACCCCCGATATTCATTAAGCATTTCATTCTTCCTTGTAGTTTTTGGGGTTTCCCCAATGTAGCAACCTTGGTCACATCTGTGACTGAACCATATCTTATACTAATTGTAGGAAAGCACTGTATGCCTGTCTGGCTTGTCCTGTGTTCCTAGGGAAATCTCATTGGCCCTTGGCCGCCCCGCCCCCGCACACCTCTCATTGGCCTGAGACGGAGTGACGGGCCAAAGGGGTCTCTCTACCTCTCTCTCGCTCTCTCTCTCTCTCTCTCTCTCTCTCTCTCTCTCTCATCCATCTCTCCTCTCTCAGTCAACTGAGTCACCCACCTAGCTGTCAAGGGGGAAGCCCAACCCTGTCGCCCGCCCCCCAAAATTACATCCAGGCAACGCGGGTATATCAGCTAGTACACTATATTCCTGGATGTGCAGCTGTATGACCTTTAACATTTGAATGTTCTATGGTTGTGACGTGCTGTGGATCTTGGCAAAATGTTTGCAGGTTCTTGTCACTGTCCCCTGGCTTCAAACACTTTAACACCTTGCCTTATCTACAGTAGAATCTGTTTTTTCCCCCCTCTCTTTACACTGTTTTAGCCATTGAATCCTTTGTATATCAGTATTGCTGAATGAAGAGAGAGGATAACTCTCGAAAGTTGTCTATGACATAAATTGTTAGCCAATAAAAAAGGTATCACCTAATACTGAAGAACTCCTCATTTATATATATATATATATATATATATTATTATATAATATATAATTATATATCAAGAAAAAACGTGACTGCAGGCGCTAAGCGGAATAACGACCAAAAGGGTGGTAATAACACACAGAGAAATGTCCACATTATAAACCCACTGATACTGGTATCAAAAATGTAGGGATGATACATACAAATGCAAACAAAACGAACAAAAATTGAACGGGAGGGTTGGGAAGAAGGAAGAAAAAGGGGTTAAAATCCCCAAGAATAATAAAAACAAATATAAATAAAACAAAAATGTGGAGGTGTCTTTCAACAACTACTGGGTGCGCTGCCAGTCTTCAGGAAAAAAAACACCTTCCTCTTATAGCTGTAGACGAAAAGAAGACAGAGCGGCTCCATGCTTAATACTGATTTTAATTTAAAAGTAACACGCATGGAATTACGAACCTTACAATAAGCAAGATAAAATAGCAATGAGTAAGTCTTGTATTCAATGAGAATGGAGCTCCGTGTTTGTTAGATGTGCCAGGAGTCCAACATCCTGTTGTGGGCGTCAGGGGGGCGCGCACGCTTCCACCCCCTGGTGTTGAATCCCACGAGAGTATGTGTCCACCGGAGTACAAGGAGCTGACACGGCAGTCAGATTTCCTGTAGAGGAGTCCGTTTGAAGTTGGCGTCTGAGCATATTGCGCATGGATGCGCGACTCTGCGCACAGCTAACATCCACGGAGGCTCCATTGGGTGAATACAAGACTTTACTCATTGCCTTATTTTATCTTGCTTATTGTAAGTGTTCGTAATTCCATGGTGTGTACTTTTAATATTAAAATACCAGTATTATTCTATGGGAGCCGCGCTGTCTTCTTTTCGTTCAATATATATAATATACAGTGTTTGAAAATCACCCAAAATCTACTCGCCCAACCAAAAAATCTATTCGCCACCTAGTCCCGCTCCCAACCCGCCCCCGGCCCGCCCCTAGTCCCGGCCCAACCACCGCTTTAAAATAAATATATAAAAAATACATTTAATAAATTCCTAGTCAGAACAACATTGGTTTTTGACATAAAGTATTTATGTATTACTATACTACAATTAGTCCTTGTTTTACGTGTTGTGTGTGGTGTGTAAATGTCGATCTAGAAATAAAGCCAGGTGTGAATGACTAGTTTCCTGAACCCTTTAACCAGTCTGGACGTCCCCCCTTCACAATATCTAAGCAGCATCCCGCTGGGATCTTAACATGATACGCAGTCCTCATGTCCAGGTACCCTCATTCCCGCAATGTTATACATTGGAGGGATGTGTTCCCTATCTGTCTTCTGGGTTAGGGGGGGATTCCGATGTTTCCGTGTGAAGCTTGAGTCAGATCTGGAGAACAGTAGTAAGGTTATTTCAGTATTGTAAGGGCAGTTTAGATATATAGGGTAAAATAGAGATCTAGAACCGAGTGTGGACAGACACAGGAGAAGGGTGTGAGAGAGAGAGGGGGGTGAGGAGAGAGATAGGGCGGAGAGAGAGAGGGGGTGGGCGGGAGAGAGAGGGGTGAGAGAGGGGGGTGGAACGATGAAAGAGAGAGGGGTGAGAGACGAAGAGAGGGGGTGAGAATGAAGCGAGAGGGAGAGCGCAGACGTCGCGTGGGTAGACGTGAGAGGCCGGCGGGCGTGGTGCACGCGGTTGGGAAGCGGGGTGAGGTGGGCGGGAGGGGGGTGAGACGACCGACGGGGGTGACGCGCGAGGGTGCGGATCGTATCCCGGGTGCGAGCTCGGGATGACCGGCGGTCGCTCGACGGCGGCTACAGGAGGCGGGAGACTGGCGTGTACGGGGACGTGTCTGATCTCGCGGGTTAGTTGACGACGCGCGCGTGAGACGCGCGCGGGGGGCGTGGACCGGGTGACGCCGGGAAAGGTCTCGCGGAGAGGTGGGAGAGGGTGAGAGCAGAGGGTGAGTAGAGTGACGAGACAAGGGGTGAAGGACATAGGGGGGCGGTGAATGGAGACGACAGGGTGAGGAGAACAGAGTGAAAGCGGGCGAAGACAGAGGCGACAGAGGGCGAGAGATCAGAGGGGCGAGAGACAAGAGGCGAGAGCAGCAAAACAGGGCAGAAACGGGGTGATTGGTTGATGGGTGGGGTGATTGGGTGATTGGGTTATGGGTGACGGGTTGATTGGGTGACAGGTGGGGGAGTGTGGGTGAATGCTGGTTGATGGGGTGACATAAGGTTGGGTGATTGGGTGTAGGGTGGTGTGGGAGGGTGGGGATGGCTGGTGGGGTGCTTGGTCGGTGGGGGGGGTGCTAGGGGCGACTGTTGCGGAGTGGGGGTGAATTGATTGGCTGGGGGGTGGGTCTGGGGGGTGGGTGTGGGGGGGGGTGTGGGGTTGGTGGGGGGGGGGTGGGGTGGGGTGGTGGGGTGATGGGGGCACCTTCTGGTATCTGTCTGGTATCTTACAACACACACACCACCCACCCACCACACAGCACACAACCCACACACACAACACACACACACACACACACACACACACACACAACACACCACACACACACACACCACACACACACACACACACCACACACCACACACAAACAAA